>VDFB02193867.1:759569188-759745074 GCA_007258455.2 Sequoia sempervirens | reverse complement strand
CATATTGTTGGAATGTCATGCCATTTGGTTTTAAAAATGCAGGCACCACATATCATAGGGCTATGACCACAATCTTTCATGACATGATGCATAAAATAATGGAAGATTATGTAGATGACTTATTTGCTAAATCAGTAACAAGAAAGGATCATCTGAAGGTGTTAGACACAATTTTCAAAAGACTAGAAGAATACAAAGTTCGATTGAATCCTAAGAAATGTGTCTTTGGTGTAACATCAGGTAAACTCTTGGGATACATATTTTCTCATAGAGGCATTGAGGTCAATCCAGCAAAAGTAAAAGCCATCATAGACATGCCTCCTCCCAGAGGAATAAGTGAACTTAGAACTCTATAGGGCAGGGTACAATCTATCGGGCACTTCATAGCACAATTGGCTGACAAGTGTCAACCATTTCAATATCTTTTGCGCAAAGGCATCCCCTTTGTGTGGACAGATAAATGCCAAGAAGCCTTTCAGCACATAAAAGACTACTTACTGTCACCACCAATCCTCATGTTGCCCATTCACGGAAAACCATTGATCCTATACATCTCAGCCACTAATTTAGCACTAGGGGCATTACTAGCGTAGAACGACCACGAAGAAAAAGAAAGAGCTATATATTACATCAGTTAGACATTGGTCGAGTATGAACTGAACTACACATCAATTGAACGGGCTTGTCTAGTTGTGGTCTTTGTAGCACAGAAGCTAAGACATTATATGTTAAGCCATCAAACACAATTAGTAGCAAAGATCGACCCCCTCAAATATTTGTTAAGTCGGACAACCTTAATAGGACGTCTGGAAAAATGGGTCATGATTCTGAGTGAATATGATATTCAATATGTAGAAAGAAAGATAATAAAAGGACAAGTCATAACAGATCAGCTGGTGGATGCATCTTTACAAAGTGATCACCCATTAGTGGCAGATTTTCCAGATGAGTCGATATTCCATATAGAACCTAAGTCACCATGGAGACTCTACTTTGATGGATCACACACAAATCATGGCTTGGAGGCAGGAATCCTATTCATCACCTCTCAAGGAGACTCCATTCCTAAGTCTTTCCGCATAGCTTTCCCATGCACAAATAATGTGGCAGAATACGAAGCACTGGTTATAGGACTTAGAATGGCAATAAAATGGAAAATCAGAACACTACATGTCTATGGGGATTCTCAACTGGTCATCAACCAAGTAAATGATGACTATGACAAAAAAGATGAGAAGCTGATGCCCTACAAATGAATGGTTGACAGTTTCCAAATGTACTTTCATATGGTAACTTTTGAACAAGTTCCGAAAGCACATAACAAAGTGGTAGATGCCATGGCTACAATAGGCTCTCTCCTCAACATTCCAACCAATATGCCTCAACTAGAATTCCTAATAGAACAATTGTTGGTCCCCACTATTGGTGGTTTTTTCTTGTAAGCAGGTTTGTCTCCTATTCTACCTATGGAGTAGCCAACTCCAATCAAGGACAGCTCAGAGGATCAGGACCAACTAACAAGATTCAATCAAAGACTGAGATCTTCTGCACTTTAAGCTCTGTAGAACCAGGGTGGGTATACCCACACAATGCCTCAAATAAGACTAGACATTGCATTTTATAGCAGATGACTCCTGATGCCAAGTGTTGAGAACCTCAAATAGGGCTAGATTCTCAGTAACACAATACTTGTAGCAACCAGGAGGTAGGGCAAGACATCAAACAAGATTGATTAAATAGAATGATTGATCTTAAGCAAGAAGACTAGAACCCTAAAGACATACAACAAATATCAGATTAGTTCCATTATTCCTGGGCTAGGAGTCACAATAACTTGCAAATAGAAGGAACGATTACTCTAGACATAAAAAGTCTTTGCAAGATTAACCTTATTAGTCTCACAACTAGTGATCAGATCTATAAGACTACTTATCAAATCCTCCTATCATACATGTGAATCTCTGATATGATTAAAGCATTTAACTTATTCCTTGAATAAGAGCAACAACCAGAACAGACAGTAAAACATTACATTAAATGGTTGATGAAATGATCCTTAATCAACTTTCATTAACAATCCATACACACAATACAAAGGAGAGACTTAAAGACCTCAATCTATACATTCAGATTCATACATGTGTCCAAGACCTCACAATTTAACTAATTACAGGCCCTAGACCCTATACCCTGATAGTAATCTGACTCAGTGACTCGGTGCCCTTCTCTTCATATTTGGTTCTAACTTTTGGCCGAAGACCTATACAAATGATTCATAAATTCCTTTTAAATAGTCCAGGAATCACCATCCAGCTCAAAGCCACATCAACATACCATGTCAGACCCCAACTGCATCATGACCAATCAAAACCCTCGCCGTGACCTCCAACAACTTCTCTGGTCTCATAAATGTCTCTGGTCGGATATCTATTAGGAGAGACATTCCCGCACAAACAAAGATCAATCAACTTGCACCAAATCCGCCACCAAATCCACGTGTCCATACTCGAGCCATGCCATCCTTGTCCCAGATCCGCGTCGCCATGAATGCTAGCTCGGCGAGCCAGCGACCAACTCACTGTCGTCATGAATGCTCCAAGCTTCTGGTTTTCACGTGCACCGTCAATACCAAACCCTAATTGTGGTTTAGTTTGAAACTCAACCATTGATCATCCATGATCAGATGGCCACCTTTTAAATCTCCATTAGTCGTTGAAGCAGGCTACCACCTATGACTCCCATGCCCACCAACTCTCGTGCCCACCATCAATTACCTGCGATTGGATGGCCATCGCATTCCTTGCAAGATGTATTGATCGATCACTTTGTATCGGCGAGCTGAATGAGAGCCCTTGATCTCTATCATCAGCCACCGTGGGCCACTAATCTATGTGGTCCTTAGCATGGCATACCTGACATTCGGCCATTGATAACCATCGAGCACCTGTATTGTTCTAATTAAAACATCACCGTTCACATTTGACACATGCACATTTGCTGCCTTTAAGTTGCTCAGGTTTTACCTTACCACATCCTACAGCTCATCCCGGACTGGACATGTGGCACAATATCACTATGGGGAAAACCACAACCATTAACAGTCACGGAGAGATGGTCGTGTCAGAAAGAGATCTTGGTGAGGTAAACAGTCACATTGAAAGCACACCAGGGTCGGGGAGACAAAAGGAAGTCGCTAAGAGATCACCCCAAATAGACGCCAACATACCAAAGCAAAAAGTCAGTCAGCAAGAGGCCACCAAGTCAGCGAAACATCCCAGTGAAGTCCACATAGGATACTGAGTGCACCATAGAGTCGAAGAGAAATGGCCGAGTCGGCCAAAGATCTTGGTGAAGCCACCACGGCCGAAGGGAAGTCACACCGAAGAGTAAAAGGGGGCCACCACAATCAACCAAACAAACGGGGGTTGGGGAGACATCTCCCTGACACAACAGACACAAGCTGATAGGAAGGGGTCTCGGGGAGACATCCCAAAGTTGGGAAGACATCACCCTGAGACCGATAGTCATTCCGAACGCACAGCGGGGGCGGTAAAAAGGATCTCGGGGAGATAGATAAGAGTTGAGAGGACCTCAGCCCAAGTGGACACCAACACACCAATGGGAAAAGCCCATTGGTGAGACACAAAGGAGTCAAGGAGACATCTCCCCAACACAACCAACAAAGGCCGATGGAGACTTCAGGGAGACAAGCCAGGGTCACTAAGAGGTTAGCCTGAGGACCAAAAGTCATAGAAAAGGCAATGCAGGGCCGGTGAAAATGGTAGCCAGGGGCTGGTAGTGAACGAAGAACAGGGCTCAAGGGGACCATAAGTGAAAAGTGAACTGGGTGGATAGGTCAAAGAACAAAAAGATAGGTGGAAAGGGAACCAAACCCAGGCAGATACGGAATCAAAAAAGAGGAGTCGGAGCCAGAGCGGGGGACAAAAAGGAACAAAAGAGACCGGGACCGAAAACCATCCCACGCCCGCCTCCACAAAAGACTGCAGAGGCGAAGTTGGAACCGACATGAGACAGAGAAGCCGCGGGGCCAGGAGCGGGACAAAACTTGAAACAAGAAACTTGAAAAACATTCCAAAATAGATTCCCGTTCCAATCCCACGCCAGCCAAAGGAAACCAAAAACAAAGACAACCGAAGACGCGGAGTCGAGGCTAGAATGGAACACGAAAAAGAAACCAAAGGCAATATCCTGATTCAAACTCCATTCTGGTTCCGCCTCCTCTAGGCAAAGAAAAACACAAGGCAAGGAAGAAAAGAAAGATCTAGCCATCTAAGACATGAACACTTAGCACACTGAGCTCAACCCTGGTGGGAGCCCATTTACCCCATGTGCCAAAATGATAGAAAATTCCCAAGCTAAATATTTGTCAGGAAAATCAAAGGCAAACAACTGGAAAATGAGAGAACCAGAAAAGGCACTAACACCCGCCTATGACATTCCAGAGTCAAAGATGATTTGCAAAATTATTGGTCCCGATTCTCCCTAGTATCAAGACATCCATGAATACCTTAAGTCTCAAACCCTCCCTCCTAATCTGTCCAACAACCAAAGAAAGTCTTTTATCTGAAAAGCCACAAGATATGCCATCGTCAGTGACACCTTTTACCGCCGAAGCTTTGACGACACCCTCCTTAAATGTCTTGACACTAACGAAGCACATACAACCTTACGTGAAGTACATGAGGGTATATGCAGGTCTCATTTGAGTGGTACAACTCTGGCCAAGAGGATAACGAGACTTGGGTACTACTGGCCAACCATTGAAAAAGATGCACTAAAATATGGCAGAACTTGTCACCAATGCTAGATTCACAATGATTTGATCCACGCTCTAGCACAGGAACTTTGAATGATCACCTCTCCTTGGCCCTTCACACAATGGGGACTCGACCTCATGGGTAAGATCCATCCTACCTCATCCAATGGCCACAAATTATTCATCACCGCCACTGAGTATTTTACAAAGTGGATCGAAGCCATCCCTTTGACATACATAACTGGCAAACAAATATCCAAATTCATTCTTAACTACATCATTTGTCAGTATGGCCTTCCACAATCTATCATCACTAACAACGGACATCCGTTTAAAAACCAAGATGTTCATGAGTTATGTGAGCGATTTCACATCCAACATCATTTTTCCTCTCCATATTACCCACAAGGAAATAGTCAAGCTGAGGCATCAAATAAAACCATTGTGAAAATCCTTAAAAAGACTGTCAATGACGTTGGTTGTGATTGGAATATTCAACTCAACCCTGCTTTGTGGGCTTACTGCACTAGCATTCACACACCCACAGAAGCCACTCCATTTTCCCTGGTCTTTGGAGTTGAGGCCATCTTTCCCATCGAGGTTGAAATTCCTTCCCTATGAGTCTCCTTGAAGGTTTTGACCGATGATGAGGAGTATAGAAAGTCTCGCCTACATGAGCTGGAGATGTTAGAGGAAAGAAGGAAATTTTCCCTGAACCATCTACAGGCATATCAGAACCTTCTTTGTTGCAGTTACAAGAAGAAGGTCGTGGTCAGGAAATTTGACATTGGCGATTTAGTCCTCATGCAGAACCCTAAGAACTAGGCTGACAGAGAAAAGCTAGGGAAGTTTGAACTAAACTAGTTGGGTCCTTACGCCATCGTATCTTCTTTTGGTTATGGAGCTTATCAACTGGCAACTCTAGATGGAGAAAAACTGATAGATCCTATCAATAGTCTACATCTTTGAAAGTTCTATGCATAACATCAAAAGATCGAGCTAAAAACCTTAAAATACAAAAAAAAACAAAAAATTGAAAAATGGTAAAAAATTGTTGCCCTAATAAAAACATGGAAAATAGGCGTCTTGGTGGCACCAAAAAAATAAGAAAAATGAAAAAAATAGTAAAGAAAAATAATTCATCCAACAGTGAAAACCTGGCAAACAGGCGCTTTGGATAAGTACCATGGTGAAAACCTGGCAAATAGGCACCATGCATAGTCAATCATTGCTCGGCCATCTACTGTTACTTCATCTGCCTATGCCTAGAATGGAACAAATTTCCTATCTCTATCATGATAGTCGCCATGAAATCATACCCATCCTCTCATGGTTGATAAACGGTTGACATCAAGTCCTCTATACTGTCCATCTGGTATCGTAGGCACATCTCTTTCATGTCCTTTAAAATTGGCTAAGTCCTGGACCTAACTAGGGGAAAAATTTGATCATGTGACTGTAGTGGATATCGTACATGGAGTGAAAATTGTATAATGTCCTGAATAAAGATTAAAAAATAAGAAAACGTCCTAAAAAAAGACAAAAACATGGCAAAAAGTCCTGAAAAAACACCAAAAATATCACAAAATGTCCTGAAAAAAGACAAACATTGCAAAATATCCTAAAAAAAGAAGAAGACCAAAAACATCGCAAAACGTCCCGAAGAAAGACCTAAAAATTAAAAAAACGCCCTGAAGAAACCACAACAAAATACCAAGTAGTCTCGAAAAATGCAAAAGAAAGTCACATTTCATCATGTCCATCATATTGCAATCATTTATTCAAACATGACAATCACATCAGCATGTCAAAAAAATTGACATGGTCAACACAAGTCAAACTCAGTCAAAGCAAGTCAAATGATCATAACCTATCAAACTATCAACTCTTGGTTATCTTTTAGATGTGTCCTTCTAAAGAATAACCTTTGTCATTCATGCCTTAGGATGTGTCCTTCCTAGGCATCGTCCCTGTCATTCGACATTTTGAGGGATCCTCTTGACATTTAATGATCAATCCTCTTGACATTAGTATTCTTCAGATGTGTCCTTCCAAAGAACAAACTTTGTCATTTATGCCTAAGGAAGTTTTCTTCCTAGGCATCATCATCATCACTGTCACTGGAATTTCGAGGGATCCCTTTTGACTTTTAGGGATCAATCCTCTTGACATCAACATTATTTAGGATGTGTCCTTGAATTTGAAAATCTTCAACATTTGTCATCTTGGCATCGTCAAAACCTTGACACCCTGGCATCTTAACATCATCAAACCTGACATCTTGACATTAAAACACTCGGCATTTCGACACACTTGGAAAACACTTGGCACTTGTCTTTTTGATTTTTATCATGTTACTAGTTTTTCAACGAGATCCCAACAACAGGATTTAGAGAAGCAGCGATGTATCATGACATTTGTCTCGACTTTTGACACGCATTATTACTAGTTTCTCAGTGAGATCTTGATTTTAGGATTTAGAAAAACAACCGCGTATGATGATAATGGCTCTCTTTTGTATTTTGGCAATCATGCTGCTAGTTTCTCAAGGACGTCCTGGAAAGAGGATTTAGAGAAGCAATGACATTTCATGAATTGTCCTTTTTGTCTTTTTCTGCTTGTGGTTGATTATGACAAAAAGACTAGGGCAATTGCACTCTTCGTATGAGTCATGATCATTCTTGTCTGTGACTTCTTGTCTTATGTGATGGTATGACCTTGTACACCTTGATCTATGTCATATCATGGTGTTTGTTGGTCATTACAACAATCTTCCCAATGATGATTAAAAGCAATAATAATTAAAATCCTATACTAAATTTTTGAAGGATTTGGTCTAGGAACTAACATGCATCTCCTTCGGTCTGGTCACCTTCTCTCGTCCGTCTCATCATGATATCATGTGACATACAAAAACATAAGTGCATACATGATCATATAAACATTGCATTAGGTCCATACATACAACATTTATAGCACTAAATCATATACATTTCATTGCATATTGCATTAACATAATCATAAACATCATCTGTTTAAATAAATACATTATTCCTATTGTTATCATCATCATGACAAAATCGACATAACATATAAATAATTGCATCATCATGACATCATATCATAAGTAAGCATCATAGGACATACATGATAAGACATATAAATAGTACCATCATACATCATAAATCAACATCATACATAAAGCATCACATCACATATATCATAATGCATAAATCAAATAGCATCGCATAACACACATGTAGGCCGCATCAAAACTACATCATCATATAAAATAATCTCAAAATATACAATGTCACAGGATAGAGTCAAGAGATATCCCAAAAATGGAGCTTGCAAGCTCAGTGATCTATACATAATGTGTCACAACATAGAAGCAAACGTATCAAACATGCCCCTAGGAAAGGCTCTCATCATCCCCTCATGGTGAAGAGTGTGGCCACTGAGGATCTGTGACTAGAACTGAAATCATAGGTGGAATGGTAACGGCCTCTTTCTGTGACCCTAATGGAACTGACACTGACAACATCATCTCCATGGTAATCAACACCTGTGATGACATTGCAGCTTGAACCTGTGACGTTGATGGATCTATCACTAGTGGCTGCCTTTGTGCTGACCTCTGCTTTGAATCAGTAGACCCATGACTATGGCTCAAATGATGACTCGAGGCATGCCTGCGAGAGTGGCGGGACCTATTCCTTAATGTGTGCCCTGACGAGGTGGACCCTCCTACACTCATGTGACTCCTACTGCTGCTCCCACTCCCTGATCTGTGACCACTACATGTCCTCGTCTGTGACCACAACATTGTAGGATCTCATCGCTTAGGAGGCACTGCCTACTCATATAGGGTCTTGTACTACCCCAACTGAGTGCTCACCCTAGAAAGCTCATGGGCCATATCCCTAGAAGGTCCTAAACATAGGGCTACAAAATCCACACACCACTATGTCAACTCCTACTAGCGGATCACTACCTAATCTCACTCTACTCAAGCCACCTCTAGCTCTACCCACAGTGCCTTGACCTTTGCCACACTCTCATCTAGCCTCCTCTGTAGATCCGCCACCCTTTGGTCTATCGTGGTGTCCTAGGGAAATGTCAAGGAAGACAGTATCTCCTCCTCTCCCTCCACCATCCTCCATCTCGGGAGTCTCTCGGCCTTGTCCATGGCATCATCATCATCATCATCATCATCATCATCCTCTGCAAAATCCTCTCCACTAACTCCCTCATCTTGAGGCACATCTACGTCCACATCCACATCCTCCTCGGCCACAGGCTCCTCTTGTCTCTCCTCCTCCTGCTCTTGCCTCGGTTGCTCCTCGACATCAATCTCAGGATCCTACTCTTGCCCCAACCTCCATCCCTGCCCCCATCTTACCCTCCACCCTAGACTCCATCCCTCCCCTACCTCCATCCTTGCCTCCATCCCTCCCCCAACCTATACCTCTGTCACTGTCTCTACCCCCTTTCTTGACCCTTGGAACATGTGGTATAATTGACCTCCTGTCCATAGGTGCTAGCCCATCTAGATCTATCAGTGGCACTGGTCGATGTGCCTGCCACCATAAGTCATAATCAGCCATAGACCCTGGATCCACCTACCCACCTCTCCATCCCCACTGCTAGGCTACTAGCCCCTCAATCTACTGCTCAGAAAAAGATACAAAAAGCACTGGCCCCCAATCTACCTCTATGGATGACCGAGCATACTCGGATGTGCTTGAAGGTACACCCTACTACTCTCCAAACTATCTAAGGACACGTTGTGGTAGATACATCTCTATAATCAATTGGCTCTGCATTGTCCTCCCAATCAGGTAATGATACTATCAGCAAAGGATGAGATGGTCAACCTCATCATCCCATTGCTGGCAGTCTTTATACAGTCTTCAGATGAATGACACCATGGTATCAATCCGATGATGCCACCAACCTGTCTCTCCTATCTGTGTCTACTGCAGAGCACCAACATAGTAATAAGCATAGGGCATCCCCTTGACTAGCTGTGGTCTCTGGATAGGTGGACGAAATATTGCTATATGCTCCCAAGCCCAGATCATCAGAAGGGTGGTGCCACATGAAATACTCTCTACCCTCCTATAGGAAACCTCGTGAAGCTGGTGGTAGATCGTGCCTAATAAACAGGGCCCCCATGCATATACTATCTTGTATCGCCTCATCCCCAGTATCACGTCTCCCCAACAAATGGGAAACCCACATCCGCGACGGTTGGGAATCAGTATCCCGCCAATCAATGTCGCCAAGAAGGGATCGAATTGAGCATAATGCTCCACCATAAACTCCTAGTGGATCTCATAGTCCTGGGTGCCGACTCCTACTCCCCCATTCCGATAGTACGCTGTGAAAGTCTGATGGCCATGGTGAGGGTCATAAATGATCCGCTCTCCTCAGATCGGTAGGCGTAGAATGCGGTAAACATCCTCAAGTGTAACTATCACCTCTCCCATCAGTAGGTGGAAGAAGCATGTCTCTGAACACCATCGCTCACATAACATAGTCAATAGTCCCTTATTTTCCTGAATAGTAGGCATATAGGTAGCATAAAACAGACCTAGTGACATCAATCGTTGTCGCTCTTGTAGAGTCAGCTGATCCACAAACTAGAAATTCAATAGTCTTCTCTCTCACGTGTATATGGGGGCTAGCTGTCTCTCCATAAAGCCAAACAATGTGTCAATACCTTCTAGACAATTGTCAGTATCATCAAAAAGTATTTTAAATTTGAAAAGCATCAAAATCAGCCCTAGTCAAAGTCAAAGTCAAATGTGTTGCGTTGATTGCACTTGCATCTTGAAACAATAGTTGTGTCATTCTGTACTTCAAATACAAAGCAATATGTCGATTGCATGATTATGTTGCTCAATTGTGTCGCATCAGAGCACTTACGTCATGATATATGACACATGTGTCGCTTCATTCCAATGCGTCGCTCAAACAGGCGATTCCTTCACAAAATGACACATGCGACATTCTAACTGTCGATTGCGGTTCGATATCACGAATGCGTCACACTTTTTAGCAAATGTGTTACACATCCTCAGCCTCCCCTAAAATATCCTTACACTTGTGTCACGACACATCAAATGCGTCGAACATAAAGTCAAATGCGGCTTGCGCACACCCATATGCATCCCAGCGCATTTGTTGTTCACCCTAAAACCCTAATTTTGACACGCAAAATGAAAAAATGACAAAGTGGGTTACGGGTACATACCGTTGGCTCTAAGCCCTCTGACCGCTTGTAAATTCGCATAATCTCACCACGATGCTGGGTCACTAGAATCACCATCCTCGTAGAATTCCTCTTCGCTCTAAGCTCTCAAATTTGCCTAAGTAAATAGTGAAAATGAATTGACTTTTACCCCTTTGTCAACCTATTTATAAAGTCAAACTAGAATTTTTCAATTAGGTTATTACTGGGGAGTCCTTTGACCAACTTTGACCATCCCGTTGGCTACCTTAAATGTGTCAGAACCTGAAACCGTCTGAGCCACTATCTTTCTGCTTATCAAATTGACTTATCGGGACCCTTTCCGAATTTTTCTGCCACCAGCCCAAAATTTGAAAAATTTCCCAATGGGGCATTGATACTTTGTAGCTTCACTAGGGCATGGCTTTGACTTATCTTCCTTGTCACAACGCGACATGCTACATTATGACAAAGAGGGGAAAAATGTGGACACTTAAAAAATGACCTAGGCCTGCAAGCTCTATTTTTACCACTTTCGTCCTAGCATAATTATGACATTTAATTATGTCCTTGGTCCACATTCGACTATTAATTAAATAATTCATTATTATTTAATTAATTCATGTCTCTTATATTCTTCATGATTATTAAATAAATAAATTTTATTTATTTATTTATTCAATACGTCACTAAGGGTCTATTATCTTCTTACAATTAAATAAATTTCTTAATTTATTTAATTTCCTTTATTCATTTATTTCTTCTCGATTATTAAATAAATAAATTTTATTTATTTATTTAATATGTCACTAATTCTCATAATTAAATGAATTTATTAATTTATTTAATTATTGGTCATAATCCTCTCAATTAAATAATTATCTTCAATTATTTAATTGCCTAATTTAACATTTCTCTCATTTTAAATAAATTAATTATTTAAAATGATCTCACTTTATTAACTATTGTAGATAGGGAAAAATCAATAGGTTTAATGTGTTAAAAACAATAAACTAATTAAATCCTATCAAGCACCATGAAGCACAAACTAGAATGAAAATAAAAATAAATAAAGAACATGCAAACCAATTTTCAAACTAGACTTGATTGACCTCCATGGCTCTTCTCCACCTACATAAGAATGCAAGATTTTGAAGGTTGATTGTTGAAGAATGTTGGTTGCTCAATTCTGCAGCATAACGATGCAACGAATGTGATAGATGAAGATGGATGGAAGATTGAAGACTGATTTTGATAGAGTGAAGATACTAGATGAAGATTCGATGCAAAATGGCCTGTGAAAGGTTATATTTGTAGAGTTTTTGAAGACAAGCTTAGTTGGCAAAGATTAAGGGTTGAGATTCAGCCTAGTAAGATGAACGGTAAGAGATGGAGAAGTTGAAGAGAAAGATGGAAGCTAGAGAAAAAGAAGGAAGATGTTTCCTTCCCACAAAACCTTTCACTCAAAAATGAAGGCAACTTGCCATTTGCCAAGTTTATTTATGAGTTGGTTTTGTAGTTTAAGATAATTCATTAATTAAATAATAAAAATTATTTAATTTCATGTGACATGTGGTTTTGGAAGTTTCGAATTAAATATTTAAAAATATTTAATTATGTGTGAAATGTGGATAAGAAGTTTCTAATTAAATATTAAAAAATATTTAATTATGTGTGAGATGGATTTTTAGAAGATTTTAAAGATGATTTCATGATTTTGGAAAAAAATAATATTTAGAAAATTTAAGGATGATTTTATGATTTTGGAAAAAAGAAGAATATTTACTTCATTTAAAATAAAGCAATGTGATGTTTTAGAATATTTAAAGATGATTTCATGATTCTCGAAAAGAGAAGAATATTTACTTTATTCAAAATAAAGCAATGTGATAATTAAATTAAATAAATTGTAAAGCTTATTTAATTTAATTAAGAAGAATTAGAAAAGTGATTAAATTAAATAAATAATTAAACTTATTTAATTAATATAGAAGAATTAGAAAATGAACAATATAAATAAATAATTAAATTTATTTATATGTAGATTGAATTAGAGATTTAACTAAATAACTTGTATTTAGTTAATTACTAGACTTATTATAATGTGACCATTTTTAGGTGTATACAATTGTTAGTTCATTTTGTAAATAATTTGAAAATCGATTATTTATTATCACACAAAATCCATATTTTGAATTACTTTAATTCAAAATGGTAATATTCTTCCAAAAATCAAGTAATTGAGCAAATTATTGATTTTCCAAATCTGATCTTCAGTTCAACTCTTATCTTCTTGATTTTTTGAATCTCACAAATCAGGCAATCTTTATCTTCTTGATTTTAGAAAATCTTTATTTTTCTAATTAATTATCTCATTTATTCTCCACGGATGATTTGATTTCCTCAAATGACATCTCGACCACTCATTTAATGATTTTTCCCTAACCCTGATTAGGGATTATCACATTAAATCTTGTCCTCTAATTTTAGGTTTATGTCAAAAGTCAATCTCGTCCATCCATTCAAAATTGCATTTTCTATAAAATGCTATATTGCTCACATTTTTAGAGGACACACATTAATTTCATTATTCTGATGCATTAATGCTTAGAGTTATTTGGCATTTTAGAGTCATTTTGTCATTAGGATAGGCATAGTCTTTATTTAAATCCTTCAAAGCTTGTGTAGGACATAGTCTTTATTTTCAAAATTGCTTATACATTCGATCTAAGGGAAACACAACAATCAACAAGTTAGAAGGTGCTACGAAGATGAATCATGGAAGCTTCAGCGATTGACAGGTAAAATCGTTTCTTCTTTTAGTTTTCAATGTACTTTGTAGTTCTTTGGGTTTATATGCTTTAATGATTTGATAATCTAACCTAAAATTTATGCTTAGATACAACAGGTGTTTTGTTACAATCACCAAGTGGAAAGACATTCAGGTTCTCTTTCACTCTGTTATTTGAATGCACAAATAATGTGGCTGAGTATGAAGCCTTGTTATTGGGGTTGAGATTGGCTGAAAAACATGGGATCAAGAAGCTCAAGGCAATTGGGGGTTCTGAGCTTGTGGTCTCCCAAGTTAGATCCAAGTATGTATCAAAGAACAAGAGGTTGAAACAGTATAGGAATGTTTTTTGGGATGAATTGGAGAGATTTGATGCATTTGGCATAGGATGGATGGAGAGAGGTCAAAATAAGGTGGCATATATATTAGCTAATATTGCAGTAAGATCTTATGCTGTAATTTCAAAGGTTGAAGTGCAAACCAGGCCATCTATTCCTGATAAGATAAAAAATTGGCAAGTTTTTGATAATGATGATGATATATTAAGATTTTTGAATTGTGTGGGTGAATATGAAAATCAAGAAATTGACTTTGGAGCTTTTGTTGAAAATATTGATGGTAAGGATACTATATTTGGAAATGAGGTCATTCAGTTAAAGACAAACACAATTCCCAAGGGTCTAGTTGTACTAGAAAGAGTGATTGATAATCAAGATAAGACAAAGGCTAATCACACTGCTTCCCATCTTGATGACTTGGAAGAGATAAATCTTGGAACAGAAGCATCCCCAAAGAAGGTGTATATTGGAAAGAAAATGTCACCAAAGGTGAGAAGGATGCTAATTGACTTATTAAGGAAGTTTAGGCATTTGTTTTCATGGTCCTATGATGATCTTAAGGCATACAGGGAGGATATTTTCCAACATGAGATTCCTTTGCGTGATGATGCCAAGCCATTCAGACAAAAGCAAAGGCCTATTAATCCCACTTTATCCCCCAAAATGCAAGAATAATTAATGAAACTAAGGGATGCAGGAATCATCAAGCCAATCAAACATTCATCCTAGGTATCAAACTTGGTACTAGTAAGGAAGAAAAATGGAGACATCAGGTTATGTGTAGATTTCAAAAATTTGAATCGCTCTTCATTAAAAGACAATTATCCATTACCCAATATGGAAGCCATGTTGCAATGAGTGACAGGCTGTGAATTAATGTCTTTGATGGATGGTTTTTCTGTTTATAACCAGCTTATGGTCAAAGAGTCTAAGTAGTTTAAGACAAATTTCACTACACCATGGGGAACATATGTTTATGTAAGAATGCCATTTGGTCTAACAAATGCAAGGGCTACTATTCATAGAGCTATGGATGTGGCGTTTTCATATTTCATTAACTTATTTTTGGTGATTTACGAAGATGACTTGACAACATATTCTAAAAAGGAAGAGGATCATTGTGAGAATTTGGAGAAGGTATTCATTAGAGCTTTGGAGTATGGTATTTCTTTGAATCCAAAGAAATGTGTGTTTGGAGTACTAGAAGGAAAATTATTGGGACATATTGTTTCCAAGGATGGAGTAAAAATTGATCTAGAGAGGGTAATTGCAATTGATAAAGTTCCACAACCCTGAAATGTCAAAGGAATACAATGTTTCTTTGGACAAATAAACTTCTTCAGGAGGTTTGTGACAAATTTTGTTGAGATAGTTTTCCCTATTTCCAAAATGCTCAAGAAAGGAGCCAAGGTTGAATGGGATGAGGAGTCTGTGTAGGCTTTCCAAGCCATTAAGCAATCAATAAAGGAGGCTCTTGTGTTAAGAACCCCTAATTTTTTGAAACCATTACAAATTTTCTCATTTGCTTCATTCCACACAATTACAGCTGTGTTGTTGCAAAAGAATGAAGAACGTTTTGAACAACCTGTGGCCTTTTTCAGCAAATCTCTATAGGCTGCAAAACTTAAGTATGATATAAATGAAAAAAAGGCATATGCACTGGTAAAAGTAGTAAAGGATTTTAGGCCTTATTTGAAGGGAGCTACTATAATTTCCTATGTGCCTAGTGCTATTAAGGACATCTTCACACAACAAGAAGTGTCAAGAAGATAGTGTAGGTGGATAAATAGGATTTAGGAATTCAATATTGAGGTTCAAATTACTAAACTGGTAAGAGGACAAGGATTGGCCAAGCTTATGTCTCAAAGTAATCTGGAAGCAAATCAAATGAATTTGCTAGAAGAGGAGAATAGATCTCATATATGTGATATGGAGCATTCTGAATGGTATAAAGATTTGATATATTATTTGCAAAGAATGAAATGTCCTGACAATTTAAGTGAAAATGAGAAAAGGACATTGAAGTTACATGCTATCAATATGTTATCGTAGATGGAAAGCTCTGGTGGAGAAATGGAGAAAGTGTCATGCTGAAGTGTGTTGACCAAGATCAAGTAAAAGAAATTTTGAGTGAGATGCACGATGGAGTTTGTGGAGGAAATTATATGGCTAAAACAACTAAACATAAGATAATGAGGGCTAGATTTTGGTGGCCTATAGTTTTTAAGGATGCACACCAACTAGTGAAGACATGTGATGCTTTTCAACATTTATCTGGTAAGTTAAAGTTTTTTGGTAACTTGCCTCTAAAACCAGTTATAGTACAAGCTCCATTCTAGCAGTGGGGTATTGATTTTGTAGGAGAGATAACATGTAAATCTAGTGGAGGCCACTCATGGATATTAGTGGCTACTAATTATTTCACTAAGTGGGTGGAAGAAATTCCAACCAAGAAAGCCAATAGTAAAGTAGTAATTGACTTCCTGATGAGCAACATATTGACTAGATTTGGATGTCCAGAAAGGATTGTATCAGATAATGCAATGTGTTTTAGTCTGAGGAATACATAGAATTTTGTGAGAAGCATGGAATCCAAATTTCTTATTCATCACCATATCACCCATAGGGGAATGGATAGGAAGAATCAAGTAGTAAAAGCTTGATGAAGATCATTAAAAGAATCCTGGATCAGAATAAAAAGGCTTGGGATTCTAAGCTGAGATTAGCAATCTGGGCAGATAGGGAAACTGTGAAGAAGGAAATAGGTTGTGCCCCATTTGACTTGCTTTATGGGATAAATGTCAGGTTGCCCCAAAATAATTTAATGGAAATGTATAAGTTTGTCCAAATATATGATAATGAAATTGATGATGAGATGCAATTGAGAGTGGAAGCTCTTATAGAATTAGATGAATCTAAGAGGGAAGCACAAAAAGGAAATGCAAAGTTGCAGTTACAAGTAAAGAATTTGTATGAAAAGAGGGAAATTGCTAGGAGTTTCAAAGATGGAGATTTGGTCTTAATGTGGAATGCTAGACTGGAAGATAAAGGGAAACATGGGAAATTTGATGCAATCTAGTTGGGTCCATTTTTTATTAATGGTAAGTGGGGTGAAGATTCGTACTTCCTCCAAGATATGACAGGGGATATTCTTGAACTGCCAGTTCATGGAAAGTTCTTGAAGTTATACTTCACTTGAAGTATTATTTTCCATGAAAAGTAGTTTAGGTTTGTATATTTTGTATATATTTTGTACATAGTTCGGGGTTGTTTTGTCCAAACAATCCCTTTTTGGTCGTCTCTACAGCTTGGTCTGCTCTTCCAAAGATTTTGAATTCTCGCTTCATTCCAGTGGAATGAACGTCCCCAACTAAAGCCACTGATGGAACTTCAAATTTTTGCTACTTATGTTTCACTCAGGCCCTGCCTTATGTTACTGGTCTTTCATGGTGTCATTTTTTTCCCTTGGGTTGAGGTTTAACTTTATTTTCATGTTAAACCCTTGTGTTTATTTTATGCCTTGGTCAGGATGTATTTCGCTATTACTTTTTGAGGGGCTCTAAAACATCTTATGTCTTATCATTCCATCTAGGTTGGGTCCCCTTGGTATCAAATATTTTATTTCCTCTGCTGGGTTTTATTTTCCTAAGTCTTGGTTGGCCCCGGGTTTCATTGTTTAAAGACAACTTATGTCATTTTTTACCATCCTCCTAGTGATGTCACCTTGTCCTCTTAATGAATGTTTTATTTTGTAGAGGGATCAATTTCGTGCTACCATTGATCAATTGCCTTCAGATATCAATGGTTTCCTGCCATCATGTGATCGGGAATTTTAGGATCTTTATTGATCGCGATATCATGGGCGGGTGCCACGTGCCTTTTTTGAAGGATGAAATTTACGCGACCGTTGATGTTCTGTCATTTGATCTCAGCTGTTCCCTGCTATCCCGCGATGACCCCACCACACTACTTTGGTTGATCACGATATCACAGGTGGGTGCCACATGTCCTATCTAGAGAGGCCCAGGGGGATAAAGTTTGAGTGACCATCGATCAAGTGTTGTCAAGATCTACAGTCGCCCTCCATTGCATGATCCAAAGTTAGAGGATCTGTACCGATTGTGATAGCTCGGGCGGGCTCCATGTGTCTCATCCGAAGAAGTTGAAAGAATAAAGGAAATATTGTCCAGCCTTGATACATTAAAAGGTGGGTTACTAAAGCTCTCTTAAGGTGTACGTGTTTTAAATCGACGGATCAGTTATAATCTTGGTGGGAAAGCTGCTTGATGGATAATGATAAGGTTGGCAACTATGTTGAAGGAATGAGATCATTCATGCTCAAGATCTACGGTTGCCCACAATCGTGTGATCCAAAGTTGCAGGATCTTTACCGATTGAGATATCGCGGGCGACCGCCACATGGACTTCCTGGGCAACGCATGGTATGGTGGGCCCCTTCTTGGCACATTGGCGACTATGTCAGCTTGTTTTGAAGATGGCCATTCGATGAATTGATTCAACTAAAGGATCGATGACTCGAATTTGAATCTCCATCAAATAAAATTGGAGTCGTTCGTACAACACACGAGTGAGCTTTAATGGCAGATGAGACACTTGCTTGCATGATTTGATCGAGATAAAATAAATTCTCTTGCTTTATTTATATCACAAAGCATCCAAGTATTTCATGAAGCAGTCTCAGAGCCGAAGGCGAAATTGCGAGTCTCTGCAGCCAGAATTTGGGATTTCTGCAAACAAAGGCGTGAGTTTATTTTCTATGCCTCCCGGTCACTCTGCACTTGAATTTGGGAAAATATTTGTTGTGCTTGTCATTGAGCTTGTTGATAAACGTGTTAGGGCTGTATACACTTAAAAATGGTCACATCACATTGTCTGGTAATTAATTAAATATTTTTAATATTTAATTAAAATCTTCAAATTCTATTTGCGTATAAATAAATTTAAATAATTTATTTATATTTCTTCATTCTTTCATTTCGATTAAATAAATAAGTTTATTTAATCATCCTTTCGTATTCATTTCTAAATTAATTAAATAAATATTATGATTTATTTATATTAATTATCAATAATCTTCGTTTGAATATCTTATTCAAATAAAATATTATTCTTCTTCTAAATATCATTTATAATTAAATATTCTAAAAATATTTAATTATTTCCTCTAATTTGATTCTTATATCTATTCATAATTAAATATTTCCAAAAATATTTAATTAAATTCTTCTAAATATTTCAAAAATCTTCTAAAGCCACATCATGATTAAATATTACAAAATATTTAATTAATTCTTCTATAGTTTTCAAAAATTAAAAATCAAATATCAAAAAGCAATAAATGAAATTAAATAAATTTAAATATTTATTTAATTTGGGATTTATCTTCAACTCCCGGGAAGCAAACGGCCAAAACAGAAAATTAAATTTCTTCTGTTCCTGTGCAGGTTTGTTCCCGTGGGTTGAAGACAGGATTCCATCCTTCTCTCCAACCTCTCAACCTCCCCCATTTTCTTCTCAACCTCTCAATCTCTCACCATTCAAATTTACCAGACAAATTCATAGCCGTAGATTCTTGCCAGCCGGGATGGAGCCTGCAAAAAATCTATAAATACAGCTGCCGGGAGCTCCAAAATCATATAGAATTTTAAGCAAGTAAACTATAGGCAAATTGCAAGTAGCATTAGCATTCATAGAGCATTTTCATAGCAATAGCATAGAATCATAGGAATAACAGTAGAATCATGACATTTTCAATTCACAGCCCCTGTACATAATCTGCAGCCCCTGTCCATATTCATTTGCATTTTCACTTTCATCAGCATCTAGAATAGTTTTCTTTTGCATACTCGTTCTGCAGCAGCCATTTGGAGAAGCTTACACAATCTGAGAGCCAAAAAGCTTCAAAAGAATCTCTGTGGATAGAGAAAAATGGGATGGCACTGAAGAAGATTTTGTTTGTTTAAATTTAATTTAATTTCTTTAGTTTAAGGTTTCATTTAGTGTTTTATGTTTTCTTTTACATTTCAATTAAGCATTATACACAAGGGCTATATTTTAATTATAGTTGTGAGAAATTGCATTGTTTTGTCCTGTAATTTCCAATCTCTGGTTAGTCCTAGCTATTTGAAGTGTAACGTTGTAAAGAGGCCCTAATTTGTCTGAGATGGCACCGCCAAACCAACATTTTGGCCAAATTGACTATTTAGAAAGAAACCTGTACGATGACTTCCTAGATCAGTTTCCCTTGGAAATGAATGATAGAAGGAAGGGATTGGTTCTGATGCGAGGGAAAATCTTGGGGGAAGGGTTAGTATACAATTTCTCTAACATAGCTGATGCTAGGGTTCCTCTAATAGGATTGGAAATGTTCAAATTTTGGTATGGACAGAGGAATTTTCCTCACCCCTTTTCAAATGGTTGGATGTATGATATGGGGAAGCTGGTGGTACCAAATGTGTTCCCTGATGTAGACCTACTTAGGGTAGTGGCTACAAGATATGACCCTACCACATAGGTAATCAAAGATAATGATGGAGGTGTTTTATTGAGTATTAACAAAGAAGAAGTTCAACAAATTTTTGACCTAAGTGAATCGAGTGAAGACTTGGTTCCGATCAATCTTGAGGAAATGAAGCAGGAATATGCAAAGTTGAAGTCTCTTTTTAGAGCTAAGTTTCTTCCACCTCATCTAGCTAGAGCAGGGGGTTCAAGATTTCATATCAGCCCTAGTGACCAAGAACCTTTCAGATTAAATTGTTTTGGAAATCATTTCTTGGCCACATTCTATTCATTGTGTCAGATTTTGGGTTTTAGTCCTAGTGTGATGATTCCCATTGCATACATGTTCCTAGGGGTGCAAATACAACACCCTAACTTCTCTGTGACATATGACTTTGCTTCTTTCTTGGTTGAGAGGATACATGAAGGGATATCAAAGCTACAGAAAAATGATACCGACACTCAATTATTTTGGTATTCTATGTTGATGCATATGTTCTTGTTCAATAATTTTGACTTCTTCTCTAAAAAGATGAAATTAAGGCAATCAGTTGATGGAGAGAGATTGCCACTACAAATATGGGTTGCAGATTTATCTTGTAATAAGGAAAGCACCAGTTATGTGTAATTTGATAATTGTTTTGCTTCCAGATTGAGGGCTAGACTGGTGGTGAATGTACCTAGGATCCTTGAGGAATTACATGATTTCCTCAGGCCAAAAGGGAGGAAGCCAGAATTGAAGGTTTTCCATAACTAGGGTGACATTATCCCATACCCAGTCAGTAATGTTTTGAGAGTATTCGGTTTTCAAGGAACCCCCCATATATTTCCATATAATGTGCCACCAAGAGTGGGGTTTGCAGAAGTTATGTGGAAAATAGGTTGTATCCATGAGGACAACCTCACTAGGAGGCGTAAGGGAACTTTTTTCCTTGATTATACAATGGTGTCTAATTTTTCTTTTTTAAAAGGAGGATGGGCACATTTTGATAAATTCTTTGATGATTACCATTTGAGGTGTGGTCCAAAGTGGCAGCATGATTCTAAGGGTTTCTTTGCTCTTTTCAGACAAATAATAAAAGTTAGAAAGTTTTTACATGAATTCAACTTTCTTGAGGACCTGATTAGAAATGAGTTTGACCTAAATAGGTAGGAGTTGAACAAGGAGAAATGGATAGCTTATGATAAGCTATTAGATATTGTGCATAAAATGGATTCCAAGTATGATCCATTGTTGGAGTTCAGTCCATACCATAAGAAAATTAATTTTCTGATGGAGAACTTCAAGGAGATTATGGGCACCTTGAGAAAAAAAAGGGTAAATTTAGAATTGAGTCTGGGTGTATAGGAATAAGGTGCCAAACCAACTAAAATAAGGCCAGCATACCAGCCTACAAAAAGGTGGCCCATCTACAAAAGGAAAAAGGATAGCAGCAGTGATGAAGAAGAAGTGGACAGAAAAGGAAAGAAAATAATGAAGTTTCCTTCACAACCAGGTCCAAAATTCAAAGTGCCTAGGGCAATTAAAATCATTGATTTAGAATCATCACCAGAAGATAGTCCCTCATCACCACCATCTGAGCCAAGCCCTTAAAGACAAAGGATCGATCAACCACAGGAGGATCTGATGGATGAAATTATTGTTACTGATCAAGACATGTAGATTGGTATGCCTTCCCCTCCTAGGCTAACTGAATTGGTTTGATCTGATTTAGATATGAAAGGAAAAAGTGTACAAGATGCAAGAATGGAAGCGTGTAAGGAGTTTCTAGATGACAATACATTTGTAAAAACTCTTGTATTCTTGCAATTGGTATGGAGGATGAAATATGAAGAATATCAAGATAAATGTAAGAGGAGCAGAGAACGGAGACCTGATAGGTCAGTCTAGGAGAATGATGAGGAATTAAAAGTTGGATTAATGGAAGAATTTAAGAACATCACTCCTGAAGAAGGAAGAAAATTGGTGAGTTATGCTGGTGTATTGATTCTACTTGAATGGGACATTACAGATGTTGTAGCATTTAATGCTATTTTGAAGTCCAAGCATCCTTTGCAAGACTCTAAAGAGGAAGTCAAGGAAGCATTGCAAGATTTGGCCTTCAGTGAGGAATATGAAACTTTGCAAATTTGGGCATTGGCCCCCCAAGGAAAAAAGCCAAATGTTAAAGATATTAATCCAAATTTTAGAGGAGGATTAATAATAAAAAGATCTTCAGATACCTCAACCACCGAGGCTACTAATTTGACTATGAATGTGGCCAAATTAGCCCAAAAGACTGCTAAAAGGGAGGAGGCTGAAAAGAAGAGCCTAATGGAAAAGTATAACCTCTTGATTGAGGAATACAACAAGATGCAGCAGAATAATGTTGAATTATAGACTAAGGTGGAAAGGTTTAGGTATAAGCAGATTGGGGAGACATCAAGTGCTCCGAGGACCAGTAAATTACCTTCCACAACAGGGTCAAAGCCTCTTGCTTCTCCAATTGTTTCCACACCAGGGTCTCCTAGTCAGAATCCTTCCTTCACCCCTTCTCCAGAGGAAATTGATGAAGAAATAGAATGCTTTGTGGATCCTACAAAGAAGCAGCTTTTGCAAAGAATTGATGAATTGCAAACATCATTAAAGGTAAGTGAGGAGGGATCTCTTTCAAGGAAAAAGGAGATTGTTACTGTTGTCTTGATGCATTTAAATAAAAAGGTTGATAATAAATTGCTATCTATACATTATTTATATTCTTTTTTGTTAGATGCAATAAAGAATATTGATAGGGATCAAGAGGTAGTGATACCATTGATTGAAAATTGGATCCCTAGGGCTAGTGATTTGGATGTCATGTATAAGGCCTCAAGGTTTGAGACAAATAATAGACCCCAATCATTAAATCTTACTCAAGTATTAGTTAAGTCATTGTAGGGTTTTTAGACCCTACCAGATGACTTGAGTAGGAAGATTAGGGAGTTGGTGAATAATTTCAATGATTGGGGTAACACATTGTTACCTAATATAATTGATGAGCAGGGGAAAATTAGGTCACTCCAATAATGGAAGGATCAAGCCAGTGAAGTCATCAATGATTAGATTAAATTAATTTGTGATGAATCAGATTATGATTTGTTGGTGAGATGTATGGATAAGATTATTAGCACTGCCTCATTTTTGGAATCTTTTGAAAGGGATGCAAATCAGGTAGCGGTAAAGTACACACCTTATAATACCAAGGTGAATGAGGTAATTAATTTTGACTCGCCGACTGATGAAGAATACGAGAAATAGGTAACTAAATATTTGACTAAGGAAGAGTAAAAGGAATGGACTACTAACAGGTAGTAAATTGGATTTTGCAGTTAGAACAGTTCCAGTTTTGCATTGATGGCATTCTCGGCGTGGTTTTCTTGTGGTTTTTTGGTATTGCATCAAATTTCCTCTACTGACATGATGAACAAGAACATTCTCCAGGGTGATGGTTGTTGTAACATTTTTTTGGAATATCACCAGGTGTGCCAATTGGCTGGTGACATGTGTACTTTCTGGCCCAATGCTTGTTCGCTGCTTCATTTTCTATAATAAGTATTTCAAGGCTAGAAGTACGGGTTAGCAAGTTAGATAATTTTTGGGTCGAGTCTAGTTGAAGTTGCAGAGAAAATTGTAAAGTTCGATGGTTTTAGAGAGAAATGCAATTTAGGTTTTGAGTCATTCTGTAACAAGTTTTGAGTTCATGGGGATTTAATGTTGTATAAAAGTACTAACATTTGAGTTGAAATGATAAATTCAAACTCATGTCTCTCCACTATACATGCATATCTGAATTTTGAATAAGATGACTAAGGGTTGTTTCATTCATCTCACTGTTGTGGTGTGTGTGATCCTTATTTTAGCTTTAATTCAAGGAATTAATTAAAATGCTTGAATGGTATTATAGGTGGATATGTTCTTTATAAGGATTTGATAAGTAGTATTGGGTTAGAATGCATACTAATAAATTTGTAATGCAATATTGCTAGGGATCTTATATGTTATGTATTAAATCTATCATAAACCTCTAAATGCTTATGAATTTGACTCCTCCAATGGATAAATGGCACTGATCTAAGTTGTAATTATCCGTATGATTCAGTATTTGTTTGTATTTTCCTAGAGCTTGCTACAAATTGAAAATCAATGACTATCTTATACTATGGATTGTGTTTAGTTATCTCACACTCTAGGTAGTTGATATTATCAATGAACAACTGATTCTATTTGATATTATCCTATCATGTTGAGCTATTAAATGGGATTATCTGTTATTATTAATGTTGTTTATGATAATGGTGCATAGATTGTAAACACATTAGGGGATTACCCTCTTGGGTCTTGCAGAGCCCGAAGTGTAGGAGGCTTGTTTAAAGTCCTCATCAGTTGGTCTAGGTCCTTCGAGCTACCCTTAATTGTAATTGGCAATTCCATAGGTAGATTAGAAGACGAGCCTGATTACATTGTAAAAAAGAACAAACACCATCCAAGATTGACATGTGCACAAATTGTTATACAATTTGGAAAACTAGCCATAAAAGCAACGCTCAGTGCAAGACATCAATTAAATAATCTTCAATGAATTTCCTAGAGGACATAGAGATATATGGATGGTTTCAATAAGCAATATCACCGACCACATCCTAAGTTTTCACATTAATTCAATTGAAAGTGTATTCTCAGCTCTGCAATGAAGGAAGGCGTTCTCAAATTACATATTACGCTTTGACGATAGTGTTGCAATGCAAGAGACTTCAACTTTAAAAGAAAAATATGTTGCAGGAAAGGTTCAAATCACTAGTCAAATACACATACTACAATAATAACCCTCTCATTCATTTCCCAGGCCACCGATTAAGCTTGATCTTTTGTATGAAGAATATGAACAAATCTTGTGGAAAAATGTTTGTGAGGATTAATGATAGCTTCTTGTGTTAATACAAGAACGCCCTAAAATAAGTGAGATATGGGGAAGAGTTGATGCACTATCCTTCTGATAGCCCAAGAAGAACGAAAAAGAGTGAAAAAAAATGATAAAAGAAGCGTCAGAGAGACACATTACTTTCAAGAGAGAAAGTATAAGTCTTGTCAACAGGGCATGTCAGGCCAAAATTTGAGGTTGGAAAGAAACTTGTTGATTGAATAAAAGGCATGAATGCACTTTAAAGTGATTTGAAAAAAAATAGATTAGCACTATTTAAGATTAAAGTCATTAAATTCGAGTCACAGTGAAAGTATGAGAATGGAGGAAGCACAATTGAAATGTGTCTGGAATCACTTTAGAAAGGAATCCCTAAATCCATTTATGAGGCAACATTACTCTTTGGGATAGCCATCAAGAGTTTGTTGTGAGAAAGAAATAGCTTTGATCACATGTTACACTTGGATGTTGGTATTGCAATGTAGAAGTTTTTCAATTTCAAACTCCAAAGGCAAAGACGTATTGTTGCTAAGGTGTGACAAAGAGTGTCAAAAATTAATTCACTCCTCATATTCATCCGACTAATGGAGTTTCATATTGAATACTGTAAACATTTGCTTGATGCTGAAATTCATCAAGAAGCACAGTAAAATAATACGATGCAATCATGGAAACCATAAAAATGGCAGTAAATATGTAAAACAAAGTTTTATAAGAGAGACATATATAATCAAAGCAAGTTCCTTAGATCTCATTGATTATGTAAGTTACTCCAATGAAGGGTGAAATATAGTTCTATGGTGAATTTATTCCAAGGATTTGATACAAATGTGACATTATAAAAAGGGCAATAAAAGAAAATGTTATTGTGCATTAAAATGAGATGAAATTTTCATTTACCAGATGGAGGAAAATTAGTATCATTTTGTGGAGTTAAAGAAAAATAAAGGGGTAATTATTTTATCCAGAAAGAATATTTTTAATTCTGAGGAAGGGCATACAGTGAATAAATCAATCGGTAAGAAAATCAAAATCGGTGGAGATAAAATAAGTCTTCTCAATGCTCTAAGTTACTCCAATACATAGATGCATATGGTCGAGATGCAAATAAAGGATTGAATAAAATGTGATTAAAGTGGAAAAAAATATTACTTTGAGAAATATAAGCTTCACTTTGTTACCAAGGAGATTATAAGGCTAATGTTTATTTCACCTAAGAAAAGCCTAAAGGGTAAAAATTATGAAATATTTGCACTTGGAGGTGGAATATTTTTTCACCAAAGGAGTTAAGAGTGAATAATTATTGTTACATGAAAGGCATATTTTATTGGGTAAAATGAAAGTGTTGGGGAAACAAATCAAAATTAAATTTCGCAAAGAGGCAAAAGCAAAGGGAGCATAAAGACTATGAGGCGAGTAATTATTTTACCTAAACGACTTTTCAGGTAAAATATAAAAAGAACTTGCCAATAAAGAAATTAAAGTTAAAGTATTGAGAAATGATTTTCACAGGAAACAAACATAATTTTCTGAGGGAAATTAATTAAAATAAAGTGAAGTGTTGCAACATAAGAGATAAGAAAGGTCATAACCCTAGATGATGTAATGTATATATGCTAGATGAAATCAAATGAGGAAATTATTAGAATTAGATTAGAAGTAGTAGTTAGGTAGTTGGATAGGTGGAACAGTTGTCAAAACAAAATATCATGATGTGTATTGCAAAATCTTTTGAAATAATGCAAATGGAAAATATTTTTTAATCTTGTGGCTAAAATCTAGTGTCTATTGTTTGTTGAGTTGAACAATTATTTGGTTGTCTTTACATTGTTATTTCTTTGTTATTTGAACCTATGTATCCAAGTTGATATTTCAGTTTCGTCAAGACACTTGTTGTTTTTGTGTAATCAAGTTGATTGGTTTCTATTAAAGAATTAAAATACTTTTGATTGATTACAGTAACTTGGAGGTAACACTTGGATCAATAAGAAGAGTTAGGTAATTGATAATATTTTCATATTGTCTCCAACTTGATGTTTTCTTGTTATTCAAATTGAGGATATAATTCATTTGTCAATACACATTTGATATCATTGTGTGATTCTTTTAATTGGTTCCTTCAAGGAAGGATTAAAATCCTTTTAATAGATCACAATAACCTGATAGGATCAATTGGATCAATAAGAAGAGTCTATAAATCACGTTCTTGCACATTTATACAAGGTATAAACAAGTATAAGTGCCAAATAATTGGAATTGTAGCCAGTAAGTAATTCATATATAATTCACCTCTTGACTCCATTAACCAAATAGAAGTAGGAACTGGTCATACCAATTCCATTTTAGAATTTTATAAAATCTTATATTCACATTTCAAATTTTAGTAGTAGTTAGTAAGCTTTTGTCTATCCCACACTGTTTACCACTATGAATAGATCCATCAGTTCAATCAAATCACACATTCCTCTAATTTTCTCCATTACAAAGGTCCACTCACCTAGTTCTAGTAGATCCTGAAGTGTAGGGATTCATTAACCGAATAGGTTAACTCCAGTCATTGGTTCAAGAACGTTGCAAGTCTGATCATAGAGCCTGGCATCCTCTTAGGATTTGTAACCTACATTTTTGAGATCCAATAGATTGGTGACTTTGTTCGGGATCAAGCCAAATCAACATTGAATTCAAGCCTTTGTTGGTATAGAGTTATAAAAAAATCGCATTTGCATTCACCTGATTTCATAGGGGATTCCATTGGGGTAAAATCAAGAACAATTTCAAAATCCATTTCATTTTCCTACTTTTGCGAAAATTAGGTGGCGACTGTGTTAAAAATTAATAGATAATGTATAAAACTTTTGGAACAACAACACTATTTCCATTCAAAAATAGAAGATAAAAAGTTTTTGCAAATTTCTTGTCAAGATGTCAGAAGAAGTGGAAAGGCAATAGTTAATAAGAGAATGTAAATAATTGGACCAACAATTGCTACAATTGAGAGCCAAACATGTTCCAAATGCATCACAAAATATACCATTCTACAATGAGGATGAATATGTAAATTGAAGTAGACCTTGGACCCCACAAGTGCCTCATAATATAATTGGGAATTTTCATAATGGAGGTAATGCAATCTATTCACAACAGAACATTTATTCTCCATAGTCATAAAATCAAATGAATGCTTATCCCGTCCCTCCTGGACAAAGACTAGTAAGCTACCGAGAGCTTCAATACAATCAATATCTTAAGCATTATCCATATCAATACCAAACTCCATATTAGAATGTGCAAAGCAATGTCATCCCCCGTGGAAGTGTAAATCAGAATTTGTAGCAAGGTATATATCAGAATCAACAATCTATGAAGAAAAATGATGAATGTTTATGTATTCAAGAAAGAAGCAAAAGTCTTTTGGGCACCTTTCTTGACATAAGGAGACATAAAGGAGAATCTGGGTGCTCTTTGCTTAGAAGAATGGGAGATATTTGTGGGATAATACCTATTGATTTCCCACCTAGTAGGTTTGAGATCATTCAGTAGTTCATGAAAGTATATGAGCCTAATTCAATTTATTGGCTTGAATCATGGATGCCAATTTATTTTGACCAAATAAATGAATGGAATAACATTGTAGATAATAAAAGGTATGAGGAAACTATCAATGTTGGGTCTAATAGTGGTATCACTAATGAGTATGGAGGAATTGATCAAATAATGCATCCAATAGAAGAATCAAGTGCAAGTGAAAATAATTCCTATGACAGCTTGCATGAGGAGGATGAAGATATAGAGGGTCTCTCCTGCATAATAGATTGTGACTGTGAGGAATCCATTGAAAATTCAGATTTTGATGACAATCATGTGGATTTGCAATTAAGTGATTCTTGCAGCTTTTATGGAGATCAAGAGGAAGAAGCAATGAAAAATTTAATTCCATTTAACAGTAAGAAAACAACACCTCTAGCTGCAGTTTAGTTCCATGATGACACAATAAATGAAGAAAAAGTTTGTACACCTGAAAATGGTTTTTAAATTTTTTCATATATGATGAAAAGATAGAAGAAGATCAAATGATATTCTGCCAAGGTATGCCAGAATAGGAATTTCACGTGTATTCAAATCCACTTTATAATGAGGATGAAGCATTTCGAACTATTAGGATGGTGTACCAATTTGTGAAACAATTGAATATGAGATCAATGCATCTGAATTGCCACTTTTTGATGATGAAAAAAGTGAAGAATACAACAGCAATGAAATGGATGAAGAGGCATGTTCACTTAGTAGTAAATAGATTTTAGATTTACTAACAATGGAATATCAGAGATCTACACCTAAGAATGATTCAAAAATTTCATCTTCAGCATGCATTTGCTTTGACAGTGAAAACAATTTGTGTAAAAATGAAGGAAAAGATCTTGAAGTTGATATGTCTATTCAACAGGAGAAATATAAATCAAAAGTGGAAACCTTTAAGAAATATATTGGCTCACATATCAAGGATATGAAATGCTCAAAATTGATTGATTTAAACATACATAGTGATGACTGTTTGGATCATAAATTTGTGTCACTGCCAATTAGTAATATTGAAGAAGTAGAAAATGTTTCAAATCTAATTATTCTAAAAGATGTTGATGTGACATAATTTTTAGACTTACATGAGAAGCATTCAGATGATGCAATGTTTAGTGCAACTGGGAGATCATTTAATAATACATGTTAGTGAGAAAAATAATGAGAAATGTTGCATTGAATGTGAATAAATTTTGCATGATGAAGATGACAACAATTTATCACACATGATAATGGAAAATATGAACTGCAAAATGGTGGAAGGAATGTGAGTCAAGTTGAACACAATGATCTTCTAAAAGTTTTCAATGGTGGTGGATATAATAGGGTTGGTTGCATGAGTATTCACAAGAAGAATTTGATGAAAACATATCAAAACAAGGTGTAGGCCAAAGGAAAATAGGGGACTTTCTTTTTTGGTGGCCTTGTGCCATTAGTTGTGGTGTGTTTTTTTCAAAACCATATCAGTTCATCACATAAAAGAGTTTGAGTCTGTTGCTCAATGGATAAAACACTTGGTTTGCTCTCCCAAATACCTAGATACTTGCTATTCCCACAAGGGGCATACATCCCCAGATAGAGCCACTATTGGAGGATAAAATTTCATGCAATTTTTTGCAAAATTTTAGGTTCCCATGATGAAAAAATTGATTTCAACACTCACAAGTTCAATTGGAAAATCTGCTCAAATCGCCTAATTTGAAAAATCATAATTGGAAGCTCATTTAGTTTCATGCAAAATCACTTTGCAAATATGTTCATCTACCATATATGAGTGTGCATGACAATTTTCAGCTTCATACGATTAATTTTGACAAGATTTCAAAAGGCCAAGTTGAAGGTTTCTACAAAGGTTTGTTGTCTACATAGTAAAATCTGTTAAAGTGACCAACTTTGGAGGACAATATTAAGCAACTGAAAGGATTTCATAACAAAAAAGTTGGTGCTTTTGATTCTCTCCATATCAATGTGCATCCATGTAAATTTTCAAAGCTTTAGGACATAATTTGGTATTTTTTCAAAATCAAATCTAAATGGATTTTACACAGTCTAAAGATTGCATTGCCAGAAAAGCAACAAAAGGGTCAAATTTGATGTTTGATATTTTGTGAATTAAGATGCTTGGTGAAGAACCCTCTTGCATAAATTTTCATCATGCCTAAATGAGCTAATATCCAAAGTTATAGCTTCCCACAATCAAGTTTGGTATTTTTCAAAAGGACAAGTTGGTGGGTTTTAGTTGATTTTGGCAGGTGGCAGCTTTCAGAAATGATTGAGTAGGAAACTTTGAGCATTAATAGTTTTCAATCTTGATCATTTCGTGCCAAACCATTTTGAAACCACACTCCCCTATCATAGCACAACATGCCGGTGCATTTTCATGACTCTAGGAAAAGTTTTGATCAGCTTTCCACATAGATTTCGAAGGCTACTTGACCCATTTTGTCACAATGCAAAATGTTAGAAAACCAATTTTGACAAATGCCCACTTCAGTTTAGAGATAAAGCATCATGAAATTTGATCAATTGGGGTTATGCTCAAAGTAATCTTGGAGAAGAAACCTTTGAGAATTTTTTTTGGATTGGATAGCATCAACAATTGGAACTAATGGAATCTACCAATGTCAATTCTCTGAGTTCCATTTGCTAATATATTCATGATAGTAGACATAGAGGAAAATTCCATTATGAGGAATAGAATGAAGATATGCCATTGAGCATTTTAGCAATGATTTTGATAAAGATAAGATGAGTATGCATGTGCCACAGTCCCATGGAACAAGAGTAGAAGTAATTCAAGCATTTAAAAGAGAAAGGGGGTAGTCTTGTATCATCCCTAACATTTTAGTGATTCTTGATAGATGTTGTCGCCCACCAAAGGGGGTTACATTTCTTCATAAACTAAATTATTCTATGTACAAATAGAAGTTGATTTTGGATATACTCTCCAAAGAGAAAATGTCACACCATGAGAAGTACCCCATCCTAAAATACCATAGGAGTATTTATTATTGCATCTAAATGAAAGTGGTATTTGAACTATTGAATCGAAGAAATCTTTAAGTTTAAGAAATATTCCTTGGTGTAGATCAAGCTATAGGAAAAGGCGATACTAATTCCTCAATAAAGCAACCAACCAAGGACACAGGTGAATGATGAATGAAGAAACAAAGATTTTTTCTAACACCCTGCAAGCTTCTACAATCACAATGCCATGCATAGAGAGAGAATGGAAGCAAATTAGAGATGCATTTCACTACAACCACCATGTAGTGCTTCAATGAAATGATGAGGGGCACCTGTCCCACTCATAGATTTGGTTCAATAAGAAAGGATCTAGATTTAATACAAAAGGATTAATCTATCTTGTGAAGTCTCGAAGAGGCTACTAAAACATATGATTATTAAGTTACAAATCAACTAGGAAAGAGATAGTCCATAATCTACAACTTGGGGTGTGTCAATTGATAAATATATTGAGATGCATTGAAGGAGATAATAAGTGTCACATAGAAAGAAGCACTTCACAGTGTTTTAGCATAGTGGAAATGTGTATGGTGGTCGTTACTATCAAACCTACGCCCTTAGACCAAGGGTTTTCAGTTTGATAGTGAAGCGGTATGGACTGATAAACCATCAAAGATTGACATGTGTGCAAATAGTTATACAATTTGGAAAAATAGCCATAAAAGCAATGTTTGGTGCAAGATGTCAATTAAATAATCTTCAATGAATTTCCCAGAGGACATAGAGATATATGGATGGTTTCAATAAGCAAGATCACCAACCGCATCCTGAGTTTGCACATTCAATCAATTGAAGGTGTATTCTCAGTTTTGCAATGAAGGAAGGCGTCCTCAAATTATATGTTATGCTTTGATGATAGCATTGTAATGCAAAAGACTTCAATTTTAAAAGAAAAATATGTCGCAGGCGAGGTTCGAATCACTGGTCAAATTCACATACTGCAATAAGAACCTTCTCATTCATTGCCCAGGCCACCGACTAAGCTTGATCTTTTGTATGAAGAATAGGAACAAAGCCAGTGGAAAAATGTCTATGAGGAGTAACGATAGCTTCCCGTGTTAATACAAGAAAGCCCTAAAATAAGTGAGATATGGGGAAGACTCAATGCACTGTCCCTCTGATGGCCCGAGAAGAACGAAAAGAGTGAAAACAATGGCAAAAGAAGCTTCAGAGAGACACATTTCTATCGGGAGAGAAAGTATAAGTCTCTTCGATAGGGCATGTCAAGCCAAAAATTTTGAGGGTGGAAAGAAACTTGTTGAATGAATAAAAGGACCGAATGCACTTTAAAGTGATTTGAAAAAAATGGATCAACGCTATTTAAGATTAAAGTCATTGAATGTGAGACACGACGAAAGTATGAGAATGGAGGAAGCACAATCGAAATATGTGTCTGGCGCTGCTTTAGAAAGGAACCCCTAAATCCATTTATGAGGCAACATCACTCTCGAGGTTAGGTGTCAAGAGTTTTTTGTAGGAAAGAAATAGCTTTGGTCACATGTTACACTTCGATGTTGGTATTGCAATGTAGAAGTTTTTCAACTTCAAACTCCAAAGGAAAAGGCGTATTGTTGCTAAGGTGTGACAGGAAGTGTCAAAAATTTATTCACTCCTCATATTCAACCGACTGATGGAGTTGTATATTGACTACTATAAACATTTGCTTGATGCTGAAATTCATCAAGAAGCATAGTAAAATAATACAATGCAGTCATCGAAACCCTAAAAATGGCAGTAAATATGTAAAACAAAGTTTTATCGGAGAAACATATATAATCAGAGCAAGTTCCCCAGATCTCACCGATTATGCAGGTTACTCCAATGAAGGTGAAATATAGTTCTATGGCGAATTTATTCCAAGGCTTTGATACAAATGTGACATTATAAAAAAGGGCAATAAAAGAAAATGTTATTGCACATTAAAATGAATTGAAATTTTCATTTACCAAATGGAGGAAAATTAGTATCATTTTGTGGAGTTAAAGAAAAGATAAAAGGGGTAATTAGTTTATCGAGAAATAATATTTTTAATTTTGAGGAAGGGCATACAGTGAATAAATCAATCGATGAGAATATCAAAATCGGTGGAGATAAAACAAGTCTTCTCAATGCTCTAAGTTACTCCAATACGTAGGTGCATATGGTCAAGATGCAAACAAAGCATTGAATAAAATGTGATTAAAGTGGAAAGCAATATTACTTTGAGAAATATAAGCTTCACTTTTTTAAACTGAGGAGATCATAAGGTGGATGTTTATTTCACCTATGAAAACCATAAAGGGTAAAAATAATGTTCAAATATTTTCACTTGGAGATCGAATATTTTTTCACCAAAGGAGTTATGAGAGTGAGTAATTATTGTTACATGAATGGCATATTTTATTGGGTAAAAATGAAAGTGTTGGGGAAACAAATCAAAATTAAATTTCAAAAAGACGCAAAAGAAAATTGAGCATAAAGACTATGAGGTGAGTAATTATTTTACCTAAAGGACTTTTCAAGTAAAATATAAAAAGAACTTGCCAACAAAGAAATTAAAGTTAAAGTATTGTGAAATGATTTTCATGAGAAACAAATATAATTTTCTGAAGGAAAATAATTAAAATAAAGTGAAGCGCTACAACATAAGAGATAAGAAGGATCATAACCCTAGAAGATGTAATGTATATATGCCAAATGAAATTAAATGAAGAAATTATTAGAATTAGATTAGAAGTAGCAGTTAGGTAGTTAGATAGGTGGAACAGTTTCCAAAACAAAATATCATGATGTGTGCTGCAAAATATTTTGAAATAATGCAAGTGGAGAAGAATTTGTAATCTGGTGTCTATTGTTTGTTGAGTTGAATAATTATCTGGCTGTCTCCACATTGTTATTTCTCTATTATTTAAACTTGTGTATCCAAGTTGATATTTCAGTTTCATCAAGAAACACTTGTTGTTTTTGTGTAATCAAGTTGATTGGTTTCTATTAAAGAATTAAAATCCTTTTGATTGATTACAGTAACTTGGAGGTAACTCTTGGATCAGTAAGAAGAGTTAGGTAATTGATAAGATTGTCATATTGTCTCCAACTTGATGTTTTCTTGTTATTCAAATTGAGGATATACTTCATTTGTCAATACACATTCGCTATCATTGGGTGATTCTTTTAATTGGTTCCTTCAAGGAAGGATTAAAATTATTTTAATAGATCACAATAACTTGATAGGATCAATTGGATCAAAAAGAAGATTATGTCAGTCACTTTCTTGCACATTTATACAAGGTATAAAGAAGTATAAGTGCCAAATAATTGGAACTGTAGCCAGTAAGTAAGTCATACATCATTCACCTCTTGACTCCAACCTAACAGAAGTAGGCACTAGTCATACCAATTCCATTTTAGAATTTTATAAAATCTTAAATTCACATTTTAAATTTCAGTAGGAGTAGTTAGTAAGATTTTGTCTATCCCACACTATTTTCCACTATGGATAGATCCATCAGTTCAATAAAATCACACATTCCTCTAACCTGCTCCATTACAAAGGTCCACTGCCTAGGTCTAGAAGAGCCTAAAGTGCAAGGAGTCATCGACCGAATAGGTTAACTCCATTAATTGGTTCAAGAATGTTGCAAGTTTGATCATAGAGCCTGTCATCCTCTTAGGATTTGTAACCTGCATTTTTTAGATCCAACACCTACAAGACCATAAAGATAGCTCTGTGTACTCACAACATCTCAACAGTATCTCAACTTAGATACATGTACCACCTACAATCATTTGATTCCTTCCTCTACAAAAACCTACACTATGTTGACATCAATGACAACATCAATGACAACACCACCATATTGATTCATACTTGCAACAATCTCCCCCTTTGTCATTGATGGAAACACACGACACTCTCTCCCACTTTGACATCAATGGAAAAGAACAAAAATTTTGATCACTCCCCCTTAGGAGTGCACCCACACATCTCATACTATAACAATGATACTTCCTACTCCCCCTGAGGAATAGACCAAAGTCATTAGTACAGATAAATGAAGAATCTGCAAATCCACTTAACTATGCACCTCCATGTGCGCCTAGTTCAAAGGAGGGGCAATAACCCCCAACTTCTCCCTAAGATACTCAAAAGTATCCTTTGGAAGAGCCTTATTAAATATGTCTACAATTTGATCCTTTGTAGGTACATACTCCAGTCTAACTTCATTCTCCAATACCTTCTCTCTTAAGAAATGATAAATGATAGATATATGCTTTGTGCTTGAATGCATTACTGGATTCTTTGAAATATTTATTGCACTTGTATTATCACAAAATATAGGGATAGGCTCATCACACATCACTCCTATGTCCTTCAATGTTTTCTTCATCCATAATACCTATGTGCAACAAGACGTTGCAGCAATATGCTCAGCTTTTGTAGTGGATAAAGAAATTGAATCTTGTTTCTTGCTTAGCCATGAAACCAATCTTCCTCCAAGAAAGAATGAACCACCACTTATAATATTCCAGTCATCTACACAACCATCCCAATCTACATCAATGAAAGCACTCAAAGTGAAATCAATATCCTTAGGATACCAAAAGCCATAATTTGGAGTGCTTTTAAGATATTTGAGTTTCCTCTTCACAGTTGTAACATGTGTTTCTTTAGGTTCTGATTGAAATATAGTAACCAAACATAGTGCATGCATGATATCCGGTCTAGTAGCAGTAAGATATAACATTCCACCAATCATATATTTGTACATGCTCTGATCAACTTTAGGATAATCATCATCTTTACTCAACTTGCATCAAGTCACCATAGGGGTACAGACTAGTTTGGATTCATCCATTCCAAACTTCTTCAGCAACTCTTTAACATACTTTTATTGTGAAATGAATATTCCTTTATCAGTTTGATTCACTTGAAGTCCAAGAAAGATATTCAACTCACCAATTATGGACATTTCAAAATCTTTTTGCATCTCCTCTGCAAATTTCTTGCACATACCCTCATTTCCTCCAAAAATAATATCATCAACATACACAACCACTATTAACATTTTGTTTCCTTCAACCTTGAAATAGATATTACTATCTATGAAGCCTTTGTTGAACCTTTGTTGTGTCAAATATTTGTCCAACCTTATCTACAATGCTCTAGGAGCCTATTTAAGTCCATATAATTCCTTTTTCAACTTACAAACCATATCTAGTTTATCTTATAATTGAAATCCCTCTGTTTGTTTCATGTACACCTCTTCTTCCAATTCTCCCTTCAAGAATGCAAACTTAACATCCATCTAATATACCTTGAAATCTTTCTGTGTAGAGAATGCCAGAAACATCCAAATAGCCTCCATTCTTGCTACCAGTGCAAATTTAACCTCAAATTCTATTCCTTCAACTTGTGAATAACCCTTGCATACAAGTCTTTCTTTTTTCCTTACTACTTCACCATTCTCATCCAGCTTATTTCTAAACACCCACTTTGTACCAATTACATTCTTGTTTACCGATCTAAGAACCAGTTCCCATGTTTGATTCTTCTCTATATGTTATAACTCCTCTTTCATTACTCTAACCCAATTCTCATCTTTGCATGCTTCACACACTATTTTAGGTTCTATCTCTGAAAGTGAACATATATTTACCTCAACTACCACCACTTTGCTTCTTATCTTTACATCTTCACTTTTATCTCCAATTATCTATTCTTCGGGATGATTTTTTTGTACATAATTTGGAGTCTCAAGAGCAGGTTCTAGAGCTACTTCTTCTTCTTCAATCCATTCTTCTTCTTCTTCTTACTTATTCTCTTCTTATATTTGTCCATAGATAGGCTCATCTAGTTCAACTTCACTTATTTCAATTGGTATGTGCATATCTTCATCAACTTTCACATTTGTACTCTCAACAATCTTTCTCAATCTTTTATTGAAGCATCTATAAGCTTTGCTACTAGTTGAATATCCAAAGAAAATACCTTCATCACATATAGCATCAAATTTTTTGAGGTTCTCATCATCTTTTTTAATATAGCATCTACTTCCAAACACCTTAAAGTATTTAATAGTAGGAATTTTTCCAGTCCATAGTTCATAAGGGGTCTTTGCATTGTTACCTCTGACTCAAACTCTATTAAGAATGTAGATAGCAGTGTGGATTAATTCTCTCTAGTATATATTAGGTACATTTTCATCTTTCATCATAGTTCTTGCAGCCTCTTGAATAGTTTGGTTCTTCCTCTCAACAACTCCACTTTGTTGAGGAGGTCTAGGAGCATAAAAATGTCTCTTTATGCCATGCTCTTCACAAAATGTGTTAAACTCATTGGAAGTGAATTATCCACCTCTATCAGACCTTAAACATTTTATTTTCAAATTCACTTCATTCTATACCATAGCCTTGAACACTTTGAATCTATCCAGAGCTTGAGCTTTCTCCCTAAGAAAAGTAACCCATGTCATTCTAGAATAATCATCAATAAGGAGCAGGAAATACCTATCACCATTAAGACTTCCTATTCTTGTGGGACCACAAAGGTCTGTATGAACTAATTCTAGCATTTTGGTAGTTGATTGATCTTTTCCTTTAAAACTACATCTTGTTTGTTTTCCCAACTGATAACTTTTGCAAATAGTATTGGTATGCTTTGTGATTTTAGGAAAATCTTGAATAACTTCTCTTGAACTAATCCTAATCAAATTATCAAAGTTTACATGTCCCATCCTCTAGTACCATAGCCAACATTCATTAAATTGAGATGCAAGGCACAAATCATCAACACCCTTAAGTTTATAAATGTTTCCATATGTTCTTCCTGCAACAACCACAGTTCCGGACCCTTTTCTAATCTCACAAGTATTATCTTGAAAGACAAGCTTAAATCCTTTGCTACACATTTTCCCAATACTCAAGATATTATGCCTTAATCCCTTAACATAATAGAAATCATCAGTATTATGTTTTCCATCAAAGATAATTGTTACTTTTCCAACAATATTTTCACTAGAATTATCTCCAAACATGACTAATCCACCATCATACTTTTCAAGTTTAGTAAAAATTTTTTATCTTTGGTCATGTGATTTGAGCAACCACTATCAATCACCCAATAGTCTTCATCTTGTCTAGCATGAAAGGCAGTAACTAGAGTACCTTCCATCTGTTCCTTCTTGTTCTCCAGACCACTTTCCCTTGCACATCTTCCAAAGTTAGTAGACATTGATTTATTTTCTAAGGCTAGAAACAAGCATTCATCATTATCATCCTTAAAATCAAATTCATCATCAGAAATTCTAGCATCTTCTCTAACATAGTACAACTTCATGAACTTTTTATCATTTTTGTCCTTATTGTCTATGTTCTTCTTGTGTACAACTCTATTTGGACATCTTGAAGCATACTAACCAATATTTCCACAACTGAAACATTTAAAAGGTAACATACCTTTGTACTTACCAGTACCTTTCTTCAACTTCCTTGTAAAATTTGCTTCCAACTCATCTAACCTATCACCATCCATATCATCTTTTGTCTTTGTAGCTTTAAAGTTTGATTATGTTTTCTCCTTTTCTTTTCCAAATTTCCTCATTTTAAATGTAGTCAAAGTGCCAAATACTTGTTATTTAGTGAACTTCTTAGGATCATACACTTCCTCAATGGTTAAGACCTTAGCACTGTTAGCTTCTTCCATTTTCAAGTTCTCATATATGTGCTTAGCTATTAGCTTCTTTGAAAATTTCACTCTATCATTTCCTTCATAGATATCTTCCAACTTTTTCCAAATTTCATAAGCAATGCCAAAAGAAATAACTTTTGTACTCTTAGTCTTAGATAAAGCACTATAGATTGCATACCTTGCTTTGTAATTTTCCTCATAGGAAAAAATTCCATATATAGAAGAAGGACCACTTGTCGATGCAACACATTTTGTCTCAACAACTTTCCAAGTCTTGTAACAAAGAGAGATCAAGTAACCTCTCATATGTACTTTCCAGTCACTATAGTCAGATCCATCAAACATAGTGATTGGCAATTTTTATGCCATTGGATCTACTTGAAGCAGTTAAGCTCTTCTTTGAGGAACCAAAGCTTTGATACCAATTGTTGAAAGGCACAAGACAACTAAAAGGGGGGGTGAATCAGTTGTCACTAATCTCAATCACAAAACTCAAACAATTATTATCTCCACATCTACTTTATTCTATTATTAAGTATGAACATGAAATGCAAATAATAGAAAGCAATATCAACACAAGAAACACCAGATTTACATGGAAAACCCAATAAGGGAAAAACCATGGTGAGGATTAACTCACAATATAAAGTAATTCCAAAACTGATTACAAAGAGGCTCACTACCTATAGATACAAAAGGGTAATAGAAAAATCCACCACAGCAAATTACACACATCTGTAACCTTAATTAGATAATTGTAGACACCACCAACTCACTACTTTCCAGAGTCTAACACATTAAAGTACTACTTCCTCAACTTAATTTCACACACTATTGCTTCTCACACTTGTGGAATTTTTGATACATCAAATCCATAACATCTTGACTTGTATTTATACTGTCTTCAACCTTAGAAACTTTCTCCAAGGTTGGCTACACATGCTTCATTTTACAAATTCAAATTAGATCAGAAAATGAACATTCTTGCGATGGAAGAGAATGAGAGTGAACCAAACCAACACTTAACCAAGACCCAAAAAACACTATCTTGAATCAATCGCATGCTTCCTTAATTGATACTTATCCTTCACATGACGTGTAAACACCAGGTCATCCAAACCTAGTGAAAACACAAATGAACTTTGAAGTACATGCTTCCACAATGAGAAGATAACATGCAAACCACATAACACTCTTCACCATTGTAATGTCTCCTTGTTAGACTAAACCAAAAAATATAAAGCACAAGTTACGACATATAATTTATTTTACCAACACACCATTTTATTAGTACAAAATTACCTTGAAGACCTACTTACAATATGTATTATCAATTAAGCACATAATTCCTTGTTCATGATTAAATCATTTCAGATTGTACATCTTAAGAATAAGACAATCAAATGCATTATCATCTAAAACCATAAACTAGGATGATCAAATATGACTTATTCTCTTGATTGGAATAGAAATTCACCTTGTCTCCTCTTTTGTATCCTCATTGGGTGTTGATTTATTATGCAGAGGGAACATGAACACTCTCAAAGTGGACTCCCTCAAGGTGTTCCACTCATCTTGGGACTGTCCATCAGTGGAGCGATTTACTAGCCTTTCCCTCCACAAACACCTTGTCCTTATTGAGTGCTAGTGAAAGGGAGCTCTAGCCTGAAGTATATCCTTCAAGGTAGAGTCATAGAATCTTAATAAAACTCAATAATTATGGTACACAACCCTATTCAATTATAGCATTTATTAATCTTAGGAGTCCTTAATAGTTTGATATACACTTATCTATTGATCACAAATTGTATCACTTAGTTACTCTATGCATTCCCATTACATATTATCTTAATTTCAAACCATAGATAGGAGTGTTTCATTATTACCAAATCTGAATGTACATAATTTGGTGATACCTATATGCACATATTTTCTATCTGTAAATTTGTTATTAGCATGTGTAATCTTATCCATTTGTACTGGTCAAATTCTAGGTTAATTCATATTCAATTGATTAAAGCATATATTGTATATTGGAAAGGATATTGGTTTCATTAATAATAGTATCACTGCCATAATGGATTTCATCAATCTCATGATTCTTTAGAGAATAAATAAGGTAGAAATAACTTACCTCTACTCTATGACTAACCAAATGCTTACTCTCAAGTGAGCTTTAGAATTTCTTTGGACATTGATCTTCTTTTCCTTTTTAACACGATTTATTTCTATGACATTTCATTCTATTTACACATTATTATGATAGCTACCCTATACTAACATATTCTTTACCTTGTGTTATCTATCATTCTTATTCTATGATAGTATTTCAATTAGTTATATATGCAGATTTGTTCTACCTTATATTAGCATTCCACTCTATCATGCTACTACATTACGAACTATTTTATGTTATGTATTCTTTCAACCATAAGTATTGCACAACATTATGATTAGATTGTTGTTATATTCAAACATAAGACACGTTAATTGTGATAAGGATATTACCTTTTAATTAGATAAGTAATTACCAACCTTTCATTAAACAATGTGATAATACTTACCTCTCAATACTTACCCTTACTTGGATTTAATCTTCTAAGGCTCCTCTTGATTCCTTAACCATCGATCAACAATTTGTACTTGAGTCTCTCAGTCTTCTATTCTGTATTTTGATCAAAATTTTCTTATTCATCTATTTGTCATAAAATTTTGTTGTATTATATATATTTCTGCCCCAATGAGACTTATACTTCTTTATCATTATATCTTATTTCTATCCTCATAACTATATTATTTTATTTATTTATTTGATTCCCCATGATTTGATGCCTACTAAAAATTATATTCTTATCTTTCCTGACAGTTGTGATTCTTATTCTATCTCCAAGTATTCCCTTTTCTCCAGCGATGATGATTTATTTTGTTTCCTTCTATTCCATGCCTTTTTGACTGATGTCCCCATTCCTTCTATAGCTGATCAAGGCATTATGTTGGGCCGTAGCTTTTTCCAAGACTCTTTGGAATTAGTGTGATGTTTGACCATTTGTTTGAGAACTTAGACTTATTATTTTCTATGTAGGATTATGTTGGAGTTGGTTCTCATGTTATTTGTCCTTTCTTGTATTTTGAATTTTGTATTCTATATTTGTAATTTATCTCATTTATAATTTGTACATTATATTATGATAATATCAATTTGTTAATATCTATTTGTACTGATAAAATTTATGTTTATATCTGATGATTAATATTATCAATAATAACAAGTAATATATTTAATTGTAACATAATATAATTATTATTTATCAATAATAAGTTGTAATATATTTAATAATAATATATTTGTATATTATTAGATGATATTTAGGTTGTTAGTATTAGGGTTCTAATATTCAAATGGTGATTATTTGTATAATATTATCCTGATAATTATAATTTTTAAATGGCAATTACTTATAGTTATACTTTTATATTTATTTGGTTCGATTATTTGCATTTCAATATCTCAGATTTAGCTTTACAATTTCAAGGACATGACAACCATACATTGGAACACATCTTAGATTCCTTTAGACTCATTCACAACAAATGCAACAACCTTCATACAGATAATACTTTCCATCATTCTATCTGGACTATACATACACACTCAACAACTCTAAAACTAGTCTTCTGAAGCACCAAACCACAAACGCCTTTGATACAACATAGATAAAATCATTATGATCCTTCTTCCATATCCACAAGACCTAAAATGAACCCATATAGGAATTCAGATTAAAAACATTTCTCCTAGTCCACAGACAAACAATTCTGTTAGACTAGTTCACACACCAATGAACACAACTTTCACTCTTCATCAAACCAGAAGCTACAATCCAAGATATATCACCCACGGATGCCCATAAACAACACTTCAAATCCAAAAAATCATAGGACCAACACAAAATAAATGTGGAGCACATACCAGAGCACATTCTGAACAACATCTCAAAAGCACTTGGTAACTCATCATATCAACACACATGCAACACCATAAAGATAGCTCCATGTACTCACAACATCTCAATAGTACCTCAACTATACATGTACCACCTACAATCACTTGATTCCTTTCTCTTCAACAACATATACTGTGTTGACATTAATGAAAACATTAATGACAAACCCACCATACTCATTCATACTTGCAACAGTAAGCTCACTGTCAGAATATTTCTTCCTTGAGGCCTTAACTCTTGGTTGTTTAAGATAAAGATTAATCCATTTCAGGATTCTCTCAACAACTACCTATGAAATTTTATTAATGTTTGTTTCTTCTTTCTCCATCCAATTAATTGGATCCAAATCTTTGGTAGCCACTTGATCCATTTCTTACCGAGGATCATGAACAATCCCATCATCAGAAACCCCTTGTGGTATATCTTGCTTGATGCCAAAATCCTTCATCTGTGGGATAGTCGATCTTTCATATCCCTTCTTTCTAACTTCAAATCCATCCTACAAGTTAGTCTAAAATTCCTCAAGAAGTGGCTCATGATAGAGGAATAATGAAGCATACATCCCATTCATTTTTCCCTTTGGATGAAAGTTCTTTCTAGATGTATAAAAATTCAAATTCAAGGACTAAAATTCTTCTATAGTTGACTTAGCTACTACAATAGAAGGACAAGAATAAACCCCAATTGCATAGGGAGTGAGTGGTATCCAACTTTGTGTTTATCAAAAAAAATTGCATGCACCTCAACCGCTTGATGAGAAAACTCAATTAGGATCCATTTATCACTATAGCACCTGGGTAGTTTGAAGGGATTCTTATCAAATCCAAACAATCTAATATAAGTAGATTTAATGTATTGGATAAACCAACTTCCCTACTCTTTGATGAACTCCATGGATTCCCTTGATAATATGAAGCCAATATCTCCCATGAGCTAGTTAATGACAACATAAAAGAATGCATCATTAACTCTCTTGAAATTCCTTTTTGCTACCTTAACCTCCAGTTGATCATAATCCTCCCAAACCCTTTTTTGTTCTAGACCAGTTTCAAGTGTTCCCATAGTATTCAACTTTAGAAACCTTCCCATTCGTGCAACACAATAGATTACATAGGAAGACATGTAAAAGTTCTTGGTTTCCTTTACTTTGATCAAATGATTATGAATATTATCTGAGATCAACTACCCCTAATATAAATGTTATTGTCCATCTAGAATCTATTGGATAAATGGGAACATCAAATTCTCAAAGGCATGATAATCCTCTTTTCCAAATGCCCTAGATAGCCATGTGATGATATCTCTAATATCTTAAGAGAATTTAGACCTTTTGGGCTTAGGTGGTATCTTCTTCATTGATTTCTTCTCTATTTTAAGCCATCTCTTGTTGATAAGATTTTTATTTCCTTCCTCATCTACTACCCACCATTTCAATGCATGATATTCAGACATGGTTTTGAGATTGGGGTGAGGAGGAGGATCAAACACTAGTATTTTCATCCCTAGGATCAAATCTATGATCTCATTTCCCCATGAATCAATGCACTTCCTCTAAGTTGGATTATAGGCTTGTGCAATAGCTAGTATTAATCTTGGACATTATACATCAATAGGGAATGTGGCCACATGTCCCAAACCAGAATCTATAATCCTTTTAGCCCTTAGGGAAGCATCCTCAAACAAGGTATCATCACAAAAAAATTTCAAGTCAATGTGACCAACTAATGCATCAGTAATTTTCATGACCTTAGACCCAAACTTAGATGGTACTAGATTCCCCTAGAATTTTTATTTCATAAAGATGAGAATCTGTTCTATTTTTAACTTCCTATCCTTTGTTTCCTTTGGTACTTCTTCAAAGCAACATCTTCCTTTGAATCAGACATTTGTCAATACCTACTATAGTGGCATTCATTAGAAAAAGAGAAGAAATGCAAGGGGTAAAATTATCACTAGCATCCATAATAAGTCCCCATTCAATCAAAAAAATTCCCATTTATAAGTTAGCACTGTGTTTTTGAACCTCGGGTTAAGGATAGAACCAAGAACTTGATCATTTTAAACTTAACACTAAACCACGTTGAGAGTCAGGATCGAGGAATACTCTGAACATGACCTTAAGAAAACATTCGTACAACCTTATCACACATCATAATCGGACTTGAAATTAGCACTCATACTTCATCAAAATGTGTGTCAAGATTTAGGATTGGGAAAATATTGGGCTCAAAAACATTTATTGGCAAAAAAAAAGGTTTTAAATTTTGTTCAAGGTTAGATTCCGCAATGTGCTTAGAAATTGGTATCAAGAAGTCACCTCAAATTGAGACTTCACAAAATGAAATCGATACAGGACTCTCTCCAAGTTCTAATCCTAATGCGTTATTGGAAGTCAAAATCATGATGGAATTTGAGACTAGAATCCTAAGAAGTGAAAAATTTTAAGTATCACTCAAGTTTTGATCCTGATGAGGTATCAAAAGTCAGAATTAGGATTTAGTCTACAACTAGACCTTTTGAACATGAGTGGGTATGAGTCAATTTCAATTTTTGATCCTGACATTGTGTCAGAATTCAGAATTAGGACAACACCTAGCACCAGAACTTAATACTACATCAAGGGTTTGGTTCCCTTCCAAAGTCCAATCTCGATTATAATGCAAGGATTGGAATTGGGATATGAATTGGTACTTTGAAAAAAAAAAACTTTGAACACTTTAAGGTCATGAACCGAACTTCAATTTTGATGAAAGATCAAAAAACGAAATCAGTACATTGATAGGACTTAGACCTAGGTGGAGGTAATAGGATGAAGTTTAGTTTTGAAACCCAATTCTAATAGGAATGCAGGAATTGAGTTCAGGAAAAAATCACACATGAAGGAATTTAAATGGATTTAACAATATATTCAAACATACCTTCATGGGATCGAGATAGTTTCAAAACCCTTTGAAAGACCAATTCAAAATTTTAATCATATTTCCATTTCATTCAAGAATCAGACATGGGAAAATTTAAGGTTTTGAAAAAAAATTCGCAACGGTCAACAAACTTTAAATTCCTTGAAATTTGAATATAGCCAACCAGACGGTATGGAAACCCTAGCAAAACTAGGGTTTCAGTGGGAATGAGAAACCCATGCCAAAAGAACATGAAGCAAAAAGAATGAGAAAAATTACAACCAACAAAACCCAAAACAAAAGAAATGCCAAAAAACCAAAGGGTTCAAGGAAAAAAAGAAAAGAGAAACAAAAAAACTACCAAGAACAAGAACAAAAGAAAAGAACAAAAATAGAGAGAAAACAAACAAGCGGCACACAGGGAAGTGAAAAGAGAAGAAAGTGAACACAAAAGCACCTACCTAAATAAATGTGATAGAAATATGGCAATACGACACAAAATATTCAAGCTCAACCTCAATCCCATACCCTTCACTTTGCTCTAATTTTCTCCATCGAAATACACAAGCAACAATGGTAAAAATTTGAGAAGTAGTAGGAATTTAAACTTGTCCACATGAGAATAGGTTGCCATTAATGCAGGTTGGTTCAAGAATTGGGGTCAAGAAGTTACTCGAACAAAACCAGTGCAAAACACAAAGGTAGGTCAGAAGTTGGGATGGGGGAAAAACTCGACACCAAAACTTTCAACAAATGCAAAGTTCTGAGAAAGTTATGAAATCCAAACTCGAGAAGAAAGGAGGACAGACATGGGAATTAGGATCAGGATGGAACTAGGAACAAGAACCTTGGATAGGTTGGTTCTAGTTTAGGTCCAAAATATAATTCCAACAAACAAAAAGCACACAAGGAAGAAAAGTGGAAGTCAGAATTAGAATGGAAACTTAAATAAAGAACTTTTAAGAGTGCAAGGTGATATGTTCGATCCAAAATTTGAATCTGACAAAACTAAAACAAAAGGAAAACATGGAGATCAAAATTAGGATGAAACTGAAATAAGAACTTTGGAAAAGTGTCAAGTGTCAGTGACAGTCCAAAACCCAAACTCAACAAATGAAGGAAAAAAAATACTTGGGAGGAAAAAAGACAACTCCCAATGCCTGAACAAGAACACCAAAAAAAAAACAAAGGGGGACCCATTTGGACCAAAAAACAAAATAGGGTGGCTATGTAGCGCAAATGATTGGCAAATCAACTAGGAAAATGGTTTACCTATTTTCAAGATATTGAAGAATTCAGTCACCTAGAACCTCTGGTTTATGAATCTTTTAATTTGAGCATGATTGGCTATAGAAAACAAGGGTGAGTTGAAATCTCAAATTGTAAATCAGTATAAAAAATTTCAATCTAAGTGTGTGCATTCATGGTACATCCCCTCCTTAAATACTTTACCTATCCTTGAAACAACTCTATTCAAATTCAAGCTACATGAGATGGGTCACTTTAGCTTTCGAGCAATGATATCCTAGGCATTGCTCTACTGCCAGCCAAACATTTATATCCCCTAATGAATTTACCTAGAGTTCTCTCAAAGCATTTCTCTACTACCAACCAGGTGTCCATAGCCCTGGTAGAGATACTTGAATAACCCTTATTATATTGTGATTACTTTATGATTTTTTTCTTTTCTCTTCCCCTTTTTTTAAAATTTTGTTGGAAGTAATTATTTTCTTATCTTTTTCCCCAATACTTAGACCTAATAATCTAAAAATCAGGTTGAGAACTATAGTGGACCTCATGATAGTGTTGGGACTCATATTTTTCACCTAAATGAAGAATACAATCATTCTAAGATAACTAGGTCTTCAAGGAGATAAATGATTCTATCTAATACGTGAAAAATTTAGCCATGGTTTATAGGACCACTTAGAATATACCTGTTTGTTCTGACCTTTCAAACTATCATTAAGATGGACATAAAACAAGTTTTGAAATGAAAAAGATCAATAGATATACCTAAAAATACCTAAATCAATTTCTCTATCATAGTACCCTTAGTATGCCTTTAAAAACTACCCATTATTCTGAAAATGATGAAAATGAAAGTCCCTAGAATAGAAAGAAAATAACAAAAGATAACAACAAAAAAACAACAAAATAGAAAAAACAAAGGAAACGAAACAAACAAACCAAAACAAGAAAACCACTAAACTACATATATACAAAGGGAAAACAATTAGGCCCTCATGGGCCAAAGTAATTTTTGAGAAATTATCCATTGACTAGCAATGGAACAAGTTCTCTCATTAAGGTGCTAAGTTAGAAAGCGTTCTCACCAAGGGATCTTAGCGATATGGTATGGTCCTAACCAAAGTCTATCAAACTTTTGATGATCACCCTTCCTCTCTCTGGCCTTATCCCATAGCAACACAATGTCAGATATCCTAAAGGTGTTTATTTTGGCTCTCTTGTCAAACCAACTTTTGACTACAACTTGATGTTTGGAAAACTACTGCAAGGAAACATCCCTCTATTCTTCTAGATTAAGAAAATTAGTTAATTTGACCTCGATCCTATTGTCATTAGAGTAGAAATATTGCATAAAAGATAAACCAGGTATGTGTAGATTGATAGGAAAGATTGGGTCTTTTCCATAAACTAATTTAAATGGTGAGTTTCCTAGGGCATCTTTAATTCTAGTCCTATCCTCCCATAAGATGAACTTTACCTCTGTGTGGCAGTCCCTAGGATTACTTTCTAACAACTTTTCTATTACTTCCAACAAATTATTATTGGTAGACTCAACTACCCCATTTCCCTGTGGATAATAGTTAGACAAGTACTTCAAAATAATCTTATATTCAAATTCCCATTGAATTAATTCCATGGAAGAAAAGGCTAGAGCATTTTCACATACCGAAGAAAATGGTACCCCAAAGTTGGTAATGTGATATTCGTTAAAGAATTTGATAACCACATCAGTGGTGTAGTTTTTTTAAGGTTAAGCCTTGGTCCACCATGTATATTAATCTGTTACAATCAAGATAAACATGTGACCTATAGAAGAATTTGGATTAATTACCCTGACAAAATCTAACGCCCATTGGGAAAATGGTCTTACCTCATAAGTTGTAGGGGCATCACCGGGTTGCACTCTCTGGATGTTGAAGTTTGACATATATGGCATGTCCTAACATGTTGATGAGAATATCATAACACATGAGGCCAATATTATCCTAACCTCAAGATTTTATGCACCATTGCATCAACTGAACCGTGCTTGGTACCATGTCTATCATGAAACTCAACAATGGTCTGCCTCACCTACTACTGATCCAGACAATGTAAATAGACACCCTCAAATTTTTTTATGTACAAGGCTCCTCCTTTGGTCATATAGTGAGAACTCTTCAGTCTCAATTCCCTTCTCTTCTTTGTTTTCATCCCATCAGGACACTTGTTCAACAACAAAAAAATCAGATCAGCATACCAAGGATCTCCTGTAAATGATTGTACCATGTATTACTAACAGGTTATCTTGGAATCAATGTTGGCCATTTCTTTGGACATACCCTATCCTTAGACTAACTTCATAGGGTGAATCTTAAGATCGAACTCCTGTATAATTTCCATCCATTTCCCCCTTCTTTCTCCTAGTTCATTTTGCATGAGGAGGGACTTTACTGTTGTGTCTAGAACAATGGATGTGATCTAATTGCATAGGATGTTATGATGGAACTTCTTAACCACTCTTACCAATGTGAAGGAATAATTCTCCAATGGTAGGTATTTGATCTCCATTTTTGAAGGGGAAACTCATGAAATCTATCAGTCGTTCATCTCATTTTCCTTTTTGATGTGTCAAAATAGCATCACATGAATGGTCAGACACAAAAGAATAAATATAAAAAGGTTGCTAATAATCAGGGCTGCTTAACATAGGTGCTTTTGAGATGGATTGTTTTATTTGTGAAAAGGCAGTCTTTGCCTCATTAATCCATTCAATCTTTGCATCTATCTTCATCATCTCATTGAGGGGTTTGACAATTTCTGCAAACCCAGTTATGAACTTCCTTATGAAGTTTATCTTTTTGAAGAAAGATCTCATCTCTTTCTTGTTTCCCGACATAAGTAGTTTCAAGATAGATTGCACTCTGTCAGGGGCGATTGAAATGCCTCTTTCTAATATTATATGACCCAATAGTTTTCTTTTTGAGACCTTGAACAAACATTTCTTTAGGTTGAGGGAGACACCATACTTTATACATTTTTCAAGAACCTTTGATAAATTAGCAGCATGGTCCTCCTTATTCTTGGAAAAGATAGTCAGATTGTCCATATAAATAATGATGCATTTACCTACTAGATCCTTAAAGACCACGTCCATTGCTCACTAAAAGGTGGCTCCAACATTAATGAGACCAAATAGCATCCTTTGGTAGACAAATGTTCCCCACTTGGTGGTGAAAGCGGTCTTCATTTTATCCTCGTAATTAACCAACACTTGGTTATATCTAGAATAGCCATCTAGGAAGGACATCATCTGTGAGCCATTGACTATTCGGAGGACTTCGTTGAGGGTAGGAAGAGGGTTATTTTCCTTCTCTGAAGACTTGTTCAGATTTCTAAAATCGACACATAGTCTAATTTCTTCATTCTTTTTGCAGATAGGCACCAGATTCGTAACCCAAGTTGAATGCCTCACCGGAAAAATAATTCTAGCCAACAGTAATTTTTGTACCTCTTTAAGAATCAGAGGTTCAATTAAGGCATTAATTAAATGTTGCTTCTGATGAAATGGCTTTGCTTGAGGCTTTAGAGGGATGGTATGAGTTATCCCTGAAGTGTCAAATGTTTTTAATTCCTCATATCCCAAAGCAATTGTTGTGATGTCTTCCTTCAACACCCTCAAGATTTTGTCTCAGATATCCCTTGGACAAGTCTTCCCAATGAATATATTTCTTTTTGGGCTTGAATCTACCAGGTTGTATGTTCCATACTTCCCCCTATTAGCATCTATAGGAAGGTTCTCACGGGCCTCGGGATCAAAACCAAAGATCCTAAATAGTGCTACCATTCCATTGGGGATATTGTTAGTTTTCAAATTAATTATGCCATTTGCATCACAATCCTTTGGATCCCAATCTCCCTGATCTTTGTTGGACTCATCAATTATTTTTCCTTTGAGGACGTCTAAACTTGCCAAAATGACAAGGATGTGTTGATCATCATTGAAAACCTAGAAGTTTCAAATGTTATCAAGAGTGGCTGGAATTAACACTAACTCCACAAAAAACCTCTTTATCTTGGAATCTTGCATAGGTTCTAGGGTACTAGCTGCTATAGCCAGTGCATTTGCAATCTAATTGTCTTCTCTGGGAATCAACTTAATGTCAAAAGCATTAAAATATTTGACAAGGTTCCATACCCTATTTTTGTAAGAACCCAATCTTTTGTTGTGGCACATGTATTCACTACGAACCTACTTGACAATCACCTTAGAATATCCCATTACTTTGAGAGCTAATACTTTCTTCTAATGTGAAAACATCAGTCCCCTGGCTAATGCCTCATATTCTAAAACATTGTTAGTACACTTGAAATGTAACTGGTAAGAAGCAAAGTAAGTTTTCTCTTTTGGGTTGGTTAGTTCTACTCTGGCTCCACTCCCTGTTTTAGATTTAGAACCATCAAATTTGAGGTTCCATAGTTGATCTGGGGATTCTTTCTTCGAGTTAGTCCTAGATGGTTTCTTAAGAGAAGTAGGTGGCATATCTGACTAGTTTGGGATGCTAAGGTCAAGGGATTGTTGTAATTGAAGATTTTTAGGTACTTCATTCAGATTAAACACATGTGGAGAAACTATCTCCTACACCTTCTCATGATTATTAGTTTTGCAACTCATCTTCACTTTGAGTAATTTCTTAGGAATTGGAAGATTAGTAGGGGTGGGGGAATCTAGCAATTTTTGGGCTTCCCTAATCTTAGTTTGTAAATCAGAAGATGGGGTCTAAGTTTGATCAACAAGTAATGAGACTCCTTATGTACTATTTATTCTTGTTGAATATATCACAAATTAGCTTCAAATGGAAGTTGGCTAAGGGAAGTTGTAAGATTGTTGTGGTGATTATCTCCCAACTAACAAAAATGATTTAAGATACTTAAACATGACTAACACGTCAACTCAAAATGAATCTGATAGTGAACCCAACACCAATTAGGGAGTAACAAAATCCACGGGTTTACTTCCTCTCCCAATACCAACATATCTTGTTGTAGTTTCTAAATTAACACTTGCTAATTAATGGTAGTCATAGAATCATTATTTTCTAAGGGTTGTGAGTAGTTAGGCATTGAAAAGGTCATGACCTTGTCCCTCTTATAAACACCATTTTTGGTTCAAGGATAACTTTAAGAACCCCCCCTCGATGAAGGTGTAAAATCTTGGTGAATCTTTTTGAATAATTGGTAAAAATAATCATCATTGTGGTAAATTGTAGTGAATAATCACTAAAAAGATTAATTACAATGGTGAAACTCTCCTTTAAACATTTGCATAGTTGGTCAGTGTAGTTCCCCCATATTTTTTTTGTTTTTTGTAATATTGAAGTAGGGGCCCAAGGGCAGTAGCCACCAATGGGGTCAAGGGGTAGCACCCCTTGTGAGGGTCAAGGGGGAAAAGCCCCTTGTGGGGGTAAAAGGGGCAATGCCCCCTCATGGGGTTTGAGGATAGCGACCAAGAATAAATTCACTATCAAAAATGTATTGGAGCACACACTGATTAAGTACTTTTAAAATCTCACTTTAAAAATATGATGAAATGAAAAGTTAAATTGTTACCATTGATTAGCTTTTTAATCGGATGGTTGCAAGTTGATTCTGCAACCTATATGCATGTGCCTTTTAAAAGGCTTGTTGAGGCCCAAAAGTTTTTTTGGGCCACATGATTAAATCTAATCATGTGGCAAAAACTAAATTCTATGCCTCAACAAGCCTTTTAAAAGGCACGTGCATATAGGTCATGGAATCAAACTTCAACCATTCAATTAAAAATCTAATTGAGGATTCGATGGTAATAAATAAAAGCCCTATTCAAGGCTAAAATATCCCTAAAATTTAATTATAATTTATTATTAGTGGTGATCCTACCCCAAAATTAATGGTAGGAATATAATATTACTAGTGAATATAATTAATATTTGTAATTACAGTATAAAATACCAGCGAATCAGTTCCAATGATGCATCATTTACATGGTGAATCAATTTGATTTATTAGTTTAAAAAATAATGCATAGTTGAATTAATCGAGATGAAATTATTTTTTTGTAAAAACTTGGCAATTCAGCCTCCTTTTTAGCTTGTACTATTCGCCATTTTTGGAGGTCCTGATTTCAATTATTCGCCAATTGGCAAAGATTTTCCACTAAATTTTTCCCTTTTTGGGTTTCAAAATAAACTGCTTCGTTAAGATGGTCATACTCTATGATCATGTGCTTCAAGTGAGGTTCACTTTCTATCCTAGTTTGAGTCAGCATACCCTTCCGTGGTAGCCACATGTGTGAGAATTCCATTGAAAGGTAACCTCCTATAGACTTCATCAAATCCCTACTTAACAACATGCCATACATTTCAGAAATGTCAATGATTTGAATATCCATGTAACTTTGAATCCTTGGATCTTATCCAATCTATATGTGCACATTTTTCAATTCCCCTACAATGTTCACTTTAATTTTATTTAACTATGAAACCTTTTTATGAGTTTGAACTAGGGTCAGGCATAATTTCTTACAAATAAAAAATGGCATAACATTACCTAAGGCTCCAGAATCCAACAAGAAATTAAGTAGGTTCTTCCCAAAGATCCTCAAACTTAACAGGAACGGTGGTATCCTTTCCTTTCCCCTATATAGAGTTGCATTCACCTCAATAGCTAGAGTCAATTTTTCTTTTCCCTTTGACTAATCTGCCTCATCCAAAGCATTCAACATGATTTTGCATTGTGCAAGACACCACTGTAGAAAATAAAAGAATGACAAAGAGGTCATGTGCTTCAGCATTTCTAAAATCAAATCATATTCAATGTTATTGTTATATTATTGCTTATAAAAGAAAGTAGAATTACCTCTATTTGGAAACTTAGGTGGGGCTTTGGGTGGAGGAATATTGTTATCTACTTTCTAATTAGGGGGGACCATATTTTTGGGAGGGGCAGGCATGGTGAATGGCCCCTTATTTTGATTTCTTAGAAAATGGCCTCCCTTAGCTTGAAAATCCTAGGCATCATATGTATTTGTTTCTAGCTTATTTTCCCCTTGCATGGGAAACTAATATTGCTCATCATAAATTTTAAAGGCTATGGAAATATCTACATATTCACCAATTTTGTTAGGACTACCTTGTGGTGATTGAGAATTAGCCTGAGCCATCTTAACCAGTTTTTCTACCTCTAGGCAGTTAACCTCAAAATGTGTGGTAGTATCATGAAATCTGCACCAATTAGTCATGAAGTTTAAATCTGCAACATTTGCAGTGTGTGCTTTTTCTTCATTGAAGAACTCCTCCATTGTTTGGTCTAGTGTCCCATTTTCTATTGTTGGGTCTCTAATTGTACCTCTATTCTAATTTTGATAGTTTTGGTTCTAGAAGTTTTGGTTTTGATTGTTTTTTTTTTGTTGGAGTAGTTGTTTTGATTGGAATACCCTCCCTAATTTTGGTACTGATTTTGGTTTTGAGGGGGGTTCAACTTGAACTAGGCCATCTCATTAGTCACTTGAGACAAGGTTTTCTTCAGAGTTTCCAACTCTGTTGTCAAATGACAAGCATGCTCATTTTCTGTAGTCATTGCAGCTGATATGGGTTGGTCATGGTGTTCGACCCTCTAGCATGATTCTAAGAATTTTTTTGTTATTGGGAAGAATCTAAGGTTCCACTTTTGATCCATGGTAATGCAGGTGGAGGATGCATTTTAGCCAGGGGTCCATAGGCCAAATTAGAAATTCTTTATACAATGTTGAACAATGGAGTTCCACCGGTAAGTTCATTATTAATTGCATTCATCTAATTGGGAATTCTAGGATACCCTAGGGTAGGCAGTATTCCTGCCATACCACCCAATTAGGAACTTATCTGTTATTGCAGTTTGATGGCTAGGTGGTATACTTTTAACAAAAAATCTACTTCTATGCAAGCATAAGTTCTCTAGAGGAATAATCCTGTCAATGGATCTATGGCATTTTAAGGTATGCTTGAATGGTAATATTTTCAGCCACTATGTATGGTTCCTGCAATCACTTGTACATTCTTTGGAACCACATATTGAATAGAATAAAGTGTTCATAGGGTTCCTTTCTAATTGTGGTAAATTGATGGTACATAATAGTTGGGTCCACGTAGACCCAGAATTGATTGATGAAAGCATCTTCTAGATTGGTCCAATTGAGTATGGATCCGGCAGGAAAATTAAGATACCAGTTATAGGCCATATCTCCTAGTGAATAGGTAAACAACCTATAGGCCACATCATGCAATGCTATATGGGCTTGAGTGCACACATATTTAAAATTCTGAATGTGTTCTACACTTTGGGATTCCCCATGGGCATATCTAGGACAAAAAATCTCAGGGTTTTTGGGCATCTCTGTCAGAAAAGTATGTCTCAATCATCATAGGTTGAAACCTCCATTGGACCCAAGTCAGTGTGACAGTTCTGATGTCTGGCCAACTAGTAGTTTGGAACATCATGTTTTGTACAGGTCGCTGTGACCTAGTTTTTGTCTCACCAAAGGATCATGTCACTATGACAGGTTGCTTTCGGTGCGACCACTTAGCGCCTGTGAAGATCTCTGGTTGATAGGCCATTCAATCATATATCAAGAAGAATTTTGCTAGAAAGGCTTTGTTTGGTGTGAAGTCCCAGTGAAAGCTAATATCTTGACCGACAGTATGTTATGTATTAAAGTCTTCAGGATAACTAAAGGTTTCTCGCTATGAAGTCCCAACGACATTGGTGAGTCTCGCCGATGATGAGAGCTCTTCGGTGTAACATATATGTGTTCAATAAGAACTCTCAGCGGAGGTGATATGTCTTGGCGAATGTTGATGACTTTGGGGTTGACATGTGTGATCTCGAAGAAACCTCTTGGTGATATTGATATGTCTTGCCGACTATTCTTTGGAGCTCGGTATAACATACGACTTGGGTATAACCCATGGTGACTCGGTATGATGTCTCGCCGAAAGTTGATTATCTAGATGATGAGAACACTTAAGTCTATTTGACTTGTGGGGCTTCGGTATAATGTCTCACCAAAAGCGATGAGTTTGGGCAATAGCGATACATGTGGAGAACATTAGTGTGAGGTCCTAGTGACATAAGGAAGTCTTAGCGATAGTCTCCTAAACTCAGTGTAACAAAAGAAGGCTCGTTGAGATGTCTTGCCAAAAGGAAAACTGAAGCCAATACAAGTTGTAAGCTCTATGAAACATCCTGGTGATAACGATAACTCTTGGCGACATTGATATGAAGCTTTTGGGCATCGGGGAGACACTGTTAGTGTCTCATCAAGATGCCAACAAAGCTTGAATCTCTTTTGACCATTTGATCATCCTATGTGTAGTCTTGTGGACCAATAGGAGAAGCCGAATCTGAACAGTTGGAAGATTGTTCGTTGTGACGATTCTATGAGGAAGCTCGACGGACATGGAACAACATGGATATACTCGGTGATTGCAAATTGTGATCTGTTGGTTGCATCGACAGATTGTTGGGTGATTGTATGATCAGTAAATGTAATCTAATCTATAATGACTATAATTTGAAGGTTTATGTACAAGATTTTTCATGGTGAATGTTGTTGTAAATAGACACCAGAAAGATAAGTTTTTCATTTGTATGTAATTTCCATTACTGTAATACAAAGTGATTTCTCTTGTTGTGGTGGGTTTTTTCTCCCGTAAGAGTTTTCCCACATATATCTGGTGTTCCTGTATGATTGTCAAATACTCTATTTCTATTATCTACTTCGTAGTGCATCTTAATTAAACTAAAATTGAAAAATTAAAATTATATCTACATTCTTCTCTGAGGTTTTGATGTTAGGAGAGTTGTTTCTGCATTTGATTTTCCTTACAAGTGGTATCAAAGCCTGGCCAGTTGTGTTATCCTTGTGGGTACGTTGGGTTTTTTGAGTCAATTCTGTTCAGTGGGAGTCTTGTAGAGTTTTTTTATTTCTGCTTACAAGTTGAGATGGCTAGCACGTCTGGAAAGTTTGAAATAGAGAAGTTCAACAGCAGTAACTTTGAGTTGTGGAAACTCAAGATGGAGGATCTTTTATTTGATCGTGATCTGTGGCTTGCAGTGTCTAGAACTAAACCTACAAGTATGAAGCAAGAAGATTGGGACCTTGCAGATAGAAAGTCTAAGGGGTTGATAAGGCTCTGTTTGGTAGACTCAGTTCTTCTGAATGTGCATGAGGAGAAGACTGCATCCTCTTTGTGGAAAAGACTAGCGTCTATTTATCAGGGGAAGTCCTTGGTGAATAAACTGTTCCTGAGGAAGAAGCTATATTCTTTGAGAATGTAGGAAGGAGGGTCTGTAGTTGATCATTTGAGTGCATTTAATATGCTAATTGCTCAATTGACATCTATTGGTGTAAAAATTGAAGAAGAGGATCGTTGTATGCTATTATTGTGTTCTTTGCCAGACTCATGGGATCATCTAGTGATGGCTATAGGGAGTACAACATCCAGTTTCAAGATGGAAGATGTTGTTGGTTCTTTGTTGTCAGAAGAGATGAGAAGGAAATCTACTGAGATGGTGAAAGAAGCTCTTACTGTCAGAGGAAGACTGAAAGAGAAAGGCAAGAAGAAGGACAAGAAATCAAAATTGAAATCAGAGCAGAGATCAAAGTCTCATGGCAAGAAGTCCAAGGTGAAATGTTGGAACTGTGGGAAACCTAGTCATGTCCGAAAGGATTGTAAAGAGGAGAAAAAGAAGAAGGGATCTTCTGATAATGGTTATTCTCATAGTGATGGTGATGCCTTCATTACAACCTTGGCTACTCAGGCATCAAATGATGTCTGGCTAATTGATTATGAAGCATCTTTCTACATGACATCGCATAGAGAATGGTTCATGAAGTATGAAGAATACAATGGCGAAAAGGTGTACTTGGCAAGTGATTCAACTTTAGAGATTGTTGGCCATGGAAGAGTCATAATACAATTCCCCGATGGCAGAGTGAATGAAATTAATAATGTAATGCATATACCAGGTCTAGCTCGAAACTTACTTTCTGTAAGTATGTTGAATGATATTGGAGTACAAGTCACGTTCTCTGGAAATGGCTGCAAGATGACTAGAGGTTCAATGGTGCTGGCTAGAGGTGCTCGAATTGGTACCCTATATAAGCTGGATGCATAGGCTGTTCAATGTAACAGTGTCTATAAAGTCACTGAAAGCTGCTCATGGAGGCAAAGAGGGAAATATCCTTAATTATGTAAACTCTATGGAAGTAAAACTTCCAGTAAAGAAGACTATGCTATGGCATCATAGGTTAGGCCACATAGGAGAAAAAGGTTTAAAAACCTTGAAGAACAAAAACCTGGTTAAGGGGCTTGAAGATTGTAATCTCGAATTTGAATTCTGTGAGCATTGTATATATGGAAAGCAACACCTTGTTTCTTTTTATTCCAGTCCTTATAAATCTTCTAGTTTGCTAGATTATATTCATTCGGATGTGTTTGGTCTAGTGGATGTTCCTTGTTTGTCTAAGTCAAGATACTATGTGTTGTTTATTGATGATTACTCAAGAAGAGCATTTGTATATTTTCTAAAAAGTAAATCAGAAGTATTCAGTCAGTTTAAAGAATTTAAAAATCTTGTTGAAAATCAAACTGGTAGAAAAATAAAATGCTTAAGGATTGATAATGGCGGTGAATTTTATTCTGATGAATTTGAAAGATACTGTAAAGACCATAGAATTAAAAGACACAAGACTACACCTTATACTCCACAACATAATGGAGTTGTAGAAAGATTCAATAGGACAGTAATGGAGAGAGCACGAAGTATGCTCAGTAGTGCTGGCTTGGAGGAGAAATTTCGGGTTGAGGCTGTATCTACTACAAGTTACCTAATAAATCATTCTCCAAATTCTGCTCTTGTTGAGTAAACACCTTTGGAAGTGTAGTCTGGTAAGAAGCCCTCTCTTAGACATGTTCGTGTTTTTGGCTGTGAGGCATATGCTCATGTACCAAATGTGAAAAGATCTAAACTGGAGAACAAGGTTGTCAAATGTATTTTTATTGGCTATAGTGTTGTCATAAAATGATACAAGCTTTGGAATCTTGATACAGAGAATGTTGTATACAATAGAAGTGTAATCTTTTGTGAGCTGAAACCTTCCACTTTGGATCTGCAGTCAGAGACAAAGTCAGAAAACAATAAGGATGTAACATTAATTCCTTCTACACCAAAGAAAGAGGAGTTCAAAATTCAAAATGTACCTAAAACTGAGGAGAGCTCAAGTAGTTTTGAAAGTTCTGAAGAAGAAGAACCTTAGCCTCAGCAAGTGAGGAGGTCAACCCATGAAAGAAAGAAACCAGATAGGTATGGGTTCTCTTTGATTGATTCTACTTGTGCCTATACTTTAATTTCTAGCACTGATGAGCCTAGGACCATGAAAGAGGCATTTAGAATGTCTGATTCAGACTCTTGGTTGGAAGCCATGAATGAAGAGATCGCATCATTAGATAAGAATGAAACCTGGAGTCTGGTGCCCTTGCCTAAAGGCAGAAAGGTTGTTGGATGCAAATGGGTATTTAAGAAGAAAATTGGTTTGGATGGTAGTGTAGAAAAGTACAAGGCGAGACTAGTTGCAAAGGGTTATTCCCAGGTAGAGGGAATCGATTATGGGGAAATATTTTCTCCTGTAGCAAAGTTGACATCTATCAAATTTCTTTTGTCACTTGCACCAGCGTATGACTTAGAGGTCAAACAGATGGATGTGAAGACAACATTTCTTCATGGTGATCTTGAAGAAGAAATTTATATGTCCCAGTCTGAGCACTTTGTTGAGAAAGGTAAAGAAAACCTGGTATGCAAATTAAAGTCTCTGTATGGGTTAAAGCAGTCACCTAGAATGTGGTACCAGAAATTTGATACTTTTGTATTGTCTTTGGGATTTGTGAGATCAAAATATGATCGCTGCATATATTATAAAGCTGAAAGTGATCCAGTACTTGTTATTGCTCTCTATGTTGATGATATATGTTGTTCATAGGCAATAGTAAGCTAATGATTTTGATCTTAAGTCTCAGTTGTTTGCTAAGTTTGAAATGAAGGATCTTGGTGTAGCAAGGTATATTTTGGGGATGGAGATAACCAGGGACAGGAAGAATAGAAAGATTTGGCTCAATCAGAGTAAGTATATAGGACTGTTCTTGAGAGATTTTGTATGAATGATTACAAACAGCTAGTGGTCCTAGTCATGCATGGAACAAAGCTATCTATTGAAGACTATCCAAAATCTCCTACTGAGATGGAGGACATGACCAATGTACCTTATGCTAGTGTAGTAGGTAGTCTAATGTATGCAATGGTCTGTACAAGGCCAGAGAAATTGCCTAGGTGGGAGTTCTCGGTCGATTTATGGAAAATCCTAGAAGGATACATTGGGATGTTTGTGAAGAGTGTTTAGATATTTGAAGGGAACTTCAAATTTTGCTTGTTACCATAGAACTTGGTTGAATCTGAGAGGACTCTCATTAGGCGAGGACATTAATGAGGAGGTCCACCGGTGGATACATTTTCATGTTGAATGGTGGTGCAGTGAGTTGGATGAGCAAGCGGGGCTGTAGTGCTTTGTCCACTACAGAGGCTGAATACATGGCAGCTACTCATGCTTGTAAAGAAGCATTTGGTTAAAATGTTTGTGTTCTAACATTGGTTTTGATGCAGGAAATAACTATTTTCTATGACGTCGAGTGCAATTTGTATGCGGCAAGAATCCAACTTTCCATGCCAGGACAAAACATATTGATGTATAGTACCACTTTGTATGAGATATGGTGGAGGATGGAAAGGTCAATTTGGAAAAGGTTGATACTCTGGAGAATGTTGCAGATTCATTGATGAAGCCAGTGAGCATAGACAAGTTCAGGTGGTGTGCCAGTTCGATGGGCCTTAGTGCCCATGATTTTCAGTAAGTTATGTTGTGCTCCGGAGGTGCATGTGTGATCTTTGTCAAGTGGGAGATTGTTGGAAAAGTATGCCTTAATCATCATAGGCTGAAACCTCCATTGGAGCCAAGTCGGTGTGACAAATCTGATGTCTGGCCAACTAGCAGTTTGGAACATCATGTTTTGTACAGGTCGTTGTGACCTAGTTTTTGTCTCACCGAAGGATCATGTCACTGTGACAAGTTGCTTTCGGTGTGACCTCTTAGCGCCTATGAAGATCTTTGGCTGATAGGCCATTCAATCGTATATCAGGAAGACTTTTCACCGAAAGGCTTTGTTCAGTATGAAGTCCCAACAAAAGCTAATGTCTTGACCAATAGTATGTTATGTATTGAAGTCTTCGGGATAACTAAAGGTTTCTCGCTATGAAGTCCCAGCGACATTGGTGAGTCTGGCCGATAATGAGAGCTCTTCGGTGTAACATATATGTGTTCAATAAGAACTCTCAGCGAAGGTGATATGTCTTGGCGACTGTTGATGACTTTGGGGTTGACATGTGTGATCTCGGAGAAACCTCTTGGTGATATTGATATGTCTTGCCGACTATTCTTTGGAGCTCGGTATAACATATGACTTCGGTATAACCTGTGGTGACTCGGTATGATGTCTCGGTGAAAGCCGATTGCCTAGACGATGAGAACACTTAAGTCTATGTGACTTGCAAGGCTTTGGTATAACATCTCACCAAAATCGATGAGTCTGGGCAATAGTGATACATGTGGAGAACGTCAGTGTGAGGTCCTGGCAACATAAGGAAGTCTTAGCGATAGTCTCCTGAACTCGGTGTAACAAAAGAAGGCTCGTTGAGATGTCTTGGCGAGAGTGATAGTCTTTCCGAAAGGAAAATTGAAGCCGATACAAGTTGTAAGCTCTATGAAACATCCTGGTGATAACGATAACTCTTGGCAACATCGATATGAAGCTTTTGGGCATCGGGGAGACACTGTTACTGTCTCACTGAGATGCCAACTAAGCTTGAATCTCTTTTGACCGTTTGATCATCCTATGTAGAGTCTCGTGGACCAAAAGGAGAAGCCAAATTTGAACAGTTGGAAGATTGTTCGTTGTGATGGTTCCGTGAGGAAGCTCGATGGACATGGAACAACATGGATATTGTTGTGCAATTTTGCACACAAGCCCCACTTGGAGTAGGGACCCTCTTTTGATTTTGGATGTCTCTTGGACCTTTGGTCTTGATTGGATTTGTCTCTTTAAGGTCTTGAGATGTTGGTCTTGCTTGCCTTGGTCTTATCCTGAAGGTTGAATTGATCAAACTTGGTTTTTAATGGAAGTCCGGGTTTTGCCCTGGGTCTGGAATTTTTTGGTTCACCTGGATTCTCTTGGGTCCTTGTCCATTGCCTGGTCGCTATCTAACATTCAAAATCTGAGTTTCTGGTTAAATCTGGGATTTTCTGGGTAACCTAGATTTTCCCGGATTGCGTCAGAATCCCGAAAGGTGCATTATCCGTGGAATTTGTGCTCACCCAGATTTTCCGTCTACCTCAGTTTTTTTCGATTTTCCATTTTGAGCTTGGGTTTCTGAATTTCCTCAATATGTCTTGTCGTTCATTAATGCTCGAAGTACGTATTCTCTGGCATGAGTGCGGGTGGATTTAAGGCTTTTGGCACTTTTTTGATTTCATTATTCATTTACTATTTGTTCTAGCGCCTAAGTTTGTTCTTCTTGAGCTTCGGTTGTTGGATTCAAGCTGCTTGCGTGTGGATTGCTTGAGCGCTTGTGTTGAGTATTTTCGTCGCTAGGGCACCCTGTTTTGCAGTGACTTCCTCGGGCTCGAGCTTCATTCAGAGTTGATCCATGGTAAGTCATTACTGACTTCTCCTTTTATTTGCACTTTGATCAAATCTTTCAAGTTGTTGATTGGTGTTTTTTTAGGTCGGCCCTTGCTTGTTTCATGATTATGTATTTATCGAATTAGGGTTTAACCTACTTTTCATGGGTTTTATCACCCGCACTGTGCATCCCTTCGTTTATCAATTGAATGTCAGGTATACTCCTGTGGCTAGGTGTTTCTGTTAGGGCCTTGCCTTGTTGGCGCGTAGTCTGCTATATTTTGTGAAGGTTAGTGTTTTCGTATATTTGCCCAGATTTGTTAAGTTTGGTGGAGTTGTCATTAATTTCATGTCTTGCGTTCAGCTCGACCCTGTTCGTAGCTTGTGAGATCCCGGTGTGCTTTAGCTTGATCATTTCAAGGGATAGTATTTGAAACTTTGAGCTTTCCCTAGCTTTCATGGTGGAGGTCAGGTTATTGAATTTAAGGGATCATTGTTTCATCATAGGGATCAGTCATTTGAGAGTTTTGTGAATTTAAATTTAGGTACAATTGAAATCCAACTTATTGGGATTGATTTTATGTCCATTGGAATCCAAATAGGGAGGTTTGTATGATCATTCGGTCAGTCGTTTGTGCGTTAAACGATCATCGGGTTTCTGAGGTGTCCGCGGAATTTCTGCGCACCTAGGTTTTCCTGGATTCTGCCATTTCCTCGGAGTATGATGAGTTCCAAAATTTTGAGCTACCCGCAGAAATCTGACTTGTTCGGATTTTTCTGGTTTTCTGCCTAGTTCCACTTCTTTTGATTTTCAAAATTGGGGTAATGAATTAAATGTTAAATGATTATTTCTTGTTGCTAAATGAATGAATCTTATAATAATCACGCATCTCTTTTCTCCATATTAATGATTTATTTGATGAATGATGTCTTGACAGCAAAAGTTCGTCTAGGTCGGATTTCTCTGAATTTCGCCCCGACCGGATTTTCCCGAATTACTTCATTTTCCTAGATTTTTGAAATTAATGATTAATGATTGATCTTAATTGTTTCATGAGATTTCAAGGCTAACCTTTGATTGAAATGTAGATGATAATGGGATTTTCATGAGGTCCTTTTGTGAATGCAGGCTGAATCAAGCAAAGCAGCGGCAGGAAAGGTCAAAGGTGATATAGAGGGATCCTCAATTACAAATGCAGAAAGGTTTAGGCTGGATACAAAGAGTCAGTTGTCAGACAGTAAGATAGCTTTAGTTTGGTCTGAGGTCTCCAACACCAATGTAGGAGCATGGAGATATGAAGAATTCAAGGACAGCTCAAAAAGATCTATCAGCCCTGACCAAGGGAATGATGAAGTCCAGACCAGTCCATGTAGCAGGATTCCCTCCTTTGGTTCAGTGCTATGAATTGATATTGGAGTGTGCCCGGCAATATGACTTTGATACATAGAGGGTCGTTAGCACTGAGGGAAGAGTCTTGGAAAACTTCAATCCAGTTTTTATTGCCTAAGCATTCGATATGCCAGACTTACCATGTGTGTGTGCCTTGGACATGGAATTAGATAGGACTTACTATGAGGACGAGCCTACCAAACCCCAGCAGATGGTCAATTCTTGGTTGGAGAAACTGAAGTCTCATTTTTCAAAGTTGCCCAAGCAGTGACGTAGGATCAAGTTCAAACAAGATATATATGATGCAATCACACTATTGAGTAGGGCGGACGGCTTAAAGCGTGCTGGGGCATTGGAAAATTGGATGGTGCACGCTATTAGCAGGATTGAGCAAGGTATTAATTACCACTGGGCAAGGCTTATTAGTGCAATGATTGACAGGAAGCTAAGAGATGTGTTGGAGACAAAGAAATTTACCATGTCATCTTATGTGATATATGTGTTGTCTAGATTTTATCCATGCAGGAATTTGAATCCAAAAGGAACACTTGGACAGGATATCATCTATGAGATATACCCTGAATTGCACCTAGGAAATCAGAATTATAGAAGAGAAAATGATGCATTCACAATGCATATTACTAGGTTGCTCCAGAACGCAGAGCATGTGAGATATTCTGATGGAGCCAAGGAGTTGATCAAAAATTACGGAGCCTGGTTTATACAATTCCCCGCCTTCTCTTATATCAGAATTGACGGATTTCAAACTTCTCCATACAGATTGCCAAGATATCCTATTGACCACATTGTGCTATTGGAGGTTACCAGGCAGATATGTGACTTTGATGCTATTGTTAAAAGGGCAAAGCGTAAGACAGGGTTTGGTGGAGATTTCCCTTTAAAAATTGGTATAAGTGAGGTTTTCCCTTCGATCCAATCAGCTCATGCATCAGGAGAGGAGTTGAGTGCTTTTGGTTTCTCTTTCCATTCTAAGAGGAAAATTTTTGACATCACTGGAGAAGTGCAGAAGAAGGGAACTAAAGAATATCACCACAAGGATGATCAAGAGGATTACTGGGAAAACATCAAGGATGACTTTGAGGTAAGAAAGAAAAGGTACTCTAGGCTTCCAGTTGATGTAATTAGAATGTACAATGTCAAGTTGATCCCTGATCAGTTAGAGGATGACGAGAATCTGGTCCAAGATCATGCATATGAATCAGTCAATGATAGATCCATTGCGGAGATAAATTGGTCAGAACATGAGATAACTGAGCTGGAAGAATTAATGGCTCCTATTATGAAATTCACCAAGTCATGGTTGAAGCACAAAGTATGGTAATTGGAAAGTGAGAAGGTACCTTGTACCTTTAATTTAATGGGAGATCTGAATGTGCATTCCACCTCAGAGGAATCTGGTGAGGATGATTCCAAAAGAAAAACTAAGGTAAGCTCACCTTTTAAGATAAAAATCAAAGGCCCTAAGGAAAGTGAGCCAAAACAAAAAAGGAAACCTAAGGGAAAGAAGAGAAGTCAAACTTTGAAAATAGGTAAGTCTACAGAAGAGGAGGAACTTGAGAAAGCAGAGAAAGAAGATACTCCTCCAGAGCCAAAAAGGATGAGGATAACTAGGGCTTCAAAGAGTAAGGATCAAGAAACTTCTAGGGATGAGGCAAACCCTCCAGTGGTTGATGTGGAAAGCTCGGGAGAGAAAACCAGGGTTTATTCAAGGAAATCAAGGACTCCATCTCCCAAGGGGACCATGCAAAAAATACATCCTCTTCCAATGGCATCCACTGTAGAACAACATAAGGCTACCTCCCCTTCATTGAGTATACCTGAGCAGACAACTCATGAAGAGCATGAGACCAGTGGGGAGGCAGAACCATTCAAGGAAGGAGAACTCTTTGGTGCAGCAGTTGAGCTTGAGGTTGAAGATGTGGAAATGCACCCTTCTCCATTGGTACAGTATGAGGATTCTCTTGCGAGCAGCAAAGCTAACAGATCCCCTGAGAAGGAGGATGTCCATGTTGAGACCTCATCACCCCTCCAAGAAGATGAACCTAAGTTGGGGAATCAAGGTGATCAGTCTCCTGAAAAGAAAAAGGATGAGATAGTGGAATAGCATGAAGAGGTCAAGAAAGATGAAGTCCGGGTGGATCCTGCTGTTTCGGATTGGTTAGATAAAGAAATCAGGAGGAAGCAGGTCATTATTGAGGACACACCTCTCAACTAGGATGAAATGTTGGCCAAGATTGGAAAGGGAAAGAAAAAGAAGGCAGCCAAGGTGGTTTCAATGATCGAGAGGGATGAGGATAATAACAGGGTCATTCATATTGCTACTCTTGTTGCTGATAAGGGTAGAGACGAGGTCACCGGGAAAGATTACAATGTACAGACCATCAATCTTGGGCCTGCCTCCATGGAGCAAGATATTGAAGAATATGAAAGGTCTAGTGCAGTGATCATTGGAAGATTGAGGAAGGAAACATAGTCCAAGCATGAGCTAAAGAAGGAGAATGAAAGGCTAAGGAAATGTTTAGAAGATTTAATGAAGCCTTTGCAATTTTTTCACCCATCTTCTTCTGCTAATGCTGGTTTCTTGCCAAAGGAGACCATCTCTGAAATAGAAAGGATGAAAGCCTCTACCAAGTCTTCAATAGATTGGTTGAAGGAGGTACAAACCAAGGGAGATGATGCAATAAAAGAAATCCTTTCAACTGGAAAAGATGCAATAAGATCTAAGGATTTATTAGAGCATGTTTTATCTCAGGACAAGGAGGATATTGACCTTTTATTGCAGAAAGCTAAAGTGATCATGGAGTATGGTAGGGATCAGTTGGTTGTAGAGTGAATCCTTTCTTCATCTGGAGTTAATGAGCCTTGGGAATGGTTTGAAGCCCTGCAAGTCCGACAGAAGGTCATCAGAAAGATCTACAAGTGGAATTGTTGCTACATTTTGGCGATCTAATACAATTGAAGGCATTGTGGTTTTCTGGTGAATTATTTTGTGTTAGTTTATCTTGCATGGTTCCTGTTGTTCCATCTTTTGAAATTGCTTGAAGATATAAGATTTGATGTTAGATTTAGAATTAGATTAATTTGGTGAATGGTGTTCATGGTTTTAGGCTTGGAATGTTTGTAGCAATCTCTGGTCTATACTCCCAGTAACTATCTGATTGTAGTAGGCTGGTGAAGTCAACCTAGATCATACATCTATTTGTGTTCAGTTCGATTGTAGATGAATGCCTATGATTTGAAGATTTGTATGCCTTAGAAGATCGCACCTTTCTTGTGATATTGCATTGTGGGTTAAGCAGGAATTGGTTATTTGAGATTGATACGTTCCAGGAATTTATCATTTGCATTATTCATCTTAGAGATAGTTTAGATTTTATTACTTCTCTTGTACCCTCATCTTTTTTTGTTTCTTTATTATTTGGTTAGATTTAGGATTTAAGATCAAAATATTGCAAAATCTGATAAGTTGGAAAGATACAGTTTTCTTGTAGTAAGGTCTGATTGTGATTACCAACATTTTCACATATTATCTGAGTTGTTTATGCATTGTCATGACCTAACACCCGAGAGACATTGGGGTGATTTTTAGTAACTTGTTGAAAATTACCTTTCAAGAGAGATAGAATATTGCATTATGTCTGAGTTGTTGCCGTGCAGAAAACACCATCAATAGATTGGTGCTAGGAGGACCTGAATGAGCACACTAGATCATTTCCTAAACGCCATCTCTCTAGAGAGCTATAGAAGAAATACTACATCTACCCTAAGAGAGGAGGATTTACAAGAATTACAGTTCCCCACTAGGTCAAGGAGGACTCGAGAAAGGGGTGAATCATCATCACCCATCCCTTCACCAGCATCATCCACATCTTCACTTCTAGAAGTTGAAGCTATACCCATCCTTGAGGTGGTTCCCATTCATCAACCCCAACCCATCATTAATCAACCACAACCACCACCACCACTCTTGCCAATGGCTTTCCTTGCTAATAATCCATCTCCCTTATTTTTCAATGCTTACAATGTTATGCCCAACAACCCTGAGCATTTCTATTCAAAATTTCATGTTAATGACCCAAATAGGACCGCAGAAGAGCATATTAGGATCTTTCAAACCTGTCTTAAAGACAGAGGAATTGCTCATGAGGATGTTGTGTGTAGGTTATTTCCTTATTCACTGGGAGAGGAGGCTTTTTATTGGTACAATCACCTCCCGTCTGGTTCAATTCTTAATTGGAGTGACCTTGAAACTACCTTTTTACAAAAGTTTAGAATACCTATTAGTGCCAATGAATTGTATTTGCAATTCACTAGAGTGAAGAGAGAGGTTAATGAACCCATATCCAGTTTCAATACTAGGTTCCACCATGCATATACCAAACTCCAAGACCCTTATGTCTTAGATGATGCTACAGCCTTAGGAGTCTATTATGAAGCATTGGACAGCCTTACAGCAACCTTTCTGAAATGGAGGCCTAATCCCCTAGCCTACCTAGTTGATGCTTATACAGAAGCGGTCAAACTTAGCACAGACCTAAGGCAACATTTGGGTGGACCATTTCCTTCTTTAGGCCCAGTTGTACATCCAAACCAGGTTCAGGCAGTGAATCAAGCACTTGCTAATAATACGCCAATCATGAATCCAATACCTCAATTGCCTTTGGTCCCACATCTTGGTCCCCCCATGAGTCGGGTCTCTCCTATACTGAATTTCCCACAGCAGCAAGTTAACCAACCCTTGTATCAGCAACAACCAATTGGTTTTCCTGCCTACTTGCAGAATTCTGAAGTGTTGCATCAGTCCATGGGATCTGCTACAATGTTTGTTCCTCCTCAGTGTAATTCAAGCCAGACCCCTTATGGAGATCTAAATAAAGATAGGGTTGATGAAATGGCTGAGCAGATAAAGAAGTTAAACCTAGAGGTGACTTATCTAAGGAATCAAAACAACCAATTACAAGCTGCTCAAAGAAATATGCAATCCAATTAGAACTGAGAACATCCACAGGGGCAAAATTTTGATAGGGGATAGCGTAATGAAAGGGGTTACAATAATGACAGGGGATATAATCAGGACAGAGGTTACAATAATGAAAGAGGATTCAATAATGACAGAGGGTATAACAATGATAGAAGATAGAATTTCGATAGAGGACAAGGTAGTGGGTCAGGATTTGATAGGAGGCAGCCACAGGGACATAACAGGACATGGAATACGAGACCTAACAATGGAGGAGTCCCTACACCATTGGATCAACCTATAAACCAATCTACTAATCAGCCAGTCAGTCAAGACAAGCCTCCCAGTGGTGTATATTTGGCTGAAGCTGCCATGTCAGGGTGGTGTAGACTCCATAAGACAAGCCATTATTTAGAGTTAGAGTGTCCAGAATTCCAAACTGCAGCCTCAATTTTCCAGTATGAAGTGGAGAACAACGTAAATGGTTAGGAGATTATTCCTTCCACTCCCTATGACTTTCCTATGCTGGTGTTAAACCATACCCCTTTTCCAGCAAGTAGAGAAAATGTTCCAGAAGAGGAATCTGATTCCTAGGAGGATAAAACAGATCAAATCTGCAATGGAGATGAGGTGGCTCAGTTATTCAATGAAGAGGCAACAAATGATAATGGCCCCCTGGATCAAGAAGAGGCTTATGTTGAAGAAGTATAGATGTTCCAGAGGCAGGGTAAAGGATATGATTTAAGAGACATGCCCCATAGATGCCCACAGGCTGGGGGTCCTTTCACCACCTCTATTCCTCCTAACAATTTTAACATCCCTCCGGATCCAAGTGCTAGTAATAATCCATCCTTTCCACATGTTTCCAGGCAGTATCTTTCGAAGAAAAGACAATCTCAAACCGATCCACAGAAGGAAAAAATTGTTCAAGCAGGTAAAGATAAGATAGAGGAACCTCCCAGGGACATACCCACTAATCTAAGTGAGGAGCAAATGGTTTTATATGTTGCTGAGGAGTTCAAGAAGTTAAAAGTAAATCTTTCAGTGTTTGAATTATTAAGGTCCCCAACAATTAGGAATGCAGTTCTAGGTACCTATGGTACACATCCAGTGTCTTTGGATAAACCTTCGGGTGAGAGTGTCAATAAGGTTTATGGTTCGCAGGCTGTGAAAACACAAAACCAAGTCTATGATCATATTAACTTGCCCCCTGGAGATAAAGGCAAGGAGAAAGACAAGACTCAAGTGGCCCAGGTAGATACTCAGCCAACTTTGTTTCAAGGGAAGACTGATACTCCACCGTTCTTGATCTCTGTGCGCATATTCGGTAAGAATCTACATAATTGTTTACTAGATTCTGGTGCTTCCACTAATGTGATGCCTTTTGGAGTATGTAGAGCTTTAGGAATTACCCCTGCTGATTCCTAGAAGAAGGTAACTTAGTTGGATAGAACTAAAGTAAATGTAGTAGGAGAATTAAATATGATTCACATGCAAATAGCCTCCCATCCAAGAATCCAACAGGTTATCAATATTCAAGTAGCTGATATCCCTTATGCATATGGCTTAATTTTAGGAAGGGATTTTAAGAAAGCCCTAAATGGATATGTATCTACTGATCACTCTCACATGTGGCTTCCCTGGAAAGGGGTACCAAATCAGATTAGAATTGAGAGAGAACCAAGAATGAAATACATGATTACGGAGTATCAAAATACTTCAAATGAAGTTCTGATATCAGAAGTAAGCATGGAAAATTATATACTAGCGACTCCTTATGAGGAGTCAGATTCAGAAGAGGTATTGATGCTACACATGATGTCTACTGATACAGAAACAGAATCCAGTAATGCTACTGCTCTGACAGAATCACTTAAGGAAGAGGATGAATTTGAGGATAATCAGATTAGCTTGCTGAATAGCTTCCAGGAATTCATTAAGCAGTGTATTGCAAACCAGGCTCACCTTGGCAGAAGGACAAACTTCAAAGATCTGCTCTTACCTAACTGGTGTAGAGTCCACAATGCTTCCCATTCAGAGTTGGAATGCTGTTTATGCCAAGCAGCAGTAGAACGAGTTCATAAATGCATAAATCCAACCCTAGCAGTCAAGACAGATATGCAAAGCCCTCCACAGGAGCAAAAAGGAAAGAAGGTAATGTCATCTGAAAAACCTTCCAATGGTAATAATCTGAAGGATATGATGAAAAATACAACTGCTGAATGCTGACCCTCAGATTTGATGGATCTAAATCCAAGCATGGAGCTGGAGCAGGGTTTGAACTGATCAGCCCAAAAGGTAAAAACTTCTTTGCATCCCATAGACTTCAATTTCATTGTACGAATAACATAGCAGAATATGAGGTGTTAATTCATGGACTTCTTATGGCAATCAAGAAAAAGGTTAAGGTTCTACAAGTTTTTAGTGATTCTAAGTTGGTAATTAAGCAAGTAAGGAAACAATATTCATGCCATGATAGGAGAATGACTAATTATAGGCATAGAGTATGGGACCTTATTGAGGGATTTGATGCCTTCAATATTCAACTGATACCACGACAGAAGAATCAAACTACAGATTCTCTAGCTCAGGCAACAAGCACCCTACAGCCTCTATCTTTGTTAGGTTTGAAAAGGTTTACTGTGGAACTAACTCCTGTGCAATCAGTGCGGGACAATGTTACCAACTTTCAGGTATTTGAGGATGACAAGCATATCTTGGACTTCATCACAAACACTGATGTTTTTGCTTCCCAAATCATTGATGAAACAGAATTCCAGGAAGCAGAACTGAATTTGGAGGGAGTGATAAACTTGAAGACTAATACTATTCCAGGGGGAATGGTACAGTTGGAGCAGATTTTTGATTTGGACAAGATCAGAGATCAAGAGCAAGAGTCTAAAAAGAAATCTATTAGTGGACAGTGTGATACTTACAATATGAGAACTAAGGATAATGCTAAGAACATTTTTATTGGCAAGGTATGCACTCCAGAGGAAAGACAAGGAATAATTGAAGCATTGCATAGCTTTCCGGATATAGTAGCCTAGAGTTATGAGGACCTGAAAACCTATGATACATCAATCATAACTCATACCATACCTTTGAAGCCAGGTGACAAGCCTTTCAGGCAGAGACAGAGACCAATCAATGCATTACTAGAACCACTTATACAGAAAGAAGTTCAGAGATTACTATCTGCCAGAATTATATTTCCTATCAGGCATTCAACATGGGTGGCAAACCTAGTCCCAGTAAGGAAAAAGAATGGGAAAATCAGACTTTGCATGGATTTCAAAAATCTAAATATATCGTCAGAAAAAGACAATTACCCAGTCCCTTCATTAGATGAAGTGCTTCAAGTAGTAAATGGTTCTCAGATGATGTCCTTCCTAGATGGCTATTCAGGGTACAACCAAGTAATGGTTCAATATGAAGATAGGCACAAGACTACTTTCACAACTAAATGGGGTACCTTTGCTTACAGAAGGATGCCTTTTGGTCTCATTAATGTTGGGGCTACATTTCAAAGGGCTATGGATATTTCCTTTAAAGATATCATAGGCAAGTGCATTATTATTTATATGGATGATCTAACTGTCTTTTCCAAAAATAGAGGGGATCACATCTCCGACTTGCGCAAGGTGTTTCAGAAGTGTAGGGAATTTGGCATATCCCTGAATCCTAAAAAAGTGCATTTTTGGAGTAACGGAAGGGAAGTTGCTAGGACATGTCATATCTGAAAAGAGAATTGCTATTGATCCAGAAAGAGTGGAGGCCATACTTAAGATTCAACCGCCTGCTAGCAAAAAGGAGATGAAGCCTTCTTTGGAAAGATTAACTTTGTCAGGAAATTTATTACTGGATTCGCTGAAATCATTAAACCGTTGAATGCAATGTCGAAACAAGACACTAAAATTGAATAGACTGTAGAAGCAAATGAGGCATTTGCAGAAATCAAAAGAGCCATTGTTGATGCTCCAGTATTGGTAAGTCTCGATTATAGTAGGCCCTTTTACATTTATTCATTTGCTTCGGATCATTTGTGTGCGGGAATGTTAACTCAAAAGTCCAACGAGGGAAATGAGCATCCTATTGCTTTTATGAGTGCACCATTAAAAGATGCTGAGTTGAAATATCCAAGTGTAGAAAAGCAGGCATATGCCCTGGTCAGAGCAGTGAAGAAATTCAGACATTATATCCTCAGGAATCAGGTTTATGCAATTGTCCCAGATCCCGCAGTTAAGTTACTGTTGATGCATAATGAGTTGGGTGAGTGTAGAGCTAAATGGGTAACATTGCTACATGAATATGACACTGAAATCCAACCCATGAAGTTGGTAAGAGAACAGGGACTTACTCAGACTATGGCTGAAATGGGCCCTGAACTGACTGTTTAGAATTATAATCTTGAAGTGGTTTTTCCAGGTGACTGGTATGATAACATAGTTTATTATTTGTTGAACCAACGATCCCCAAGCCATCTTAATGTTGTTCAGAGGAGAGCTCTGCGACTGAAGAGCGAAGGTTTCATGCTAAAGGGAGCTGTTCTGTATAAGAAAAACCATGAAGGTATTTATTTACGGTGTCTTGGGAAACAAGAAGCAAAAAGGGTGATGAACAAATTTCATGAAAAGTATGGCACTGGCTATGGTTCTGCTATTGCCACAAAAAATCAAATCTTAAGGGCTGGGTATTATTGGCCCACATTGTTTAATGATGTTCACCATCATGTTAGGACTTGTCATACTTGCCAGACTATAGCAATGAAGGAGAAGTATGCAGCACTTCCACTCCAACCGATTACTGAGGTGAGGCCTTTTGCTCAGTGGGGCATGGACTTTATAGGTCCCATCAACCCACCATCTTTTGCGGGACACAGGTACATTCTAACCATCACTGATTATTTCATGAGGTGGACTAAGGCTTTCGCTTGTAGGCAATGTACATCTGAGGTAGTAATTGATTTTCTAAAATCTTCCATTATTAATCGATTTGGATGTCCTCTTTCCGTCATCTGTGATAATGGTCCTGCTTTTGCATCTTTAAAATTTTTGAACTGGGCTTTTGATCATGGAATTATTATAAAGTTTGCATCTAACTATTACCACCAGGGTAATGGGCTGGTAGAATCTTCCAATAAGAATTCATTGACTGTCATTCATAAGCTGTTGGAGAGGAACCCAAAAGACTGGCACACCCAGCTTTGGTTTTCCCTTTGGGAAGATCGTACAAGGCTTAAGTCATCCATCAGAACATCTCCCTATCACTTAGTATATGGTCTGGAGCCAGTATTCCCTATTCAACTCAAGATCCCAACTTTGCAATTTATTAATGAGTTTTATGATGAGGGTGATAGAAGGGAGGCCAAGTTGACAAAACTATTGCACCTTGAGGAAATACGAGATAATGCCCTTGAAAACTTTGCAAAACATCAGGGGGTAGTTAAGAGGTGGTTTGACAGAAGAGCCAAAGCCAAATCTTTTAGGATATCTGACCTTGTGTTGTATTGGGATAAACCTCATGATGGAAAAGGGGACCATGGGAAGTTTGATAAACTGTGGCTTGGTCCATATCAGATTGCTGAAATACTTGGAGATAATGCCTTCCATCTGAGGACTCTCACTGGAGAAGATATTCCGCTGCCTATCAACGGGCAGTATTTGAAACATTATTTCCAATCCTGAGTTGTTTTCAGCTCCCTGTTTTGTATATAGTTAGTTTAGATTGCTTTCTGTTGTTTTACTTTGGTTAGAGTAGGTCCTTTTGGTTTTTCTTTTTTTGTTTTGGTTAGAGTAGGTTTGCTTTGGCTTGTTTCGCTTTGGTTTGTGTTTCTCTTGCTCTTGGTCCTTACTCCTTGTGGGATCCCTTGTTGCATTTGTATGACAGTGGTGACAAAGTAGGTGTGGTGTTCTTAGTATTTCCTTTATAAACTTTAATCATCTTTTTAGAATATCATGGTGCAAATTCTCTACCCAATGTCACATATCCTTGTGTCTAAATCAAAGAGTCTTATAGTTAGATTGAACAGGAATACATTAGGGTCTCACATTTCGAATATTAAAAATGCCTGAGGTTGCAGAAGCTCCTTATGAAGTCTGCACAGGTGAAAAATATTTTTCTGCCCTAGTGCCACTGTGGTTCTCATCCCTGAGTGTGAACTTCACTGTCCACAGGTTGAAATCAAAAGTGAAAAAGAAAAAGACAATATTGAAAATTAGAAGACTGAATTCAACTCATCAGGGAAATCTGAATATCTCTATCGGGGCTATGAACACCTGACTAGCAGTAGAGCTATGTTCAAGAGAATCACAGCGATAACCTCGTCGGTGCTATGGATGCCTGACTAGCAGTGAGGCTCTATCCAGGTTGCTTTTAGATTATGAATCTTTATGTAGCCTGTTCAGACCAAGTCCGATTTCTCTTACAACTAAAGGGGGGTAATGAATGCATATGCACACACTTTGACCCTGGTGTAGGAAAGTTTTGGTGACTTGTGGGTTCTTTGGTTTAACCGTAGGTGGTGACTGGATGGATGAGTTGAAACCATAAGTTCTGGGTTCTTGATTCCAGTTTGTCATCGAAATGCTCTGGAGCATTTCCCCAGCAGAGTCGCCATTTGTTGTGCAATTTTTCACACACGCCCCACTTGGAGTAGGGACCCTCTTTTGATTTCAAATGTCTCTTGGACCTTTGGTCTTTATTGGATTTGTCTCTTTAAGGTCTTGAGATGTTGGTCTTGCTTGCCTTGGTCTTATCCTGAAGGTTGAATTGATCAAACTTGGTTTTTAATGGAAGTCCAGGTTCTGCCCTGGGTCCGGGATTTTCCGGTTCAACCGGTTCCCCTGGGTCCTTTTCAATCGCCTAATCGCTGTCTGATTTTTCAAAATCTAGGTTTCTAGTTGAATCCGGGATTTTTTGGGTCACCCAAATTTTCCCAGACTACGTCAGAATCCCGAAGGGTACGTTATCTGTAGAATTTGTGCTCACCCGGATTTTTTGTTTGGCGCAATTTTTTATGGTTTTCTATTTTGAGCTTGGGTTTCTGGATTTCCATGATATGTCTTGTCATTCATTAATGCTCAAAGTATGTCTTCTTTGGCACGAGTGCGGGTGGATTTAAGGCTTTTTGGCTCTTTTTTGATTTCATTATTCATTTACTATTTTCTCTAGCGCATGAGTTTGTTCTTCTTGAGCTTTGGTTGTTGGATTCGAGTTGCTTGTGTGTGGATTGCTTGAGCGCTTGTGTTGAGTATTTTCATCACTAGGGCACCCTGTTTCGTAGTGACTTCCTCAGGCTCGAGCTTCATTCAGAGTTGATCCATGGTAAGTCATTACTGACTTCTCCTTTTGTTTGCACTTTGATCGAATCTTTTGAGTTGTTGATTGGTGTTTTTTTAGGTCGGCCCTTGCTTGTTTCATGATTATGTATTAATCGAATTAGGGTTTAACCTACCTTTTCATAGGTTTTATCACCCACACTGTGCATCCCTTCGTTTATCAATTGAATTTCAGGTATACTCCCGTGGCTAGGTGTTTCTGTTAGGGCCTTGCCTTGTTGGCGCATAGTCTGCTATATTTTGTGAAAGTTAGGGATTTCGTATATTTTTCCATATTTTTTAAGTTTGGTGGAGTTGTCGCGACTTTCATGTCTTGCGTTCAACTCGACCCTGTTTGTAGCTTGTGAGATCCTGGTGTGCTTTAGCTTGATCATTTCAAGGGATAGTATTTGAAACTTCGAGCTTTCCCTAGCTTTCATGGCGGAGGTTTGGTTATTGAATTTAGGGCACCATTGTTTCATCATGGGGATTAGTCATTTGAGAGTTTTGGGAATTTAAATTCAGGTACAATCAAAATCTGACTTATTGGGATTGATTTTATGTCCATTGGAATCGGAATAGGGAGGTTTGTATGATCATTCAGTCAGTCGTTTGCACGTTAAATGATTGTCAGGTTTCTGAGGTGTCCACAGAATTTTTGCGTACCTGGATTTTCTCAGATTCTGCCATTTCCTCAGAGTATGATGAGTTCCAGAATTTTGAGCTACCCGTGGAAATCTGACCTGTTTGAATTTTTTTGGTTTTCTACCTAGTTCCACTTCTTTTGATTTTTGAAATTGGGGTAATAAATTAAATGTAAAATGATGATTTCTTGTTGCTAAATGAATGAATCTTATAATAATCACGCATCCCTTTTGTCCATATTAATGATTTATTTGATGAATGATGTCTTGACAGCAGAAGTCCATTTGGGTCACATTTCTCTGAATTTTGCCCCGACCGGATTTTCCTGGATTACTTCATTTTCCTGGATTTTCGAGATTAATGATTAATGATTGATCTTAATTGTTTCATGAGATTTCAAGGCTAACCTTTGATTGAAATGTAGATGATAATGGGATTTTCATGAGGTCCTTTTGTGAATGCAGGCTAAATCAAGCAAAGCAGCGGCAGGAAAGGTCAAAGGTGATACAGAGGGGTCCTCAATTACAGATGTAGAAAGTTTGAGGCTGGATACAAAGAGTCAGTTGCCAAATAGTAAGATAGCTTCAGTTTGGTGTGAGGTCTCCGAAACCAATGTAGGAGCATGGAGATATGAAGAATTCAAGGAAAGGACAGCTCAAAAAGATCTATCAGCCCTGACCAAGGGAATGATGAAGTTCAGACTGGTCCATGTAGTAGGATTCCCTCCTGCGGTTCAGTGCTATGAATTGATATTGGAGTGTGCCCGAAAATATGACTTTGATATGCAGAGGGTCGTTAGCACTGAGGGAAGAGTCTTGGCAAACTTCAATCCAATTTCTATTGCCCAGGCATTTGATATGCTAGACTTACCATGTGTGTGTTCCTTGGACATGGAATTAGCTAGGACTTACTATGAGGACGAGCCTACCAAAGCTGAGCAGATGGTCAATTCCTAGTTGGAGAAGCCAAAGTTTTTCCAAGTTGTCCAAGGAGTTACACAGGATCAAGTTCAGACAAGATATATATAATGCAATCACACTATTGAGCAAGGTGGCTAGCTTAAAGAGTATTGGGCCATTGGAAAATTGGATGGTGCACGTTATTAGCAGGATTAAGCAAGGTATTAATTACTACTGGGCATGGCTTATTAGTGCAATGATTGACAGGCAGCTAAGAGATGTGTTGGAGACAAAGAAATTTACCATGTCATCTTATGTGATATATGTGTTGGCCAGATTTTATCCATGCAGAGGTTTGAATCCAAAAGGAACATTTGGACAGGATACCATCTATGAGATATACCCCGAATTGCACCTAGGAAATCAGAATTATAGAATAGAAAATGATGCATTCACAATGCATATTACTAGGTTGCTCCAGAACGCAGAGCATGTGAGAATATCTGATGGAGCCAAGGAGCTAATCAAAAAATATGGAGCCTGGTTTATACAATTCCCCACCTTCTCTTATATCAGAATTGACAGATGTCAAACTGCTCCATGCAGATTGCCAAGATATCCTACTGACCACATTGTGCTATTGGAGGTTACCAGGCAGATATGTGACTTTGATGCTATTGTTAAAAGGGCAAAGCGTAAGATAGGGTTTGGTGGAGATTTCCCTTTAAAAATTGGTATAAAAGAGGTTTGCCCTTTGATTCAATTAGCTCATGCATCAGGAGAGGATTTGAGTGCTTTTGGTTTCTCTTTCCATTCTAAGAGGACAAATTTTGACATCACTAGAGAAGCACAGAAGAAGGCAACTAAAGAATATCACCACAAGGATTATCTAGAGGATTACTGGGAAAACATCAAGGATGACTTTGAGGTAAGAAAAAAAAGGTACTCTAGGCTTCCAGTTGATGTAATTAGAATGTACAATGTCAAGTTGATCCCTGATCAGTTAGAGGACGATGGGAATCTGGTCCAAGATCATGCATACGAATCAGTCAATGACAGATCCATTGGGGAGATAAATTGGTCAGAACATGAGATAACTGAGCTGGAAGAATTAATGGCTTCTGTTATGAAATTCACCAAGTCATGGTTGAAGCACAAAGTATGGGAATTGGAAAGTGAGAAGGTACCTTGTACCTTTAATTTAATGGGGGATCTAAATGCGCATTCCACCTCAGAGGAATCCAGTGAGGATGATTCCAAAAGAAAAACTAAGGTAAGCTCACCTTTTAAGATAAAAATCAGAGGCCCTAAGGAAAGTGAGCCAGAACAGAAAAGGAAACCTAAGGGAAAGAAGAGAAGTCAAACTTTGAAAATAGGTAAGTATGCAGAAGAGGAGGAACTTGAGAAAGTAGAGAAAGAAGATACTCCTCCAGAGCCAAAAAGGACGAGGATAACTAGGGCTTCAAAGAGGAAGGACCAAGAAACTTCTAGGGATGAGGAAAACCCTCCAGTGGTTGATGTGGAAAGCTCGGGAGAGAAACCCAAGGTTTATTTATGGAAATCAAGGACTCCATCTCCCAAGGGGACCATGCAAAAAATACATCCTCTTCCAATGGCATCCACTGTAGAACAACATAAGGCTACCTCCCCTTCATTGAGTATACCTGAGCAGACAACTCATGAAGAGCATGATACCAGCGGGGAGGCAGAACCATTCAAGGAAGGAGAACTCTTTGGTGCAGCAGCTAAGCTTGAGGTTGAAGATGTGGAAATGCACCCTTCTCCATTGGTACAGTATGAGGATTCTCCTGTGAGCAGCAAAGATAACAGATTCCCTGAGAAGGAGTATGTCCCTGTTAAGACCTCATCACCCCTGCAAGAAGAAGAACCCGAGTTGGGGAATCAAGGTGATCAGTCTCCTGAAAAGAAAAAGGATGAGACAATGGAACAACATGAAGAGGTCAAGAAAGATGAAGTCCGAGTGGATCCTGATGTTCTAGATTGGTTAGATAAAGAAATTAGGAGAAAGCAGGTCATTTTTGAGGAAACACCTCTCAATTGGGACAAAATGTTGGCCATGATTGGAAAGGGAAAGAAGAAGAAGGAAGCCAAGGTGGTTTCAATGATCGAAAGGGATGAGGATAATAATAGGGTCATTCATATTGCTACTCCTGCTGTTGATTAGGGTAGAGACGAGGTCACCGGGAAATATTGCAATGTACAGACCATCAATCTTGGGCCTGCCTCCATGGAGCAAGATATTGAAGAATATGAAGGGTCTAGTGCAGTGATCATTGGAAGATTGAGGAAGGAACCACAGTCCAAGCATGAGCTAAAGAAGGAGAATGAAAGGCTAAGGAAATGTTTAGAAGATTTAATGAAGCCTTTGAATTCTTTTCACCCATCTTCTTCTTCTGATGTTGGTTTCTTGCCAAAGGAGACCGTCTCTGAAATAGAAAGGATGAAAGCCTCTACCAAGGGTTCAATAGATTGGTTGAAGGAGGTACAGAGCAAGGGAGATGATGCAATAAAGGAAATCCTTTCAACTGGAAAAGATGCAATAAGAGCTAAGGATTTATTAGATCATGTTTTATCTTAGGACAAGGAGGATATTGACCTTTTATTGCAGAAAGCTAAAGTGATCATGGAGTATGGTAGGGATCATTTGGTTGTAGAGGGAATCCTTTCTTCATCTAGAGTTAATGAGCCTTGGGAATGGTTTGAAGCCCTGCAAGTCCGACAGAAGGTCATCAGAAAGATCTACAAGCAAAAGAAGCAAATTGATGGTAGATTAACCAATGCTTATGATGGATGTATAGCATTCTTTGAAATAATGACTGGTAGGAGGAAGATTGCTCCTAAATATCTGATTTTGGAGAAATTAAGGGAATGGTGGCATGATGTTTATGCCCCTGATGTTGAAAACTCTGTGACAGGGCACCAATTGGATGATGCAGCTACTTACTTGGCTGTGATGGACAAGTACCAAGCGCATAGGGGTGAGTGGGATAAAATTGTTAAGCAGTCAAAGGAAGAAATTGGCTCCGTTGAATTTCGGCTTAAAATCCTACCCTTGCCACCTATTGCTGAGTTGGATAGGGTGTTTTTGAAGGTTCATGAATCGCTGGATCATAACAAGGATAAGGGAGGCGGTAGTTAATGCCAACTTTGAGATTTGTGCTTCCCTATTATTATAGGGCGTGTGTTGATCTGAGCTGCATTGAGGAAAGTGTTTGGGCCGACCTTGATGATGTATCGGCATTTAATGTGTGCCTTATTTTGAAATTCCTAGGGCCGACTTATTTTGACTATTTTTATTTTGTAAATGTTTGGCTGGGCCGACATGTTTGAGGATTCTCTATAAAGGGCATTCCTGCCTCATTTGTAAGGAGTTAGTTAGACAGATAATAGAGACAATCTAGATTAAGGAAGAGCTAGAGCATTTTGATAGTAGTTAGTTCTTTGAAGCAAGTGCTATAATACAAAACAGTGGAATTGTTGCTACATTTTGGCAATCTAATACAATTGAAGGCATTGTGGTTTTCTGGTGAATTATTTTGTGTTAGTTTATCTTGCATGGTTCCTATTGTTCCATCTTTTGAAATTGCTTGAAGATATAAGATTTGATGTTAGATTTAGAATTAGATTAATTTGGTGAATGGAGTTCATGGTTTTAGGCTTGGAATGTTTGTAGCAATCTCTGGTCTATACTCCCAGTAACTATCTGATTGTAGTAGGCTAGTGAAGTCAACCTAGATCATACATCTATTTGTGTTCAGTTCGATTGTAGATGAATGCCTATGATTTGAAGATTTGCATGCCTTAGAAGATCGCACCTTTCTTGTGATATTGCATTGTGGGTTAAGCAGGAATTGGTTATTTGAGATTGGTCCGTTCCAGGAATTTATTATTTGCATTATTCGTCTTAAAGATAGTTTAGATTTTATTACTTCTCTTGCACCCTCATCTTTTGTTTTTTCTTTATTATTTGGTTAGATTTAGGATTTAAGATCAAAATATTGCAAAATCTGATAAATTGGAAAGATACAGTTTGCTTGTAGTAAGGTCCAATTGTGATTACCATCATTTTCACATATTATCTGAGTTGTTTATGCATTGTCATTACCTGACACCCGAGAGACATTGGGGTGATTTTTAGTAACTTGTTGTTGAAAATTACCTTTCAAGAGAGATAGAATATTGCATTCTGTCTGAGTTGTTGCCGTGCAGAAAACACCATCAATAGATGTACTCGGTGATTGCAAATTGTGATCGGTTGGTTGCATCGACCTATTGTTGGGTGATTGTATGGTCAGTAAATGTAATCTAATCTGTAATGATTGTAATTTGAAGGTTCCTGTACAAGATTTTTCATGGTGAATGCTGCTATAAACAGACACCAGAAAGATAAGTCTGTCATTTGTATGTAATTTCCATTACTGTAATACAAAGTGATTTCTCTTGGTGTGGTGGGTTTTTTCTCCCGTAAGGGTTTTCCCACATATATCTAGTGTTCCTGTGTGATTTTCAAATACTCTGTTTCTGTTATCTACTTCATAATGCATCTTAATTGAATTGAAATTGAAAAATTACAAGTATATCTACATTCTTCTCTAAGGTTTTGACGTTAAGAGAGTTGTTTCCGCATCTGATTTTCCTTACAATCTCATGGATACCACTAGGAATGGTTCCTAATGGAAAGGGATTATTCATGAAGAAAACCATCAGTGGTGGTGGGTTAGGTAGTATCAGCTATGGCATCAATGGAAATCTAGGTGGAGTGAGTGGTGGTGTTAATGGTGGTGAAATTGGAGTCCTACGCATTTTGGGTCAAGTACGAGATCGAAGTTCAACTAATGGCTCTGGATTGGGAGCAGATCTTAGAACTTGTTCAAACCTATCTAGTCTAAATGATCCAATTCACTCTAGTTTTTTTCTCTGGGACCTCCTTCTAGCACTAGTTCTATTGATGGTAAAAAGAACACAACAACATTAAACAAAAAATCTTTATTCTTTTTCTCTTGAAAAAGATAGCTAATATTAATACACCTATCTTCCAAGGTCTTGGTAGTTGGATCTCAGTTGTGCTATCATCATTCAGTGAATCATGCAACTGTAATATTCAAGGGGCCTTTACTGGTAGAGTGGTAAAAATTGGAAATTATGAAGTATCCTAAAAATTGGGTTTTAAATAAACAAAAAAAGATAGATCAAGGCTTTGGAACAACAAGATATGAACAAAAATTTCCTTAAATTCAGACATGCAATTTCTATAATGAGCATTTCCTATTTAGACAAGAACTATAGAATGAAATAACTCATGAAAAGCTCATGCAATTATATTTACTCACAATGGAAATTTAACATACATAACACCATTCATCATCACTTTTTGTTAGAATTAATTTTCCAACAACGAACATCACAAGCTCATCACAAAATGCATAGATCAATAACCAACAAGAAAATATCATCCATAGATAGCGCAATAGATGGTTTTAAATCCAGTATCTTCTATTGATTCTCATCAATTAGGAGAAATTTATGCACAGAAAAATCCACTAGCACACAAAAAACCATTGTCTATCAACATTATCGTTAAACTACTTTACTTTTGGAATTTAACTATTTGCGTAAAACTGTAAAAATATCTAACTATTTCTGTATAAAGCTATAAAAATAAAATTTCTAGTCTTAGGTAGCAAATATGACTTCAATTTTCTGACCTTTACAATAAGGAGAAATTTCTAACTTGTAGAAATAATTAAGCACTAATTTCTCCTTTAAAAAATCACAATCCATCAATCAAGGCCCAAATCCACAATTATAGGGGGCACTTCCAATTGAAGAAAAGCCTTCATTTTGTTGATATTGTTAAAACTAGGGAGTATGCCTCATTCCTGCTTAATCAAAATTGACTGGAAGTTGTTGCTTGTAAAAAAAAAAGGATATGGAGCTAACTTTATCCCTTTCAAAAAGATAGAATATTTTCTTTAATTTTTTAATAGTCTCTTTTGGAAATCCATGGAATTCATCAAAGTTATCAAAAATCACCATCACAACCTCTTTATCAATCCCATCAATCCATTCAACCTTGAATTTAGCCTCTTCAAATTACTCTACCACCACAACAACTCTTTCTCACAACTGGCTAATATCCTTTGTGGCCCAGCGAGTTTCAAACTTAATATTCATCAATTTGTCCAAGAGAGTTCCTTTAGATCCATTACCTTCTATTATCAGTTGTTATAACCATTTACCCCAATTATCCTTTATTTCTTGTAATGAATTCAGCTGTACATTTTGGGGTAAATCCTTAGTCGTGACTTGTGTAACAATTTCCTCGAATATGCCCGTATGAAGCCATACATCATATTGAGCTTTGAGGAGAATTGTTCTATGTTCAATAGGTACTTTAGACCTAAAGGTAGTGACTCTTAAAGTCTTCTTAAGATAATTTGGATCCTCATCACCTAAGATTCCTAATTGGATCAACATTTTCCTGGGTGTTTTATCAATTGTCTTCAATCCTTTCAAAAACTTCATGTACTTCTCCTCCTCTTCCCACAATTCTTTTGTCTTTTCTTATACTTCCTTGAGAAGGGTAAGGGATTCTTCATATTTTTTATACCATTCCTCTAGAATCCTCTTTATTTCCTTCTTAAAATTATCAAACTAGTTGTCAAACCAAGTAGCTTTCTATTTCATGGTGCTAAACTCATATATTTCCTTCTGTCTCATTAATAGAGGTATTTTTGTTGATGTTGGTGGTTTAGAGGTGGATGTGATTATCTCTTTCAAAAAAAAATTCATGTGTCCTACGTGAGATTTAAGCTCATCCTTGGCTTTCTTATCCTTGATCATCCTTGATTTCGTTGTAATTCCCACAATGTCATAAGGTTCATCTATTCGGTCCTTGTTTGCTTACCCAAATTGATAGTGTTTAGTTGGTAATTCAAATCATGTAACTCCCTATCATCTTTATCAACTATAGGAGTTGCAATATCTACCACCAAATCTCCCTCATCAATGAAATTTGTAGAGTGAGTGGTTGGGGGCTTCTTCTTAGGCTTCACTTTATCAACCTCCTTCACCATTTTATCCCAACTCACTGGTTGAGACTAAAATTTCTACCTTTTCTCCAAATTCAATTTAAACCATGTAGGAGTAGTAGACTAATTTTTTACCTACTAAGTGCTCAGAGGCATTGATGAGGGAGGTGTAGGAAGAATTGTTTCTACCCTGTTCTTTGAGGAAATCGTTTATTGTTCATCTTTCTCTTTCAGTAGTCTTTCTTACTCTATTTTCTCATTCTGAGCTTTTATTTCTTCTATCTTCTTCACCTCTAATTCCCTCTATAGAGCCTCTTCCTCATCTTTCTTTTTTTTGTTATTCCTTTTCACAAGCTCACTCCTTTGTTGCTTTATCCTCATCCACTTTCTTTTGTGTTTCTGTAGTTTCCTTCCTCATGTAAAGGAATTTCCTCAGAATTTGAAGGGACATGTGACTCTGTTACATCAATAACCAGGGTGGCTTCTTTGGTTGAAAGTACAATGGGAGGGGTATCCTTAGCTTGTAGATGAATAGTAGAAGGACCCTCATGGGTATTTTTCTCTTCGAGGTACACAGTAGCCAAAGGTTTAACACCCAAACCTGAAATAACTCCCACACGAGCAGCCTTATAAGTGACTTTAGCCTATTGCAAGGATTTTTTAACTTCCTTCATCGTGACTTCTATTGCTAGGGGAGGCTCTTTTTTCTATGCAACACTTTTCTTCAACCTCTTATATTTTCTTGTTTTAGTTGAAGAAGTAGGCTCATTGTCAGAATCTTTCTTCCTTGAGGCCTTAACTCTTGACTATTTGAGACAAATATTAATCCATTTCAAGATTCTCTCAAAAACTTCTTGTGAAATTTTATTAATGCTTTTATCCTCTTTCTCCATACAATGAATTGGATCCAAATATTTGGTAGCCACTTGATCCATTTCATACTAAGGATCAAGAAAAATCCCATCATCAGAAACCCCTTCTGGTATATCTTCCTTGATGCCAAAATACTTCATCTTTGGGATAGTAAATCTTTCATATCCCTTCTTTCAAACTCCAAATTCATCCTACAAGTTAGTCCAAAAGTTCTCAAGAAGTGGCTCATGATAGGGAAATAATGAAGGATATAGCCCATTCATTTTTCTCTTTGGATCAAATTTCTTTTTGGATGTATGAAAATTCAAATTCAAGGACTACAATTATTTTGTAGCTGAATTAGCTACTATAGTAGGAGGACAAGAATAAAAACCCAATTTGATAGGGAATGAGTGGTAGCTAGTTTTGTGTTTATCAGAAAACTTTGCATTTACCTCAGCTTCTTGACAAGAAAACTCCATTAGGATCCATCTATCACTGTAGCACATGGGTATTTTGAAGGGATGATTAACAAATCCAAATAGTCTAATACAAGTAGATTTGGGGTATTGGATAAACCATCTTCCCCACTCTTCAATGAAATCCATGGATTCCCTTTACAATATAAAGCCAATATATCCCATGAGCTGGTTAATGAAAACATATAAGAATGCATCATTAACTTTCTTGAAATTCCTTTATGTTGCCTTAAGCTCCAGCTAATCATAATGCACCCACACCCTTTTTTGTTCTTGACCATCTTCAAGTGTTCCCATAGTAGTCAACCCTAGAAACCTTCCCATTCGTGTAGCATAATAGATTACATAGGAAGACATGCAAATTTTCTCATTTTCCTTTACTTTGATCAGCTGATTATGAATATTATCTGAGAACAACTACCCCCAACCTAAATGTTGTTGTCCATCTAGAATTAGTTGGATAAATGGGAACATCCAATTCTCAAAGGCATGAGAATCCTCCTTTCCAAATTCCCTAGATAGCAATGTGATGATATATCCCTAATATCTTCAGAGAAATCAGACCTTTTGAGCTTAGGTGGTATCTTCTTTAGTGATTTCTTCTCTATTTTAAGTCATCTCTTATTGATAAGCTTTTTATTTCCTTCCTCATCTACTGCTAACCATTTCAATGCATCAGTTGTGGACATGATTTTGAGATTGGGGTGAGGAAGAGGATCAAACACTAGTCTTATTATCCTTGGGGTCAAATCTATGATCTCATTTCCCCATGAATCAATGCACTTCCTCTGAGTTGAATTATAATCTTGTGCAATAGTTAGTATGAATTCTGGACAATGTACAATAATAGGGAGTTTGGCCACATGTACCAACCCATAATTTTCAATATTTTTAGTCCTTGGAGAAGCATCCTCGGACAAGTTATCATCATAGAACTATTTCAAGCCAATGTGACCAACTAAGGTGTCAGTGATTTTCATGACCTTAGACCCAAACTTAGATGGTATTGGATTCCCTTGGAATTTTTATTTCATAGTGATGGGTATCTATTTTGGTTTTAACCTCCTAGCCTTTCCCTTTGGTACTTCTTCAACAACAACCTCTTCCCCCAAATCAGACATTTTCCAATACCTTCAATAATGACATTCATTAGACAAAGAGAAGAAATATGAGGGGTAAAATTATCATTAGCATCCATCATATGTCTCCATTTAATCAAGAAAATTTCCATTTATAAGTTAGCTCTGTGTTTTTAAGACCTCAGGTTCAGGATAGAACCAGGAACTTGATCATTTTAAACTTAACACTGAACCACGTCAAAAGTCAAGATTGGGGAATACTCTGAACATGACCTTAGGATGAAATTCCTATAGCCTTATCGAACATCAAAATTGGGCTTGAAATAAGCACTCATACTTCATCAAAATGTGTGTCGAGATTCAGGATCGGGAAAATACTGAGGTTTTAAATTTTGTTTAGGGTCTGATCCCACAATGTGTTTTGAAATTAGGATTGAGAAGTCACTTGACATTGATACTTAACAAAATAGAATCAATTCAGGACTCTCTCTGAGCTATCGAAAGTCAAAATCGGGACGCAATTTGAGACTGGACTCCTAAGAAGTGAATAGGTTTAAGTATCACTCTGAGTTTCAATCCAAATGAGGTATCAAAAGTTGGAATCGAGATGTAGTTTGCAACCAAACCTTTGGAACATGAGTGGGTACAACTTTGTTTGGAGTTTTGATCCTGACATTGTGTCAAAATTCAAAATCGGGATGACACCTAGTACCAGAACTTAATACTATGTCAATTGTTCAGTTCCCTTCTGAAGTCCAATCCTGATTATAATGTAGGGATCAAAATCAAGATATGAGTTAGTACTTTGACAAAAAAACTCTAAACATAGTAATGTTATGACCAGAACTCTGATTCCGATGAAAGATCAGAAACCAAAATCATGACATTGATAGGACTTGGACCTAGGTGGTGGTAAAAGTCCAAAGTTTAGTTTTGAAACCCAATTTTGATAGGAATTTAGAAATCAAGAGCGATAAAAAATTAGACATAAAGGAATTTAAATGGATTTAACAATATCATCAAACATACCTTTAGGATCAGTATTGAGATAGTTTCAAAACCCTCTGAAAGACTGACTCAAACTTTTAACCATATTTCCACTTCATTCAGGAATTGAACGTGAGAAAATGTAAGGTTTTGAAAGACATTTTGCAACAGTCGACAAACTTTAAATTCCATGAAATTTGAATATAGCCAACCAGATGGTATAGAAACCCTAGTTTCACTAGGGTTTTAATGGAAATGAGAAATCCATGCTGAAAGAATGCAAAGAAAAAAGAACAAGAAAAAAAAAACCAACAAAACCTAAAGCAAAAGAAACACCAATGAACTAGAGGGTTCGAAAAAAACAAGAAAATAGCAACAAAATAACCACCAAGAACAAGAAATGAAACAAAAGAACATAAATAGAGAGAAAATGAACAAGCAACACACAAGAAAGTGAAAAGAGAAGAATGCGAACAAAATAACATGTACCTCAATAAATGTAATAAAAATCTGTAAGGAAATGTAGGGAGCACATCTGATGAAAACTCCAAATAGTAGTTCCTTCGATAACTTTAATTTTGATTAGGTTGCCTCAAAGACACGTACAACTATGTCCTAAAGCGGAAACAAACATAGTTCATTTCCCACATTGATCCTTCTGAGAGAAACACATGTAAATTCAACACCAAGCAATGACATATTCTAGAAACAGAATCAACATAGATGAAAGACAAGACAAAAATCAAAACACAAAGATTTACGTGGGGAAAATCCTTTTGGATAAAAAACCCCACACTCCAAAGATCGATCCATTGTATTATTCAACAATAGAATGGTTACAATACAAATTTAGGCTCATAGCCTCTTTAGAGATTCATCTTGTTCATTCTGGAAATAACTGGTAGCAAAATCAACATGAGAGATCAACCATGGCATTCATGGTCAGGAGAGATTCCAGCAACAAAACCTACTTCTCTCTTCTGCTTCGACCTCATGGCTTCGTCCTTTCGACCAACCACTTAGTCCTCTCTATTGCTATCTCTCTGGCTCTCGGCTCTTCAACTCCTTGGCTTAACAACACCCACTTTTAGAACGTCCAATACATATGTATATACATTCATTCTCAAGAGGCTCTAAGAAAACATTCTTTTCCAACTGTCGGATCAGAACTAATGAATCATCTAGCCCAGCATCCTTATTGTCGAAGATGTTTCCATTTCCTCGTGTAGATTTTTCCCTTCCACACATAAACGGTCGCAACGGTCTCACAACAAATGGTTCACATTCTAGTCTCTGATTGGTCCAAGTCGTTCCACGTAGGACAAACTTCACTCGGTCAAACATCAATCAACTTGTGTCACATGTCAGTCATACACTAATCGTGTCTCCCTGATGCCACAAAGCCCATATTGTCTTTATCACCAAGAGTCTTCACTATCGGCAAGACGTTACACCGAGTCCAGAAAGCTAGCATTCAGACTTCGCCGTGTCGCCAAGACATCACTCCAAAGTTCACAAGTTACATCGACATCAGTATTCTCATCGGCGAGACAATCACCATTCGATGAGACATCATACCGATGTTCCAAAGTCATATCAATGTGAGCAACAGTCAGAAAGACAACCATCTTTCACTGAGAGGTCATATCGACATTAGGATCACATTGGCAAGACAATCGCTCTTCGCCAAGACTTCATAACGAGCTCTTCATGTTATATCGAAACATCCCAGTCGGTAAGACATATCACTTTTGCTGAAGCATTACTCTGAAGTATTCAAGTCATACCGACCTCAGCAACCCCATCGGCGAGACTTTCCACATTCGGTAAGACAACATACTGAAACACATGTGTTACACCGAAGTCTCTTGTCGGCCAAACATACTGCTCACCAAGAGGTCACACCGAGACACTTAAGGTTACACTGACAGTCAACAAGACATTCATCTTTGCCAATACCCTACAGTGAGCATCACATGTCATGCCGAGGACCTTTTTACTATTGGCGAGACCAACACCCATTGCCAAGACTTCACACCGAAGTCTCCAGGTTATCCCAGGCCCACCTTTCGCGAGGAGTCAAGCCGAACACATCTCACACCGTCGGTGAGACAAACGCTCGTCGCCAAGAGTTCTTATCGAACTCTTTCGTTACTCCAATGACTCCATTCACTAAGACATCTCCTGGTCACCAAGACTACATGCCAATAGGAGCAAGTCATGCCGATTTCCACATCAGCCAGACAGACCAAAGGTCATGCCGATATCGGCAAGACTTCCTATCGTCACCGAGACATCATTCTGACACATATGAGTTACCCCGATGATCCAGTCACCATGAGTCTCCCTAACATCTACTAGACCAAACCGTCAGCTAGAGGTCTCCACTTAGTAGAAGGTTACAGCGAAGGCCACAAGTCATAGCGACATCATCAGTTGGCAATACAAAAGAAAAGTCTCAGCGACATGAGCAAAACGCAAGGTTACTAAACTACCCGTCGGCCAGACAACATGAATGTCACAATGACCATGCTTTCTCAGAGGTTTCAGCCTATGATATTTAGGCACATTTTGCAACAATCTCCCACTTGACAAAGATCACACAAGAACCTCCAAAGCAACCAGGAACTAAGATCATACTAGCTCCACTAGTTCAAACCTCGCAATACTCAAGACACCCAATCAACATGATTCAATAGATAATAGTCCACCAGACAATCTACAACAAATACTAGGCATCCAACTGCAACTCACTGACCAACAAAGCAACCGATCACATCCTTCCAAGAAACCACATAGATCCCAAACATGCTCTCATGCTCCATCAAGAATTCTACTCCAACATCCAAGATGTTCACCTTCAGGCAACAATCCTATCATCTTCCAACATGCCACCTATGGAAGAAGAATACAAAGCCAAGGTGTATAAGCACCATTCCAACAAACACAAGCAAAAGATCCCAGTGATATCTTCAACAAGATACTACTACCACTTCACTGTGCTCAAACGCTATACAAAAGCAATATCAACTTTAAAGCTTCAAACAGAACACAAACCATGAAGTCATCCTCCAAAAATAAGATAAATAACACCAGTTAGAACAACAATCAGAATGACTGCTTTAATCCAAATGATAAACCCACATAATTGAAAATAGCACCCACATCTCGTGCTATTCCATCCAATCACACATACCTCAACAAGTATCACCATTAGTAAACTCATGCAGCTCCAAAACCAACCCATCAACAGCAAATGCAAGCTCCAAGTGCTAACTAGTCAAAGAAGACAAAAAACACAATAGGAACTCCCACTTCCTGAGTAATCCAAAATTAAAAGATCAAAAGGCATCACAATTCTACCACTTCCAACACATAGAAAATGTAACCCTATAGTACCAAGGAAAGATCCACAATGATATGCACAATCTGCAACAACCTGCCACAAGAAACATTTCCCTCACCACAAACCTTCACGGCTATAGAGAGAAACTCTACACATCATCTTCCTGTAGAGCATCCTCCTACATACACTTCTAACAGCCAACTGTGCCAAGAATGATCTTCTTCATATCCCAAAAGAAATCCTTAACAACATCCATCCATTCAATCACCAAGATCAAACCATCTTTAAAACCAACATGGATGTAAGCATCTCAAAGAAGATCAAACTAGTTAATTTCCCATTTCAGGAAATCAGCCCATACAACATCTCCTACCAATTCTCATTAGCAACAAGGAGATAAAAGAAACTATACAACTTCCACTATGAATCTTCTAGAATCATTAAACAGTAATTCAAGATCCATATCATGAAAGTAAACTTAATAAAACACATCTGAAAAATATAATGGGCCAAATACCTTTCAGATAAACTACCGAGTAGACCAAGAGTGGGAACGAGAATACTCCTTTCAAGATATGCAAGTCATCATGACTAATCCAAGAGCAATCTCCTCATAGGTCTCTTATTGAACTCACGTTCAACCAAGGTGTAGGCTTCTCAGACTTTCTGCTGAAAAACTTTAACAAGAGTAACAAATAGCAACACTTCTCTCAAAAGAGCAAGACAGCCTCACCTTATTCTTCATGTATCCATGAGTACTACCAACCGATCATCCCATGCTAAACTTCAACTGCATTACTGCACTATCATGAAGTATCAAGAAAATAATCAAAGCACTCAATACACAAAGAATTACCAGACCACTATCAAAGCTCCAATCATCTGAATCAGGAACTTATCATGACACCATGATCTACACATCTCCTTAGGAGATACCATGCTTCAAGTGACTTCTCCATTGTCTCAAGTACAATGTGCAATGCCAAAACTCCAGTGTACAAGCAAGAGTATACCATGACATAAAGCAAATAGACTCAAAAACAACATCACCTGTCAAGCACCACCAACACCTTAGCCAAAGACTCCAAGCGTCCTCCATGGTTCCAAGATGTTGCACATCTGCAAATAATGTCCATGCAAAAGTGAAAGAAAACCATTCTATAGCAACATGATCCCAAGAAACATCTGCAACATTAAGAAGACCATTCACCACCATGTGATGAATCCACAGTCACTGCTAGAGCTCCCACTGAAACGTGACACCCGAGCTCTCCAAGCATCATGACCACCTGCTACAGGTTCCCTTAACCAACTATTTAGGTACTCAATATTATCCATCCTCTCATCTCATAACACCACACCAATGCACAAGTGACCACAGACAAGGCCAACTAACAAGTTTGTACCAACAATGAATCAACCTTGTGGATATAGACAATCCACTTCTGAGTTGTCTCATAGAAAACATGTAGGTAAAGACAGCCCACAACATTGCACAACCCATAGATCCATTCAATAGAAGTGCAAACCCATCATTGCATTGGAAAATGCAATGAGATATCAAAGAGAATAATCACGTAGACAACATGACTCAAACACCAGATCACACTAGATCTGATGTGCCAAACATGTCCACACCGAGCACCATAATCAAGGAACACCACCACAAGAATTTTGAGTGACAAAACACGTACCAACACTCCCATGTAGAGAAGAAATCATACCTCCTCAAGCCATGCACTAAGCATGCATGCAGACCTACAACTATCTCATCCAGTAACACCCCAAAAGGCTAGTGTCTAGACAATAGCTTAACAGCAACTCCACATGATCACAAGTTTTTCTTATCCATGTAAAACCTGTAAAACCACAAAGCCATGCAAGTACAAAACATCCTTAGAAAGAAACCAACAGTTCAGAAGAATCCAGGTCCCTTTCAGACCAACTCTAAAACCACCATGTACATGCATCCGAGAAAGAGAGAAAGGCTATTTCAGAAGCTTGCAAATCATCTAATGATTAACTCCATAGACTTCAAGCATTCGAGGTTAATAGGAAACAATGCCTTCCAACACCAGGAACCACCACCTAGCATAAGCACTTTCTTCCATGATTGAGAAACAACCTAGGCTTCTCCATATCACCCAAGAGCCTGACACACAGATGCCCAATATGAAAGCTTTACTACTACATAGCCACAGAGCAAAAGAAATCCACCTCATACTCCAAGGTTATACCTCTACCAGCCAGGAGACATAGATCACAACATGATCAACTCCTTTTTCCATCTTGACCATCCTTCAAGCTGCATGCTGTCTCGGAATACCACAAGGCCTCCACTCATCAAAGGATCAATACATCAATCCATTCCTCCAGATTTCTTCCAGCCTATCAAGCTAAGAAATTTTCATAGGAGAAATATCCAGAACCAACAACTAGAAGAAGGCTCTGATACCACTTGTAAGGAAATGTAGGGAGCACATCTTATGAAAAATCCAAATAGTAGTGCCTTCGGTAACTTTAATTTCAATTAGGTTGCCTCAAACACATGTACAACTATGTCCTAAAGCGGAAATAGACACAGTTCATTTCCCACATTGATCCTTCTGAGAGAAACACATGTAAATTCAACAACAAGCAATAAAAAATATTCTAGAAACAGAATCAACACAGATGAAAGACAAGATAGAAATCAGAACACAAAGATTTATGTGGGGAAAATCCTTTCGGATAAAAAACCCCACACTCCAAAGATCGAGCCATTGTATTATTCAGCAACAGAATGGTTACAATACAAATTCAAGCTCATAGCCTCTTCAGAGATTCATCTTGTTCATTCTGGAAACAACTGGTAGAAAACTCAACATGAGAGATCAACCATGGCATTCATGGTCAGGAGAGATTCCAGCAACAAAACCTGCTTCTCTCTTCTGCTTCGACCTCATGGCTTTGGACTTTTGGCCAGCCACTCGGTCCTCTCTATCGCTATCTCTCTCGCTCTCGGCTCTTCAGCTCCTTGGCTTAACAACACCCACTTTTAGAATGTCCAATACATATGTATATACATTCATTCTCAAGAGGCTCTAAAAAATTTTATTTTCCAATTGTCGGATCAGAACTGACGAATCATCCAGCCCATCATCCTTATCATCAAAGATGTTTCCATTTCCTCATGTAGATTTTTCCCTTCCACAAAGAAATGGTCGCAACGGTCTCACAGTAAATGGTTCACATTCTGCTCTCTGATTGGTCCAAGTCATGCCACGTAGGACAGACTTCACTCAGTCAAACATCGATCAACTTGTGTCACATGTCGATGAGACACTAACCGTGTCTCCCTGATGCCACAAAGCCCATATCATCTTTATCACCAAGAGTCTTCACTATCAGCAAGACGTTACACCGAGTCTAGAAAGCTAGCACTCAAACTTTGCCATGTCACCAAGACATCACTCCGAAGTTCAAAAGTTACATCAACATCAGTATTCTCATTAGCGAGACAATCGCCATTCGATGAGACATCATACCGATGTTCCAAAGTCATATCGATGTGAGTAATAGTCGGCAAGACAACCATCTTTCGCTGAGAGGTCATACCGACATCAGGATCCCATCGGCAAGACAATTGCTCTTTGCCAAGACTTCATAACGAGCTCTTCATGTTATACCGAAACATCCTAGTCGGTAAGACATATCAGTTTTGCTGAAGCGTTAATTCGAAGTCTTCAAGTCATACCGACCTCAACAACCCCATCGGCAAGACTTTCCACATTCAGTAAGACAACATACCAAAACACATGTGTTACACCGAAGTCTCTTGTCGGCTAGACATACCACTCACCAAGAGGTCACACCGAGACACTTAAGGTTACACCAATAGTCGGCAAGACATTCATCTTCACCAAGACCCTACACCGAGTATCACATGTCATTTCGAGGACCTTTTTACTATCAGCAAGACCAACACCTGTCGCCAAGACTTCACGCTGAAGTCTCCAGGTTATCTTGGGCCCACCTTTCGCGAGGAGTCATGCCGAACACATCTCACATCGTCGGTGAGACAAACGCTCGTCGCCAAGAGTTCTTATCAAACTCTTTCGTTACTCTGATGACTCCATTCACCAAGACATCTCCTAGTCACCAAGACTGCATGCCAATAGGAGCAAGTCATGTTGATTTCCACATCAGCTAGATAGACCAAAGGTCATGCCGATATCGGCAAGACTTCCTATTGTCGCCGAGACATCATTCTGACACATATGAGTTACCTCGATGATCCAGTTGCCATGAGTCTCCCCGACATCTGCTAGACCAAACTGTCGGCCAGAGGTCTCCACTCGGTAGAAGGTTATAGCAAAGGCCACAAGTCACTGCGACATCATTAGTCGGATGGACATAAGAAAAGTCTCAGCTACATGAGCAAAACGCAAGGTTACTAAACTACCAGTCGGCCAGACAACATGAATGTCACAGTGACCATGCTTTCTCAGAGGTTTCAGCCTGTGAGATTGAGGCACATTTTCCAACAAAATCAAGCAATAGGACACAAAATCTTCAAGCTTGACCTCAATCCCAAACCCTTCACTCTGCTCTAGTTCACTCTATTGCAATACACAAGAAACAATGAGCAAAAACCGAGGAGTGATGAGAATTTAAACTCATTCGTGTGTGTGAATAGGTGGCCATTAATGTGGGGTGGTTCAAGAATTGGTGTCAGGAAGTTACTTAGACAAAACCAAAGCAAAACACAACAGTAGGTAAGAAGTTGGGATCGAGGAAAAACCTGGCACTAGAACTTTCAATGAGTGCAAAGTTTTAGGAAAGTTTTGACATCCGAACCTGACAAGAAAGAAGGAGGAAAAATGTAGGAATTGGGATTAGGATGGAACTAGGAACAAGAACCTTGAAAAGGTTCTTGAATCTGGTTCCGATCTAAAATCTAATTTCAACAAATAAAATGCACAAAGGAAGAAAAGTCGAAGTCAGAATCGAAATGGAAACTAAAACTAGAAACTTTTAAGGGTGCAAGGTGATAGTTCCAACCTGAAATTTGAATTCAACAGAACAAAAACACAAGGAAAAATATGGAGATCAAAATCAGGATGAAACTAAAACAATAAATTTGGAAAAGTGTCAAGTGCTAGTGACAGTCTGAAACATAAACCTAACAATCGAAGGAAAATAAAGACTTGGGAGGAAAAAAGACAACTCCCAAAGCTCGAACAAGAACACCAAAGATAGAAACAACAAATGGGGACCCATTTTGACCAAAAAACAAAAATGGGGTGGTTATGCAGGGCATAACAAGTTGGTTATGGTACAAGAGAATGTGACATCAATTTTGGTAACCTGGTTAGAATTCGTTTAGTTCAAGTAGTGAGAGATGTGTCAAGGATTACAAAGACTTCCTATGAGTTGTGGTATAGAAGGATCCCTACTTTCAAGCACTTTAGATTTTTTGGAAGAAAATTCTATATCATAAGAGATGATGAAAACTTAGGAAAGTTTGATGCAAGGTTTGATGAAGGTATATTCCATGGATATTCTACTAAAATCAAAGCTTATAGATGTTACAGTAAAAGACTAAGAAGGATTGTTGAAAGTGCAAGTGTAAAGGTTGATGAAGACATGAAAAATTCAATGGTAAAAGAGGGATATGAGTTAGATGTGCCTACTTGTGAAGAAGAAGAAAAATCTAAGGAAAAAGAAGTAAAAAATGAAGAGGAAGAAGCTCCAGAAAAGACCCCTAAAACCCTATTTCTAAAGAATAGATCATTGGAGACATAAAAAGGAGTGTTGACAAGAAGGAGAGTTTTTGAAGTGGAGGTAAATATGTGTTTTCTCTCTAAAATTGAATCGAAGGTAGTAAGTGAGGCATGCAAAGATAAACACTAGATGAAGGCAATAGAAGAAGAACTTATGCAGATTGAGAAGAATCAAACTTGGGAACTAGTTTCTCGACCTGAAAGCAAAAACATTATTGGAACTAAGTAGGTATTTAGAAACAAGTTGAATGAAAATGGAGAAGTGGTAAGAAACATGGCGAGGCTTGTGTGTAAGGGCTATGAAAAAGTTGAAGGAATAGACTTTGAAGAGACATTTTCTCCAATGGCCAAAATGGAAGTAATTAGAATGTTTTTCGATTTTGCAGCACATAAAGACTTTAAAGTTTATCAAATGGATGTCAAGTCTACTTTTTTGAATGGAGAATTGGAAGATGATGTTTACATGGAACAAACAAAAGGATTTCATTTGCTAGATAAACCTAATATGGTCTAAAAATTGAAAAAGGCATTGTATGGATTGAAGCAAGCTCCCAGAGCTTGGTATGCAAGGTCGGACAAATATTTGATACAAAAAGGATTCAATAAAGACACCACAAATAGTAATATTTACTTCAAAGTTGAGGAAGATCGATTCTTGATGGTATTTGTGTATGTTGATGACATAATCTTTGGAGGAAATGAAGCTATGTGTAGAAAATTTATGGAAGAGATGTAGAAAGAGTTTGAGATGTCTATGTTTGGGGAGATGAATTTCTTCCTTGGGATACAAATTAATCAAATAGATATAGGAATATTCATTTCACAATCAAAGTATGTTAAAGAGATTTTGAATAAGTTTGGAATGGATGACTCTAAACTAGTATGTACTTCTATGGTTACTAGTTGCAAACTGAGTAAGCATATAATGAATCCCCTAAGGATGATCAGAGCAAGTAGAGACATATGATTGGTGGACTGATATACCTAATTTCTACTAGACCAAATATCATGCATGTAGTTTGTCTTGTGGCTATATTCCAAGAACCTAAAGAGACACATGTTGCAGCAGTAAAGAGGATATTCAAATATTTGAAGGGCACTTTGGATTATGGCTTGTGTTATCCTAAGGATATTGATTTTATATTGAGTGCTTACACAGATGCAAATTGGGTTGGTTGTGTTGAAGGAAAGAAAAGTAATAGTGGTACACAAGTAATAGCATCTTGTTGTACACAAGTATTACAGATGAGGAAAACATTGAAGGATATTAGAGTAGTGTATGATGATCCTATTTATATCTTTTGTGATAACATAAGTGCAATCAATATTTCAAAGAATCCAGTGATGCATTCAAGAAAAAAATATATATCAATTAGGTGTCACTTTTTGAGAGAGAAAGTTGTGGAGAGTGAAGTAAAGCTTGAATATGTACCTACAAAGGATCAAATTGCTGACATATTTACTAAGGTTCTTTCTAAGGATACTTGGGTATCTTTAGGAGAAGTTGGGGGTTGTTTCGCCTCCTTCTTTGAACTAGATGCATATGGAGATGCATTGATATATTGGATCTATGGATTCATTATTTTCTAGATTGATGTTCATGGCTACCTCTTAGGGGAGTAGGTAGTAATATTGTCATGGTGCAGAGGTTGTTGAGTTGATTGGTGTGTACTCCTAAGGGGGAGTGTTCAGAGTAGTTGCAAGTATCTTAGTTCTAGGTCAAAGGGGGAGAACAATGCCAAAAAAATTTATCCTTTGCCATTGATGTCAAAGGGAGAGAGAGACAAAGAGAGAAGTCATATGAACAATGCCAAAATGGTTCAGAGTAGTTGCAAGTATCTTAGTTCTAGGTCAAAGGGGGAGAACAATGCCAAAATGTTTTATCCTTTTCCATTGATGTCAAAGGGGAAGAGAGACAAAGAGAGAAGTAATATGAAAAAAATTTCATTTATGCAAAGAGAGAGAGAAGTCAAAAAAAAAGAGAAGGGAAAATATCAAAGGAGAGAAAGTGTATATGAAATATTTGTGCAAAGGGAAGAAAAGAGAAAAGGAAATAAGTATGTTTAGAGTTGTTTTGTCTTTAATGGTTTTTCACATCTTGTGTTGCCATCAATGAAAAAGGGGGAGATTGTTGGAAGTATGAAGGTGTTGTCATTGATGTCAACAAGCTTGTGTTGTCATTAGTGATAGTTTGAAGTTTTATCTTAGTTCAGAGTAGTTGCAAGTATCTTAGTTCTAGGTCAAAGGGGGAGAACAATTCCAAAATGTTTTATCCTTTTCCATTGATGTCAAAATGGGAGAGAGACAAAGAGAGAAGTCATCTGAAAAAAAGTTCATTTATACAAAGAGAGAGAGAAGTCAAAAAAAAATGAAGGGAAAATATCAAAGGAGAGAAAGTGTATATGAAATATTTGTGCAAAGGGAAGAAAAGAGAAAAGGAAATAAGTATGTTTAGAGTTGTTTTGTCTTTAATGGTTTTTCACATCTTGTGTTGCCATCAATGGAAAAGGGGGAGATTGTTGCAAGTATGAAGGTGTTGTCATTGATGTCAACAAGCTTGTGTTGTCATTAGTGATAGTTTGAAATTTGTGCATAGAGATTATTGCCTTGATTAGTTACATTATGTTGTCATCAGTTAATTTGTTGATTTTAAGCTCTAGTGTTGCTTTGATAAGATTTTGTTTATGGTTTATATGTCGAGGATACTGAGAAAATTGATAAACTAAGGAAACAGGGTGATATAGAGGTGTTTCGGTTTGCATAGGTGTTCTTATTTTTCTTCACATTTCTTTTGGGTAGAAGATCTACGTGTGTGGTTTATATATGTTGGTTAGAGGTATTCTAAGTTTCTATATTCAAAATTTTAACTTCAAGATCGATGGTCAAAGGAAGTTATGTTCACCAGTGTGTGAACTAGTTTTGCAGTGTTTCTTACATAGGTGTCTTAGAGAAATGTATTTTCTCAGCATTTCTCCACAATTGTTCTTCAGGTCTTGCAATTTTGAAGGTATGTTGATGTTTTGATCTTGCATGTGTCAAGAGGATTTGTGGTTTGGTACTCCAAAAGTTGGATTTTAGAGTTACAGTGTTTGGCAGTATAGTCTGAGTGTACTGGGCATGCACATTCTGAAGGTGAGAGTGGTTGTGAAGGAGTTTGATGGATTTCTGGAGGATAGATGAATATTCTACATCATGCTGAAGTGTGGTATGTGTTTTGTAAGTCATTATTGGATTTGGAGAAGTGTGTAATTCAAAGTTCAATGGTGTTTACACAGGTAACAACCAACCTATTGTTTATACTACATTCAAAGATGTTTGAATATTAATGAAGGTGTAGCATTGTATGTGAGAGTTGATTTGGGTCCTAGCTAAGTTTTGTATTGGTCCACTTTTGTTTCTATCCAACACAGGAATGTTTAGTGGTGATCTAATTTGAATTTGTAAAGTGCAAAGAGATTTTAGTCAACATGAAGATTTTTTTCAAGTTGCAAATGGTATAAATGCAAGGTGAAGTGTGGAATAGAGTTGAGTATTGTGATCCAAAATTAAGTGCAAAAGTGTGAATTGCATTGTGAGCTATAATGCAAGATTGTTAAATGCAGTGAGCTGAGGTATCTTGATCTCTTGAAGGTTGCTAGTTGGTGGAGCTGATGTGGTGGAATTTGTTGGCACCTTCAAATTTTCAAATTCGAAGTAACAATATTGAAATTTTAGCCTTTCCACACTCATAAATGCCCCTAAAAAATCTGTCCAAGTGAACTACTTTGGAGGGTCACAATTTGAAGCCAGTTAATTTTCATGCAAAACCCCTTTGTGGACACACTCATGTGACAAATGTGAATGTGCATGTCATTTTTTAGCTTCCCATGATGAGTTTTGATAGTGTTTTGAAAAGAAAAGCTAGAGGGTTTTGACACTTTTCTGTTGTTTGTGAATTCTCAGTTGTCTGAAGTGGCCTCCTGTTCAAGATTATAATTTGCAACTAGATGATTTTCATGAAAAATGGATTCTTGCTCTCCATTCTCCCTACATTCATGTACTCCCATGTCCGATTTTAGAGTCTCGGGATTAGATTTTCTATTTTTTTGAGATCAAAAGCAAATGCAGTTTGTTCAGTTTTACATTTGCATTTTTGACAATGTTTCAAGGTGGTCAAATTTGATCCCTAATATCTCATGAAGAATAATGACTTAAGAAAATACCTTTTGCACACATCCTCAATGTACCTAGATGAGCTTATGTTTCCAGTGGAAGGCCCCCATAAGTTGTTTTGATATTTTTTCAAAGTGGTGATTTTGAGAGCCTTAATTGATGTTAAACATGTGCAGTTGCAGAAATCCCTGAGTGAGCAACTTTTTTGATTAATACCTTTCACCTCAGGATCCCTTTTACCAATCCATTGGTTGTACTACATTCTTGGTTCAAATTTCTACATGCCTACTTAGTTTCGAGCTCCCAGGATAAGTTTTGATAGGTTATTTAATCATTTTTTGATCACAACATGGCCAAAATGGGTGTTCCAAAAAATTTCAAATTTTGAAAATATAAGGACAGCCCATTTCTTTTTTTTCTCTAAAACCTCTATAGCTCTATTTTCATTAGAAATGGAGGTCATATGATGAGTTATTTTAATGCATTTTCGGTGTGGCGAACACGTCTCAAGGGATAGTTTACAAAGGAGGTACCTGATTCTTGATGGTTGGGCGAAGTTTGAGAAAATGGGATTTCTACAAATAATTTATTATGGCCGCATGCAAAAAATATCAGCTCCAAATGTCTCGGTTTGTCTGCAGTGAATTTTCTTCTTTTGGCCTACAAGTGTAATTAAAATATGTGTTTTTTCTAAAGTTTTAAATGCTTATGTTTAAAATATTTTTGAATATTTTAAACATTATACAAATATGAAAAATACATTTAGGGAAAATGGGAAATGTATTTCAAATGTTCTAGAGGACAAGCAGGTTTAATTCTTGCTTCTAATTGGTCTAGAGGCGACTTTCACGACTTTCATAGTTGAATGGCAAAACCCATGGCCCATGGCGACTTTTAAGTGCAAATGAAGCAACAAATTAGAGATGCAATGTTTTCTAGCAATGAGTCTTCACTTAGGCAGGTTAATTGAAGCTTTTTAGCAAAGGATGGATTTTAAGAAATTTTCAAAGTTCTATATCGCAGTTTTGAGTCCAGAATGCAATTTAAACAAATTAGTGATGAGTGATGGTTGTTGTGTCCATCGCCCATCACTAATTTTATATTTTCTTCTTTCCTCCATTAGAGATGTGTGATGATGGTAGCCAGGTAAAGGTTTTGTATGGAGGATCAATCTTGGCATTATTTCATGAGTTTTTTTTAATGGTAAAGTAAATAAATGGTGAACTCATGGGTAAAGTCTTTTGCAGCCGATAAAAAAGGGGAGTTAATTTTTTTTTTGCTAGAGAACTTGATATCGAGCATCGCTATTTTAATATTTTCTTTCCCAAATGAATTGGAGATGTGCAATGGTTGTTCTCATCATCTCGACCCTCGCTAATTAACTTTATCTATTCTAAATAAATGAGAGATATGCAATGGTGGTTGCCATGAGTAAAGTTTTCACAAATAAAATAAAGTTTTATTTGTTGCGGTGAAAAGTGGCTGGAAAATAAATTATGGTGGGAAGTAATTAAAATAAAGGTGAAACATAAGGGCATGGGTACATTTTTTATTTGCTTGATAGAAGATTTTTAATTCAACTGCATTATCATCATTATTTGTTCTTTCATTTTCTAAATATATTTGTGATACGCAATAAAAGGCCTGGGAAAATCTTTTTATTACCTGATGAAAATATTTTAAACACTTCACCAATAAAGTTAAAGGCTTTATTTGATGGGTAGTAAAATTTTATTTCCTAATGTAAAAAATCAAAGTCTCCACATATTGACTTTATTTTCTAAGTAAATGTATTTCATAGAGACCGCACAAGGATGAAGAAAGTAAATACACAGGTAAATGGGGATTTTCAGAAATGAAGGTTTTTTCACCATGAAAGTAAAAAGGTTTGAGTTGCAGATGAAGCAAGTGGTGAATATGTAGGTGAAAGATTTTTTTCTACAACAAAGTGAAAATGCAAAGGTTCTCTACAACAAATAGAGAGGAGGTGAAGTCTTTTGCAAGTAAACGCATTTTCAATGTGGGTAAAACACTTAATGAAGATGAATGATGGCTTTTCAGATGGGGGAATATTTTTTTGTTACAGGTGAATGATGAAGCAAGAATGCAGAGGCAAGGATGAAGAGTCTTCAACAAGCAAAGGCAGTTGCATATCAACAAACCTAAATATGCCAAGTGTCTTCTTCTGATCTCCACTTAGGGTTTCTTTCTCCTTAGGTGTTGCATTTTTTCCTCATTTGAGAGAGTTGTTTTGAGATTATTCACAGTGAATATTGTAATACAAAAAAATTTAGAGTTAAGTCTTAGGTTTTGAGTTTTTGTCAATGTGTAAGTATTTTTTATAGCAATAATAGCATAATAATACAAAATGGTGCTAGTTTTAAACTATTTTCTCCTATGTACTAGTTTTGTAAGCTATGAATAACATAATCAAGAGTTATTTTATTTGTCTCCATTGATTTCTAGTGGATGTTTAGTTTTATTCTTTCTTATCTATTCAATTAAAGTATGTAAATGCTTGAGCAAGGCTACTAGTTTATGTTAGGTTGAGTGCAAGGATTATGATAAGAAATTATGGTTGAGATGTTATGTTGAAATACTATAAATATAGTATTTTCAAAGAGTAGATGATGCTATGTTTTAAATTGTTATCAGGTTGCATAGATATTGAAGTTGACTCTGTTCTAATGGATGAAGCACTGATCTAAGTGTGTTATTCTTGATTCAATTTGTTGATTAATTCAACAACAAATCACAAATTTAAATCAAATAAAATATCATTCTCAGTTTGTTTGTGTGTTGAGCTCATTTTATTACATCTCTCATGTTTGAATTAAACACTGCCATGGAGGTCAGCCAAACCTTTGGGGTGTTGTGTCTTTTAAACAATTAGAGGAGAACCATTTGTTTATAGTGTATTTGGTACTTTAGCACACAATTATCTATAAATATACTATTGAGATTACCCTCCCTGGTTTAACAGAGCCAGAAGTGTAGAAGATTCTAGTCTCTTTTCCTGAATATTGTTCATTGGCCACATCAACCCATTGACTTTGAATATGAGAGAGAGGCTACTCTTTAGGACTCATTGCATCTATTGATTTGGGAACCAACAAAATATTTGTTGTATTGAGATTGTGTTCTCTGTGTAACATTCTATCTTCTTTATTATTTTTATTCTGGTAGTGAGCCTAGGTTGTGAGCCTTTTTGGATAGTGTGTCCTATTTTGGCAGTGAGTCTCCTTGTACCAATTTTTCAATTACTTATGTTGTGAGCTAGTCCTCACCGTAGTTTTTCCCTTCTCAGGTTTTCCACATAAATCTAGTGTTCTCTTGTGTATGTGTTGGTTGTTTTAGTTTCTCTTATCTTCTTTTCATGTTTAAATATTATAAAAAATTAAGGGTTTTGTTGAACCCCAATCCAAATACCTGCAAAACAACATAAACAAACACATTAGATGATGAAATGCAAGCAATAACAAGGATTACCCATGGAATCCATTTACAAAGTTCAAATTAGGAAAATAAATGAAGAATACAATGAGATAACAATAAAACATATTGAATCCTAATTAAACTAGCAAACTCATGATCCCATGGGGGAATTGGTGCCAATTTGATGTGAAAATTGGCCCTTTCCCAACTCCTATGATGCAAGATTGATGTATGATGATAATTGATCCATTTTTTTGATGCTTGATGAGTACTCCAATGGAAAAATCTGCATAACCTAGCTAAGATTCAATGGTAATGGATGGAAATTGCTAAATATTTGAGCATAGTAAGTTTACTCAAATTGTGGATGCCAAAATGAAAAGATTAGCCTCTTATTTATAGATTGACAAGTTGAAAGCATGCCTATAATAGAGCAATGTGGGACTAAGAATTAACCAATGGTAAAGTGCCACTTGTCAACCTATGAGTGGATGGAGGATGTGCAAGTTTTGATGATTGTGCCAATAAATGCATATTTTGAATTTTGAATTTGTTGAAATGGCATGCAAGAGGGAAGAAAGAATGCATTGAATGCCACTTGGATCAAGGCAAATGACATGTAAGATGGAGTTAATGCCTTGTTGGAAGGACTTATCCCACTTGGAATTTTAATTCAAATTTGGGGAATATTCCTCAAAAGATGCTTTGTTGAAGAAAATAGAGATTTAATAAATCAATTAAATCTATTCTCATGTGCAAGTGGGAAAAGCTAGAGGATGGGACATGAGGAGAGATTAAATTAATCATAGTTAATTAATTCAATGAAGAGATTACGTGATGTGACCTATTTGACTTAAATTTGTGGATTTATTTAAATCAAATATGAGAGGAATGTGATAAGAGATTAATTAAATAAAGATTCATGATTTATTTAATTAACAAAGATGATGTTAGATTAAATTAAATAAGGTTTTAATTTATTTAATTTAATAGATAGACTTTAGATATTTTAATTAAATAAAATTGATTATTTAATTAAATGGGGATAGTTAGATCAGACAGGTTGATTTAAATATCGAGAGAGAAGGTGACTTAATTAAATAACTGATTTATTTAATTAAGGGAGGAATATTGATGAATTTAATTAGATAAGGGCATTTGATGAAATGGTTAGACCGAAGGATGATTCAGGATGAAACGATGTTAGTGGTTAGGATCAGATGCACAATGTCAATCAGTACATTTTATGTGTCTACAGGTTTAATGAATGCATGTGGATCCAATTATTGATGAGGGTTTTGATGTTTTAAATTGGTACAACTGATTCACCCCACCCTCTTAGTTATCTTGTTCATTTAACATATAAATATGAGAAAAAAAGAAAATTAAAAATTTTCATTTCAAGTAGTGAATTTTTGGGAGGGTCTTCAAGTATTTTTTTGACTAAATTTTTTGTAGAGATGCAAGTTTTACCCACCTACATTGGAGAACATTCAAGAGAATATTGAGTAGGGGATCCAACTCATAGAATTTTATGGAAATTTCTATTCATTACTTCTTTTTTCAAAAATTTGGGATCTATTGTTCATATTGGCATCATTCATGTTGTAGCATTGTAAATTCTCACCCTTGCCAATTTAAAACTATGATTTTTCTACCCCCTATGTGCTTGGCCCTAAACATACACCTAATTTCCTAATTATGCATATAATTGTCCATTTTAAACATTTATCTAAAAATCAAACATGGAAAATAAAAGTAGGGATTTAATATTTTCCCCTAACACTTTATGGTGCAGGGGCACCTAATCAATTTTTGTAAATATGATCATATGATGGTTTTTAGAGTGTTTTGAGTCAAATTTCATGTAATAAGATCATAATAGACCATTTTCTAATGTAATAATTCTATTGGTTCAGTTTGGAGTCATATTGTTAAAATTTTGCAAAAATTTGAAAAGTTGCTTGTGCAACTTTGCATTTTTGGTCACAGGTGGAAGTTGAAGGATCATAAGTTCAAAAGTTAGTTGTAGTTGTTCATGTGAGGTTAGAAGAAATTTAAATATGCTTGTAAACCTTGAGGCATGGGTTGGAGAGTTGTTCTTGAAGTTTAAGCAATAAGATTTCCCTATTTTCTCTGAAAATTTTGTGTTCTAATTCAACTTTGTTGCTACAGGTCACTGTATGATTTTGTATAAAGGAATATTGAACTAAAAAAAATTGAATTTGATGGAGGCATGAAATAACTTCATTTTGGTTTTTATTTGATTTAATTTCATAGAGTTTGAAGAACTTTACAAACATTTTTCTAAGGACAGGTTGAAAACCTTGTTTAGAGAGTTTGAGGGTGTTTAAAATGCATAAATGATCCATTCCACCGGTAGGATTGTTTGAAATTTGGTGGAATGGGTGCATTTAGTTAGGGTTAGATGTTCATGTAGGTTTCAAGAGCAGGAAGTAGGGTTTGATATCTTTTTTTTGCTTCCCTAGTTGATAATTTCATGGGTTTTGGCTTAATTTGATGGCAAAGAGTGGAAGTTTGATTAAATTTCATTGATAAAGGATGGGAGATGGTTTAGGAAGCATGTGCAGACCTAGAATGGTGTGTTTGAGGTGTTTGCAAATTGGTTTGAATCCTGGAGTACATAGTTTCAATAAACCCTCTTGTAACTAGCTTAAAGAGGCCTGATGAATTTTTGGGAATTCCTTTGATAAAATTTGTTGATTCAAAGCTTTTGTAACCTGGTTGAGGTCCTGTAATGGATATTTTAGGTTGGAAGAGTGTTTGGATGGTACTTTCTTTGTAAAACAGGGCTATTTAAGCCTCAATCTAGCATAGCAACAATTTTTAGGAGGGTATGTTCTGAAACAACCCTATCTTGAAATTGAATATGTTAAGAGTAGAGGATAAAGGGTATCTATAATGTAAATCCGTTTGTGGGTTTGAAGATTATTTTGAGAGATATGCTCAATTTTCACTGTTTGGAATGTTACAAGGTAGTTTGTGAGAATTGTGAAATAAAGGTCAAGTTAGGATCTTAAAGGTGAAAATATTGATCAAAATAGTTAGAATTGTGATTGTAAGACAAACTCCTCCCTGCTTTGCATCACTTTACATCCCTGAAAAATAGGAATATAGTCTTGGGTGCAAGGCATCCTAGACTACTTATTTTGGCTCAAAATTAATATGTTAATGCTAGTAATTTATTATATTTGAAGTTCAATTATTAATTATCAGCTATCAAGATTTATTTTTTAGGAAATTAGATTAATTTCAAATAAATACATAATATTTTTATAATTTCAAATGAAGGGGAAATATACTAAGACTTCAATTGAGAAAATCAAGTGTCCTAAAGAACTCAAGATCAATCAAGAGCAAAATTTTTAAGATTATTGTAACATTTTTTCATGTAAAGTTTTATGTGAGTTTCTTTTCTAGTTTTTGCATTCATTTCGTTTTGGAGCACTAATACTTGTAGGTATTCAAATCAAATCAAGTCAAGAACAATTGATCCTTGAAGGTGAGGAACGTGACTTTAGTCCATCAAGGAGATCAGATCTAAAGTGGTGAGTTGTAAAAAAAGTCAATTCATTACTCATTTTACACTTAGCCTCTATTCCTCAAAATGGTAAGCTCTCTTTATCATTAGTTTTTCCATTATGGAGGTATAAATACCAACACAAGGTTTGACTAAGGAAAGCCCCTATATAGAACAACCCTCCTCTATCTTCATGTGGATAGGTTATAGATCTAAAGTGACTTGGAGGATGATTCAAGACAATTTGCTAATTCATGCTTCAAGGCCCTACAAATTAACAAACCACAAAATATGCATTTTTTAATAACAAACAAAGATTTGACAACCAAACTTGAAGGAGAGAAGCTACAAATCAATGAACTCAGTATTTTGAAAATAAATTATGGAAGAAGGTCCTCATTCTAGGGCATCATTGTGCAGCGCCCTAGACAAGCTTGATCCAACCCAAATTTAAATTACAAGTTCTTATGTGTCCACCTTTCCTATTTTTGGACTTTGATTTTTTCTGTCTATTTTTAGTCTATTAGAATTAATAATAGAACATTATATTTTATAGTTTACCTAGTTTTATCATTGCATCAAGATTTTAATCCATCAAGATCACACCAAAAAATCCCCCCAAAAAGAATCTAGATCTAGGTTTGGGGTATGTGCAAGATCATCATGGAAAAAAAAGGCCCTTAAGTAGCGAAAAATTCAAAAAAATCAAAGTTAGTTAACTTGATGTAAAAATTTGAATAAGTTGTCTATATTATTTCAAAAATATGTAAGGATAGAATCTATAGCAAATTGAATGTAGTTTCTAAACTACTAGGTTTTTTTTTTTTTAAATCTATTTGGTGAAAATTTAAAATTTCAATGCAGTAGTAATTAAATTTCAAGGAAAAAAAAAGTAGGTGTTTGTCTGACCACCCTAACCACAATGAAATGATAATATTTTTTTATAAGATTTTAGATATAAGTAGAGGAATCATGTCCAAATGTGATGCATTTTTATTTTTATTTTCCAAGTAAATAATTAATTATGAATTTTTTATTACAACTTTTAAAATATATAAAAATGTGTATGTCTAGCCACCTTAACTTGGTCAAAACTTCATAATTTTTTTTTTAATCCTATAATATATGAAGCATAGAATGTGACACATGTTTCGGATTCAAAAATGTGATACCGTTTGAAAGCTATAGTTATTTTTCATCAACCTATCAATCAAGACTTTAGTCATAATTCAAATAGAAAATGAATAATAATTAATTATTAAATTCAAAGTAAAGAATAATTTATATTGGTGGAAAGCTGAGAATCTCCTTTAAAAACCCTTTTCGTTTCATCAATTTTGAGTAAAAAAAAATTGTCAGCCACATACCCATCATATCGCCACTTTTTGGCCCATCATAATCCTACACATACCCTTTGGTTGATTCACATTTCAAGTTGTAAGTCAATCCCATATCCTTGTTGATCTAGATTTCCACATATGTTCTTGGAAAAGGCTTGATCTTAGTGATCTATACATTGGACTTAGGATCACCTTAGATCTAAGTTTAATCAATTTTTTTGGTGAACCAAACTATTTTTGTATTGCATACCTTCTAAAATCTAAAACATATCATCTTAGATCTAAGTTTAATCAATTTTTTTGCATTCATTATTTAGACATACATCATTTCATAAAAAAACACTAAAAAAATAAAAAATTGCATAGTATATTGCATTCAAAGTTCAAATAGGGTTAATTTCAATCATCATAAGTTAGATATTCATCATAATTGCATTTACAAATATGCATTATAACATATTAGATCTGAAATAAAATCTGAAAGTGTTCAAAAAATTCATATAGGCATATGTGTATAGTGAAAAAAATGAAAAAAGTACATTATTGTTGTTGCAAAAAGATAGATCAAGCTTTTAAATTTCTAGATTTTAGTGAAATTCTACATTTTACAATCTGAAAGTAGCATTTTGAATTGCACATATTTCTTGAACATTTTTTGAAAATTGTTGGCATAATTGTATTTCACATTTTAAAATCATAAATCTATAAATTCTAGAGAATTATTTATTGTCAGACCTACATAGCCACATAGTAGGACACCTAAACACTATTGAGAACATTCAAACTTTGTTTTTTTGAAAACCTTGCTATTCTAGGGCATCCTTGCACCATAGAGCTACAAAATTTAGCTAAATTTTGGGTTACATACTGATTTATGTGTCTTATTTGTGGCTCTACTATCTGATTACTTTGTGTGGTTTTTTGTCACTATCTTGGACCTTTTATAGATCATAGGAATACTCAAGCATTATGAAACTCATATGAGCTTCACAACCTAGTGTCCTACTGCTAATACCTAGGTGAGACAAAGTTTCAAACTTATGGTATCTTGTGTTGTAACCACATCCACTATGGAACCTGAGTCCTCTAACTCTTTTACACAAGATATTGCTTCAATCCAATCCATTTTGGATTCTATTTCTCACCACACATTACCCACGACTACCTCATAATCCAATATTTTTGTGGACATAGAAAAAACTATTTCCCATGTTTGTGAACATAAACAAACAATTGGACAAGGATTTAGAGGGTCTTCAAGATTACTTAAGCACTAAATCCTTGGAAGGAAAAATAGTTCCTATTGTGTACCTTAGGAACTTGATAAATGATGCCAAAGGAATAGAAGTGTTGTGTACTCTAGCTCACATAGTCGATGATAACATCCATATGACAACTAGTTACACTCAATCATTAAAAAATCCTAAAACTAGGGAGGAAAACAAGTTTCCTTCCCCACAACCATACCTTCTATTCCCACATTCACACCACCCACAATAGCATCAACCATACAATACACCAATGGCCTAGCTCGAAGCTTGGGGATTCCTAGTGGTAATCCTTATCATTTTGTCACCTCACCCATAACACCTTCATATTCATCACTGGGTGATCCCATAACATTGGTTTACAATTTTTGGCTAAACTGGACATTGAACTATTTTTTTTTAACTAAATCTTCACTTTCAGGCACCTATAGCGGCTAAACTATGAGGAATTTGAAGATGATGCAAACTAGTAATTTGTGACACTTTTTCTATAGATTTTAAATATATATTTTTCAAAAAAATTGGAATCAAATTGCACTTCTTTTTCCATCTCCTTTGAAAACTAGTTTTTAATAGTAAACACCATTTTTAAAGAGTGATGTTACTGCCTAACACATAAATTTTTTTCTACGAAGAATAAAATTCTATTTTTTTCAAATCTAGATTCATAACTATGATATCTAGTGCATGGAATTGGTTTCATAACATTTCATTGAATTATTTTTTCTTAATTAATTTTCAAAGTCAAACTAGTTACAATTTAGACATGATTTACTAGCTAAAACATAACTTTTTTTATATGTATCAAAATTCTTTCTTTTTTTTGTTGGATCAAGGACATCAATATCTAGAGCACTAAAATTTTTAAATTTTTGTTTCATAATCTGCTGTTTTTCCACATGTGCATAACAAAGAGCTTGATTTTTGGTGAAAAACCTACATTCACAAGAAATAAAAAATAAATATAATAATCAAATTAAATTTATTTTAAATTATAATTTTTTGGAAGCTTATAATGAGTACATACTTACAAAAAAAAATTAAATGAATTCATTTGATCCCCCAAAAGGTGAATCAAAAGTTATTTTTTTATTAGCATTTTGATAGGTGTAAAGGAGACTCTATTATAGGTATGGCTTAAAACTGGCAAGGTTCTATCCAAGGGGGTTTGATCTAAGGTGGTTTGATAAAATCATCTACAATTGAAATCCTTTAAATGGAACTTTTTAGGGCTTAAATCATTATATTTTCTAAAAATATGTGATTTTAGTAAAAATTAGGATCTCCTAGAAAGTGTAAACCACTATTGTAGGATCACCCCCCTCATAAACATGTGACATAGTAGCCCATCTATCACTTACACAACTTCACCTTATTCAACAAATTCTCAAAGCGTGCAAAAAAATGACAGTCATCAACCTACTTTTGCAAAATGTGATATCAACTCAACAACAAATTTTCATATTAAATTAGAATAAAAATGGTAAACATCCACAATATCTCACATGTAACCCATTTTCAATTGCTATCCTCAAAACACCTATACCTCAAAATATGGAAATACCCTAATTCAAGAAGTACAATGTAAACTGTATTGTGTAGTGACTTTATTTTTGAAGATAAACTCCTAGCTAAAGTCTTTCCTAGGTCATTGAAAAACATGACCTCAAAATCATTTTATTCATTTCCAAATAACTCAATAAACTCATTTATTGAACTTGTTAGTGCATATATCCAACATTTTCAAGCAAACATTGGTCCTCAATTGATGTTAACTAATTTAGTGTATTGTAAGTTGAACAACCTAAGGAAAATATAACACTTTTTAGGATGATACCAATTGCTTAAATACTCATAAATCTCTTATAGTCTTCTTGATGTTGATGTTCAAAGGGTTTTTATAGGAAATTTTCAATATAATATTCCAAACAAGATATTGTGGATGAAGTACCAATCCTTTCAACACTTGTGTATGGTTATCTACAATTATCAAATATAGGTTATCAATATGAGGGTACACCTTCATCAACTCATATTGATCAATCTGAATTCATACCTTAATACAATTTCCAAACATTCAAAAAGAAAAACAATAAAAATTATTAAGATAAACACTCCTCAAACTACCAATAATATTGACATTTATGTTGTTTCCACAAGTACAACTCCTTACCAATTTAGGCTAAGAGATAGAAAATTCCCCCAAATTCTTGTCTCACTTCACAAAATCTTGTTGCAATTGCTAAATAAGAACTTAATCTAATTACCTTCGATTAGACACATGGATACAACTAAACCTTTACCTCTAAAATATAGCACAAAAGAAATTTGTCAATACAATCATACACCTAGACATGATATAAAATCATGTATGTTTTTTAAGCACCAAGTGCAAGACCTTATTAATTCTAATCACATCTAGTTGGATTATGTTAATGATAAAGGAAATAATTTTGTAGCTCCACCTAACTAGAATTGGAAAATTTTCACAAATCCAATGTCAAATCATACATCCAACTTTGTGCAAGGTAGTGATTATACAAATAATGATGATGATCTATCTAATGTTACTATTGCAATAGAATCTCAACCTCATAAGGGCCAAACCACTTTTTTACCTAACATTTATTTTACACATATTAATACATCCATACATGCACCTGATGGTCCCCTCTATATCACTGGTTGTATTAATGGTAAGCCTACATTAGGGATACTCATTGATCCCATGTATCTAAATAACATTCACTAAAGAATTCTTATTTGAGAATGAAATTTATAAAGACCCTTATGAAAAAGAAAAAGCATGGATAAATACTCATGATGGTTTCATGTTCCCTATGATAGGTTTGATGAATCTCCCACTCGAAGTTGGACTAAAACAACTAGATGTTTCATTTATCATCATCTCAATGTTAGACTAATTTTGTGTGAAGCTAGGTTACCCATGGCTACTCTCCATGAATGGAGTCTCATCTATAATCAACAAATGCATAATTTTTCCATTTGAAAATGAAATATATGCAATTTATTATAGTGGATTTAAACCTATGTCTTCCCATGGACACTTTTCATTAGATTGTTTTTAGCCTCAACCTATGGAAACTGTTAAACTTGATGATTCTTTTGTTTCATATCATACCAAAATTTTAATTCTAAGAATATAGATAAGTTATCCCTTTGTAATATTCCACATGAGGATGATCAATCTATGGTGAATTCTATGGTTGTTCCTCCCACCCCACAGGTCTTTGATGAACCCAGGTACAAACTGTATATCCTCCCAAATACACCAAGAATATATATTATAGTTCCACCTCCTATATCATATAAATGACTAAGAGATAATTATAAAATTAGATTTTTTCCTCTGAAAGAAAAAAAAATTTATCAACCTAAAGATATAGTGGTTTCTCAACCACTAGTGGTCCCTTTAGTTACTCCTCCAAAGGAGGAAAAAATATGTATGGGTGAGAACCCCTCTCTTACCCCTTCACAAATTGAAACATATACAAGAATAAATAGAAGTGATAAAGAGCATAAGCATCAACATTGTTCCATCACTCACTAGTTAGCTGAAAGGAATAAAACATTACCTAATGACCAACTACCTATCCAAACCAACCCTAATGAATTAGGTACCCTCCCAACCATCTATCATTGTCATCACCTAAATCCACCTTACCATTTTCACCAAACCATACCATTAAAATTTACATGTCTCAACATAAATAAACAATAGAACATGAACACATGAGTGATATTATCCTTAAACCATCCATTGTAATAAATTTAGATAGTGAAGATGAAGATGCAAAAATCGATGAAGTGCATAATGAATTATCTTTATTATTCTCAAAATATATTTATTTATATGGGGCGAACTATGATGATCCTCATGATGAGAGTGGCCCACCACATGTTGAGCCTAGTAATTCTCCTTGTACAACACTTACTATAGTTCCTTTAGCTAGTTGTCTACCTTCCATATATGATGAGCAAGATTAGGGTGTAGATGATTAGCTTTAGATTGGATCTCATGTGTAGTATCCCTCTTGTATATTTTTTATGTCTTTAGTGTGTCTGTTTGCACATGATGTGATCTCCCATATTATGATTCTTAGTGTTTCTTTGTGTTTATTAGTTTTCTTTGGATGACCCTTGTTCTTGTTGACATAAGGAAACAAAGGAAATGAATCTATTGTGAAATTCATCTATTTGTATCTCCATTATTCTTTATGGTGTAATTTTATTTTATTTTCTTTTGTTTTCCATATGGGGACAATACAAGGTATTGATACATTTAAGTCTCTTCCATGTTGACCCAAAATTTTTATTTTTATATTAATGTGACATTATTTTGTTGTGTTCATAGTTCCATGATTATTTTGGGGAATGATTGATGAACACCTAAAATACTAAGAGGGAGATGAATCAATATTCACTAAAATTCATTAACTTCATCAACTTAAACATGGATTCAAAGCATCTCATCAAACTCACAAAAATGGAAAAGAACAATTAAAGCATGCATCGCATCAAAAAATAAAAGAACACTATATTTACATGGAAAGCCATTGGAAGGGACAAAAATTGTGAGGATCAGCTCACAATATATTATAACTAGTTACAATGGACTACAAAATGGTGGAGCCTCTGTCTAAGGACTCACTGTCCAAAAAGAATGGCTCACTGCCCAGAGGATTCACTATCTAGAAAGAATGGCTCACTACCCAAAGGACTCACTATCTAGAATAGAAAAGAGAATAGAAGAATGGCTCATTGCTAGATTTTGAATTGCTTACAATGCATCTACAACATTTTAAAGATACAATTCCAAATAGGCTAAAAAAACTAACTTAACAAACTTCATCCTTCACCACTATCACCTTTTTCAATTCAACCTACATCACATAGCACACAAAATCTCTACATACATCCTTCACACACTAAATCAACCTTTTATATATACAACAAACACCCATAGCATCAATTAGGTTAGCCTAATTGCATGAACCATGTGACACCATAACCTGTCAGCTCAAAACTCTTACATTATTTTATGGAAGAAAGAAAAATGTGTTCATCAAAATAGGTCAAAATATCCTATAATTACTCCCTTGAATCCACTCCTTACATAACTTAGCATTGCACGACCTCAAAACACTTAAGTTGATATCACATAGCAAAACTGGTGAAGCAACAATTGAATGAACAAACTATTCATCCACAACTTGACAATGGACCACCAAACTACTTTTCCACTTGGAGTGAATACACTTCAAACATCGTCAAATACTTCCTCAAAACTGCACAACATAATAATTATCCACAGTGGATTGTAGAGCATTCCAATATGCACTCTACACCTATAACTCTACTTCTACTAAGCCTGCTACATTGTCATTGATTTATTTAGCTATGGAAGACATACAACCTTGAAAATATAGATATAAAATACTTCAATACATACCATTATTACCTTTGAACTGCATGAAAATATTTTGTATAGTGAAGCAATGTGGACCACTAAATTGTTCCTTTGTAATACTAAGAATACACATTGGCACTTAGCCAATTAGATCCAAAACACTTAGTGTTCTCCAGACCAACACTTCTACAATTATGCAATGGGTTGCAATCAATGACAATACCATAAACCATCATGTCACCATCATGCTCATGTTTCCTACAATCTCCCCCTTTGTCATCGATGGAAACACACTTCTCTAAAACACTCCCCCCATGACATAAAGGGCAAATAGATCTCTATATCACTCTCCCTTTACATGTTATCTCCCCCTATGTACTTCACTCCCCCTTTCTATATTATCCATCACTAAAAAGAAAAGAATTGTACCACAACTCCATCAACTAACTCCACATATGTACATTTAAATCAAAAAACTATTTATACAAAGAAAAAATGTATGCTTTAATTGGATGAGGGTAGAATACCCTAGTATAAAACCTTCAATTTGGCAAGGTTCTCCTCCTAATCCTTCTTTTTAGACTCCCCGTCCTTCTTGGAAAAGGAAAGAATGGAGCTCTAACTTTCAAACTACACATGGAGGTCTTCTTCTTCCAAATAACTAGGCACTAATGTCTTTTATATAACCTTCTCCGCATTTTCTAATACTTCAATAAAAGATGTAAGTCTGAGAATTACCATGTCACATAGCTTATTATATTGCTTTATAATTTGATCTTTTTGTTCTTGCAGTAGAAAGAATTGGCTTTGTAGATTTTGAATAACCACTCTTGTAGATCCATTTGAATCACTTACTAGATCATATACACTTGAGGCTTTAGAAATTTGAGACTCAATTGAGTCCATCTGATCCTTAATGCTCCTTGTAGAAACTGGCCACTTCAAACATAATTGAAATAATACTTTAGCTTCTTCCAAACAATTTTGTACTTCCTTCAAGTTGCCATGCAATTTGGCATGTGTAGTACTACACTTATCTAAAACATTAGATAGGCTTTTATCATTGACTTTATTTTCCCTTTCCTTGTGTACCTTCTCTTCCAACCTAACATGATACTCCTTAAAAGAATCAAGTAATAACCTCAATTAGTGCACACCAGATAAATAGTTGTCAATAGTATTTCGAGAAGGACTTCTTGCAACAATTTAATAGCTTCATCCACCAACTCAATACTCTTTTGGTGAGTTTGTAGAGTCTCCTTCCTTTAAGAGACATGAAATACATCACCAAGCTGCAACTTATGTAGAGGGAAAATATTATCCAAGTCCACTTGACCTTGTTGCATAGGAATCTACAGCAATTGTGGAGACACCATTAATTGAAATTGTAATTGCATATCCAAGAGATCATTCAATGAATCTCTAGAGGGTTCTGAGGATTCACCACCTTGTTTTATGCTTTCTAATTTATTTTTATCACTCTTCTCCATCTAACTACTACCAAAATTCTCTTTTGCACTCTTCTTAACTTCCGAAGGAGGAAAATTTTCCTCTTTTTGTGCTTTAGTCTTCTTTAGGGCATCTTGCTTATCTTTTGTACACTAATCAGAATCTATCTCCACATTCAAAGGGGTATAACCTATCATTGTTTCTTATTATTGTTCATTCTCATGCTCATGTTGATAATTGATAGGCTCATTGCTTTATGAGAGGGGTGTATTTTGTTACATCTGATCTTCATCACTCAGAGGAACTCCCAACTCTTTAGCAAGTTTTTCAAAAAAAAATAATGTGTCTTTCCTTATCCTTTAAATATCATCCTTATTTCTTCTCATAAGAGTACTAACTCTTTGTTTTGTCCTGAATTTCTTGCTATACAATTAAGACAACTTGAGTCTATCCTCATGAGACAATGAGGAACCAATATTCTCCAAGGAAAATGTCTTCATATTTGCATCCTCTGCAATAACCTCTTATGTTGTTTCATTCAACACGCCTTTTAGATGATATGGAAATTGATCCTCAATCTCACCTAGGATAGTATTGAATGTCACCATGTATTTGAATATTGTTAGAATTAGGTGTTGTACACCTTGCATAATATTTGTAATGTTTTATTTATTATTATGTGTGTGGTGCACCTAGGGGTTTTCTAGGTGAATGTGCATCACAAGGAGTTATAATGTTGGGGCCACTTTGTTGTATGTAACATTGGGACATAATTGTCAAATGTAATTATTTAATATTGGGGAATAATAAAATAATAAAGTACCCAATATTAAATGTGGGGTCACATGATGTAGTATTTTTGGGCACATGGTTTATGTAATACCACTTGGTGGTTTTGTGGGAGCTTGTTTCTATAAAAGCAACCACAAGGGTAGTTGTTAAGGGTTGAATGCTGCAGGTTAGGTTGAGCTTGTGCATGTGTGAGGGTTTGAAGCATGGCATGGGATGTGTGGATTCATGCTTGGTCACATGGAATGCATGGATAGCTTGTGCTTCAGAAGTGTTCATGGAGTCTCAGATGTATTGTAATGGGTTTTCATTGCTGAATAATACATGGAGTGTGGATGCTTTTGGAGGCTGGGTTTTTCCCTCTTGAGGGTTTTCCCAAGGTATATCTTGTGTCATCTTTGATGGGTATGTTGTCTATTCTCTTGCATGTTGATGTTGAGTATTTTACTTGCATGTTTTCAGGTTTGGGTTATGTGGAAATTGTCATTTTATGGCTGCAAAGTTTCCTTACAACTATAGCCTCTTCAAGTATTGCCTTGTCTTCATCATTTACATCTGGATATATTGTAATTGTATCTTTCAAAATCCCAAACTCTACAATGACACTAAATAATGCATCTAACTTCATAAGATTATAAATCTAGACCAATATGTACTTTTCACCTACAACTTTGCTTCTACTAAGCCTGATACATCATTATTGATATCTTCAGCCGCAAAAGACATATAAACTTGACAATATGGATACAAACTACTTAAATACATACCATTATTACCTTAGAACCACATGACAATATTTTGTAGAGCGGAGCAATGCATACCACAAAACTGTTCCTTTGTAATACCGAGAATGCACACTAGGACTTAGCCAATTCTCCAAAACACTTAGTCTTCTCTAGACCAAAACTTCTACAATTCTATAATGGGTTGAAATCAATGACAACACCATACACCATCATGTCACCATCATGCTCATGTTGCCAAAAATTATGTCAATTTTGAGCTTAAACATATTATATATTAGTAAATATTTATACTGACCCCAGATGCATGGATCCCTTATGTGATCACCTTTATCTTGTTATGTGTCTTTACCTTAGGGGAAACCCCTTTCATGAGTTAGATTTATTTGGAAACATATCATTGGCATAAATATTTTTAAATAAGCTCTCATGACTTAATCATATTGCATTTAGAATTTTATTCTACCTTAAAGCAATTTCTCATAGATTAGTGTTTAGCAATTACTTAAGGTGGGGCCATAAATTTCATTATGTGCTTTAGTTTAATCACACACATTCAACTTGGTGATGCATTGTCTTGGAATTTTGATAATTTTTGTAGCCTCTTATCAAAATTATTGGGACTAAAATTCTTGATATGGTTGACATGGGTACACACCTAGTGAAACCAGTCTTCACTAGCCCTTGTGTGTTTCTCATTTGCCACCCCTTTAGAAGGCTCACCTAGTGAATATAAAACTTCACTAGCCCATGATTCCTTGGTTCATCATTCACCTAGGAAATATTAGACTTTGTTAGCATGTGACTCATGAATTCCTTGGGAATGTATCCTAGTAAGATTTATGCAGAGCTTACTAGTCCATGATTGTCATACCTGAATTTTTGCATGTTTTCATTTTTATTTTATGTTATGTTTATGTTGTGTTTCTTTTTTGTGTATTATTTGTATTACATTTCAGGCATCCTTGTGTTACCTTGTCCATTTGTTGTTTTACCATTAGATATTGAATCTTGGGGGATTACACTCTACCCTTAGATTTATTGTCATCCTATCTCTTCAATATCTGGATAATTGAACTCCTCTTGACATATTCTTACTTTAGTGTGATTCTAAGAATAAGTTCATATGCTCACTAAAGTGGGGGATAAATATAACATCATAAATTATCACCCTTGACAATTTCACACTAGGTTTTTACTCCCCATATGTGCTTGGACCTAATCATACACCTAATTTCCTAATTATGCATATAATTTCCCATTTTAAAATATTTATCAAAAAATAAAGCATGGTAAACCAAAGTAGGCATTTAATATTTTTCCCTTGACACTGCTAAAAATTAGGAATCTAGTCTAAGGTGTAGGGTTCCCTAGACTACCTATTTTGGCTCCAAATTTAAAATTCATTGACCTAGTTGGGGGATAGTGGATATTTGTGTTAACTAAAAAATCTAAAGGTTTTTCTTTTCTACCTCAATATCTCCCATCCTAATAGTAGGACTCACTACTAGCACATTGAAAATAAAAGAGTCTTCATAATAAATGCCAAAAGAGAAAAATAGAATATTTTAAAAATTAGAATAAAATAGAAATTCAACTCTTTAGGCTATCCTAATATCCCTATCAAGGCTATGAACACTTCATTGGCAGTAAAGCTATGTTTGGGGGAATTATATAGATAAACTTCTTGGGGTTATGGATGCTTGATTGGCAACAAGAATCTATCCAAGGTTGGCTTAAAAGGTTAAATCAAACTATGTAGGTTAATATACAATATTACTATCTTCTTACTTTTCCAGAGGAAAGAATAAATCAGTTGCACACACTTAAATTCCTTAAATTTTTTTATCGCTATTGAATATATCCTTCCTAGGACGGCCTGATAGTAAGCCTAAATTTATTGTAAATTGAAACTTCTATACTTAATCTTTCCTTTATTTCCTAAATTGTTTAAAATTTGGTTATTTTTATTTGGTAACAAGTTGTTGTGTGGTCTCACAACATGCCCCATTTTTCTCCTAAGAAAATAAGGAATCCTCTTTTTTTCACTTTTTATTTACTTTGATGGTAAAGCAAAAATATTTGAAGCCTTGAAACTCTAAATTCAACTCCCCAATATTCTCAAGAATCATCATAAATGGGTAGAGTGTTGAACATTAGATTGGTTTTCTTTTGGGAAATTTTTGAAATTCATTAAGAGAAGAAAGTTATGTCTCAATGGGTGTTTTGAGCCTTACTAGAACAAGTTTCTAGTTCATCTCAATATTCCTACAATTTTAGAATCAATAAAGAGCTCTTGTAAAAAGCATCGTTTCATTAGTTATAATTGAAAACATTATAAAATATAATTATGTTTAACAAAAAATTGAAATCCAAGACTATTGAATCTTTAATTGACAATTTATTGTAAATATAAAATGTCCAATATTTTCAATATCTCATAGAATCCCTACTATTGTGTAAGAAATAAATAATTATTGAATATGTCAATCATAAGCTTTCAAAATCACAAGTCTTTTCTTTAGTCAAACCCAACATGTTTATCAATCAAAAATATTTAATAGTAGGAACTTGACCTCTAAGTAATCTAAAACTCAAATGTATTCATACAAAGTTCACTTAATTTTCCCTCCAATGTCCTATAATGAAAATCCCTACTATAGAAAGAATTTATTTTGTTACTAAACCTATATATTCAAAAGGTTCATTAAGTTGATACAACTTATCCAATATAATTGAAAGGTTAATATATGGAAATAAAACATTGATTAAAATTCCAAGTCATTATTGAACCAAATGTATTTGAATTATAATGTATGGTTCACATGCAAATTCCTATAACCTTAAAATTTTCCAAATTGATAGAGATTTTCAACTAAAGCTGATTTATAATATGGGTCTTTCCACATCCATTAAGATTTCTTACTTCTAGTAACATGTAATTTTCATACTAAGAAGGTAAGGTTGATCTCATTTAGACCAAATATGATAAATAGAATATAGACATTAGAACTTGAATTAGATTTGAAAGTTCCATTTCCATCTATAAAAGGTTAATTTCACATAAATTTATTGGAATAATTGTGTGTGTCTCCCTTCAGATTCAATACATGGACTAACCACCTCCCATGGATCTTTTGACACAATGGAAAATGTGTTCTAAAAAATGGTATTAGAGCTACGTCATAGGTTTGAATCCCCTCAAGTGATGGTGAGGCGGGATTGTTGGACTAATCACCAATGTATCCCTTTAGATTTAGGACATGGACTAACTACATACCATGGATCTACTTATCTCTAGCATTTGTATTAGGTCTTAATAGTTAAATCTTTTGGCACAACGGCAAACATGTTCTAACAAAATCAACCCCTATTTAATGTTATAATTTTAAATTGACATAAGAGCTAGAATTTTGAATTTCCAACCTTCTACCATTAATGCCTACCTACTAAAGCTTGCACATTAATTTCATGCAGATTTTTCAGGAAAATAATATTACAAGGAATTATTTTCCTTCACTTGATTATAAAAGAAAAATTAGGAAAGCATAAGAGAAATTTAAGCAAACAATAAAAGAAATTTATAGATACTAAATTGAAAAGAACCCATTGTTGTAGAGCTTGCAAAGATATATTTAGTAAGTGAATTAGAGTGTAGGGATGTAGAGAGATACATTTTAAAATATTTAAGTGATTTTTGAAACTAAAACTAGGTACGATCAATGATTAATTTTAATAAAATATATTGAATGAAATAGTATTTATTTTTGAGAGTATAATATAGATTTAATTTCAATTTAGACTAATAATTATTTCAAACATGGTGATTTTATTAATGTTGAGTAATTTAGTAAAATTGAGACCCTAACCTAGAATAAATTAGTGAAGCCTTAGTTTTGCAAATGGGTGATTATGGATACTTGTCTAGCTTGATGTATAAATCATGAGTCAAAGATTGAATAAGGTTAAGGACAAGTTATAGGGATCACTTTATACATCCCAAATATGGCCTACATATAGAAACATATTAGATACTCACCTAGGGCATTTTGATGCTAAGTAATTTCAAGATAGAGTTAATGGTTAGGAGGTAGGAAACTTTTCAAAATATATAGCAATGAGTGGAATTCATAAGGTAGTTGGTTTTCCCATGGTTGTAGAGACACTAGAGTTTTTCTTTGAGTGCATTCACTACTACCACATGGATAGAAGAATAGTGGTAAAAAAAGGAAAATTTTACATGGATTTGAATCCATAAGGAATTTGTAAGACATTTAATATCCCAATCCATCCAGTTGTGAGCTCATTTGAGATAGAGAAAGTTGGGAATCAATATAAGGGAAATGGGAACTCTCATATATATATATTATGCATTTATCCTTGATGTTTTAAATGATTAGAAATTGAAGGAAGATTCTCAAATTCCCTAGACTCTTAACATAAGTGATTTTAAGCAACATATTATTGATATAATCACTTATGTTAGTAGGGTAGTTGGAGTCCCTATTGCTAGAACATTTGAACCCTAGATTTATACCTATGTTAAATTTGTTAAAAATGATGAAGGTAAATTTAATTGGGCTAATGTAGAAAATGATTCCAACAATTCCTAAATGAGAGGATTCATCAGATCTAGAAATATATTGTATATTCATGTGTATCCAAATCTCAATTCTAGGGATTAGATTGAGTTGGTATGTTGTGTAATAGTCTAGGCCAAAATCTAATTTACCAACATCTCCATGTTAGAAATCTAAAATAGGTTGATAACCAAGGAACTTTATAAGAGAAATTATAAACTACATGAACTTGAAAAACATAAACAATGCAAACTAGTGACTATGAAAGATATACAATTTCTCAATGATAGTGATGCAGGAGCATCCGGAGTGTACAAGCTATCCTCATCACCCAAAAAAAAATTATTTGCTTTCTATAGATATTTTTTGGTTTTGTATTCTTACTTGGTGGGTAGATTCAATGTTGATGTTAAATTTACATGCTCTAGGAACCTTTATCGTATCCCCATGGTAGGTTATATGAGAACCTATGGTAGTGTGGGGAACCCACTACCCTGTGATGGAATTTATCAATGGTTATGGTAGCGTGGGATACTGCTACCCAATGATAGGTTTTATCAGTGGTTGTGGTAGCACAGGGATACTGCTACCCCATGAAGAGTTTTCACCTGCTTGCAGTGTCGTGCGGAAACCACACCCCCGCAACTGATAGTTGGGGGGTTGGAGGTACCACGATGACTGTGGAGCTAGAGTGTTAACCATTTCTGTTGGTCCACAACAGTCAAGATTCTTGGTCGATGGTATTGCGGTGAGTGTTGTCTCAAGTGACTGCTACCCCACAAAAGTTGTCGAGGAAGGTTGGTGGGACTATGAGATGGACTATGGACTGTAAATATCTACCATGATCTGGGGCCAGAATTCAATAGATGTAATGAAATGTCAATGGTCATACCAAATTGGAGTTTAGAAATCAGAGGAAGAAATGGAGAAGAGAATAGAGAGAGAGGGGGGATGGATGGGAGATCCAGGAACGAGTTGAGGAGATTGAAGGAATAGAAAGAGAAAAGACTTGGGGGCAGAACTATGATGAAAGGTAGAAAAAATTGAGTGTTTCCTATGTGAAAGGTGAAATGTTGGAGGTTGTTGTTCCCAAATAGGGAAAGGAATGGGCTATAGGGAAGATAAGGCCATGGATGACCATTTTTTAAATGTAATTTTGTTTTTAATGAATGAAATCAATGTTTTCCTATTTAGTTGAATTTAGTGAACTATGTCATGTGTTGCATTTTATGGTTACTATTTGAGTATGGGTAGAGGGGAGTACCTTCTTGCATCAATTGGTATCATAGCAGGTAATCGTAAGCATGGAGAGTATCCACCAAGACCATGGGTGAAGAGTTTGTGAAGAGTGAAGAATCCTTAAGAGGCCATTGATTCCATGGGAATCATGTTGACTATCCTCCAACAAATGTGAGGTTGGGTAGAAGGTGTGCAAATATCTTCCACTAAGAGGAAGTGGGTAGAAGAGATCGTGAGGGTGCATCTTCCAAAATACTGTTAGGTAAAGGATAGTGGTGAGGTTTTGTTGTAGGGAGAACCTATAAAGGTAGTGAGTGTTTATTTGTTGGTGGTTGTAGATTGAGAGAGATTACAATAGACAAGATGGGATGGGTTGTGAGGAGACGCATGCAAATACTATTTTGGGAGTTGTATTGGGAGAAAGTGAAGGAAAAAATGTTTGAGAAGTTTGGAAAGATAGTTTGTGAAGAAGTGGGAAATATGGTTTGAGAAGTAGGAAAGTGTGTTAGAAAGAGTGAGAGAAAAGTGGTGAAGAAGATTGAGATGAAGAAAGAGGACAATGAAAAGGAGTATTGTAGCCTGAGTTGGATGGAGAAAACTAAGAGAGTAGCCACTATTGAAGAAGTTGTAGTAGAGACATACCGTGAGGAAGGCATGAAGAGAGAAGAAGAAATGATAGAGGTTAGCAACCAAGATGTTGTAGTGAAGAGAGAAGAATGAGAAGTTGCAGTTGATGAAGATGTGGAATACATTATATTGAAATTCAATGTTGCAACTATGAATGAAGATGAGGTAAAGCAATTTTATGATGTTACTTTGGTTTTATATGAAAGGATAGAAGAAGAGATGGATAGAAAACCAAATCATAGTAGATTTTTTGGATGGTGTGTGGTTGTGTGTAGAATTGGTTGAAGATGTTAAAGTTTTTTTTGTGGAGGTGGATGATTAAAGGTGGGTTTGAACCCATGAAAGAGGAGAGGATTTTGGAAAGTATTTGGCAGAGGAGGATGGTTCATGATGGACATGATTCCATGAGAGGAAGGAAGGATGAAGTGGAGTGTTGTTGGAAGAAGATGGTGAGAGTTCTAGAGAGATGCTGGAAGAGGTCAAAGAAAGGTTAATTTTTCAGCACCTGATACAATGGTGGAGTATGCTACAAATTGTTTACAATCTCAAAGAGTGGTTCTATCACTCAACTCCACCATTGTGATCCTATGCTCACAATATTTCTACCTAGTGTGTTTGATGTAGGAGCATCCAGGCATATAGTCTATCCTCATTAGCCAAAAATAATAATTTTCTTTCTGTAGATATTTTTTTGGTTTTACATTATTACTTGGTGGGAAGATTCAATGTTGATTTCAAATTTGTATGCTCTAGGAGCCTTTATCACACCCCTGCGGTAAGCTATATGAGCACCTATGGTAGTGCAAGGAACCCGCTACCCCGATGGACTTTATCAGTGGTTGTGCTAATGTTGGGATAATGCTACCCCACAATGGGTTTTATCAGTGGTTTTAGTAGCATGAGGATACCACTACCCCGTGAAGAGTTGTGTCACTTGCTTGCAGTGTCACAGGGAAACCGCACCCTCACAGCTGATACTTGGGAAGTCGACAATGTTGTGATGATTATGGAGCTGGAGTGTTAACTATTTCCACTACACCACAATGGTCAAGATTCTTGGTCGGTGGTATTGCGGTGAGTGTTGTGTCAAGTGAGTGTTGCCCCATGACATTTGTGGAGGAAGGTTGGCATGAATGTGGGATGGATTATGGACCATAGATCTTTGCCACAATTTGGGGCCAACATTCAACAGATGTAACCAAATGTCAACGGTCATATTGGATTGGATTTTAGTAGAGGAAATCAAGAGGTTGAAATAGAGAAGAGAATGGAGAGAGAGAGGGGGGAATGGATGGGAGATATGGGAATGAGTTGATGAGATCAAGGGAATAGAAATATAAAAGACTCAAAGGTAGAACTGTGATGGCAAGGTAGAAAAAATTGAGTGTTTCCTATGTAAAAGGTGAAATGTTGGAGGTTTTTTTCTTGAACAGGGAAAGTAACATGATGTAGGGAAGATAAGGCCATGGATTGCCATCTATTAAATGTAATTTTTTTTGAATGAATGAAATCAATATTTTCTCCTTTAGTTGAATTTAGTGAACTGTGTTGTGTGTTGCATTTTATGGTCAGTGTTTGAGTAAGGGCAGAGGGGAATACCTTCTTGCATAAGATAGTAATGCATTAAGAGCTTCCAAGATGAAAAATACAAGTTAGGTTGTTTTTTATATAAAACTAAGGATAGGATGAAGGTGATAAATCAACCAATAAGAAGTGACAACTAATAACCAAAAATATTAATAAAGATGAAAATAGTAAATGCTCCACCCATTAAGGATGGGGGCACCTCATCACCTTATCTCCTAGTTATTAAATAAGAAACTCACTTTATTATCCTAAACAAGCTAATAAAATTAAAGGAACTGTTTTCAAAGGAAAAATAAATTAACCTACTAGGAAAGTAGAAATCCTACACCAATAGGCCCCTTAAGCATAACTTAAGAGGATGAAAAGAAGATTGGGCATAGAGAATTATCCATACTAGGTACCCATGTACATATAAAATCCTCCCAAAGAAGAAGAAACCTCCTAATAAAGCTAGAGATAACACCCCCTAAATAAGAGATAGAGAAGAGAATGACTAAGTAGCCCCCTCAAAAATATCTAATGGTAGAAGCTCAAAACTAGATGTGGAGAATGGTCCATGATCACTGAACAACCTTCCTCCCATTCAGAGGAAAAATATCCAATGGTATGTGCATTCTATCTTTCTATTCCTAAAAGGAATATGTAGGAAGAAAACTCAATATGTATGAAGTCTCTAAACTCAACTCAAGTGTCCCCATGTTAATACTAAAAGTTGTCACAATCAAATATGGTGATCTAGGATAAATTATTGAAAATGATAAATTAGAATCTCCTAGAGACTAACATGGAACACTATCTATAGACTCAAGCATCTCCTATGAAGATGTATCCTCCAAATACTGATCAAAAGTATTCACAATCATGTCAAATTATAACAAATGATGATGTATAGAATGAACAAGAGGGTTAGAGTGTTCCTTGGTAATAAACGAAGAAGAATTAACTTTGTAAAATACAAGATTAATACAATCTATAGACATGTAAAATTGACCTAACACTTATCACACATACTAAATGACATTTTCGCATCATCGACATCATTATCATCAAATATCACTACATTTCACATCAAAAGCATCAAAAAACCTAATTTCACCTATTAATTGAATAATACTACATTATTTAATTAATTCACCTTTTCACCATTTTCGACCCATTAAATAAATTCAATTTATTTAATAAAGTCCTAAAACCCTATTTTTATTATTAATTGAATAATATGACATTATTTAATTAATTCATGCTTTATCATTTTTCCAACTAATTAAATAGATTACATTTATTTAATAAAGTCCTAATCTAACTTTATTTTTTCCTTATTAGTTAAATAACACCAATTATTTAATTTCGTCACTAATTCACTTTATTCCCCTAAGTCAATTGAATTATTAAAATCATAATAATTTAATTAAGTCACTTTCCCTCCAAATTTAAATAATTTGAATAAATTAGTCAAAACATCATCCAAAATCAAATCAAACTAATGCAACTTTGTTTGCAAAATTCAAACTTGATTTGCACGTTCAACTCCAAAAAGGATTAATTGATTAAATCAATTAATTAATCATTCTCAACCACTTTCCTGATTGAGAAAATTATGAATCACTAATTGCTCAATCTATTTCCTGATTGATCAATCTATTTTCTGATTGATCAATCTAATTCCTGACTAAACCATCTAATTTCTAACTAATCAATCTATATCCTTGAATGATCAATCTATTCCTCAATCACACTAATTACATAATATATTTGCATAGATTATGCCCATCTAAATCCTCTCAACATCTTTCAACCATCGATCAAGATGTTCTACTACATGATCCTGATCATCCATTTCAAATCCCAAATTATATATAACAAACCTCTTTCCTCACAAAAAAGAATCAAAGAATCAACATCATTCATATACAACAAAGTAATTCAAGAATCCTAATAGACATTGACAAAGCTTCAACCAACATCTTCGATTAAACACACACACACTCTTCAAAACTATCGCACACAACAATGGAGTCTTCACGTTGATACGAGCAACCACATCTTCGCAAATACACTCCAAAATGGGATGGGTAATGATTTAGTTTAAGTGAATTCATTTGTTCTTTCTTTATTTCATTTCCATTTTCTTGAATTATGTATTCTAAATCATTCATTTCGTGAGTGAAGGAATGAATCTAGATCATTATTTTGGATTAGATTAGCTTATATTCTTTGTTTTGATCTCATTTACACTCGTAGATTTCCTCCTCACACATTATGGCACACTCAGTGGGACCTCGATCCTTAACACCAACAATTTTTTGAGCTACATTTGAAGTTGTAGGTCTCAAATGCTCAATCTAGAAAAATATTCATGCATAGGTTCCAGAAGATTTTCACACTAGACTTCATGGTTCTAGCATTTTTCCCAGTGATTCTGGTGCTTTTGACCTATTTTTTGGCACTTCTGACGTTTTCTAGCGCCTTTGCTCTCTAATAGAGGGCACATTTGATAGTTTTTGGTATCTTTGCTCTCTAACAAAGGGCACTTTTGACATAACAAGGCGCTATTGATTGGAAATCAAAAAAAAATTTACACTATCTTCAAACGACAATATCTTGGTTATAAAAAAGTATAGTTTCAATGCTTTTTTTTTTAAAATGGGGTAGAATTTTATGATCTTTTGCAATGGTGTAGGTGGTTTTTATTTTTTGTACAATTAAATTTTCCATTGGTGCGCTTAAAGTTAACTTACCTCACAATTTGGTCTAGGTTGTAGGTTTTGATGCTTAATCTATTGTCTAACATTTGATTGTGTGTTATGTTTGGAAAGTTTCTAACATCTCTTGTGTAGATCTTGTAGGATTTATGGCGCATCTTTTTATGAAAACAACTAACACGTTTGTTATAGGGAAGATGAACAAATGAAGAATTCTAAGTTTTCCAAGCTTTCTAAGTTAGAGAATTTTCATTTTTGGTCCTTAAAAAGAACACACAAAAAACACATTTCAATTTAAGTGCTCTAAAATAAATCATTTCCAAGCTTTCTAAGTTAGAGAATTTTCATTTGGTGCTTAAAAAGAACCCCACAAACAACACATTTCAATTAAAGTGCTCTAAAATGAACCCTTTCCAAAGCTTTCATAGTTAGAGAATGTTTTCATTTGGTGCAATACAAAGAATCCTACAATAAATGCTTTCAATTTAGTGCTCTAAAGGAAGTATATTGCCCACTTTCTCTTGTTGTAAGCACAAACCTACAAAGATCACTTCTAACACTTCCACAAAGGAAATGAATATCTCTTCAATACCAAACTTCATCTATGGAATAGATAAAGTTATATCTTACTAATCCTCATCAAATACATACCTTTGAAGGATTAAATGAAAATTTCTTCTAGAAAAGTAAATAATAGTGAATTTCGAATATAAAATTGAGGAGTATAATGTAATAATAAAACACAAAGGATTACCTAGCAAAACTTGAATTCCAAGAGAAAAATATAGTAGTAATAAGTAAAAATGCTCTCTTTTCCACTATATTTAGAGGGGAATATAAAATTAGGTATCTTTTTTGCCCTTGAAATAAACTTATTTTAGTCCCTAAGAATGCTATAACTCTATCACACACTTTCATAACTATGCTTTGCTATTACTATAAATTGAACCTATGAACTCGACTAGAATTCAAAATATCCAACTCAAATCCTTCTCATATGCCTCTATGGAAGTTTAAATGTTAAAAAAAAAATTGCAATCCTATTAGGGAACCAAAAAATCCTATGAAACCATCAAATAAAGGAACTTTGTAATGTCCCAAATAAAATATTTTCTTGATTTCTATAAATTAAATCAATACATAACAAACCTGAGATAAATAATATGTTTTTGACTCTAATGGAAACACTTTTCATTTTTTTTTTGAAATACCCACAAATATTTATAGATTTCTCTACCACTATGTATCAAAGTTTGATAATTTTTTTAGAGTTTTTCTGAATCTTTCTTTATTAATGAAATATAATTTTACACATGATATTCTATTAAAAAATTAAAACATCTAACAACCAAAAAGTAACACCTACAACAAATAGAAAACTTAAATCTTCAAACAAAATAGCAATTTCATTGAACCTTTTTGAATGCACAAGAAAACTGAGAAGGAGGTGGATCAATTGTACCATAAACCTTCAAGACACTCACAACCATTCAGATCCATACTAATTCAATTAACCCTTAATCTATTAGAATTATTTATCATGAAATTGGATAACAAAAACAAAACCAAATCAACACCATACACAAAGAAACACCATATTTATGTGGAAAACCCAAGAAGGGAAAAATCATTGTGAGGATTAGCTCACAATAAAAGGAAATATCAACACCAATTGCAAAGGGCTCATTATTGGAGGGCTCACTACCCAGAAGAAAGAAAGGCTCACTTCCAAAGGCTCATTACTAGAATAGAAAAGAAGATAGAGAAGAGTGTTATAATGAGAAATCCATCTCAATGCAATAGAAAAGGCTACCACTGCATTGCCAACACCTTCATAGTCTTACTGAAGATTGTAGACACTTTCTACTCAATGCATCCATTAATTTAACACATGAAATATTACATTACACTTCACAAACTTTCACCTTACAACTAAGTAATTTGCATCATTTGCATCACACTTTTTTTCCCCTCAACAACTCAACACATACTTATACCATCTTCAACCTTGAAAACATTCTCCAAGGTTAGCTATGCACCTCAACTATGCAAATTTAAATTAGGTCAGCACCAAAACATTCCCGTGGTGGAAAGGAATGGAGGAGGACCACAACACACCTTAACTTAGACCTAAATCCACTCATACATGCCACACCACTCTTCCATAAACACAAAAGCAACTCTACAATTAGTGTAAACACCCAAGGTTGATCGAACCCATGTAAACACCATCAACATTTAAATAAATACTTCCTCAAATCCAAAGATGACTAGCAGACCACACACCACATTTGAAAATGATCTATAATATTCCAAAAACACCCTGGAATCCAACAAATTCCTTCATAACAACTTTCATTGTACACTCAGATAATTTTTCCATACACTGCAACTCAAGAAACTGACCTTTGAAGCACCAAACCTCAAACAACTTCAACTAAAGAAAGATTTAAACACTATAAGAAGCCTTCCAGATCTATAAGACTTGAAACCACTCTGTACATAAATGTGGAGAAAACAAATTTCTTCCAAACACCTTTGCAATGCACAGTTCACACATTGGTAAACACAACTTCCTCTGCCCAATGATCCAACACACCAAATTTTGGATGCAACACTTCTAAACACCTCTAATCAGCATATATAAATCACACAAGTAGATATTCAACATACAAGAAATGCAAAGTGAAACCAAAGCACTACTCTGCAATACAGAACACCACTACAACACACTATTTCCTTTTTATTCAAAATTTCTCAAAATCTCTTGCAAACCAAGCACTAGAGACATATTCTCAACATCTTCAACACTTCCTCATTTCCACCAATCCAACTAAAATATATCATTCAACCATACATCCATAGATAGAAGCTTATCAAAGCAACACTAGAGGTTGACACCAGTATCTTACTAATGACAACATAATGCAACTAATCAAAGAATTGTTAAAGACAACATCAACTCAATACCAATTTCTCACACTCTTGCAACAATCTCATGCTCATATAGTTGACACCAATTATAACACAAAATCTTTCTAACATCAATGACAACACCAACTACACATACTTGCAAAAATATCCCCCTTTGCCATTGATGGAAACACGTGATGTGAAAAACCATCAATAACAAACACAACTATGATCCTCAATATTCTGCTCCATACCAACTCATTATCTCTTTTCTTAACTTATTACTCTCTCTCCATTTTTCTCATGACTCATTCTCCCCCTTTGACATCAATTGCAAAGGACAACAAATTTCTATCTCTCCCATTGACATCAAACAACCTTGTACTACTCTACAAATTTTGTTCCTTTACTGCTCTGCATACTCCCCCATAGGAGCACACACCATACTACCTTAATCAACAACCACTACACAATAACAACACTCACTCATCCTAACTACAACAACCAATAATGCCACTACCTACTCCCTCTGAGAGGTAGCCACCAACATCAATCCAAACCAAAGAATGAATATTGAGATCCAATAAACTGATGCATCTCCTTATGCATCTAATTCAAGGAGGGAGGGGCAATAACCCTCAAATTCTCCCAAAGATACTCAAAAGTATCCTTAGGAAGAGCCTTGGTCAATATATTAGCAACTTGATCCTTTGTAGAAAAATATTCAAGCTTAACTTCATTCTCTACAACCTTATCTCTCAAAAATTGATATCAGATTGAGATATGCTTTGTACTTAAATGCATTGCCAAATTATTTGAAATATTGATAGCACTTGTATTATCTCAAAGGATAGAAATCAGTTCATCATATACCACTCTGATATTCTTCAATTTTTTCCTCATCCACAACACTTGTGTTTAGCAAGATGTTATTACAATATATTATACCTTTGTAGTAGATAAAGACATTGAATCTTGTTCCTTTCTTAGCCATGACACCAATCTGCATCCATGAAAGAATGCACCACTACTTGTAATTTTCCTATAATCTATACAACTAGCCCAATTTGCATATGTGTAAGCACTCAAAGTAAAGTTAGTATACTTTGGATACCACAAGCCATGATTTGGAGTGACCTTCAAGTATCTAAATATCCTCTTTACTATTGCAACATATGACTCTCTAGGATCTTCTTAAAATCTAGCCACAAGACAGACTGCATGCATGATATCCATTTTAGTAGCAGTTATATATATCAGTCCTCCAATTATTGATCTATAATTGCTCTAATAAGCCTTAGGAGATTCATCATTCTTTCTTAGCTTGCAACTAGTAATCATAAGGGTACATACCATTTTAGAATCTTCCATTCTAAAATTCTTCAACATTTCAACATTTTGATTTTGAAATGAAAATTCCTTTATCTATCTGATTCATTTGTAGCCCAAGGAAGAAATTCATCTCCCCAAACATTGAAATTTCAAATTATTTCTACATTTCTTCTACAAATTTCTTATACATAGCTTTATTTACTCTAAAAATTATGTCATCAACATACACAACCACAATCAAGATTTGATCTTTTTTAACTTTGAAGTAGAGATTGCTATCTTTGGTAACTTTATTGAATCCATGTTACATAGAAAATACCTATATAACCTTGCATACCAAGCAATATAAGCTTTCTTCAATCCATATAATGCCTTCTTCAAGTTGCAAACCATATCCAATTTATGTGATAACTAAAATCCTTTTGATTATTCTATGTATACTTCTTCCAATTCTCCATTCAAGAAAGTAGATTTCACATCCATTTGATATACTTTGAAATCCTTATGTGTTGTAAAATCCAAAACATCCTAATATCTTCCATTCTTTCCACCAGAGAAAATTTCTCCTCAAATTCTATTCATTCTACTTGTGAGCAGCCTTTACAAAAAAGTATTGCCTTATTTCTTATCACTTCTCCATTCTCATTCATTTTTTTCTAGAATACCCACTTAGTTCTAATCACATTCTTGTTTTCTGGTCTTGGGACAAGTTCCCAAGTTTGATTCTTCTCAATATTCATTGTTCTTCTTCCATATCCTTGATCCAATACTCATCCTTCCATGCATCAATCACTATTTTAGGTTCAACTTCAGAAAGTAAACATAGATTTACTTGTTCTTCAACATCTTTCATTCTTGTCAGTACACCTTTGTTCTTATCACCAATTATTTGTTCTTCAAAATGATTCTTTTGCACATACTTGGGAGTTTTAGGAATTCTTTCTAGAGCTTCTTCCTCTTCAATCTACAATTCTTTTTCCTTTTCTTTTTCTTCTTATCTGCAAGAAGAATCATCTGATTCATATTCATCTATCACCATTGAATTCTTCTATAGGTCTTCATCAACCTTAACACTTGTACTCTCAACAATAATTATTAGCCTCTTGTTGTAGCACTAGTAAGCTTTACTATTAGTAGAATATCCAAGGAAGATACCTTCATCAGACCTTGCATCAAACTTTCCTAATTTTTTCTTCATCTCTTTTAATATAGCATTTACTTCTAAACACTCTAAAGTATTTGACAATAGGAATATTTCCATACCATAGCTCATTGGGAGACTTTGTGTTGTTTTCTCTTACTTGCACTCTGTTAACTATGTAAGCAATAGTATGAATTGCTTATTTATAGTAGATTTTTAGTAGTTTTGTTTCTTTCATCATTTTCCTTGCATCTTCTTGAACAACCCTACTCTTTATTTCAACCAATCTATTTTGATGATTTGTCCTATCACCTTGAAGACTTCTTACTTCGGTAGGACCACAAAGATATGTATGCACCAATTCCAATAGTCTAGTAGAATATTTTTATTTGATTTGAAACTTCTTTTTACTTTCCTTTCAACATGATATTCCTTACAGATAGCATTGCTAGGCTTTGTAATCTTTGGCATATATCTCACAGCTTGAACTAGACTTATTCTCACTAGGCTATCAAAAATTGATGTGACATATTATTCTATGTCATAGCATACTCTCATTGATCCGAGTCATGAAACAATAACCTTCAAAAACTTTGAGTTGATAAACATTTCCATCTATCCTTCTTCCTGCAACAATCACAATTTTGGAGCCTTCTTTGTTCTCACAGCCATCATCCTAAAACATAAGATTGTATCCTTTGCTACACATCTGTCCAACACTCAAGAGGTTATTTCCTAAACCCTTAACATAAATAACACCATTAGTATTTTGCTTTCCATCTGTGTACAAGTGTTCTAATCCTAAAAATGTAAAACAACTAAATGAAATGCAAGGAAAGAAACACAAACAAAATGCTCAAGATTGGCCTAGTTTAATTCAAACAAAATATACAAGAAATATCAAATTTTTACATTGCTTGAATTGTCCCCTTTTGTTGGCCCTTTGATATTGATTTTGTGTGCTCCTTTGTAGAAAAAATGGCTCTAAATGATGCTTGGATTGATGAGGATGCAATGGAGAGTGCAATTGGGGAAATGGGTAATGGATTTGATGCCAAATGAGTGCTCAAAATACTGCAACAATGGTGGTCTCTAAGCTTGGGTGCATGAGTGCATAAGTTAGCTAAGTGTGTGATATTTTAAAATGAGGAAAAAATACCATATTTAGGGAAATGGCCTGTAAATGAATGGATAGATAGGATTCATCCAAGAGGAGGAGATCAATGGATAAGGTGAATTGATACCTCACAAGATATCACATGAGGACATGTGGTAGATGAAGTGGACAAGGAAGAGTGATGTGGATGTGACATGGCCATGAGGTGGAAAAGGTAAGTCTTGTCTCATCTACCCACATCATAGGATGATGTGACAATAGAACAATTTTAAATTCTTCTAAAATCTCCCTTGGTTTTGGAGATTTGACTTTGGGATTGACAAGGAATTTTAAATTAATCCTTTATTCCTCCAAGGGTGTTGGAGAAATAAAGTGGAATTAAAAATTCCTTGAGAGGTGGAGATAACTTCTCCAAATGTAGAAGGCTTTTAATGAAGTTTGACTAAGGGTACATTCCATAAATGGCATGAGGATTAGGTTAAGTTTAATTATTGATTTAGGTTGTGTAAATGGAGGATTAGGTAGGTTAATAGGGGATTGAGGGAAAGCTGCAAGATATGGAGGATGTGACCCTAATCATGATTAGGATTGTGCACATCATAATCATAGATTAATCAGACTAATCTGGATTAAGAGAGGATTATGGAGGATAGGAAAAGGAAAGAGAAAGAGTGAATTTAAAATTTGATTTTAATTCATTTGGGAAAAGTGACTAAATTAAATTAATTGGACTATTTATTTAATTTAGAGAAGAATAAGGTAAGGTATTTAATTAATCAATCAAACACCTTAGGAGACATTAGGGCTAGGTTGAATATTCACTAGATAATGGATTATTTAATTAATATGGTTTAGGGGTGTGGGATAGAAGAATACAAGGGAAAATTCGACTATATGGGGGTGGTATAATTTAGGTGTCTACATTTCTCCCCTCTTCAAGATATCATTAGAATAATAGTGTTTCAAAGAAAAATAAAGTGCAGATGACTCGATAGAAGAAAAATGACTTTAGGAGATGCCTCGGTATTGCAAAGAAATGGATAGGAGAGAGGAATGCAGAAATATGGTAGGGTATTCTCCCTCGAGAGGTGGATGGGGAAGAAAAGGGGCCCCAGGCTACTTCTCGATATGGAGAAATGGAGGGTACCACATGATAGAAGCCAAAAAACCATGAAGAATGGATTTTGAATGGAGGAAAATAACCATACGGGGTGCAAATGGTAGCCCATGAAATAAAGGGGGGAGAATGACTAAAAAAGGTTAAATAAAAGGTAAAATTTACCCAAAATTAGTAAGGCTAATTAGGGGAAAAAATGAAAAACTATAAATAGTAATTTTTAAAATTCACTATTCACCTAGTTTTCATTTGCACACGTCATAGAGAGATTGGATGAGAGAAAGTGAGAGCTGACGAGGTGAGTGAGATGGTGGACAACGGTGAGATGATCCATCGAGCAGATGAGGTTTGAGATTTTTATCATCTGTGAGCACCACCTTGAGAGGTAGGATCTGAAACCCACTTTGTGATTTCATTTCAATTTTTTGCACATGATTTTGGGTTTTGAGATGGATACATTAGGAAAAAATTTAATCACCATGGAAGGGCGGATTCACTCTTCCATAAAAATGTATTCTCCCTTTCAATGAATGGGCAAGGGAACGTGAGGGTGTGCTTCTATAGGGGTAGATGCACTAAGAGAGGGGTGATTATGAAATTTCTTTTCTCCAAGATGGGTGAACCTACTCACACAAGGGTGAATGAAAATGGGAATAAGCAATTGCATAATCACTTGAAGTGACAAAAGGCATGTGTTCCACCCTACATAGGTGAATGTGTGACAAAGGGGTGATTGCAAGATCACCCAAAAGAGGGATGGGTGGATGTGAATCTGCCTATAGGATAGAAATGCGAATGTAAATCTACTAGTCTAGAAAAGAGGGTGACAAGGGCGAGTGTGCATTTGTCCATAAGGAAAAGGGAAGAACGTGAGTTCTCCTCTGGGATAAAAAGGGAAAAAATGCACCTGGGACAAGAAAGAGGCAGGTCCATCAACAAAATAGGTGAACCCACCAATGGGTTAGCATAGGGGTGAATGCGCGAGGCAGACAAGTGAATGCACAAAAAGGGAAATAGGTGAATGTGCCTTACACAAAGGTGAAATTTCCAAACTGGGGAAGGGATGAAAAGAAAGGATAGAAAATAAATGATAGAAAGGACTGATAGAATGGTGGATATGGATAGAGCATAGAGTCCCTAAGGACTCGGGAGAGACATTCGGCCATTCTGGAGGTGACACAAGAGGCAATGATGCCTGAGGGCCATGTGACACTTGAGAAGGCAGGCCTTCTACACATGTTAGGATATCCCAACATCTAGGCTCACAGACCACTATTGATAGCTTTGATGGAGGGATGGAGCTCAAAGACCTCTACCTTCCATCTCCCCACAAGGGAGATGACTGTGACACTAGAGGATGTTTGGTGCATCCCGAGGCTTCTGAGCAGAGAGCACCTGGTGAGTGCAGTGTTGAGTAGGCCACTAGAGAGGAGTCTACGAGTAGTGTTTGGTACCATAGAGGTTTCCCACCTAGGGATGGAGTTGGACATAGATGCTTGATTGGGAGTTTCACCACCACTCCCATTGTACTTATGTGTATTGATCAGCGGGATCCTCCTCCTCGACAGGGGCGAGAGATCTTTCAGCCTCAAGATGATTGGCGTTGTGAGGCATATTATGGAGAGATGGGAGGGAGTGTTTTTATGGGGACCCTGTGCACTTGCACAACTATACAAAGACATGCACATAGTGTGCTATAGACGATCAGTGAGTGTGACCCATCTCACCCTACTACAGGTGTGTGCATGGGAGAATATCAGAGTCACTCATCTAGACATCCTCATAGTAGGAGAGAGAGATGAATCCCTCCCAATGGTCTACTAGTACACTTGAGAGCTTGGGTGAATACTCCACTATAGTTAGGTAGGGAGCCTAGAGCACTGGAGCCAGTTGCCAGATGACTTGACAGAGTAGGATATTGTATGGTGGCCATATATTGATCGATAGTTTTAGTCATGATAGAAAGAGGAGAGATTATATAAGGCCTATCTATTCTCAAGATACTATTTGATAGGGAGAGATCCCTTTATTATTGAGTTGCATAGACCAAATCGAGTTACTCGTCAGTATGAGATTCAATAGGATATCCTCGTAGGGCCTCAGATGTTCCAATAGATCAATCAAGAGTCAGGAGTTGTATGAGGACATTAGATTCCCACAGAGTATGCCTGACAGATGTGGGAGTAGTTACTAATTGTAGCATGGCCATGCAGATGGAGCCCTGATGATGCAAGCATGATAGTCTAATACGCCACATAGTGGCAAGAGAGTATACCCATGAGGACCACTATAATGGTTCCTATTGTGTCAATGGTGGGATTTGGGGAGGAAGATGAGCAGCAGAGACATCGGAGGAGGAGGAGAGGGGGAAAATAGAGGGGTGAGGAGGAGGCATCACAAAATGTTGGGGTCTAGGAGGAGGTGGTGGGACAATAGGAGATGGAGGTAGATTCCCCAATAGTGGATGAGAGGGCCATAATTATCTACCAAGGGTCACTTGTAGAGGACCATGTAGTGATATTGGTAGGAGCATAGGTGTGGGTTCACATCCTTTAGAAGAGGTTGCAATAAACAAAGGTAGAAAGAGATTGGCTACAGGTCGAGGTTGAGAGACTGCAGCAGGAGGTACACATGTTATAGGATATAGTCGACGCCATGTAGCTGGAAAGAGACAGAGGTGATGGGGATGGGGGGTATTTAGGAGGTTAGGTTCAAAGGCTACAAGAGGAGAGGGAATAGTTGTAGGGGTTACTAGAAGCCACTAAGGGGGAGAGAGAGGAGTTTATGGTGATGGCGGAGTAGGCTACGGATCAGAAAAAATCCATGCAAAGGTAGAGAGATGAGGCCATGGGGAAGGAAAAGACTACAGAGACACAAGTGAAAAGCTTGTAGGGGGGAGAGATGAGGCGGTCAAGAGGGCATCCTAGGTAGAGATGCAACTGGCATCAATGCGATTAGAGCAGGATACCTAGGATATAGAGAGGCAAAGGATGCAATAGTATTGCAACTGATACATGATGGAGAGAGATTAGTTGTGTGCATAGGAAAACAAAGAGGTTGATGTGAGGAAAAATATCAGGTATTGGATGGGAGCCTACTTCTTTATTGTATCAGATCTTGCATAGAGGGTACCTCCATTTCTCCAACTAGATCCACAAAGATTAGCTCCCTCCCACTCAAGATAGACTCATACCTATGGGTACAGTGACTACAGAGATATCCCTCCTCATGGTCGAGGACCCGAAGCAAACTCTCCCCAGTGATTAGATGTGGGGAGCAGCGGTTAGGTTACAAATAGGGGGGTAGACATAGGATCCCATTTTTGATAGGTGCATGATGAATATTGTATATAGATGTAGAGATGACATACAAATTTTTGTGTATAGATTGATTTAACAGATTCTTTATTCTTCATTATTGATTCAAGACACCATGATGTGTTGGATATATCTTCAGGTATTTGTGTATTATGATTCCTCTATAGTTGTACTTTTATTTGGACTCTATGGACAATGTTTATTGACTATATGGACTTTTTATTATGGAATTTATGTGATGGACACAATATTTTTTGATATATATATGATATGATGGATGTTGACGATGTTTTATGTATGATTTATATGTGATGTGGATGTTTATTATGCATAGGTGTATGATTAGAGGTATGATGTGTGCAAATGATTATTATTATGATGACAAGGATGATATGAATGATACACATTATATCTAACAATTTGTGATGCAGTATGTGATGATGTATGATTTATGATTTTATGATGATAGGGATGTGATATTGATGGTTTGTGATGCAGGTGGTGATGCATTTATTGATTTATGATGTATGCATATGGGTTTATGACCTATGTTTATGATATGTATTTGTTATGGATGACATGTATAGTATGCATAATGTCATGGATGGAGTACTATATGAATGTAATGTAATGAAATACATGTAATGAAATGAATCTAATTTAATGAATTAAGATGCTTAGAACAACTCTAGACAACTTAATGAAATGAAAATGATAATGCAATGATATGAAATGAAATGGATAATGAACTAACTATGAAAGATATCGACATGAATAATGCAACCTAATGGGATGGAAATGAAATGGATAATTTAATAAATAAAAATAATAATGTAATGCAATAGAATGGACCTAAATGATAACAGACATGCATAGTGAGATGAATAATTAGAGGGTGATAGTGCACATATCAAAACTGTAAAGACCTTGATAGGAAGAATAAGAGGGGGAAATAACAATTGCACAACCAAAAATCACACCATAGGCTAGTGAAAATGGATTAGGATAAATGCAATGCAATGGGGGAATGAATGAAATGAAAATCTAATGCCATTTTGTCATATTAGGAGCACTGGATTTTGCTATAGCATAGGATATGATATGCCAAGGTATGAATAACCAAGTCCAATTAGTGTCAAATGCATAAGACAGACACAACAAACAAGAAGGTTATTCCAAAACCCAAAAGTTACAAGGGATTTGTTCGAACCTGATGTTGAAATAACCAAAAACACAAAGGATGCCCCAACATAACACAAGACCACAGGGATCTTGGTGGATACTATGCGGAACAACCAAGAAGACAAGATCACATAGAAAATCAAGATATTCCCCTATGTTTACTTGTCTAAGAACACCATGATATGATGGATCATGGTGACCCTGACAAGTTATAATAGGAAGCTCAAATGATAAAAAAAAAATGAAAAAGCATGAAAAGATCACAACAAATTTCAAATATCATTTGCCATAGGACCACTAGGTGGGTGGGCTTGATGCAGTCTAATTTAAGGAAGGATACATCCTATTATGACCAAAGATGGAGGGTAGGTTAGATGATCTACATGACTCGGGATACTCAAAATGGATTGAACTTTATGGTACCAATGGATTTTGTTGTTAGGAACCGGCTAGTGAAGGGCATCCTTGATAACATGACACAAAATCAGGACACACCCTAAGGACAGGCCTAGGGTCTTGAGGGCTCATCGATTGATGGCCTTGCCTATGTAAAAGTGCAGAGACCTTGTAGTTTGATAAAATATTGACAACCAACCATGTATAAAAGTGGAAAGAGGATGATGGAGACTTAGATGAATGATGGGGACTGACACAAAAGGATGTACAAAAGCCTCAGGGTTGATCAAATGATTAGCCCTACCTACATGAAAGCATAGAGGAAATACAGTTTGAAAAAAAAGGAACAAATACAACATGGAGCCTAATGATAAAAGATGTGATCGAAGATCCTACGTGAGGATGAGACATCAATGAGATGACACCAATATACAAGCAATGAGAAGCTCAATATTTGGGATAGACACTCAAGATCTCAGATAGCAACATTAAACCATCCAATGCTCAATCAAAATATACCAAGCGGCGGATGATAGGAGATCAATGGAAAATGGATGTGATAGGATGCTAGGATAAGATATGAGGATGGGATGAGTGAAAGCATACATGAAAATAGGATGCAAGGTAGATAATGATTAAGCCCTATACAAATGGTGCATGTTACCCAGTTTTCACCAAATGTACTTATCCAAGGAACCATCGAGGGTGGTTTTCACCATAGGATAAAATTTCTATTTACTATTTTTGGATCTTTTTTGAATTTATTTTATTTTATTTTATTTTTCATTATTTTTTACTTTTTGGTATTTTTCTAGGTAGGGTAACCTAGCTAACTCAAGTATAAAACTATTTTAGATGCATGATATTGAGGGATTCTTCCAAGGGTTCTCCCTCAAGTGTTGCAAGTTGATATGCCCCAAAACCATATTTTGCGGTGAAGACATATGGAACCAACCAATTAGCTTCAAATTTTCCTTTCTTTTCTCAATCTTGTTAGGTATGTTGATTCTCTTTCAGTTCTAGATCACCAATGTTGAATGGATAGGGACAGACCTTCTTATTGTAACTCCTTCTAATCTAAGTCAATGTTGATAAGCCTATGGTTATTATAGGCCTTGAGATGTTTTTCATCCAAGATCTCTAGCTGAATCAACCATGTGACATGAGAATCTTCATCACTGATCAAATTCTTCAGCGAGATACAGAGTGATGGGATCTCAACTTCAATCGACAAGAGAATATAGGGTGACATTAGTAGGGGTGTGAATGGATGTGTGATAATCACAAAAGGGTGGGATTAAGGTGGAGGTGCTAATCTCAACCAGTATATTGATGACCTTCTTAAGGATTTTAATGAGATTTTTGTTGGTAGCCTCAGCTTGTCCATTACCTTGGGGGTAATAGGGAATTGACCAATGATGTTGGATGTGGTTTGTTTCACAAAGGTGTCTCATGTATTAGTTTTTGAAAGGTTTTCCATTGTTGCTGATGATGGTGGAGGGGATACCATATCTACAGAGAATATGGTAGAGGATGAATTTGGATATCTGAATGCCATTTTTGAGAGAGTGGAATTGATTCCATCCATTTGGTGAAATATTTAGTGGTAGTTATTATGAAGGTATGGCCATCAAATGAGGGAGGATAAATCTTGTCGATTAAATTGAGACCCCATTGTGAGAAAGGACATGGTACAATGATGGGATATAGATTATGTGCAAGAGCATGAATTAGATTTGTGTGCTATTGACATCATACACATTTCTTGACAAGTTCACAAGCATCATGCTCCATAGTCAGCCAATAATATCCTGCTCTGAGAAGTTTCTTTTCCAAGGCCATGCCATTAGAATGAGCTTCAAAAAATCCACTATGCATTTCTTTAACACCACATGGGATTTTGATTCACTTAGGCATCGAAGGAGAGTGCCATCATACCCTCTACGATAAAGTGTATCTCCTACAGTTATGTAACGGGAAATGTGTTGAATGAAAGATTTAGATTGGTTGCAAGTAAGATTAGGTGATAGGGTATTATCATGTAGGTAAGAATAAATATCATGGTACCAAGGTGATTGAGGACCTATGATGTTGCAAACCATTTGATTATCAGGAATATTATGCTGGGATTAATAGATGTTCCACTAAGAACTTACAATATGTTCAGTCTTTAGGCATGTCAATAAGAGAACTAATGGAAGCCATTACATTGACAACTTTATTCTATAATCTAGGGACCTGTTCAAATTGGACATAGGTGGATTATTTCTTAAAGTTGTCAACCATGCATTTATAAGGGAGAAGCTTATCATCCTTAGTTTGAAATTCATTATTGACTTATTTGATTATGAGTTGTGAATCACCAAAAACACAGAGATGAGTGATATTCCATTGAACTGTGATTCTAAGGCCCGTGATTAAAGCTTCATATTCAACTATGTTATTTTTGCATGGGAATGCCAACCTGAATGATTTTAGGATATAGTCACCTTGAGGGGTGACAAAAAGGATGTTAGAAACCAAGATCAGATTTGCAAACTAGAATAGACCTTCCACAGAAGAGAAAATAAAAAAAAACAGAGAGGTTGCAAAAGAATGTGCAACATAATATTATTCGAGAATTCATAATTACAAGATAATGATTTGCTTTATAAAAGAAAAGATGCATAAACCTAATCTTATCTTGAGCAACAAGATAGCTCAACAAGATAAGGATGACAACTAATTAACCTAGGAATTAAATAATTACCTAAGTAAACTTATGCAAAGTGTAATTAATAATTAATTACACCAACACCCCCCATAAGTGCAACTTAGGGAGAAGCAAATTATTATGCAAATATGAGTCCGACAACAAGGCCTGATTAGGTACTCATTTACAAATACAAAGAGAGAGAAAACCCAGTGGGAAAAACCCCCCCTCAGAGAGATGAACTATTGCAAAGAAGCACTGGAAGAACTTTGATGAAGCAACATTGGAACCCCAAATCCGGAAAGCAAGGAAAGATAGTCCTGTTTGCAAAATACCATATCGGAATCACAAATGCAATAGCAGAACCGATGCCAAGGAACACTGGAAACTCACATACTGGATCAACCCTAGAATTTGTAAGCAACGGTAGATGAAAGGATGAATGGACCCATAATGATGACAAATCTAGAAGTTGTGTCTCGCGAAGCCAATGCCAAACTAAAACTAAAACTATCCATAAGATGAGTACCATCAAGATTCTAGAACATTAACCATAAAAACATGGCCTTCAAATGAGAAAGATCTGAACCAATGCGGATCAAGAACCATAAAATCCCAACTGAAGTGTGAACTAAAGCAAACTGAAGATCGGATTTGCAAACCAGAATAGACCTTCCACAGAAGAGAAAATTAGAAAAAGTAGAGAGGTTGCAAAATAATGTGTAACATAATATTATTCGAGAACATAATTACAAGATAATGATTTGCTTTATAAAAGAAAAGATGCATAACCCTAATCTTATCTTGAGCAACAAGATAGCTCAACAAGATAAGGATGACAACTAATTAACCTAGGAATTAAATAATTACCTAAGTAAACTTATGCAAAGTGTAATTAATAATTAATTACACCAACAAAGGATACCTGCACAAGCTCCATTTTGAGTATATGACCCATCAAAGAATAATGTCCAAGTATCTGATTTTGATAATATGAAGACTCGTTCATTAGGGAATTCTGCCACTAATGGATAAGTGTCTATGAGAGGAGCATCAACCAACTAATCTGCAATAACCTACCCCTTGATTTCCTTGTGGTCCACATACTCTATATCAAAATAACTGAGGAGCATAACCCACTTGGCCATGCAGCCAGTTAATGAAGTTCTTGATAAAAAATATTTAAGTGGGTCAACCTTCGATATCAGTTTTATTGGGTCACTAAGCATATAGTGGCATAGCTTATGTGAATGGAGAACAATGGCTAGGAAAGCTTTCTCCATGGGGGAATAATTAGGCTCATATCCCATGAGTCTATGACTAATGTAATAGATGGAACATTCATTGGAAGACTCATCATGTTGGGCCAACAATTCCCCCAATGCAACTGAAGTGGTTGAAATGTATAATAGTAGTGGCTGGCAAGATACTCCTTGATCTTATCAAAGCCTTTTTGACATTGTGGATCCCATTTTAAAGTTGTATCCTTATGCAAGAGGTGAGTAAATGACTAACATTTATCAAAAATTTGGGCGACGAAATGCCTGATAGGCTACAATTTCCCTTGTAGGCTTCTTAGCTATTTTAGATTCCTGGGTGGGGGAATTTCCATTATAGCCTTGAATTTTAGTGGATCAACTTTGATACCTTATCTAGATACAATGAAGCCTAGTAGTTTGTCAGATGTGACACCAAAAAAACACTTCTTTGGATTTAGGCACAACTTGTACTATTCCAACTGCTCAAAGATCTATCTCAAAACCTTAGGGTGATCTCTAGTTTTTGACTTCCCTAGTAGATCATCAACATATTCTTTCATTATAATGTGGATGAGATTGTGAAAGATAACTATCATTGCACGTTGATATGTTTCCCCCATGTTCTTAAGACAAAAGGGTATAACATTGTAACAAAATGTACCCCAAGGGGTAGTAAAAGCAGTCTTGTGTTGGTCTTCAAGTGCAATTCTGATACGGTTATAGCCTGAGAAGCCATCCATGAGGGATAGCATGGTGTACCCTGCTCTGAGATCCACTAACATGTAATATTGGGAAGTGGGAATTCATCTTTCAAACAAGCTTTGTTGAGATCACTAAAGTCTGTGCAGATTCTAATGCTCCCATTAGGTTTTTCCATAGGTACTATATTCAATATCCAATCTGAGTAATCAATCAACCTAATAATTCTAGTTGCCAATAGTTTTTCTAGTTCCTTCTTAACAAGTAAGGCCACTTGTGGATGCATTTTTTTTATTTTATTTTTATTGGATTAGCATCTGGATGAACATTAAGATGTTGGACAACCCAAGTGGGATCCAATCATGTCATATCAGAATAAGACCATGCAAATTTGATGATGCCTTCTTTCAGTAGGTTGACAATTATAGGATATTCCTCTTTAGACGATTATTTTTCCACATAGATGATTTTAGGATCTTCTTTAGTGCCTAGATTGACTTCTTGTGTTTCTTCAATCAAAATCAAAGATAGTTTAGATAAGTGAGCTCCAATAAGGGGAAGATGAACATCCCCATCTTTTAGCGCCTCATCAAGGTTTTCAATAGTGGATGCACCCTTTATTTTTACTTTTGACGAATCAAGGTGCCTCAGGGAGGTTTTCACTAGATGACTTTTTTTTGTTTTGTTTATTTTTATTTTTGCGATTAGGGTGCTCATCTTCCCCCAATCCCATAAGGTGTATGTATGCTTCCTCTGAAGGAAATATGTCAACTAGTGCACTCCCTCGTAGGTACCAATCAATGAGGTCAAGGTGATAAAGTGAAAGGCTAATGGAAAAGATAGAGGTGGAATCAAAGAGGGAAGGAAGATCCATGTCATCATATGAAAGTATGATAGCTTCTTCTTTGGGTATTTCCTCAAGAAAATCATCTTCTGAGTTAATGTTATTGGAAGTTCTAGTAGATGATATGGAATTCTTTTGTTTCTTATCTTAGCCTAGGCCCAAATGTTTAGGCCGCATAGGTGTTTCAATGGGTTGTCATCTTCCATGTTCTTCAACACCAAGCCCTCCCCCTTGATAGTTATACTTTTCTGCTAACTTACAAATGCATGGATAGACTTCTTGGAAGTACTCAGTGAGGGGAGGTGAAGGTATAGGTTCCTATCTATAAACCCATTGGTTGATATCTTCATCTATTTGATCTTGTAATGTTCCTAGAGACTAGAAAGTAGTAGAACCCACATTCTTGGAACTAATGATTTTGGTCTTTGATTCTTCCTATTGCACAAAATGAGATGATTGACCATAAGTGTGGGGAGATGGAGGCATTGTTGCCATGTTCAGAGTTATACACATCTCATACTCTCCACAACCCTTTTCAATGATCTAGACTTTGGTGATGGTGGAATCAAATGTGGTGGATGGAGTGGAGGATGTATTAGATGATGGATTAGAAGATGGAATGGATGGTAATACCTAAGGAGCTCCCACTTCTACTCTTAGACAATATCGAGAATGTGGGAAAGAGGCCTCTAGAGCATGAAAATAATTAAAAGGTTGGGGGTCTGCATGGATAGTGACTTCAACCCCATTATATGGAAACTTCAAGAACTAATGATAAGTGGAAGGGATATTTTGCATGGCATGGATCCATGGTCGGCCAAGGAGAGGGTTATATGGTAAGTCCAGATCAAGGACATGGCACATAGTATATTGCACAATAGGACCAACCTAGATGGGAAGGAAAATAATACCCTCTGAGTCTCTTTCTGCATTGTTAATATCCCTTTATTGTGACGGTCTGATTATCCAAGTCAGCATGGGTATACCCCACCCATTTTATGAATTTTAAAGTGCATAGATTTAGGGTAGAGCTATTATCTACCAAGACCCTTTTTATCTAATGTTAGGTGACAAGGAATTCAATGTGTAAGGTGCAGTTGTGAGATGGATCAAATGGTGGCATATCATTTTGGCTAAAACCCAGCTAATAGGTAGACAAAAAGTGTCCTACTAGAGCTTGGAATTGGGTAGGATTGATGTCATTTGGTACATGTGATCATGTAGAGATTTTGTGAGAATCTCTTAATGGACTTGAGAAGACCTTAGCAAATCTAGGATGGATATTTGTTTGGGGGTCTTACCAAGATGATCAAGGATATTGGACTACGAGCTCACAAGAGCTAGTTGAGATGAACTGGAAGGCCCAGGAACTGATATGCGAGTCCAGTGAGTAGTAACAGTGCATTGAGGGTCCTTTCCTTTAACATAGATCATGGATACATGCAGGTCCACTTGGCTAATGCACATAACAATATTCTCATACTTATAAGTTACATTTGTATAGATAATATTCTTTGTGTTGTTATTTTGGTTGTTATTGTTGGACCCAGTGCTTGCATTTGAGGTGCTAGGACCCTGGTTATGCTTGAGAAAAGCATTTTGATATATTTTCAACTGAGCATTGGATGAGGTAGCTTGGTTTGCATCCACTATAATATCCCCTCGATCAATGAGATCTTGGATGTAACCTTTAAGCCCTTGACATTTGTTAGTGGAGTGACCTGTAATTCTATGATAATCACAATACAAATTCTCTCTATACCATGCAGGCTTTGGCTTTGACTCATCAAAAGGCTTCATAACAGGATAATTGACTACATAATTGGCTTGGAGTAACCTCTTGAAAATGACCTCTAGGGACTCTCCCAAATGAGTGAATGTGTGTTTATTATTCCCTTGATTGGTTTGGCTGGACTATGGGGGAGGACAAGATGGAGCTTGTGTTATGGATATGACATTGGAAAGAAATGGTGGATGAGGGACATATTGTGATCTATGAGAAGTGCTAGCTACTTGGATATGCTTAGTGTTAGTGACACCATCATTAATAGTGTTTTTATTTCTATTCCAATAGCATGATTTGTTCCTAGATTGTTTATCTTTATCTTATTTGAAGATTTTGATGAGACCTTTGGCAATGAGGGCCCTTTCAATGGTGGTACCCTTCTCAATTACCTCTGTGAAGGTGGTAACTCAATGGATATGCAAGTTGTGAGCCAACTCAGGATGGGATTTTGCAACAAATTTTTTCATTAACTCCTCATGAAGACTATATTTGAGTTGACTGGAAAGGGCTCACCACCTTTGCAGGTAGCTTGCAAAAATTTCTCCCTCACATTGTTTATCCTTCAAAAGATCTAAGGTTTCTATGTCCTCAAGATTTAAAGAGAAGTGTGCAACAAACTTCTCTAACAAATAAGAAAAAGAAGAGATTGGCCCTCTCGGAAGACCCATGAACCAATCCAACGCTTGTCTTGTTAAGCTCCTAAGGAACAATCTAAGAAGGTAGTTATCATTATGCAGGACCTCATGAAAATGCATATAAAATTCTTGCAAGTGGTTTCATGGATCACCCCTCCCCTCGTACTTGTCAAATTTTAGCATTTCAAAATGTTTAGGAAAGGGGATGAGTCAAATGGATGAGTCAAATGGATAAGGACAAATGTCCTCAAACTTGAAGGATTTATTTGATGTACCAACTTGCAAGTATTTTAGAGCATCTTTCATGCCATCCCATTCCTTATTAACTGGTAATGATGGGGGAGGACCTACTAGATTGGACTAATCATATAGGACATATTGTTGATAGGGTGGTGGTGGAGGTGGGATGGATTGATCTTATGACGACAGAGGATATGACGAGATTTTTTGGTATTGGTTGGCATATGTGGATTGTGGATTGGTATATACTTGATGCTAGTATGATGGTGGGGCTTGGTAGTATGATGACGAAGCACCCTACTAATAGGATGGTGATTGTTGATGGTAAAATGGATTGGATTGGTAATCATATGTAAGCTATTCTTGGGAAATATACATAGGCTATTATGGATTGGATTGTTGATGGTAAGTGTTTTGTTGTGCCTGTTGAGGATTAGTGTGTGATGGTTGTTGTTGGAAATGCTATGGATTATAGTAATAACAATTTGGATTGGGGTTGGATGTAGTAGGTTGCAGATTAGGAGTACTTGGTGGAGGAGGAGGCTGATAATAGGTGTTTTGCGGAAGGGGTTGATGAGGTGGAGGTTGCAAATAAAATTGATATTGGGTTTCAAGGTTTCCTTGGGATTGCGACGAGGTTTGTTATGATTGCAGATTAACTTGAGATTGATGTGGAGCTTGTGATGGATTACCCTAAGGTTGATGTAGCTCAGGTTGCTGATAAGATGGTTGTTGTTGTGGAGTGATTTGTAATTGATGGGGGGTGAACCCACAATACTGGTTTACAATTTTTGGCCAAACTGGACATTGAACTATTTTTTTCTAGCTAAATCTTCACTTTTGGGCACCCATGGCGGCTAAACCATGAGGAATTTGAAGATGATTCAAAATGGTGATTTGTGACATTTAGTTTGTAGATTCTAAATATAGTTTTTTCAAAAAAAATTGGAATCAGTTTGCACTTCTTTTTCCATCTCCTTCAAAAACTAGTTTTTTTAGTAAACACCATTTTTAAGGAGTGACGCTCCTGTATAACACATAGCTTTTTTTCCATGAAGGATCAAATTCTTTTTTTTTTAATTTAGATTTGTAGCTATGATATCTAGTGCTTCCAATTGGTTTCATAGTGTTTTATTGAATATTTTTTCCTTAATCAAGTTTCAAATTCAAAGCAATTACAATTCAGACATAGGTGGACTATATAACACAACTTTTTGTATGTATCGAAACTCAAGTTTTTTTTGTTGGATCAAGGACTTCAATATCTAGTGCACATATTTTTCAAAAAAAAATTTGATAACCTTCTATTTTTCCACATGTGCAGAACAAAGAGCTTTTTTTTTGGTGAAAAACCTACATTCACAAGAAATAAAAAATAAATATAATAATAATATTAAATTTATTTAAAATTACGCTTTTTTGGAACCTTATAATAATGACTACATACTTACAAAAAATAAATTTTAAATGAATTAATTTGATCCCCCAAAAGGTAAATCAAAAGTGGTTTTTTATCAACATTTTCATAGGTGTAAAGGAGACTCTGCTATAGGTATGGTTTAAAACTAGCGAGGTTCTATCCAAGGGGGTTTGATCTAAGGTAGTTTGATTTCAATTAAAATGCTTTAAATGGAACTTTTTAAGGCTTAAATCAATATATTTTCTAAAAAATGTGATTTCAATAAAAATTAGAATCTCCCAAAAATTGTAAACTAGCTTTGTGGGATCACCGTGGGAAGGCTATGATGGGTTTCCTTGAGGTTGATGTGGAGGTTGTTGGTGAGGTGGTTGTGATGGTGGTTGTTACAGATTACCATGAGGTTAATGTAGGGGTTATTGGAAAGGTGGTTATGATGGTGGATGTTGTGAATTACCCTAAGGTTGATGTAGGGGTTGTTGGTAAGGCGATTGTGATGATGGTTGTTGTGGATTACCCTAAGGTTGATGTGGGGGTTTTTGGTAAGGTGGTTGTGATGGTGATTGTTGTGGATTACCTTGAGGTTTATGTGAAGGTAGAGGATTTCCTTGAGGCTAATGCTGAGATGTAAATGAAGGTGGTGGTAAGTTCAATGGGTATGTGTGGATAGGGGATATATGAGGTGTTGTAGAAAAAGGATTATATGCATTTCCCCATATGTCCCCTAATTATTGACTTGGCTGATTTGGTGGAAGAGGTGGTGTAGATGATGTGGGGGTTGAACCTGCAGGGTGCTCATACCTTGTGGATTGGGAGGCCCTTGGGGATTTGCAAGACCAAGGGGATTGCTAGGATCGATACCTTGGGGTTTATTAGGATCAATACTACACCCATGATTGAAATCTGAACTAGAGAGGGTGGGATTCGATATAATACATCATTTCTAAATCTGGGTTGGTACCATGTGTCTTGTGGGGTAACCTAAGGGACTTGTGGGACTGATGAGCTTGGATTAACCTGAGAAATTTTTGGATCTGGTGATGTAGGGGTTGTGATGTTAATTTACTGTGACATATCAAATTTGGGTAGTGGCTTAATACCCCTCATGAGCAATGAGGTGAGGATTTTATCCCCACACTCATTGAGAAGATGATCACTCATTTGCACATTGGTAGGATTGCTAAGATATTCATCAATTGTGAGCTTAGGTTGGTTAACCATGCTTTCTTCTAGGGTAGGTTGTATGTGAGTTTCTGTGTTGGATTGAGAAGAGCCACCATTAGTGGATGGATTAAGAGGATATTGAGGCTAACCAACTTGGAACTATTGTAACTTCATGAGTTTCTCTACCTATGATTGGATAGTAACAAGCATGCAAATGTAAGTGACTAGAAGACTAAGATGACACTAAGCCCTAAGATGTACTTAAGTAATGATGACCTAGAGAATGATTTGAATTTTTTTTACTAGAATGATGGATTGACTGATTAATGGGATGATCGATGAGATGATTATGGATTGTTGGTTTGATAGGGTTGGATTAGATCAATGGATTGATTGGATTGGATGATTGATTGGATTAGATTGATAGGATTAACTTTGAACTAGGTTTAGGAGATCAACTAGATGATGCATGATGTTGATGATTGGATTGGATGATAAAAAATATGATTATGATGCAAATCCACCCCTAGAAGGAAGTAGATTGATGAGGCCACAAAGGATTACTGACTCAGGGTGAATGAAAATCCTAAGAAATTAAGGATGATACTGATTAAGGTCAGTTTCCTAACCCAATTTAGATAAAATGTCCCTAAAACAATGTCTAAGGGATTCAGATTGACAAATTGATGATGGATACGCAATCTAAGGATGTCCTAAGATGCACTTATGTGATTTTATTAAGGATTTGATGACTTTTCAAAAATGCAGATGTACAAAAATGATGATTATAGATAGATGGATGATGATAAAAAAAATTGATCACAGGAATGGACTTGAGAAACAATAGGATTTCAGTGACCAAGAGGGTTTTCTCTAGTTTTTGTATGGGAGGCGGGTTAACCTATGTGTAAGGAATGTTTTCCCTTCCAGATCATAGGTTTGCCTATCCAAAAGTTCACAAATTTTCCTCTATGTGAAGCGGGTTCACCTATATCTTGGACTATACAATTGAGATTTTGTAGGATCGCCAAAATAGCTAGCAGGATCACCTAAACAAGACTCAATACGACTGGGTGAAAGCAGGATCACCTCTAATGAAATCAAGTTCACCTATCCAAGTCACAGGATCACCCCTTGCTTTGGATATACAGAAAAGACATGAAAATACCTATCAAGGGATCATGATCACCTATTTCTTGAGGTGTATGGATAGGGAACGGTACAGACTCGATGCGGGATCACCCATATGGAGGGAAAGTCCATCTATTCTACAAGATGTATGGACAGATGACTGGGAGACTCGGACTCAAGTTTACCTCTTTGAGAGATGGACTCGCTTATTACAAGAAAGGGCAGACACGTATTCACCCAACTAAGGGGTTTGACGGATGGGTTCACCCGTGAAGGAAGTAGGTTTCACCTATCGGTGATGACTAGACTAGACTAGACTCAACCATGAGTTTTCCCTTGTGGGGCAGGATCAACCATCCACAATGTGAATTCGCCTCTATAGGAAGAAAATTCACCTTTGAGGGTAGGGATAGGCTATGGTAAAGGACAAAAACAACAAACAAAAAGTAGTGGTCAAGGATAGACTCGGACTAAAGACACTCATTGGTATATCACAAGAAGGCATGCTAGACAACACAAGCCTAAAATTAGTGATAAAGGGTTTAAAAACTTGATGTAGACTCACCACCTTGGGGGGTACCCAAGGTTAATACTCCGTGACACTGGGTTGGCTCTCTGGATCACCCTTTCTCGCTAAGGCAAATAGCTAGAGATTTAGTGGCACAGGGTCATCAATAGACACCATAGGCTCACCTTCACTCTCTCACCCGAGAACTATCATAGTCCACCATGAGGATTTGTATCTCAACCCAAGGGAGTACATGGTGAGTAACTTCAAGGTGTCATACACAATCCATGCACTACACCAAGTCGTGGCTAAACATGGGTCTTATCTAAGCTATACAGGCTATCTAGGGGAGTCCTTGATACATCAGGAGGGTGTATCAGGCACAACTATGAACACCAACCTATCACAAGCGTGGATTAGGATCCATAGTGAGGTACTAAAAACTCGGACCAACCCTTCACACCTTAACTAGGAATCACCCTAGTATTGTTGCTTCGCTAGATACAACATGACTAGATTGGGGTACAAATTTGGCTCTCCCTCCTTATATACCCCACCAGTACACATGGTTGAGATCATCCCTTGGGGTGATGAAATCTCCAAGTAGGTCTACTAAAGGACAAGAAATGCTAGGAATTTCTAATACCCAGGCTCGCATGTAGCATAAGGGGAGAGCATTTGCCTAAGCTATTACTCCTAGGTGGACTCAACTAGACTAGAACGAGTTATGATTTCTAATCCCCAGGCTCATTGTATAGTGCAAGGGGAGAGCATACATCAACAATCCACTCCCAAACATGACAAACAAATGTTAATTGACCCTTTAATAAAATGAAATGTTCCTAGATTAGTATGAAAAATGACACACACACATAAACTAATCTAAGGGTCTTCGACCAAACATCCTGCAATAAATGAATTATTAGTTTGACCTTCAGTCTTGGGTGAATGATAAGTTGCACAAGCATTAGTGAAAGCTCACAAGCACATACAAAGAAGTCAGCTGGCTAGTACCTAAAACCAAAACCAAATGAAAGCAAGAATTGAAAAATTTGGTATTCTAGATTACCTCAGGTTCGCCCTTGTGTAGGAAGAATTCGCTTGTTCAAGGATGTCAAGATCACCTTTCTAATGGAGAGGTGGATGCAAGATTTCCCTTTTGGAGAAAATGGAATATGCAAAATTTCCTTTGTATGAATTAGGACCGCCCTTTCTACTAGCAAGATCGCCTATTTGTTTCTTCCTAAAGCGCATTCGCCTCTGAAATTTTGGTTCTTGGTTATAGGTTGAAAATTCACTCATTTACTAAATAGGTGGTTGCATAGTCACCTATGTCCTAGCAGAATTTCCCTTGCGATCAAGAAGATTCTCCCATTAGGTCGAATTCACCATTGTAGTCAAAATCTAAACCTGTAAAATTCAAAACAACACCAAAAAGTGAAAGTAGACCCGTGACATGGGTGCCACTGGGCATGCCAGAAATGTGTGCAAGTGTTTTAGTCCTAAAAATGAAAAACAACTAAATGAAATGCAAGGAAAGAAACACAAACACAACACTAAAGATTGGCCTAGTTTAATTCAAACAAAATATATAAGAAATATCAAATTTTTACCTTTCTTGAATTGTCCCCTTTGGTTGGCCCTTTGATCTTGATTTTGTGTGCTCCTTTGTTGACAAAATGGCTCTAAATGATGCTTGGACTGATGAGGATGCAATGGAGAGTGTAATGGGGGAAATGGGTAATGGATTTAATGCCAAATGAGTGCTCAAAATGCTACAACAATGGTGGTCACTAAGCTTGGGTTCATGAGTGCATAAGTTAGCTAAGTGTGTGATCTTTTAAAATGAGGCAAAAATCACCATATTTAGGTAAATATCCTCTAAATGAATGGATGGCTAGGATTCATCCAAGAGGAGAAGATCAATGGCTAGGGTGAGTTCAGACCTCACAAGCCATTACATGATGACATGTGGCAGATGAAGTGGAAAAGGAAGGGTGATGTGGATGTGACATGGCCATGAGGTGGAAAAGGTAAGTCTTGTCTCATCTACCCACATCATGGGATCATGTGAGAATAGAATAAATTTAAATTCTTCTAAAATATCCCTTAGTTTTGGAGATTTGACTTTGGGATTGGGGAGTAATTTCAAATTAGCCCTTTATTCCTCCAAGGGTGTTTGAGAAATAAAGTGGAATTAAAAAGTCCACATAGGATGCATGGGGGAAATTAAAAGGAATTTTAAATTCCTTGGGAGGTGGAGATAACTTCTCCAAATGTAGAAGACTTTTAATGAAGGTTGACTAAGGGTACATGCCATAAATGGATTTAGGTTTAATTATTGATTTAGGTTGTGCAAATGGAGGATTAGGTAAGTTAATGGGGGATTAAGGGCAAGTTGCAAGATATGGAGGATGTGACCCTAATCATGATTAGGAGTGCACACATCATAATCATAGATTAATCAGACTAATCTAGATTATGAGAGGATTATGGAGGATAGGACAATGAGAGAGAATGAATGAATTTAAAATTTTATTTTAATTCATTTGAGAAAAGTGACTAAATTAAATAAATTGGACTATTTATTTAATTTAGAGAAGAATAAGGTAAGGTATTTTTAATTAATCAATCAAACACCTTTAGATACATTAGGAATGGGATGAATATTAACTAGACAATGAATTATTTAATTAATATAGTTTAGGGGTGTGGGATAGAAGAATACAAGGGCGAATTTCACCATATGTGGGCAGTCAAATTAAGGTGTCTACACCACCAAAAATGACTGAACCTTTTTCACATATTTTAGAAGATGTATCATCACCAAACCTAACTAGTCCTCCATATTTTTCAAGTTTAACAAACTTACTCTTGTCACCAGTCATATGATTAGAACACTTGCTATCAATGATTAAGTAGTTCTTCTCCTTTCTAGCATGAAAAGAAGACACAAAAGTGCCTTCAGTGTTAGCACTTTCTTATGGAGCACTTTCCTTCACACATCTCTCAGAGTTAGCAAAATTAGTCTCATATTTTAAATCCATGAACAAGAGTTCACCATCCTCAACATCCCCATAATCAGATTCATCATCAAATATACTCGCATCTTCTCTAACATAATAACTTTTCTTGATCATCTTACCTTTTTTCTCCTTATTTTTGTCATTCAAAGCTCTGTTTGGACATCTTGAAGCATAATGACCTATCTTTCCACAACTAAAATATTTGAAAGGAAACTTACCTCTATACTTTCCAGTACCCCTTTTCATTCTTCTCACAAAGTTAGCTTCCACATCATCAAGATCCTCCTGATCTAATATAATAGTCTTCTCTGATTTCTCAACCTTAAAATTAGTCTCAACTTTTGTATTGCTTGGACCAAATTCTCTCATTTCAAAAATAGTAAAAGAAACATAAAATTGATCTCTAGAATATTTGCTCAAATATTGAAATTTATCAATAGAAAAAACTATGACTATAAGATTTAGGAAGAGTTCTGAGTACCTTCTTTACAACTTCTTCTTTTAGTTCTCCACCAAGACCTCTAATTTAGTTGACAACTTCATCTATATTTTGCATGTAGCTTGTGATGTTTTCATCTTTAGACATCCATATGGTCTCAAACATAATCTTAAGGTTCTACATCTTAGCTTTCTTCAACTTTTCATCTCCTTCATAATTTTTTTCTAACTTTACCCAAATCTCTCTAGCAATTTTTAGATTCATAACTTTCACCAATTCAAAATTAGTAAGACCACTTAAGATAGCATACCTTGTTTTACCAAATTTTTCATAGGTTTTGATCTCATCTTCTGTCTTTGGACCATTTGTAGGTATATAGTATATCTAGTCTCAATAGACTTTTAGATTTCAAATCCAAGAGAAACTAGAAAACCTTCCATCCTTGTCTTCTAGAATACATAATTATCTGATCCATCAAATAGAGGAACATCTTTCTTGTGTATCATCCTAGATCTATCTTAAGTGATTAAGATTTTTTCCAAGGAACCTTGCTTTAATACCAATTGTTGAATGCACAAGACAACTGACAGGGGGTGAATCAGTTGTACTTTAAACCTTCAAAACCCTCACAAATATTCAGATCCACACTAATTCAATTAACCCTTAATCTATTGAAATGATTTATCATGAAAGAAGATAACAAAAATAGAACCAAATCAACACCATATACAAAGAAACACTAGATTTATGTGGAAAACCGATGAAGGGAAAAAGCAGGATGATGATTAGCTCATATTATAAAGAAATATCAACATCAATTACAAAGGGCTCATTGTCAAAGGGATCACTTCCTAGAAGAAAGAGAGGCTCACTACTAGAATAGAAAAGAAGATAGAGAAGAGTGTTACAATGAGAAATCCATCTCAATGCAAAAAAACTCTACCAATGCATCACCAACACCTTCACAATCTTACTAAAGATTGTAGACACTTTCTCCTCACTACATCCAGTAATCTAGCATATGAAAGCATGCACTACACTTCAGAAATTTTCACCTTACAACTCTATAATTCACATCATTCGTGCATCACACATCTATATTTTTATCCCTCAACAACTCAACACATACTTATACCATCTTCAACCTTGAAAATATTCTTGAAGGTTGGATATGCACCTCAACCATGAAAATTCAAATTAGTTCAACACAAAAGCATTCTTGTGGTTGAAAGGAATTAAGGCACACCACAAAACACCTTAACTTAGACCTAAATCCACTCATACATGCCACACCACTCTTTCATAAACAACAAAGCAACTCCGCAATTAGTGTAAACACCCAAGGTCTATCGAACCCGTGTAAACACCATTAAAATTTAAGTACATGATTCCTCAAATCCAAAGACTACTCAAAAATCACACATCACATTTGAACATGATATACATATTTCGCATAAACCCTAGAATCCAACAAATTCCTTCGCAAGAACTTTCACTTGAAGAATGTCCACACCCAACACACTTAGATAATTCTGCCATACATTGCAACTCAAGAAATTGAATTTTGAAGCACCAATCCTCAAACAACTTTAATTGAAGAAATATATAAACACTATCAACACCCTTCCAGATTCGTAAGACCTTAAACCACTCTATGCAGAAATTCAGAGAAAAAACACTTCTCCTAGACACCTCTACAATACACAATTCACACATTGGTGAACACAACTTCCTTTTCCCAACGATCCAACACACCAAATTTTGGATGCAACACCTCTCAACACCTTTGATCAACATATACAAACCACACAAGTAGATCTTCAACATAGAAGAAATACATAACGAAACAAGAATGCTACTCTGTAACATAGAACACCACTGCAACACATTGCTTCCTCTTTTTATTCAAATTTTCTCAAAAGAACTTGGAAACCACACACCAAAGACATATCCTCAACATCTTTAGTACTTCCTCATCACCACCAAATCAATTACAACATAGCACTCAACCATACATCCATAGACAAAAGATTATCAAAGCAACACTAGAGGTTGACACCAATAGCTTACTAATAAAAACATAATGCAATTGATCAAAGAATTGTTAGAGACAACATCAACTCAATACCATCTTCTCACACTCTTGCAACAATTTCCTACTCATATAGTTGACACCAATGACAACACCAAAACTTGTTGACATCAATGACAACACCAATTGCACGTACTTGCAACACACCTAATCTCAATAATAAACACATAAATGACAAAATAAGAATGATCTAGCATATATATGACATGAATTTTATTTTTACATGAAATTGAAATGTTATGACAATCATAACATCATCAACACTAGATCATACAAATATAGAATCAATAAAAGCAAAATAACTAAAGATAAACTAACAATATCACCCATAACACTATGAAATTGCATAAATTTGTACTTTAAAGGTAAAGCTTCAAATGGTTGACCTTTGGCACTAATATACAAGCTAATGACATACCAAAAACAAAAAATATCCCACAACATTTACTAAAGTCAAACTACAATCCAAAAGTTACAAAGGGGTTTCATTATTTGATACTTGCATCCTATAGGTTTTCATCCAATAATAACCAATCTCCAATTGGTTTTTTTTATAGAAGATTATTTGTTGAACATAAGTGTCCATATAAATTTTGATAGAGTTTTGATAAAGATGAAAAGAGATGTTGGTTATGCACCTCAACTATGGAAATTCAAATTAGGTTGGTACCAAAACACTTTTACGGTAAATAGAAGTGAAGGTGGACCACACAACTCCTTATTTGGGACCCAAATCTATAACACCATGCTACAATACACCTCTACAAACAATAATCATCCACTGCAATTATACCAAGGTCGGTCATTACTTGTGTAAACACCATTAAAATTTTAAGTTCACACTTCCTTTGATTCAACAACATCTCACGAACAACAAATTTCACCTGAACACAATCTAGAATATTCCACAAATACCCTAAAAACTAACAAAGAGAATACACACACCCAATATACTAAGGTAATTCTGCCATACATTGCAACTTAAGAAACTGACTTCTAAAGCACCAAACCTTATCAACTGAAGAAAGATACCAACACTATTAGCATGCATTCAGATTAAAACAAAATTGTAGAGAAATGTGAAGCAAAAAAATTTCTCCCAAACACCTCTATAATACACTATTCACACATTGGTGAACACTTCTTTTGCACAATGATCTAGCACACCAATTTGTAAATATAATACCTCTAAACGCCTCTGATCATCATATCTAAAACACATAGACAAATATTCAACCTAGAAGAAATGTGGAGCAACACTAGAACAATACTCTTCAACCCATAACACACTGCAACTCACTGTTTCCTCTTTTTATCAAATTTTCTCAAAAAAACTTGGAAACCAAGCACCAGGAACACATCCTCAACATCTCCATCACTTCCTCAACCATAGAAAAAAGCTTATCAAAGAAACACTAGAGGTTGACACTAGTAGCTTACTAATGACAACATAATGCAACTATTCAAAGCTTCATCAATGCAACAACATAGGCAATACCAACAACTACACATACTCTTGCAAAAATCTTCTTTTCATATAGTTGAAACCAATGACAACATAGGCTTGTTGACATCAATGATGACACCAACTGCTCATACTTGCACCAATAACTATAATAGAATATTCTAGAATTAGCTACAACATGATCTTGAAAATTACTAATTACACCATAATAAACCTCACACTCCATTTTTGGTTGCCAACACCAATAAGTAATGAGATATATTTAAAATTTAATTGGCCACACTAAAATATCTTAAAAATATAAAATAATTGTGGGTTCAAAATATTAAATATTAAATAAATTATTTTCCAAACTCCTTCCTTAACCCACAAAGAAAATTTAAATGATCATTTTGTCCATCAAATTGAATTAACTAAAATTGGGACATGACAAATATGAGATGGTATTATAATTATTTCAAAACATGTCACAATACCAATTCATGAAGTGCCAAAATAATCAATTCATGAAGAAAATGCACCAGTGATTATGAAATTACCTTGACAATTATGAAACTATCCTAATAATTCCAAAGTCATCACCAATGATTATAAAACCACCACCACGAGATCACCCCTTATAAAAATCGATAATATAACACAAAACTACTAAAACCTTCATTTTCCCAAATATCTAACTTATAAATATTTTCTACATTTTATTTTACCTTTTTAATAAAATCAACTAATCATTTTTAATAATAAAATTTGACTTCAATAATATTCATTTATACAAATATCAATACAATTATACAAATACTAAGTAAACAATAGACTTACTATAATCAAATTTTATGAATATACATTAAATAATAAAAAGGTGTTATGATTTTCACCCTTTAGACTTAGAAACGGCTAATGCTATTTGAAAATCTTTATATCATTTTCTATGATTACTTAATTAATATTAAAAATAAAAATTGATGAATTGTCCACCACTTATCATGTATGTAATTCAATTGGTGAAAAATATTTATCATATTTATATTAGATGATTTGGTCAACAAAATATAATGTTAGTTAAAATTTAAATATTAAAATACTGCAAGCAATAATGTAAATTTTACTCGTGAATACTTACAACATTTGAAAGGTACATCCTAGGTTACTTGGGGAAAAGTAACTTTATATATAATATAAAAATATGGTTTCACTAGATACACCCAATCTAGAGACACTAGTTAAATCATAATGTTAAAAGCTCGTCAAATTCTGTGGGATAAATGAGACAAAAGAAATCCACCGTTACATGAAACCATGGTTTTAAAACTATTTAAATTTTGACAGTACAAATTCAAATCAGGATGTGATATTTAAAAAAAACAAATTCTTAAATTATAATATTTTCCAATAATCCTGGAATCCCATGGTGATGTGTGTGATGTTAGAGCTGGAGAATATTTTTAAATAATTTAAAAACTAAATAATTAGGAGTTTATAAGATAATTATTTATTTTTAAAATAAAATTAATGAGTGATTTAAAGGTTTGCAATCCTACCAAAATCTATTGAAAGGAAATAAAAAATTAATTAAATTAGAAAGGGTCACGGAAAGTTACATGTTCAAATTCACTGCTTTTCCATGTTTATGACAGCTTTTATCCACATGGCAACATAAGAGTTCAATTTATGAGGACTTTTTGAATAAAAGATGAAAGGTGTACTTGATTAGACGTGTGTTTTGTCCAGGTCCATTTCCTTCAATACTGCTATAGTTACAAAATGACAAGCAAGCTTTCTAAATATTCATTTTTAAACCACATATACAAGAAGAGAAATCTACTTTTCTTATTGTATTCACAGAGTGTCAATACATGTCTTTATCTTAACAGTAAGCATCATAAAAAAAATTGAGAAGCTTTGTCATGTCTTAATCGTAAAAAAGAATACCACAAGCAACTCTTCAAGTCCTTCTGAGACCTTCCTGATTTTGATGGATATCTTATCAACTCACATGAAAGACACTTGATCAACACACAATCTTCTCTTTTCATATTCAGACTGGTTTGGGGGGGGATTTAGTTGCAGTTACAAAACTAAAACAAAGCTTATTAGAGCTTTTACTTCCATTTAATAGTTAGCCAATATAATTAACAAGGAAGGAAGCTGTTCACAATGTTTATGGGTACATTGTACTTTCTTAATACCATGGAGATCAGACATAATAGAGTGGGTAATGTACTATAGATAAAGCAAAGTGGTGAAAAAACCTGCATATTATATTTCCACATCCTTTCACAGCTTCATCTTTTATGGATACATAATGTTTCTCTTGCCAAGGCCTATCAAGAATATGTATAAAACAGTAAAGCTGAAGTTGGAAAACTACCCTGAAGTACAATAGTTGTGAGAGCATTTAAAACCCACGAGCAAAAGGGTCAAAGGGTCTTCCATTGATATGCATTAATGACTCCATCCTTCTATTCTACAGACATGGTACGGTAGGAATATGTGATCTTGAAGGTATAGTCATTGAGAAGGAATCCTGCTAAATTCTTATCAGCAATAAATGCTTCTGCATCTGATCTGAAAGACAAGAAGTTGATCTGGTATGAAAATCATTCGTACCATATTCTCCTGCTTCATTTAAGATGATTTGAACAGGAGATATTTAGAATGAGAATGTACTAGAAATATGGAGACACCAGACTCCCCCATTCAATTCATGGTGTTGGAATGGATTATGTTGAAAATCTGATGCACTGCTGTTGCAATTTCATCAGCCGAGGTCAGCTGGCATTCGTCTTCAATCTGCACAAGACAAAACCCATATGAAACTTCAGTTAAAGGATTCATGTTTAAATTATATGAAGAACTCAACTCTCATTAGCATGAATGCTCCACTCAAACCATTCATCATATCAGTTGATCTTTAACTATATTAAGCAGCTTACCAGGCAATACAAAATGCCATTGGCATTGTAAATTGAGAGGATCAGTTAAGAAAAGGTAACATGTATATACCATCACTAGTAAAGGTCATGGGCACAAATATAATTTCATGTGGATCAGTCACACAAATAGGTTCTATGGATAGTGCCTATCAACCCTTTTGATCCCAATAAGAAACACTCTATTTGAGTAAACCTTCAACACATAAATTTCATGTCTAATCTAGAGAATAGAATGAAAAAACATGAGAATCCTAGAGATTTGCTTACCTTGACATTAAATGAATAGAGAACTGTCTGGTCTATGGTGGTTATGTTGAGGTGCAAAATGGTCATACGAAGACTTTGTAAAGCAGCAATGGTTTTGAGAAGTTGCCCAGGCCTCTTTTGAGATAGAATTTTGAGGCTGGCATGAGTTTCTATCATGGTGACCTCTATATCTGCTACTGCAGACTTATTCTCTGCAATCAGATCGCTGGTAACATCATTGAAGGAGTCACTGGTGTTTTTCCTCTGTGCAGAGTAGGATGTATACTGCGGAGATTGGAAGAAGCCATTGAAGGGAATGGGAGAATTGGGACTGTAACCTAATTCCTCAGACTCACGTCTTCGCTTCTGGGCTTGAAGCGATTGCAATAACTGCTCCAGCTCCTTCACAAAATCTATGGCACCACCAATAATAGATGCCTGATCTCCCTGCATATTATAGAAACATTCCATTAGAAGGCCAAACATGATATTGGGTACAACTGCAGAGCTATAGTTTGCAGTAAAATCGTACTACATGAAGCCTTGAATAAAAAAAAACAAAACAAACAAAGAAATCATCTCTTATATCAGATTAGACTAGACAGCATCCACGCATTCAGTTTCATGACAATCAAACAAAGCCTAAAAGAGTCAAAACGTAATACATTGAATCATAAAACGCACAAGAATCAAACAAAGCTTAAAAGTAATTTTTTTAATTCACAGACAGCCTTTACAGAGATACTGAAAACAAAGCTTGAAGGATTCATTTTGTGATAAGACATGCTTAAGCACGAAAAATGGCCCTACTCGTTGAATGTAGGATCCAGGCATGAGAGAACGCAAGACAGACAGATGCTCGTTCATCTGTTTGCGCCTATTGCGTTCCACAGCAATATGAGTCATTCTTTGGCTCTCTACTTCTTCACTGTTCTTGCAGGTTTTGGACCGTTTTCTTTTCCTTCTCTCCCTGCCCTCCATTCTTGTACCTGCAAATAGAGGTTTCTTTTGTTAAATTAATGTCGTTGTACTTGAATTATAGAAGCCAGCAAGAACACCTTACAGTGGATTAGTTATATGAATCTAGCAGTATATATTGCAAGTTTAAAGTGGGCAAACATATAAGCTGTTGTGTTTTACTTTTGTTAACAAATCATACATCAGGCTGGGCATTTTCAAGCATAAATGTATGACCATTCTTTGTTTTTCTTTTGGCCTGTATACATGAGCACTTTTGGCTGCTGGGTGTATGGTCATTTTTAACAAAATGAAAACCTAAAGTATTTAATTTGCATGACATTAGCTAGCCGCATCACAGCACAAGCTATGCGAAACATATTTTAAGCTGCACTGTAAAACATAATTTGCCAATAACCATTTTGATAATGATCCTAATCGTTGATCTAATATCTGTTAAGAATCCTCTCAAAGAAGAACAATTTCAAAAATCATATTGCAAGCTCTATAACATCTTCGATTAGTGTATACTATATATATATATAAAAGACAAAGCTGGGTTTATCATTTTAGGCTTATTGCATCGTGTGATCAATTTGAGTGATTCAATTTTACTCGTTCATAAGTAGGTGAGTTTGGTCATACCTGCAAACTGGGCTGGCTTAGTCATTGGTTCTGAAGATGTTACAAATGCCCCACCGGTGCAATTCTCAGAAGAAGAATTGACAGTTACACAAGAATTAGGCTCATGTAGTGTAGACGAGCTAACACCTTCTTCTATTGCCTCGGACCCAGACTGATCTTTGGCCTCGGTCTTCAAATCAGAAACATGTGTAATGCAGCTTTCGAGCTCAAAAAGCTGCTGCCGTTGCTGCTGCTGCTGCTGCTGCTGCATCTGTCCCAAAATGTTCAAGTTCTCGGATGTATAAACGTACTGATTATTTCCATTAATCCCAAAAAGGGATTCATCATGAGATAGGGGAAAGTTCAAAAGCTGTTGAAAGCTATGTTGCCATGGCTTGTGTCGTTTCTCCAGTTGGTCCAGAGCAGCCAGCTTTTCTTCCATGTTGTCAGCGAGAGAGCAGCTGTTATTTGTGATTCCTTCCAACATCTGGAACAACGCCAGGCCTCCTGTTCCTTCTGGATGATAAAAGCCTCCTTCTTCATCAGGGGGCCCAAGAAAGACTTGCGAGGATGAGTTTAAGGCTTCTAAAACCATGTTTTTTCCTCTTTTCTGATCGACAGTGTCCCAGAAAAAATGCTTCTATGTCTACCACAATACATACAATTCTGGCTTTTTTAATACCTGCAAGCAAAGCAAACATGTTCTATGAATACAATATTATTTCTTTGACTAAGCATTCATCCATTCATTCACATATTATGTGCTGCGGTGCAATGTAATAATTCATTCTGCAGTAAACACACGAAGTGAACGTGGCAGGAACTTGCATTCCTAATAATTTTTTCTTTATTGCACACGTTGCATCCATTCGCAAAATGAGGAATTTATTAGCCAAAAAAAGACAGCAAACATAGAACCTTTAGCCCTCTGAAAAAAATGTTCTGTTAAGACTTCTGTCATAAACTAATTTGATGATGTAAGGAGTCCACTATTGTGTAAAAAAGAATCTCTAATCAAGATGATCTTATGCATAGTGCAGCCAAACTAAGGTCTAGAAATGCGGGGCAAACGAATTACAATGCAGTTGCTGAATAGGCCCATATTTCATGCAGAGAAAGATTATTCAAGGCAGGCTGCAGCTTTCATTATACAAACAATTGAATCACTGCAAAGGCTTTACATACAATGCCAGTGGGGGGGAATGGTAGGGCTTACCCCTTCCCCATAGGAGCTATGATAGATCCTAGCCAAAATGGAACAAAAGAAAGCACTGTAGGCTATAGAAATTAGTAGTGAAGTTAATGAACAAATATCAGAGGAGAGAGGACAAACCAGCCACTGAAATGATCACATGAGGAGAACCACTGACGGGTGAGCTTCTGAGCTACTCAAGGAGACACTTAACCAAGCAATAAGACATGGATTTACTTGCAGTAGAATCATTTCCATCTCTAAAAGTGTGACGCACACAGTAGAATTTATAGACTTCCTTGCACTATAATAATTATGTTGAATGTCCTGGTTAAATTGTTTGGCATTCTTTATAGCATAAGTGGGCAAGGAAAATAATACCCAAGAATCGCCTAGGAAAAATAGTAATAGTAATGGAGAACAAAACGAAATGGGGAGTATAATTACTAACTGAAATGATGAAATGGAGAGGACTACTAATGAGTGTACTTCGTAAAGGCCATACTCAACCAAGCAGTATGACATAAGACATGGATTTTCTTGCAGTAGAATCAATCGTATCCATATCTGAAAAAATACCATAACAACTACTGAACAATTACTAAAGCAAAGATGAATTAGTGGGTTGCACTAATCAAAAAAGAATCTAAAAGCTCTAATGCTTCTCCATCGATTATGTCGCAAAAGTTAGCTCGGTCGTGTGGAAAGAAGACAAGAAAGTGCCGAGGAAAAAAGCAAATGGATTCTATCTATCTATGCTTTGTCCACATACCTATAGCCAGAAGCATAGACTTGACTCTGAAAGAACAAGTGCAATGAATTCACAGTGCCCTTGTACATATGGCAAACAGAAAGAAGAGTACAGAAACCTCATCTCAGGGCACGCTTCAATAATTAAGAGCTTAATAAGGAGGGCTCTTAGGACACCAAAGCCTTTGGCAATCTAATTAATTAGTGCCAAAGAAAAGACAAGTAAAGATCTAAAACAGGCTTGACTATGTAATTTTGCAGGCCAAAAAGTATTACTCAGTAGTCTGCCATTGAAGAAGAATTCAGTCAGCTCATCATAAAGTTTGCAGCGACGGCAGCATATAGAGATTACCTTCAAAAGCTCTGCGACAACAAGAAGAACATCATCATCATCATCCAGTTGCCGATAAACAGCTGACAGCACAGGACGACATCAGGACCCTACAAGCCTTCTACTGTCCTCACATATCATCAAAAATCTAGTATCTCTATATATATATTTATATTTATATGGAAACCAGTTTAGCCGCTCAAACTCAACTCAACTCCACTCCTATCTAATCCAACACCCAAATCCTTTTCTCATTCTCATAATAACTTTGATCAACACACAAGACACCCTTTTTATGATCACAGCTGACGTCGAAAAGCGTGTTGGACAATTTTAAAAAAATCTGTAAAACAGCGTTTCATGGGTCTCAATCATAACCCGTTTCAACACACCCACACAATCAATCAACGTCCGTCTTGCTTTGCTTTTCCGAAACGCATTAATATTCCACAACGACGTATGTGAAGCGAATAAAATTAAAAAAGGAGAAATTAAGAGTTGAGACAAAATGCCCAGGGCCCCTCCTCATGCAAGAAACGGTATCCTTACACAAAAACGACAAGCAATAAAATGTACCCACTTTACTCCCCTCCATTTTATACTCAGACCTCTGCTGCACACTAGTTAAGGTACACTTACCCTTAAGACTGATATTGCAATAGAAGCCCCTAGACTACTACAATACTCTCGTGAATAGTGCAAATACAAGTTACAAACCACCCCTTCAGTTGACATCTCACTCTCCAAACCACTGCCCCTGCTGTCCTTTACAGTCTTAGCCTTCCTTTCTTTAGACATGTCAGTGCTCTATCCCATGCAACTCCGCCTTTCTGTCCAACCTTTTCCTTACAACTGCCAAACCCTAGCGTTAAAACCTATCATGGGAATACCGATTTTATCTTCTCCACTGCTACAAACTAAAATCTCACAGTTGATTGTCCATAGGTGTTTGTCTTATTGAATTCTTTTGTGGTTGTCATGAACGCTATTGTGGGATCCAACCTTTTGAAGTTAAGGTACACCTTTAAACATTTAGGTCTTACCAAGTTACACAAACTTTTTATGGTCAATAACTTTTTTGGGCAATACTTTAATCTTATACAATGCATTCTTTTCTACCTGATGTTTTCGATGTCATGCAGGGGATGAATTTGACAGCTCTAGGACTGCATTCAGTATCTTTTAAATATATCATACAAGAAGTCTTTTAAAGGATAATTCTTAAAATGTATGAAAGTAAATGTTTCATACAAGAAGTCTTTTAAAGACAAAGAGTTTAGATTCTGAATAATTCTTAAAATGTATAAAAGTCTTAGATTGATTATTTTTCATGGAATGATTAGTGTATGAATGGTATGTTTCAATATAAAAGTTCATAAATAGTATAATTCTTATCTAATTTCTTTTATACATATTTTGAGGATTAATTTTGATTTCAAGTTTATTCATTGGTTTTTTGGTTAAATCCACAAGTGCGGAATCAACCCAAGTCAATTTTATGAGTGTGCAAATAATCTTATAATTTTAAAATTCAAATTCAAATATGGGGCCATGTTCCGTTTCTCCAACCCACTAGTATGTATTGACTTCAGCATGAAATATATTAACTCATGTGCAAGAGCGTTATATTTAAGGATAAATATTAGCTTCAATTTTATACATTTTACCATCAAAAACTCATTCAAAAATCAAGAGAAAGCATTATTGAAACAAATATTCATAGCATCATAGAGTATCAATGTTCCATCATCAACTTATATTAGCAAATTAGGCATGCACCACATGTTTCCCTTGTAGCTTTGATCCTTTCCACCAAATTATCAAATCAATCTTGATATAACAAGTTCCTAAACCATGTCTATCAGCACCGCACCTTTTAGAGATAGCGATAGATATCAAGGTGAACAATTTCCAAATTTTAAATTCAACAATGTTTAAATCTACAAACACAGTTTAAATATGTAATCATAGAAGTGAATGAAAGTAACATATAGAGAATTTATTGATATAAAAGTGTTCATTCAACATTAAATAGGATGTTGGAAAACTAGGTCAAATCAACTAACTACATTTGTTGTAGCACATCTTCATTGAGTTGATAGCTATGTACCTTTTTGTTTTTGGGAACATTTATTTGAATGGCATTACTAGTCTTAGCTCATTGATAAATATGGTTAGTTACTTACATATGTTGAATGATTGCTTTACTTTACTTTATTGTTTAGGATGTGATTCATTCTTGTACATCTTATTGGTGACAAGTGTCTAATTCACCCGTTTAAGAGTTTAGATTGTCGATAATTCTTAAAATGCATAAAATTATTTTAGTCCAATCTACATAATCTTGATTTCTAGCTTATCTATTCATTTTACTAGGTTAAATCTACAAGTGTAGAATCAACCTAATTCAATTCTATGGGTGTGGAAATAATCCTACATTTTTAAAATTTTAACTCAAATATGGGCCCATGTTCCCTTCTTCCAACTCACTAGTATGTGTCAAATTGAGCATGAAACATATTAACTCATGTGCAAGGGTGTTGTATTTAAGGAAAAACTTTAACTTCAATTTTATTCATTTAAATCTTGAAAATTTATTTGGAAATCAAGAGGAAATATTCTTGAAAGAGACATCCATAGCATCATAGAACATTAATGTTGTATCATCGACTTGCATTAGCATCATATCCATGCACCACATGTTTTTCTACTAGCTTTGATCCTTTTCACCAAACCCTCAAATTAATCTTAGTATAACAAGTTCCTGAACCATGTTTATCAACACCACACCTTTTTAGATAGTTAAAGATAATAGGGTGAACATGCTTCCTAAATTTTAAATTCAACTTGATATTTAGATCTACACACATAGTTCAATATGTAATCATAGAAGTGAACCAAAGTAACATATATAGAACAAGTTATTGATAAAAAAATGATCATCTGATATTAAATAGGATGTTGAAAAGCTAGAAAATCAACTAAATACATTTTTATGTGGGTTTTGAGCAGTAGCCGTCATCGAGTGGTATTAGAGTAGGTTTTCTTGAGTGTGTAAACAAATCGTTGAATGTGAGGCAATTTACACTAGGACTTGTGGTTGTGGGTTTCTATGAAAAGTGATCCAAATGCCTCTGCGAAGAAACCATGGTGGTGGAAGAAATGTTATTATACCAAAAGAGGGTTTTAGAGCCCTACAGAGACAAGTTCAAGAACTACAAGAGGAGCTTCGTTGAGGGTTTGAGCTAAGAAGAGGAGATGAAAGTGAAAATGAAGCTAAAAATGAGGAACAATTCAAAGAAGAACAAGAAGCAAAAGATCCAAAGCAAGTTAGATTATTTAAGGCCATCTCTAAGATTGGGAAAAGGTCAAAGATCAATGTTTCTACATTTTCTGGAAATCTTAACCCAAAAGATTTGATTGATTGAATCAATGATATGGAGGAGTACTTTGAGTATGAGAGTGTTGCCACAATGGGTTACACTTTTGGGACACCTCGATTTTTGCCGAAATCACATATTTTTAGAAAATACAATGATTTATGACTTTAAAGGTTCCATTTAAATTATTTTTTAATTAAAAGGGGATTGATCAAACCCCTTAGATCAAACCCCTTGGTAGAACCTTGTTATATTTAAACCATACCTATAATTGAGTCTCCTCTACACCTATCAAAATGCTGATAAAAAACCACTTTTGATTTACCTTTTGGGTGATCAAATGAATTCATTTAAAATTTATGTTTTGTAAGCATGTAGCCCCTTATTATAAGCTTCCCAAAAGTATAATTTTAAATATGTTTAATTTGATTATTATATTTATTTTTTATTTCTTGTGAATGTAGGATTTTCAATGAACATCAAGCTATTTATTTCATTGTATCGAAAAAATAGAAAAATAGAAAAAAAATTCTAAAAAATACATGTCCCTAGGTATTAATGTCCTTATTCCAACAAAAAAAGAATAAGTTAATTCAAATGAATACAAAAAAAGTTATGCATGCCGAAGTACACCTCTGTCCAAATTATAATTAAGCTGACTTGGAAAATTAATTAAAAAAAAAATATGTAACAAAAAATTATGAAAAAATATCCATCCCCTAGATATTGGTGTGAAAATTTTTTATTTTAAAAATTAGAATTGTATCCTATCTATAAAAAAAGTTACGTGTGCCGAAGTAAACATCACTTTTTAAAAATGCTGATTAGTAGAAAAAATAAGTTATTAAAAATTACATAAAATGATTCACAATTTATTTTTTAATTTTTTTAAAAAATATAATTAGAATCTACACAAAATATCTAACAAATAACTAGTTTGATTCACCTTCAAAACCTTAATGGTTTATCTGCTATAGGTGTAAGAACATGAATGTCTATTGAAAAATCCTGATTTTAATGTCAAGTTTGGCCAAAACTGTAACCCATTATTGTGGGATCACCATGAGGAGGTGGAAGATCTTGAGAGGGTCAAATTTGTAAAGACCAAGCTAAAGGGTCATGTGGATATTTGGTGGAAAGAGAGGTACAACTAGAAATAAATCGAAGAGGAAAAGAGAAAAAATGATGGGATCATATGGTGGACAAATTAAAAAGAAAGTTAATTCCTATGGATTATGAGCTAGATTTGTTAAAGAAGATGCAAGGGTTGAAACAAGCGGGAAAATCTATCAAGGAGTATACAAAAGAATTCTACCATGTCTTGATTAGAACAGGCCATTCTAAGGCCAATAAGGAGAAAGTTTCTTGTTACATAAATGGGTTGAAGCCAAGTATTCAAGAAGAGTTGGGTCTGGTAAGAATGTCTACCACTGAAGATGCATATCAATTTTCTTTGAAGGTAGGAGAAAATTTGAATATAATATTTTAAGTAAACAAAGAGGTGGGGGTCATGGTGGAAATACTAGTGTATGGTCATATGGAGGTTTAAATGAAGATCAAAAGAAGGGTGAAGGATCTAGTAGCAACCAAAACTAGAAAGGAGATAACACCTACCGTCCTCGTGATTAGAATAATGGAGACCAAAGAGGAAGAGCAAGATCTAGATGAGGACTAGGAAGAGAAGGCTTTCATGGAACTTGTTTCCAGTGCAAAGAAGAAGTACATAGAGCCTACGAGTGTCCTCAACATCAAGGAAGGACAAATAAAAGACTTGAGGGTAATGCACAAGTTGCACATGTAGATGAAGATGATGAGTCTTCACATTCTGAGGATGCAAAAAGAGGAGAGGTTCTTATTACTATAAGAGCCTTGCTGAATGATGAGAAGGAACCAACTCAAAGGAAGAATTTATTTTGCACCATATGTAAGTGTGAAGGTAAATTTTGAAATGTTATTATTGATGAAGGTAGTACTGATAACCTTGTTTCAGAAGAGAAGGTTAGTAAGTTATAGTTGGAAGGAAGAAGGAATCTGAATCCATACTTCTTGCAGAAGAATAGTAAAGCTTTGGTAAA
>VDFB02193867.1:759424625-759569088 GCA_007258455.2 Sequoia sempervirens | reverse complement strand
TCTTCTAATAGCTTTGTGACCTCTGCAATTTGTTTTTCTTTGGTTTTTTGTTGCATGGGTTTGACTTGTGTAGTTGGCGTTAGGGATTTCAAGGAATTCTCTTTGTTTTTCTCAAGTTGTAAGACACTATAAGGCTAAGGATTAGCATCAAGTGTGTATACTTTGTTTTTGTAGATGTATTTCATTTTATGATGAAGAGTAGAAGGCACCCCATTCATTGCATGAATTCATGGACTGTCTAAAAGAAGATTAAATGAAATTTCATGAGGAAGAACATGAATTTGTTTATTCAATGCGACCTTTCTAACTGTAAGAGGTAAAATAATCACCCCAAGTGATCTCTCTTTTCACATTATCAAATCCCTTAAGAGATAAAGAATCAGGTTGAATGTTGGATTTTATTAATGCCAAGCCTATCCAAAAGGCTCACACCACACACATTAAGGGAAGATCTAACATCTACAAGATTTCTTTGTCCCTTTTGGTTTGTATTGAGCCATGATCATGAATGCATTATTTTATTTGCACTTCCAATGAGGGGACTTCACTTTGGTGGAAAAAAATATTAGCATTTATCTCTTGAATCAGTGGGCTACTATTTCCATTTGGTTGCACATTAGAAGAGACAAAGAACTTGTTGCAAGGATGCTTGAACTATGTTATGATAATGAGGGGAGGCTTCTGAATAAGTTTCCATAATGATATCTTAGTAGGAGTATTCTAAGTTGTTCAACAAGATCATACACAACCTAATGTGAATTTAATCGAGGATCAAGGAGGAAATATGTGTGGGATTGGGTAGCTGTAAGTGGGTGTTTGGGGTGGGCTGTGGTGGTCACAGATTTTTTCTAGTGGGATATGTATGAGAAATGGTATTATGACTCAGTTGCTGCGAAACATTATTTTTTAGGTGGGTAAAGGACAAGTTTGGGTTTGTTTTGAGTTTGTTTCTTATGTGAAGGGGGGTAAAGGATGAGTTGAGATTGAATAATATTAACATCCCTTGGTGAATGAGATTCTAACATGGGCTCTTCATCTTCTTCTAAGGGAATAATATCATTCTTGTCAACGTTATACTTGTCTTGCACCATGATATTTTCCCTTGGAGTCTGAGAGTTTTTAGGAAAACTGCAAACCACATGTTCTTGATGTGTGAGGGTTGTTTCTTTTAAAATGACTTCATCACAAGTAGGGGAATGATCAAAGGCTGCATTGTCTTGTTTAGCAAGAGTGGGGATGATAGGAGAAGGATCTATTTGAGTTTCCATTTTCTCTAAGGTCTTATTCTCTCGTTCCATATTACCTACCCTAGTAGGAGAGCTTGTAGTATGTTCATTCAAGGTTGAATTTTGTATAGTAGCTTCATGACAAGTGGGGGAGGCATCAAGAGAAGTACCACTATGATTTTCAAATAGAGTGTCCCAAATGGTAGGAGCATTAGGGAAGGGAGGTTCAATATTCTCATCACTTTTAATAGGTATATCTTCTAACACCAACCTATCCTCTTTGCATCGAGGATGGATATTAGGAGATAGAAAATTTTGATTATCATGGTTATGGAGACTAGATAAGGTGATGTTTAGAAATGTTTTGATAATCGGGTATGTGTAGGATCATGATGGGCCAAAAAGTGGCAATATGAAGGGTATGTGGCTAATGACTACTTTTTTACCCAAAATTGATGAAATGAAAAGTGTTTTTAAAAGAGATTCTCATATTTTCACCAATATAAATTATGCTTAAACTTTGAATTTAATAAGTAATTATTATTCATTTTCTATTCAAATTACGACTAAAGTCATAATTGATAGGTTGATTGAAAAATATCTATAGCTTTCAAACTGTATCCCATTTTTTGAATCCAAAACATGAATCACATTCTATGCTTTGCATACTATGGGATTAAAAAAGAAAAATTGCATTTCATGAAGTTTTGACCAAGCTATATTGTCATACATATGAGTTTTTATATTTTAAAAATTTGTAATAAAATTCATAATTACTATTTACTTGGAAAAAAATTACAAAATCATATGCATCATACCAGGGCATGAGTCCTCTACTTATATCTAAAATCTTATAAAAAAATATTATCATTTTATTGTGGTTAGGGTGGTCAGACAGAAACCTACTTCGTATTTTTTCCTGAAATTTAAGTACCATTGCATTGAAATTTCAAATTTTCACCAAATAGATTTTTTTTTTAAAACAAACCTAGTAGTTTAGAAACTACGTGCAATTTGTTACAGATTCTATTCTTACATATTTTTGAAATAATATAGATAACTTATTCAAAATTTTTATGTCAAGTTTCCTAACTCTAATTTTTCTGAATTATTTGCCACTTAAGGGCCTATTTTTTCCATGATGATCCTGCACATACCCAATCTCATGTTGTTGTTTTCTAATATCCTCCAAAGGGGAATGAGGAGATGGGAAATAAAAACCCTCAATGCTTGTATCTTCTTTCACCAAGATACCTTTGTCATTAATAAGAGAGGTATCGGAAGAAGAACAAGTATAATTGTTATGATTGTCTACACTACCATTCTCACCAATGGGAAATGTAATATTAAGGATTGTGTCAATGGTTTGAACATGTTTCTTAATGAAATCATTCTTGTAATCAAAATTGAACTCATAAGAGGGTATGTTGTATTTATGCAATCCATTTTTAACCAAATCAAAGCCACATCTTTTGAAAGAAAACATACTATCATGGAAAACTAAAGAAAGTGAAATATATGTAAATGCAATTTTCAAATATGAAATAAGGTAATTTTCCAATTATATTATGCAACAACCTGAAAGATGAAATTTTGTAATTGAAAATTTGAAATTAAGCAATGCATGAAATGAGATAATTTAAGCTAGATCTAATGAAATGCATGCTATATAAACTTAGCCAACTGATATAGATAGGTAAGGGCAACAAACAGAAGCTTAAAACCCTATTAGTCACCCAAGGTGACGAATTAGTCCCAGTAGGGATTTTTTAAAGAATTTTCATATTATTTTGGTTGATTTTGATGTTTTTTGTGTTGTATGATGTAGACCTAAGATTTTAATGCAAAATTTCATAAATTTTCAATGATTTAAGATGCAAAAATGCAAGCTAAATGCACTTTCACTAATGCAAAATTTTAGAAACCCTAAATTTCAATTAACTAACGCAAACCCTAATGCAAAGTCAATGCAAGCTAGATCTAGGGTGAGGATGGAATCTGAATCAGAAAAGAAGGTATTCAAAAAGTTGGGTTCACCAAAATGTGGACACTGATTTTAGAACCCACGATTCTCTAACATGTCTAGGGTTTTCCACCTAAAAGGAGAGAGGTAGGCCAAAATGCACAATGTCTCCACTCAAAACTAATGTGAGTATGAATGAAATATATCTAAATGCAATGTTATAAATGTAATAAATTGATAAAAGATGTTGATTATCAATGCAAAATCTAAGAAATGCAAGATGTTTGAAAACACATTGTGGTATATGCAAACATAAACTAAATGACCTAGAAATGCAAATGAAACAAAATATAAAACTATAATAAATAAATGTGTGTAGTTGTAAATGTATTGCAGACTAGAATGGAGATTAAAAATGCTACTAATTCTAAAATTTTAGCCTACTAGGGCACTTACACCATTCTGGGTGACCTAGTCCCAGATCTAGAAAATTGTACAAGACCCCATTTCAACCAAATGGGTATCCAAATCTATAGAAAACTATAAAAGCATGTGCAGTGGGACTAAGTTTCCATTTATGGTGATTTAGTCCACTTTGTCTTTTTTTGAAAATCCAAAAGTGCAAACAAAAGCCCTCGGTCTGCACTTTCTGTTCCTCCAGGTGTTTGGTTCTAAAACTCTGATTTTCAGCATTGTAAGTGAATTTTTGTGAACATATTAACCTATCCAACAAGGATATGTTTTCAAAAAAAATTCCACTTATCTTTCAATGATTTCCAAACCTTCAAAGTGCCTAAATCTACAAACACACAAAGAAAGAGAGAGAAATTTTGAATGTTAGGGAATAGAGGTTTGCCTTGGTCAAACCCCTTTTAGGTAATTAAAGCAAATGAGGAAATAAGATGAAGCATGAAAATGAAATGAAGGTATTAGAAACTTTCCATAATGGTAGATCTTGATTTTTTGCAATAATAGATGAAGAATCTTCCCTTGAATGTTTGAAAAGTGATCTTGAATGCTCTCTAAATGACCTAATGCTAGCTTGCTTGACTTGAGATGGAGAGTGAATGATGAATGAATGATTAGGTTATTGAATTATGATTTAGAAGCTTTTTTATATAGGTGATCCATCTAATGATCCCCAAGGCCGACATGAAGCAAAAATAAACTTAAAATCCAATTTTCCTACTCGAACCTTGAAAATAGCCCAAATGGGACTAAGTCGCCAAGCTGGGCAACTTAGTCCCACCTGGATGGGACTAATTTTCCCATATGGGTGAATTGGTACCACAGGGGCACTTTTGCCAGCTAGATTGTTAGGGAGTGAGGAATTTTAGTTTTCATGTCAACTTAGTCATGTCTTTGATCAAATTAAGCCTCATGATGCACAATATGGGGCCATAAGGGTCTATTAATGATGATGTAAAGGGTAATTAGGTTAGGGATGGAAATTTCAATCTAAAAGTGTGATTAAGTACACTTTACAATATTAAAATGAGGTCCACATAGCCTAGAAAGGAACAACATCCAATGTGAATGTGTAGAACACATTACAACACTAGATTAGAATTAGGTTTAATTTACAAGCCTTCTAGATTAATGTGATAATGTAATTAAATACATTTAATAATATTGAATTAGGGGGAAAATAGATCCATTAGACTTAAATGCTTAATAAGATTCTAGAAAAGTGTGAAAGTCGTTTACAACACTTTACAAAACCTTTACAAGACATCATTAGATGCATTTTATTTAGTTTGGAAGGGCCAAAAACCTAATGTAGATGTGTAAAACACCTCACAACACTAAATCAAGGCCTTATGAAGTCCAATTTATCATCAATTATTCCCATATCAACCAAGAGATACATTTATTTGTGACAAACACAATGTAAGCCCGTTTCAAAATTTCAAGCTTACATCACAAGACTTGAACTTCTTAGAACTAAGAGTGAAAATAAAAACTGTACACCCCTACATAGACCCTGAACTAAATTCTCCCCTTAGTATTCCTAAATTGCCACATTGATGTCTGGAACTAGTCCATTCACCCTTTGTGCTCTTTGACTTGCTAATAGCTCCCTAGGATCCAACCTTTGATGACATACATGTGATCTCAGGTATGAAATTATATGATTCTTCTTAAATTTGTTCACTGTCTCCTCTCCTATTTCAAGCTGATAGTGATAGAGAGACCCATAGAGGTAGCTCGATGAATCATTCATGATAGATTTCTTAATTTTTTCATACATGTCCGCACAGTGTTGCTTATAGAGGCATTATTTCGGGAACAACTCACCTATGTAACCCTCACCCTAGAAAAATTTATATTGCTGCAAATTATAGAGTAGAAAATTATTCTCCAAATATATTTTTTCAACACCTTCACTGTAATATCTTGCACTACTTGCATATTTTGTGCAAGGTCCACAGCATGAAATGAAAATGGATAGAATATTGGATGGAAAAATTAATCTCTAAAATTTCGTATGCAACTCTTCCTCCCCTATAAAAGTCTTGACACAACTTAGGATCTAGTGGAACAATTTACCTTGAAGACTTGTTGTAGTTCTTCTTCTTCTATACATCCTAAAAATGACCTCTCCCATGGATGGATTGCAAAATTGACCCTATAGTTTCTTATATAGATCTCCATTTTGTTGCATCCACCTTCACACCCTCCTTCCAAAACTAGTTGAAACATATGCAACCACCCTAAGTTCACAAAACCTCTTTTGTAGAAGCCCTTATCATTGGAAAAGAAGTGACAAGAAAAATAAGGATACATAATTAAATGCCACTATTCACACATTTGAAACTAGGAGACCTTAATGTATAATAATTACCAAGTACTACATACACGTCATACCAAATTTGATCTAGTGATATATAATTAAAGGGTTACAAATAATTTTCACTTTACTCATAATTAAAAATTTATCCCTGATCACAAATAGAATTGCGTGGTTATGTATTTTAACCTTTGAAAATATAGAAATTGTTCACTTGATTCTTAACACAATTTAATGACTCTAACTAATAAATTAAAGAGGGAAATTGAAACTGAAAGAATAAGAGAGAATAATGAGACGAAAACAAGTTTGATAATGGAGTTCACCCATATGTTTGGGCTACATCTTCGGATCAGCTTCTCAAAGAGGAACCACTTTATTAATGACGCCAATCTTATTCTCCTTATTACATCATCCAAGCTTCAAATCTGCATTACAAAGTCTTACAATCTCCTACCAACACCTTCAAAATTCCTTCCCAATATGCCTAACTTCTCCACCATGAAAATTTCCTTTGCGAAAAGAAAATTGCTTGTTCAAAAGAGAAAAATCTCCCCCTTAAAAACACCAATTTTTCCTAATATGGTTCATAACCATATGATCTTACAGTCTCCCATTACATGCAAAAATCTCTAATAATTCCCCCTATTACAAAGGTAAATCTTTAAAAATATTTCTAACCTGTTCAAAATAATCCAAATCCCTTTAAATTAATGGCTCTTATAATTTTGAGCCTTACAAAATATTCCTTCAAATCTTATATAATCCTTAAAAAGCCTTTAAAAATCCATTTTTTTAAAAAGATTTTGGGCTTAATATAATCGAGCCCCTTTTAAAATATTTATGAATTTTATTTTAAATGGTTTAGCTCATATATTTTGGGCTTAACTTCTAATTCAAATAAGATAAATTCCCTCAAAAATTTCCAACAATTGTTGGGAAAATTTGTAGGAGGGAGGTTAATGGTTCGAATCTTTTAACTCCCAAAATAGTTTTCTTTAAGTATTTTAAATAAAACTACTCCCATTATATTTAGTGAAGAGACTATGTGGTCTAGTGGTGGAGCTTGGAAATAGGAAAGGGGAGGTTGAGAGTTTGACCCTCCACATGACCACTTTTGGAAAATAAGCAAACCTGCGAAGGTGCCACATGGCACCATTCCATTGGTCCACGTGGTATTATTTCATTTGTTGATAAGTGCCACGTGTCAAAGTACGAGTGGTCCAACTCAACTACTTGTGCCACTTCATCATCTACCATGCCATCATCTACCAAATCATCAACTTCCATGTCATCATTGGTTTCCGACTGTGCCTCCATGTCATGGTCAGCCCATTTTGATTGAAACTTTGTCTTGGCATAACTTTCTCCTACGAGCTCCATTTTCAATGAAACAAACTATGTTGGACTCATGGCTATGAGCTCTTCATCATGATGCTAATTTTGACCAATTTGAAGATGATGATTATTTTTCCTTTCTGACTGATCTTTGTACCCAGTTTGATCCCAACTTTGACCACACATAACTCTCACATACAATCTCCTTTTGACACGATTGAAATTGTGCCAGGATCATGTTGATGAGCCCTATGTGATGATTCTAGCTTAGTTAGATTCTGAGACAGTGAATTTTTTGTTCTTTTGGATCCTCTTGGATCATTCCTCCCAAATTGAGAAGCTTTTGGACCACCAATTTTTTTTTTACATAGAATTTAAGTGAGAGCAGTGTTGCCTCACTTCTCTGGTATCATTTGTTTATCCTTCTAGAATTCTTATCATCTGAACCATTACAAACAAGATGCAGAATGAGATAGCATAACTAATACAATCAATTAGATACCCATTAGTGTTCATTGATGCATCTACTAGCCACATATAACTAACTAGTAGAATGACAAACCACAACACTGAATAAACTGATGTGAAAGAAAAAGCATCAACTTTTTGAGTCTCTTAAACAAGAACATCATTCAAACCCTCTTTTACCACCTTAGGTTGAAGGCTTAAATGTGCTTGCAACTAATCCTCACATTGTGTTGTCTGTGACATCTTATCAAAATTAGAAATTGTTTCATTTTCATGCTTAATATCACTAGTTGTTACAAACATGAGGGTTAATGTATTGCTTGCATTCACAATCATTTTCAAATTCCCTATGTTTACAAAAAATCTATCATTCTTCATGCAATGAGCTTTCACAATGAATTAAATTCCATATTTAAACAAATGATACCTATTATGTTCCTTGTAGAAAATGGCATTTCCATCATACAAGTAAGGACTCCCCAAAACCATCCCATAGATGTCAAGCGGAATTACATCTAAATCTACGTCATCTACAAACTTGGATGTGATTGCAAATTGGAGTTTACATTTCCTTGACACATGTAACCGGGCATTATCATGCACCCGACCCAATGGATATGGTTTGGGATGAGGTATTTTTTTAATCCCAATTGCTTAACAACTTTTTCAAAGATTAAGTTTACTTGTGATCCACTATCTATGATTATATCAATTTTACTCTATTTTGAAATAGTCCTTATATGATAAAATTCATTCCTTTTACTTTCACTAGGAATCTCATTTTTCTTTATAGAAGAAGCATGGGAACTAGTACTAGCAATAGGAACAATACCTTTTATACCCACAACTATTATATTGGTTTCATCATCAAAATTTGATCTGAGATCTTGCACGATGGTTGCAGTATTTTTCTTACCATTTTGATCCTTGAACCACTTTGATTTCTGATCAGGATGCAATTTCCAACATTTTGCGTCTCCATGTCGTTTCTTTTTGTAGTGTGAGTAATAAGGCTTTTCTTCCTCTTTCTTCACGCAAGTTTCTCACTGCATTTCCTTATTCCCTCTCTTGTTTCCTTTATGCTTACTAGATTCCACTATTAAACTGTCATGGCTACTCTCTATGCCTATTTTAAGATGAATGGCTTGCACACTGACTTCATCAAGGTTAGTTGGATTGAACATAAGTATTGTATGCCTCAATTTTCATGTAATCCACTTATATGGGTATGTACAAGATCATGATGGGCTAAAAAGTGGCAATATGATGGGTACATGTGTAAGGTATGTGGATAATGACTTTTTTTTTACTCAAAATTGATGAAATGAAAAGAGATTCTCAAAATTCACCAATATAGATTATGCTTTACTTTGAATTTGATCAATAATTATTATTAATTTTCTATTTGAATTATGACTAAAGTTCTAATTAATAGGCTGATTGAAAAACATCTATAGCTTTCAAACAACATCACATTTTTTTAATCTGAAAGATGTGTCACATTCTATGCTTTGTATACTATAGGATTGAAAAAATAAAAATTGAATTTTATGAAGTTTTGACCAAGTTAAGGTGGTCAAACATACGAGTTTTTATATTTTTTAAAAAAATTAATAAAAAATTCATAATTAATTATTTACTTGGAAAAAAATTACAAAAAAATATTCATCACATAGGGACATGAGTCCTCTACTTATATATAAAATATTATAAAAAAATATTATCATTTTATTGTGGTTAGGTGGTCCAGACACCTACTTCTTATTTTTCCACTGAAATTTAAGTACTACTACATTGAAATTTCAAATTTTTACCAAATAGATGTTTTTTTTCTTTTTAAATAAGCCTAGTAGTTTAGAAACTACATTCAATTTTCTATAGATTCTATTTTGACATATTTTTGAAATAATATAGATAACTTATTCAAATTTTTACTTCAAGTTTCCTAACTCTGATTTTTCTCAATTTTTCGCCACTTAAGGGCTATTTTTTTCCATGATGATCCTGCACATACCCATATACTTCAACAAAGTTTCTTGTGTGTATAAAGGAATGCCAAAAATTAAAGTTTTTTTCCTAAACTCCTATGTATATCCCTAGACACTTTGTCCTTTCTCTTGCCTTAATGATTGCCAATTCATTACTGCTTTTTGCATGTGACCTAATGGATAAAACTATTTCTTAAGTGCAATAATAAACTCAAACCAAGAAGAAATAATTTTACCATATCGGCTTAGATCTTCCTGAGTTTTACTCTCCCACTAGATTAAGGCTATGCCTCCTAGGTGAAGAGTGGCTAATTGGATCTTTGAAGTATCATTAGTAAACTTTTGAATATTGCAATAAACTTCAATTTGTTTTATCCAATTATCAAGTTTCTCTACATCTAGTTCTCCATTATAAGTTGAAAATTCAAATTTAACATCAAGCTTTAACAAAGGAGCATTAGATTTAGGTTGCATAGGTTGTTTCTTCTTTGAAGATGAAGTAGACTTAGTAGACAAAGAATATGAAGAAGATGAAGTAGGTGAAGAAGGTGAAGAAGGTGAAGACAGAGGTTTAGGTGGGTCACGGCCACCTCCTACTCCTTTACCTTTGTCATTTTTTCAAGAGGATTCACCTTTCTCCTTATTTTTCCTATACAGCTCTTCCACCACCATCTTCATGTCTAGGAATGCTTTATGAAATTGTTCTTCATTCTCAAAGATTTCAGGATTGAGAGATTTTCATTCTTTTGGTTGTTCCATGGTTTGTCTTTGAGTAACTTGCCTTGATCTGATCTCTGGATTAAACTCTTCAAGTGCACCTTTTCCTCACTTTAATTTCAACTTGGTTAATATCTACTACTTACAAATTTTCCTATTAAACTACTTTGATACCAAACTTGATCTATAATTAAAGGGTTACAAATAATTTTCACTTTACTCCTAATTATATATTTATCCCTGATCACAAATAGAATTGCATGGTTATGTATATTAACCTTTGAAATTGTAGAAATTGTTCACTTGATTCTTAATGTACAATATTAATGACTCTAACTAATAACTTAAAGAGGAAAATTAAAATTGAAAGAATAAGAGAGAAAAATGAGAAGACAACAAGTTTGATCATGAAGTTCACCCATATGTTTGGGCCATGTCTCCAGGTCCACTTCTCAATGAGGAACTACTTTATTAATGATGTCAAGCTTATTTGCCTTATTACATCATCCAAGCTTCAAAATCTGCATTACAAAGTCTCTTACAATCCCCTACCAACACCTTCAAAATTCCTTCCCAATATTCCTAACTTCTCCACCATAAAAAAATTCCTTTACCAAAAGCAAATTGCTCATTCACAAGAGCAAGATCTTGCCCTTAAATACACCATTTTTTCCTTATATGGTTCATAACCATATGATTTTACAGTCTCCCATTACAAGTAAAAATCTCTAATAATTCCCCCTATTACGAAGGTAAATCTTTAAAAATATTTCTAATCCATTTAAAATAATCCAAACCCATTTAAATTAATGGCTCTTATAATTTTGAGCCTTACAAAATAATCCTTCAAATCTTATATAATCCTTAAAAAGCCTTTAAAAATCATTTTTTTTAAAGATTTTGATCTTGATATAATTAAACCCCTTTTAAAATATTTATGCATTTTATTTTAAAGGGTTGGGCTCATATATTTGGGGCTTAACTTCTAATTCAAATCAGTTTATTCCCTCAAAATCTACCAACAATATGTGGCCCAACGGTTGTTGGGCAGATTTGTAGGAGGGGGGTTAATGGTTCAAATATTTTGACTCCCAAAATAGTTTTCTTTAAGTATTTTAAATAAAATTTCTCCCATTATAATTAGTGAAGAGACTATGTGGCCTAGTGGTGGAGCTTGGAAATAAGAAAGCGAAGGTTGAGAGTTTGACCCTCCACATGACCAATTTTGGAAAATAAAGAAACATGTCAAGGTGCCACGTGGCACTATTTCATTTGTTGATAAGTGCCACTTGTTAGAGTATGAGTGGTCCACCTCAACTACTTGTGCCACTTCATCATCTGCCACATCATCATCTACCACATCATCAACTGCGACATCATTTTTGGTTGCTAACAGTGCGTCCATGTCATGGTCAACCCATTTTGACTGGAACTTTGACTTGGCATGACTTTGTCCTACTGGCTTTGTTTTCAATGAAATGAATGGTGTTGGACTCGTGGCTACAATCTCGTCATCATGATGCCAATTTTGACCAATTTGAAGATGATGATTTTTTTCCTTTCTAACTGGCCTATATACCCAATTTGACCTCAACTTTGACTATGCATAACTCTCGCGTATGATCACCTTTTGACATTATTCAAATTGCATTAGGATCACGTTAGCGAGCTGTATGTGATGATGCTAGCTTTGTTAGATTCTAAGATTGTGAAATTTTTGGTCTTCTAGATCCACTTGGATCATCTAGTTTGACACACTGCAGGGATATCGACACTTCCCAATTAATTTTGGCATGATAATATCCCACTACCCAATGTACTCTTTTCTAAATTAGTAGTTTACTAATTTTCATTCCCATTCACTACTAACTCATGGAAGCATGCTCCAAAAATAGGACTTCATCTCTTAGAAGAAATGACAAGATGCACATTAAATTTCCCATATGAGAGGAGCATAGAATTCATGTGAATCCCTATGCAGTAATGATGAGAAATTTGGCTTTGTACTTGCAAAAGAAAATACAATATGTTAGAATAAATCTAACACTCTACTGATGATGGCTCCACTGCTTGACTATTGAGCCTATCCTGAGCTTTGTACCATTAACGCTAGGTTTGCCATCAAGCACCAACTAATTGCTTAGCTTTACATATTATTCAACCATTATAAACACATTTTAACTTCTCCTTCCACGAACACTTTAATCCTTTTCCTCACCCATTTCCAATTTTTTTCCTTTGAGCTTAGCTATTTCAATTATTTTTGGTTGTGCTTACATTTGAATATCATTGACTAAGGTAACTACCTTTCCCTCACATCCCATTTTTTCCAATTTATTTTCCATTTAATTCCCCTCATGATAGGCATGCAAAATGATGAATGAATGAAATTTATCCAAAAAGTCCCAAACTCTATAAAATATATTTTAAGCTCCAATACTGAACCTTCTTTTCCTTGCAAGTGTTTACAATTATCAAGAAATCCCCTTCCACATGTATTTTTGAAATTCCCAATTTCAAAGCAATTTCCAACCATAGCAATATAGCCCGAGCTTCAGCTATATTATTAGTGCCTACTGAAAGTTGACATGAACTTGTTGCAATTATAGTTCATAATGAGTCACAAATGCAAATACCTTCTCCTGAGGCTCCCAGATTTCCTCATGATGTATCATCAAAATTGAGTTTGAAAAATCAAAATGTGGAGATTTCCATTTGATTTCTTTTCTATTCACTTTCATTTTGATATTTTGATGCAAACTCCCTACAAAAGGAAATACTATGTTTTTCCATATTTTCAAAACGAAGTCATCCCAACTTTTGTAAAGAGAAGAAGTATTCTTATACTTTATAATATGTGTGTTAACAACTTCTAGGACTACTTTTTCAATTTTAACTTTGATGACCTCAATTGAAGAAGATTTTTTCCTGAAAATACACAAGTTGTGTTCCCACCATATATTCCATATTGCAAGGGATGGAATAACCTGCCAAATAGAAGCAAAGAAAGAGGATTTTAAAAAAAAGAGGCCAACTCTGAAACATGTCCCAAATTGTATTTGGCAAAGGATTATATAGATTTAATTTTCCCTTTATAAACATCCAACACTCTTATGCAAAGTTGCATTGTACAAGAAAATGATCATGTTCTCCAAATCTTCATCACACAATAGACACTTAAAAGGATCAACTATCTTCAGTTTTGCTAAACAATCACTTGTTGAAATCCTCTTTCTCAACGCTAACCATGCAAAACACCTAGCTTTTGGAAGGATTTTATTTTTCCAACAAAATGAGTAAGCCCTTTGTCCTACCATCTGACTTCTTCATTGACTTGAAGATCTATATCCTTCCTTCACTGAATAAGAATCCACTTTTGATGGACAAAATTCTATCCCACTTCCCGGAAAGGAACACAACTCTACTATTTAGTATTCCTTGAAGTAATGAAAAATGATTAGCAGAAAGCAATGAATTTGAATACTTCTTCCAAATTACTTTACCCGTTGGGCCTTCTGTTGCATGTACATAGTCCAAAATGTTTTCACCCCATTCTAATGACAAGACATCCATTATTGGTTGTAATTTTTGAATATTTCGCAAGGGTGACTTACCATTCCATGAGTCTTGCAAAAATTTCACACTTTGTCCATTATGAATTTCCCATGTAATATATGAAGTAATGATAGACCTGCATAATACCAAGAAATTACACATATAGTTGAAACTTTTGGAGAATTTGAGATGGTGAGAATTCTCGAGGGGCTTGTATTGTCAAGGTATTTAGCCTTCATTAACTTACACCACTTTGTTTTTGGCTTTGTATACATTTTCCAAGCTAACTTGACCCCAAATGCCTTGTTCCTAATTGAAATATTATGTATACCTGCTCCTCCTTGGGTTTTTTCCAAAGCCATACTATCCATTGATATTAAAGGCACTTTCTTTTTATCATTCATATTACCCCTCCATAGAAAATTTCTAATAATTCTCTCAATTTCTAAGATAACAAACTTTGGAGCCCTGAGTACCACCAAAAAGTAGTTTGGAACTGCAAATAAAATAGTTTTTATTAACAAAATTCTACCTAATAAGGATAACCACCATGTCTTTCACATTAGAATCCTTTCCTTTAACTTTTTTATCACTTTGACCCAATAATCAGGCTTATTTGGACCCTTGAAAAAGGGAATGCCTAAATACACACATGGAAATTTCGCTTGTTGAAACCCCAATACTTTAACTATCTTTTCCTTTACAGCCTCATTTCTGTTGAAAACATATTATTTGGATTTAGAGGCATTGACTTTTTGGCCCAAAGCTGAGCAGTACTTATCTACCACTTGTTTGATTTGTATGGATTCATCCATAGTTGAGTTACCAATACAGATGGTATCATCTACAAAAAGAGAATGAGTCATCAAAATGTGTGTGTTTGAAATATTAATACCTCTCCAAAGCCCTATATTTTGCTTATGAATGATAAACCTACTAAGTGTCTTAGCCATGATGATAAATAGAAAGGGGGAGAGGGGGTCCCCTTGCCTCACTCCCTGTGTTGCCACAAAAAAACCTATAGGAGAACCATTAATAACAACAAAAAACTTTGCTCCAGACAAACAAGAGTGAATCCATATGTACCATTTCCCTTTGACACCAAACTTTTCAAATATTTTATCAAGAAACTCCCAATCTACTCGATCATATGCCTTCATCATATCTAGCTTGACAATGAAAGAAAGCAAGCTATTAAAATTTGCATGATCTACTTAAGATCAAATAATAAGACATACCTTTATGTTATCACCTTATTCCAAGCTATAAATTTATCTTACCTAAATTTCTTGCTTAAAAAATAATGTAATGATTAGACAAAATCTGGAAATTTCACAATCATGCTTTTCATCAAGTTAGACTTTTTATGTCATTTCCATGACAGATAGGATCGAACCTTATATCACTCAAGTTAACATGTAAAATAAAAAATCTTATTATCTTCCTCGACCAACTAAAATATTTTAAGGAAGAGCCAACAAAATAAAAATGAATACTCCAAAAAGCCAACATCTAGATGATGAAATCCGTCTCACGCCGAATAGAATTGGAATCAACATCGATTAAGTAGGACATGAACATACTATTTTCTAGTTATGGTCGGCCAAACAGTTGAGTTAATCTCTAGTTTTTTTAGCAGTGGCAGGGAAAAAGAGAATAATATTATTATTAAGCCTGTCTAATATGTTTTTGTTTGCCGAAGAGAGTGAAGTTAATTTGTATCTTAATTTCGAAAACATAACCATCTTATCGTGACATTTCTGGGATGTTATGGTTTTGAATTACGATGACGACGATAAGGAGGATATTTACAGTAACATTAATAGTGAGCTTCTTGATGAGCTCTCTCGTGCCTATTACAAACATTTCCGACTAATTGCGAGTTTGGTGTTGAGCAATTTGAAGAATGGAAGAGAAGAAAGCTTGGCGTAATATTCCAATTCTTAACCACTTTAATTGCTTTGCTCTGTCATGCACAACAACGAATGCTGTGGAAAGTGCTGGTGGTGAAGATATAGACTCCCGTAAAAAGAGAACAAAAGGAGGATGGAAAACCATGCCCTATATAATAGGTAAGCTTATTATTCTCCTCCTAAAATATTTATAGCCACTGGTATTAGCATTTCTGAGGAGGCTGCAACTAAGCATATTGGTGTGCATTTTGAAAACTGTGTTTTTGGGTTTCAATTTTCTTTAAATTGCATATTTTAAACTTTGACTTGTTTAGGTTGTTTATTTAGATCATTCGTTTTTTTTAATAAGATCTATTTATTAATGTGATTTAAGATGAATCATCTAAACAAATCAAAGCTTAAAATATATTGTTTGAATCAAAATTATAAATGTTGCTTCATATTTTGAAGAGAGATTTTGTTTGCAGGATTCGAGAGCTTGGAAAAGCTGGCACTTGTTGGGTTGCTTGCAAATACGGTGGTCTATCTAAGAACGAAATACAACATGGAGATAGTTGCAATTCTAAAACTGCTCAATATCTTTTCTGGTACAACACACTTGGCAGCCTTGGGCGGAGCCTTTCTTGCAGATTCCTACATCGGTCGATTTCCAGCAATACTCATCGGTTCTTTTTCATATTTAATTGTAAGTATGGTTCTGAGTTTAAAACAAGGTCCAAACTTTGAATTAAAATTTGGTCTCTTGGCTTTGGTTTGCCACAATAAATATTTTGATTAATGTGCAGGGAACTAGTCTATGGACTATCACGGCTTTAGTCCCAACACTGCGACCGCCACATTGTAGTGGCATGCAAGCAAAGTTGGGAGAATGCAAAGGTCCTTTGAAAGTACAGATGTTTGTTCTTGTGATGGCAATGGTTTTCATGACCATTGGGTCAGCTGGAATAGGCCCATGTGCCACGCCGTTCGGGGCAGATCAGTTTGAACAAGGAGGAGCAAAAGCACTCCAACAAAAGAAAAGTCTACAGAGTTTCTTTAATTGGTATTACTTTTCAAACTGTGCGATCATTCTAGTGGCCAGTACTCTTATTGTTTACCTTCAGAGCAATGTGAATTGGGGCTTGGGATTTGGTGTGTGTACTATTCTGATGGTCTTTGCTATAATTGGCTTCCTTGTTGGAGCACCCATTTTCCACCGTGTAAAACCAGAGGGCAGCCCTTTCACAGGTATCGCACAAGTCATCGTGGCATCCATCAAGAAGAGGAAGTTATCATTGCCCTCGGATCCGGCACTGCTTTATTATGACCAAACCAGTCGCAAGATCTCTGTTACACCTAGATTCAGGTATCTACTATTCATTGCATTTTTATTAACAAAAAAATTAATTTATTTGTCTTTTAAAAAGTGGCTAAGGTTAATTTATTAGACTATAAAAAAATCTATACAATCAAACATAGAAAATGCATTTAATTCTTCATTACTTCGCTTATTTTTATTAACAAAAAAATTAATTTATTTGTCTTTTAAAAAGTGGCTAAAGTTAATTTATTAGACTATAAAACAATCTATACAATCAAACATTGAAAATGCATTTAATTCTTCATTACTTCGCTTCATCACTAACACTTTTTATTCTATTAATTGTTTTTTTTTATGCCAACTCAAAATATATGTTACCTCTTATTACTAAAAATGCAATGAATAAGTTTTGTTTCATATATTTCCCTCACAATATAAAAGTTACAACAATGGGTCCATCTAAAAATTCTAAAGTTTTTGTTATAATAGTTGATTGTAAAATTTATAAAAATGGAATCATTTTAGATGAAGGGATGCAATCTAAAAATTTCAAGGTTTTTGTTATAATACTTGATTATTAGAAATGAGTATGTACGGGAGGATTAAACTTGTTAGATGGATGGGGGATTATGTTCAAAGATAGGTTCTCTAGATTCTGAGCTCGATTCTTTATATTAGATATTTATTCTCAAACTACAATTCTCACCCAACCCACTCTATATCTAGGTGTTGGGGAGGGGGTGGAGGAGAGGGGGGCATGGGTGGCAATTATAGGGTTCCTAGGAGGTTATGTTCAAAGATCAATTCCTTAGCTATCAAGATTGATTCTCCTAATTTAAAGATTGATCTTGTGTGTATGGAAACTATTGTCATGTCGTGGGGAATCATAAGGTTCTTGAGGGACTAAATTTCAAAGAGTTGATCTCTACTTTAGGCCTCCTACCCACCCTCAACAATCAATTTGATTTGAGACATGTTACATATAGAATGCACAAAAATGTAGATTAGCTAGTTGCCCCTACAAATGCTAAGTTGTAGGGTTGGGTTTCAAATCCCCCATGATCTTATAATAAGCATGTTTGATAATCAATTTGGATGGACATGTTACATATAGAATCTTTCATCTTGCCATAATGTTGAAATCTTAATTCCCTATTATCATTAAAACCTACTCCTTACTGCTGTGTTTATATATATTTTAATTGTAATTAAATATATTGCTACTAACAATAAAAAAGGGTACATATTGCATCCATTTTTATGTACAATTTCTTACTATTTCAATTTCTACTAAATCATTATTGTGATGTGCTTTTGTTTCTTGTTTCCACTAATTATGATGTTTTATATATATATATAACTTATTAATTTTATAAAATAAATAAATATATTTTTATTTTATTAATGAAAATTTAATAATTTTAGCCAGTAATGGCATGGTGTGATGGTTAAGTTGTTGGGTTGTTATTCTTGTCATCAAGATCCAAACTTCATTAAAGTGTAATTGTTAAGAATTTATATTGAGGATGAGGTCCTGTTTATGACCTCACCATTCATAACTTTGGATCAATATTTGAGTTGAGAGAAATGAAAACAATTAAACATTCTGCTATATATTTCTTTCATCTTGTTTGTTTTCAGAATATAAAAGAGATTTCAATCACTTTACTGAGCTTCCCATGCTTCAATTTGAAAAACAGTTTCCTGAACAAGGCCGCCATACCGACAGAAGGAGACATGCAAGCAGACGGTTCCGTTGCTCGGCCCTGGCGCCTCTGTCCCATGCACAGAATAGAGGACATGAAAATCCTCATCGCAATCCTACCCATGTTCTTCTGTAGAATCGGCAATGGACTTGGAGCAGGACAGCAAGGGACATTTGTGGTTCTCCAGGCCCTCACAATGAACCGACGTTTGGGTTCCACAAGCATCAAAGTGCCCGCCGGTTCCATCGATAGTGTCGTATTGTTGACAACGCTCATATGGCTTCCACTCTACGACAGAGTATTGGTACCACTTACCAGGCGGGTCACAAAACAAGTAAGGGGAATTACGCCTCTTCAGAGAATGGGCATCGGCTACGCTATTTCATCGCTCTCCCTGTTGGTAGCCGGTTTGGTTGAAGTGAAGAGACGGAATGTGGCAAAAAGCCTCGGGCTCACTGACGACCCCTCTGCCATAGTTCCGATTTCCGTGTTTTGGCTTGTCCCTCAGTTTTGTATACAGGGTCTGTCCAATTGCTTTTACGCGGTGGGCGCTTTGGATTTTTTCTATACCGAGTTTCCACCCAACCTGCGTAGCACGGCTATAGCGCTCTCCTCTATTATGTATGCAGTGGCGGACTATTTAAGCGTCATTATGATCACGCTCATTCACGGAATGACGGGTGGTAATGGGAAGCCTAATTGGCTTGACAATAACGTCAACCGTGGCCGACTCGATTATTTCTACTGGCTCTTGATGGTGATTGAGAGCGTCAACTTGTTGTATTTCATGTTGCTTGCATACTTTTATAGGTATCGAGAAAATCCTGTGTCAGATGGCGGTCAAACGTCTGAAATTTCTGACGGTCAAGAGGTGCCTTCTAAGCAAACAGACGTATAACAGAAGCTTAACTGTAATCTACCTCGATTTCTGTATTATAATAAATGTCTAATGGTTTGAATATTGCCATCATACACTTCTTATCAATATATCCTTCAAGCTAGCTTCTATTAAATTTTGTATGTAATTTTAAACTATCCTCATGTAATGGTTTACACTTAAAGAGTTTATTTAGAAGTTTTTAAGTTAAAGAATGTCTTTTCATGTTATTTTATAGTAATAAATAACAACGTTAGCTATCTTTATTCAAAATATGTTTTAATTTATCAAGCAATGTTAATAATGCTAAAGCTAAGAGTGAATTAAAACTAGAAAGAAATTAACTATTTAAAATATAGAAATTGAAAAATGGTATAAAAAATATAATCAACAAATGATAAAGAACCTAGAAAGTAAGCTTGGAAAATCTTGAGTTAGAACACCAACATATTGCATTATCATCCGATCTATACACTATATCTAAATGTAGTTCAAAACACAAACTTCTCTCAAGAATTTGATTTAATTTGCACACAAGAAGACAAAGAAATAAAGTGTTGATTCTTGGGTGTAATAGGAAATGTATTGCAGCAGGTCAACTAAAATTAAATACTTTAAGTGAAAATTTGAATGTAGAATAAGGAATATATAAAAATCAAAAGTTTATGTCTTTGTGAAACTCAAAATGTATGCTTTGAGATGGAAGGAAAGGTTGGGATTGCTTGGGATCCTACCTTTAAATCAAGCCCCTATTTTGGTCTTTTGACCTCTATGCATAATTAATAAGAAAGAGAAAGTTTGGAGATAGTGTGTTTTGTTAATCTTAACTGTGTCTAAGAATAAAGAAAAAATACAAAATAGATAAATATCTGAGTGCACATAGGATTGAACAATATCTAGTGATGAACAATAAAGATTTTGCTAATAACAAGAGGGAAGTGAATCACAAATAGAAAGAATAATAGAAACAAGGGTTGTGATACAACTGGAGTCCCTACCAAAAGGGAAAAGAAGGGTTGAACATAATTTAAACTCTTATGTATAGAGTGATATAAATTTAACTATTGTTGGCATGCATTGAACAAGAGCATTAAAGTAGATATCAGGTATGTGTAGGATCATCATGGAAAAAATAGGCCCTTAAATGGCAAAAAATTCAGAAAAATTAGAATTAGGCAACTTAACGTAAAAATTTGAATAAGTTATCTATATTATTTCAAAAATATGTCAAAATAGAATTTGTAGAAAATTGAATGTAGTTTTTAAAATACTAGGTTTATTCAAACAAAAAAAAACTATTTAGTGAAAATTTAAAATTTCAATGCAGTAGTAGTTAAATTTCAGGGAAAAAATAAGAAGTAAGTGTCTATCTGACCACCCTAACCACAATAAAATGATAATATTTTTTTATAATATTTTAGATATAAGTAGAGGACTCATGTCTGGATGTGATGCAAACTTTTTTGTAATTTTTTTCCAAGTAAATAATTAATTATGAATTTTTTATTACAACTTTTAAAAAATATAAAAACTTGTATGTCTGACCACCTTAACTTGTCAAAACTTCATGAATTTTTATTTATTTTTAATCCTATAGTATGTGAAGCATAGAATGTGACACATGTTTCGAATTCAAAAAATGTGATACCGTTTGAAAGCTATAGATGTTTTTCAATCAACCTACCAATCAAGACTTTAGTCATAATTCAAATAGAAAATGAATAACAATTATTTATTAAATTCAAAGTAAAACATAATTTATCTTGGTGGAAAGCTGAGAATATTCTTTAAAAACCATTTTTGTTTCATCAATTTTGGGTAAAATATTGCCACTTTTTGGCCCATCATGATCCTGCACATGCCCTATCACAACTTCATTTTAAAATATAAATAAATATATACAAACTTAAAATAACATTGCAAACCAAATGAAGCTGAAATTTAAACAATATAAGTATAATAACAATTCACTGATTCCCTAAACATTTGATTATGATAATCATAGAAATAATGTAAAACATGATTTATATTGAGAGATGCCAAAAAAATTAATGTGGCACCATGCATAATACATAGATACAATTACAAACAAGATCAAAAATCAATGTTATCATTTGATTGAATTCAAAAACTAAGGGTTCCAAAACATGCACAGTTCCATCTGACAATCCAAGGGAAAATTGGTTTGGATCTATAAGGTGAGCTACTCCAAAACATATAAATAGCAGACATGAGATCTACATATTTGAAACAAACAGATAATTACTTCCTATAGAAAGTGAAATTATCCATGGGCATTACACAAGTTATCTTTAAAACCTTGATTTCCTACACAAACAATATGCCTAGAAATTAGTTTACAATGTACATGGATTGTAATTCTCATCTACAATTATAAATTTGGATGAGCTCAACATTAAAAAATGCACCCAATCCTAGCTATGGGGATTCCACAACAACTCACCTAATATTTGAAAGAATACATGCAGATGGAGCAATGCGACATCCAAGTTTCAATATTTGAGTATGGAATATGTCAAAAACACCATCAAACAAACTGGAAAATATTAGTTGACTATCACAAGAGTTGGTAACATTAGATATTTAAGTAGGAATTGAGAGAGATGGTACCCATTGCAAACAATCATCAAAATGCAAACTGTCAGTTAGGAAAGTACACAAACAAGAACAATTAATACAAACCTAGATAGAGGAAGTGCATACATAAGATTCAAAATTCCATACAATATAGTAAGATAATTTATGCATACCTATTTAAGGGAAAAAACAATAAAAACATTAGGTTAAACTTCCCAACCAACCAACACAAAATTATTCGAGACAATTATGCATACTTTTTTTGTCATTTTGGCCTATTGTGCATAATTTTTAAACCTTTATTAGGATATATTAGCCAATTCGACACATTTAGAGTCACGACTCCATTTTTTTTGAGGTATCATCTAGTTCATGGGTGAAAATTTGTAGAGATTTGCCTGATTTTCTCAAATTGAGCCCATCAATGAGGCTTAGCATTTATATATTCTTTGCATGAAATTGTCTATGGGCATTACACAGGTTATCTTTAAAACCTTGATTTCCTACACAAACAATATGCCTAGAAATTATTTTACAGTGTACATGGATTTTAGTTCTCATCTACAATTATAAATTTGGATGAGCTCAACATTAAAAAATGCACCCAATCCTAGCTATGGAGATTCCACAACAACTCACCTAATATTTGAAAGAATATAAGCAGATGGAGCAATGTGTTATCTAGGTTTCAATTTTTGAGCATGGTATATGTCAACAACACCATAAAAAAAAATGGAAAATATTAGTTGACTATCACAAGAGTAGGTAGCATTAGATATTTAAGTAGGAAGTGAGAGATATGGTACCCATTGCAAATAATCATCAAAATACAAACTATTAGTTAGGAAAGTACACAAATAGGATTAGTTAATACAAACCCATATAGAGGAAGTGCATACACAAGATTGCAAATTCCATACAATACAGTAAGATAATTTATGGATACTTGGATAAGGGAAAAAACAATAAAAATATTAGGTTAAACTTCCTAGCCGACCAACATAAAAATATTTGAGATAATTACGTAGAATTTTTTTGCCATTTTGTCCTGTTGTGCATAATTTTTCAACCTGTTTTGCAGGATATATTCACCAATTCAGCCCATTTAGAGTCACAACTCCATTTTTTTAGGTATCATCTAGTTCATGGGTGAAAATCTCCAAAGATTTGTGATGCAAGAGCATCACTCAAACATGTGTTTTTGATGCTTTTCTTTGATGCTAAGTGTCATGTGAGTTGGTTTAGTTTTGGGAGGTCCATTGGGATCATAAATCCAATGGGTTAGATAGTTTGAATAGGCTAGGCATTCAAATTGTGATTTTCCCGCCAAAAGTGCAATTTGAATTCTAGATGATGTTTTGGCTTGGTACAAGGTTGGGAGTTTGTTATCAACTCTTGGTTTTGGTTTTACTTACTCTAATAAGGTCTAGAAGGCCATGGTTTTCCTTGTAAAGCTCCTTTTTTATATTTTTTGTTATAATGTCCAGGTTGAAAGTTGCAAAAAGGGTAGGTATAATTGTCAAATTTAGTGATATAGACATTTGCTTTTTGAAAAAAAAGGACTTATGCTTGTGTTGGTAACTATTTTTTAGTTCTTTGATGCTGAATCAATGAAAATATATGCTCCAAGAAGATGTGGGAGCAAGATAGCATGAAATATGCCTTGTTTGACAATTTTATGATAGTTTTATGAAAAAACAACAAAGAGCATATTGGTACAGACTTGTACACCATTTTTTCAAGTCTTTGATTGTGTGGGATGATAATGGCATGTCTTAAGGTTCAAATGTAGGTGGTTTGAAGTGATTTCATTGAGTTTTTATCAAGTTATGGCAAAAACAATGCTTTCTACCCTATTTAGACACTAGGTTTTTTAGCAATAAAGATTTGCTCATATCTTTTAATTTAGCTGTTGGAAAATTATGAAATTAGGTACATAATTTCTAAAATTCTTTTTGCAATTTTCCTCTAAAGGGCAAGTGGTAATTCCTTATTTTGTGTGATTTATTAAAGATAGTGTGTATTCTTGAGCAATGGGACTATTTAAACCCTAGTCTTTGTGAGGGTTTTGTTGAAAATATTGTTTTGAGTTAAACCCTATCAAGTAGAGTTGGAGGGAGGCCTATGGAGTGTGAACAAGTGTATAAGATACAAAAAAATGTCAAAGCAAGTAAAGTTGATGCCTTTTGAGACCATGAGCTTAGGAAAATAGGTTTGAAGAGTAGTTTGTAGGATGTTATTTGTTGTCACCACTGAAAGTTCATAGAATCTTGTGTTTTTTGTTGTGAAGTCCATATTTTCATTATTCCTGAGAGTCTATTTTGTTTGAAATAGATTTCCCTCTGCATCATTATTCGTATTAGAGCTAGTTAAGGAAAAAAAATTATATAAGGGTTAAGCAAGAAAAGAAAGATGCCTCTAAGAAACGTTGAAAGGGTGGTAGAAAGGATATCAACACAATTGGGAGAAGCCCTTGCTAGAGAAATGGGAGAGATGAGATTCAATTTATATGCAAGACTCAATGTAGTTGAAGCTAACCAAATAAGAGGAATAGTTATAGGGGATGTGAGTGACCAAGAAGAAGAAGTGGTAGATGAAGCACCTAAAGAAAAACCTCAAGTAGAGAGGGATGCTAATGAGTTGAGGATGGAAAGACTTGTTGAAGGAAATCAAGAGTGAAGGAACCAAGGTGAAGGTGGAACTTCTAGTGCATGTAAGCAATTTAAATGGTGAAGAACTCCTTGATTAGATAGGGGAGTTGGATAAGTACTTTGAATTGGAGGAGGTACCTGAAGAACAACAAGTAAAGTTGGCTAGGACCAAGTTGAAAGGTCATGCATCCCTATGGTGGGATTATGTTTAGGAAGATAGGAAAATGAAAGGTAAATCCAAGATTACTTTTTGGGATAGGATGATTGCAAAGTTGAAGGGAAAATTTATGCCTAGTGACTACATGACTTAGTTGTATAGGAAGTTGCAAAAATTGAAACAAAAAGATATGGGAGTGAAAGAGTACACTAAAGAGTTTTATAAGTTGAGTATTAGATCAGGACATATGGAGGATGACACTAATAAGGTTGCAAGATACCTTAAAGGGTTGAAATATAGTTTGCAAGATGATTTGAGCCTTACAAGCCCCAAGACACTTGAATATTGTTATTAGTTGACCTTAAAGGTTGAAGAGAAGTTGAATAGGAAGCAAGAAAAGAAAAATAGAGGTAGAGGTTCATATGGGGGTAGAGGACACTACTCATAAGAAAATTAAGGTGAGTCAAGCACCTTTCAAGAACAAACACCAAGTTCAAGAGAAGATTTTAGAGGAAGAAGACCTAACTTTAGGGGTATATTTGGACAAAGAGGAGGATTCAATGGCTTCACAAGAAAATGTTACAAGTGCAACACATTTTTTGTTCATAAAGCTTGGGATTATCCAAAAGAGCAAACCACTACTACCTTTAAGAATGAAAGAAGGACTCAAGTTTCTCAAGGAGGAGATGAAGAAAGTGTTAACTCCTCACCACATCTAGAAGAACCAAAGATAGGGGTATGTGCAGGGTCATGATGGGCCAAAAAGTGGCAATATGATGGGTATGTGGCTGATGACTTTTTTTTAACCCAAATTTTATGAAACGAAATGAGTTTTTAAAAGAGATTCTCAACTTTCCATCAAAATAAATTATGCTTTACTTTGAATTTAATAAATAATTATTATTCATTTTCTATTTGAATTACGACTAAAGTCCTGATTGATAGGCTGATTGAAAAACATCTATAACTTTCAAATGGTATCACATTTTTTGAATTAATAATATGTGTCACATTCTATGCTTCGCATACTATAAGATTAAAAAAAAAAATGAATTTCATAGTTTTGACCAAGTTAAGGTGGTTAAACATACGCGTTTTTTATATTTTTTAAAAGTTGTAATAAAAAATTCATAATTAATTATTTACTTGGAAACAAATTATAAAAAAAATGCATCACATCAAGACATGAGTCCTCTACTTATATATAAAAGCTTATAAAAAAATATTATCATTTTATTGTGGTTAGGGTGGTCATACAGACACCTACTTCTTATTTTTCCCTTTAAATTTAAGTATTACTCTATTGAAATTTCAAATTTTCACCAAATAGATTTTATTTATTTTTAAATAAACCTAGTAGTTTGGAAACTACATTCAATTTGCTATAGATTCTATTCTTACATATTTTTCAAATAATATAGATAACTTATTCAAATTTTTACATCAAGTTGCCTAACTCTGATTTTTTGAATTTTTTTGCCACTTAAGGGCCTATTTTTTCCATGATGATCCTGTACATACCCATAGGAGAATCATTGTTTATGAGAAGGAAATTGGTCAAGGTTCCAATGGAGAAGGAGCCACCATAATAAAATTGATTATTCAGGACAATTTGCAAGTGCCAAGGTAAGTGTTGCAAAGTTTTTATAGATTCAGGTAGTACTGATAATTTAGTTGTCATTGAGATGATAGAGAAACCAAGTTTGAAGGGATTGCCTCATCCTACACCTTATAAAGTCTCAGGGTTGAATAAGAGGCAACAAATACTAGTTAATGAACAATGTTGGGTAGAGTTCCAAATAGGAAGGTATAACAAGGTGTTATGTGATATCATTGCAATGGATGTATTCCATGTGCTATTTGGTAGGCCTTGGCAATATGACAGATAACAATGCATGATGGTAGGAAGAATTTTTATGTTTTGGAAAAGCATAGAGTTACCTACACTTTAGCACCTTTAAAGGAGGAAGATAAAGACCAAAAGGTTGGCTCAAATGTGATGATAGTGGGTGAAAATGAGTTTCTAAAGCCAATAGAAGAGGAAAATATAGGTTTTGCAATGATGATCAAACATAGGACTATCATAACAGCAATAAGAATTGAAGAGTTTCCTTAGGAAATTCAAGACATGTTGAAGGGTTATGCAGATATAGTTGTTGATGAACTTCCTAATTCTTTGCCTCCAATGATAGATATTAGTCATCATATAGAGTTGTTAGAATGGAAATCCAAAGCTTTTAATTCAGTTGAAGATGTTGAGAATATTCAATTGGAACTTGAGAATGCACACCAAGTTATCTCCAATTTGCAAAGGCAACTTGGTGAATTCAAATTAATACAAGATGGCATCAAGGAGCTATGTCCCAAGATAGAGGTCCATTTATTTGTTTTACAGTCAGATATTTACAAAGAATGGGAAGCTGGCGTGCTTTGACTCTTTTAGAAGAGGAAAACAAAATTGATCAAGAGTTTATGTCTAATGCCATAATGGCTAGAGATAGAAAGAGGCAAAAAATTAATCTCATTAATTCCATTAGAGTGCAAGAAGAGAGGTATAAGGAACTTGTTGATGAGAATGAGAAAATCTAGTTATCATTGCAAGAGGCATTCATTTTGCTGCAAGATACATATTCATCATTGACTAATCAAGGTAGTAATATAGGTGGATTGTAAAATCAATTACAACATTGTGAAGTGATTTTCCAAGAATTATTAGAAGCTGAAAAATACAATCCAATTCCTGGAGGGTTTGTTTGAGGAAGCTAAGTCATGTCTCCAGGACAAGGAAAACATGAAATCTGAGTTTGAGACTTTAGTTGCACAATTTAGTGATAAAGTCTTAGTTGTTGAAGCCATATTACTAGAGAACATCAAATATGTAGATAATACAACAAATTTGAAGGAGGATCAACTTTTAGAAATGAATTCTAAGTTTGACAGGAAGGCTGAGATTGAAGATCTTTATTCAAGAGACCTAAAGTAAAAATGAGACAAAAATTAGAATTTTTGAAAGATGTGTAGGGAAGTTTAGATGATGTGAAGTAGAACTACATATCAGATTAGCAAGTTGCAAGGGTCCAAGATGGAACACGTTTACAAGGCCTTAAATGGTGCAAACAAGGAGCTAGATTTATGCAATGGACAATGTACTTCTTTGGAGAAAATTTTGAGTATCAAGGATGAATTTTTTTGGGAAAAAGATAGATATTTATCTTCTTTACAAACATACATTTCACCACAAGATGAGGTAAATGGACAGTTGCAATTGAAGTTGTAGACCTCCTCTAACATGGAACTGAGTTTCTTTTCTTTCCCTTGGGAGTATGATGTAGGAGCATCACTCAAACATCTGTTTTTAATGCTTTGTTTTGATGATAAGTTTCGTGTGAGTTTTTTTAGGATTGGGAGGTCCATTGGGATCATAAATTCAATGGGTTATATAGTTTGAATAGGCTAGAAATTCAAATTGTGATTTTCTCACCAAAAGTGCAATTTGAATTTTACGTAATGTTTTGGCTTGATACAAGGTTTGGATTTTGTTATCAACTCTTGATTTTGGTTTTTATGAGTCTAATAAGGTCTAGAAGACCATGGTTATCCTTTTAAAGTTTCTTTTTGATTTTTTGCTACAATGTCTAGGTTGAAAGTTGCAAAAAGGGCATAATTGTCAAATTTAGTGATAAAGACATTTGGTTTTTGAAAAAAAGGACTTATTCTCAATATGGTAACTATTTTTTATTTCTTTGATGATTGAATCAATGAAAATATATGCTCAAAGAAATTGTGGGAGCAAGATTATATGAAATATGCCATATTTGACAATTTTATGATAGTTTTATAAAAAAGCAGCAAAAAATAGATTGGTACTGACTTGTACACCATATTTTTAGGCCTTTGATTATTTTTGGCGATAATAGAATGTCTTAAGGTTCAAATGTAAGTTTTTTGAAGGGATTTCATTAAGTTTTTCTCAAGTTATGGAAAAAACAATGCTATTCAGAAACTAGGGTTTTCAACAATAAAGATTTGATCATATTATTTAATTCAACTATTGGAAAATTATGAAATTTGGTACATAATTTATGGAATTCTTTGAGAAATTTTCCTCCAAAGGGAAAGTGGTAATTCCTTATTTTATGTGATTTATTAAAGACTGTAAACACATAAAATATGTTGATTGACATTGCACATTTGATCCTGACCACTAACACCGTTTCATCCTAAATCATCCCCCGGTCTAACCATTTAATCAAATAACTTTATTTTATTAAATTCATCAATGTTCCTCTCTTAATTAAATAAATCATTTATCTAATTAAGTCATTCTCTCTTCTTGTTAAATCAATCAGTTTGATCTAATTATCCTAATTTAATTAAATAATCAATTTTATTTGAGTAAATCTTTAAAGTCCATCCATTAAATGAAATAAATTAAAACCTTATTTAGTTTAATCTAACTTCATCTCCTTGGTTAAATAAATAAAAAAAATTATTTAATTAATCTTGAAATCGTATTCTTCTCATATTTGATTTAAATAAATCCATAAATCTAAATCAAATTTGTCACATCAGCTAATCTCTCATTAAATTAATTAACCTTGATTAATTTAATCTCTTCTCATGTCCCATCCTCTAGCTTTTGCAACTTGCACATGAAAATAGATTTAATTCATTTATTAAATCTCTATTTTCTCTCAAAAGGCATAATAAATGGAATATTCCTCAAAATTAAATTCAAAATCCAAGTGGACTTTGTCCTTCCAACAAGGCATTTACTCCACCTAATAAGTCCTTTTTCCTTGAGCCAAGTGGCATTCAATGCATTTTCTTTCCCTCTTGCATGTCATTTCAACAATTTCAAAATCCACCTAATTGCATTTATTGACACATTCTTCAAAACTTGCACATCCTTTATCCATTCACATGTTGACAGGTGGCATCTTTCCATTTGTTGATTCTTAGTCCCAAATTGCTCCTTCTTGGACATCTCTTCAAATTAATATTCTATAAATAAGAGGTTTTATTCCTCATTAGATCATCCACAATTTGAGAAAATTTATTATACTCAAATCCATAGCAATCTATCATCAATTTCATCCAGCATAGTTAGGCTTTTTGCAGATTTTCAACATGGAGCTCCATTGAAGTCATCATCACAAGCATGCATCTTTCATCAATCATCTTCATCACATCATTGGAGTTGGGAAAGGGCCAATTTTCACATCAAATTGGCACCAATTCCCCCATGGGATCAAAAGTTTGCATTACTTTCAAAAGGATTTAATCTACTTTCTTGTTCTTTCATTATATTCTTGTTTTCATCCCTATTTTGAGTTTTGTTAATGGATTTCATGGGTAATCCTTGTTACTACTTGCATATGATCTTCTAAAGTGTTTTTTTATGGTGTTTTGCAGGTATTGGGATTGGGGTTCTACATTTTGCGTGAGAAGGAGTGCACTCTTGAAAATATAATCATGTTTTTGCACTAAGTTTCATGTTTTCTTGTTGTTTTTATGCCTACAGGAAACTCCACCGCTAGTTTAGCTCAACATCGCTATTTAGCACCACTGAGAACTCAGCGTCACCATATCGCACCACTGCAAATTTCAAACTACGACGCTCCATATGTAATACCCCTCCGTGTCGGTTGTTCTGGTCTTGTGTGTAAGTATATGTGCATGCTTCATTGACCACTATGTTATTTGATTGTGTGAAAAATATCAAATGTTAGTAGTCATGTTTAAATAATTAATTTAAATCATAAGTGAATCTGTGAGGTTATTTAAAATATAATTAGAAATTAGAATAATAATCCATTAAATTAAATCAAATGATTTAGATCAAATGATCAAATTAAACTAATTTGTTAAAAGCACAAATGATATTATTAGATAAATTGATTTAATAATCATAATGAACAAAATAATCTGGAAAAGAAAATAATAAAAAGGAAGGCAATTGGAAAATGGAAAGTGAATAGTTTATTAATTAAATAAATCGTGATAAGATTTTTGGGAAGTGTAAAAGGCAAAAGAAGCTGGAAAGAAACTTCACCTATCAAGCAATTGGAAGTCGAAAAGAACTGAACTGTAGAATATGAAAAAATAAATAAAGTATATCTAGCTTTTGGGAAGGATCTTCTAAGAGTATTGGAATCTGAAGGATGAGTTTGAGGCTGTCAAATTTGGTCTGCAGTGGAGCCTTTCTATCCTTGAGCAAGGAAGATAGGAAAATGGATCATTTCAGGGTGCAGCATCCATGTTTGTAAGAATGATGTGTAGGAGAAGTGAAATCACAAAGAATGTAATCCTTACCATTTCTCAATCTTCCATTTAGTTCTTCACCAAAAAAGAGGTATGGATCTTCATGTGGTTATAATCTAGTTTTCAAAAAAAGAAAGTAATTTTTATCTCCTGCAATGTCCTCTATGATTACAAATAATGAGTCACTAGTTAGTTGTAGTGTATTCTTCTTTTGCAATTTGATGCTTTATGTTAACATTCCATGATTGATTCCCTTCATTCTTTTCGATGATAGAATTTTATATGTCAATTTAAGTGCATTACGATTTATGCTTTGAGATTGATATTATGTGGATATGTGCCTATCAATCTCATTCCTTGAGGCGTCATGTTGGAATGTGGAGTCGAGTTTGATAATGTGTTTCCAATTCGGTCTCATAGGTGGCGTCTTCTTGTATTTGAAATTTAATTTCATTGAATCCATTTTTTTATGGTGTTTTCTTATATTGATATTTGACACTGGTATTACATGTTGATCATATGAACATAGCTTGATGTTCGGCACCTTGTATTTTTCTTTATGACGGTGATTGCTTCTTTTATCATCTTTTATTCTTATAGATTGGCCGATTTGTTCCCTGTGCGGTGAAAACTGTTCACTGTTGAATAGGCATACTCCAACGCCTTTCTAAAGTCCTCGTTCCTTCGAGGCATTCTTTCAAGCATTTCAAGTGCCTTGCCTTTGTACATTTTGCACCTCACCTTTCTCCTTCCCTTCTGACTGGTAGATCACATTTTGAATTTGTTAATAATACAAGTAGATGGCGATATTTCCAGTTTCCAATATTCACTTTCTGATATACTTGGCAACCTGTCACAGCCGGAGCACTTGAACATGGCAGGGTGTATAGATTTAAATAAACTCCCTGGTTTTGTTATCAAATACCAAATGTTATCCGCAAGCCTGAAAATGGCTTCTCAAGTTTTTGCAACCGTAACCATCTCAAACTTGGAGGAAGCTTGGTTCGTGTGTCTTCTCTGATGTCGTCAATGAGCAGATTGTTCAAGTGAAGAAATTGAGGACCAATGAGCAGATTATTTAATTCTCTTGGTCTGCGCAATGTTTCAAGCCTTTGCCAATTACCTATGTTCAGTCGAAGCTGAGAGAAAGTGATGTTATTGGATACAGTGTTTAGTTGAGCTCCTTCGCATAGTCTGGTAATCTAAATTTATATACTCTCCCTAATACCCTTGGCAACCTGTCACTGCTTCAGCATTTAGAGTTGAGACATAATATAGAATTAAATAATCTCCCTGAAATCTTTGGCAGCCAACATAGCTGCAAATTTTAGACTTACCAAAGTTGTAGAAGATTAAATAAGCTCTCTGATTTCATTTTGGCCTATCTCAACCCCGACACCTGAACTTATTAGGAAGTTTTAATCTCTCTGATTCCTTTGTCAATCTATCGCAGCAGATGCATTTGATTTTAAGATGTATTTTTCACATGCTTGTGTATTTATGGAATGTTAGTTTTTAAGTTATTTACTTTGAAAGAGAATTAGTTATTAAGCGAATAAATTGGTCTAAGTTGAAAGAAAAAGTTGTCTATATTTGATTATTAGATAATATTGTTTTTTTTTTTGAGGAAAATTTACTTATCTATCATTCATTAATAAAAAGGTTTTGATTTTAATAAATCAATATAAATGTGGGGCTAAAACTAGGTAATAGGGAAATAAAGTTATATGTCCTTTCAGATGTAGGTATGTGGATATAGGTAGATCAATGAGTCTCTCTCCTTTTCATTATATGAAGTTTTATCTTAGGTACGCTTATCTTTATGTTATGGTGTTTTAGTTAGGAATGATGCCTCTTTTAGGATGGAATAATGAGTTATAATTTAAATGATATAAATGGAGGGATCAGTGCTATCATCCACATCTTTTGACCTCAGACTAAAAGAATTTTGATCATATAAGGGTAAAAGTGTTAATTGATCTTTTTGTAGATATTTGTGATAATTGTAGGGTAGGTAATAACGTTATAGGTGATATTTTATCAAGTTAAGTTAGTGCCATTAGTTTAAAGTATGTTCCATATAATAACATCATCGTATTCTAATTTTGTGTCATGGAAGTTTATTTCTATTAAGTCAATATTTTGAATAATTGTGTTGTAGAGAACATGAAATGGGATCTATTTCTCTTAGTCCTTAGTAAAACATCTATGGTGACTTACAATTGTTGGATTATGGAGGAAGTATGTATTGGAACTTCTTTTGTTGTATGAACTATATCTTGTTAAGCAAATGGATAAATTGTATTTGAAGTTGATGTTCTTTAGTGAATTAGCATTGAATGTATATGTATGTTTAAGGGTTAATTTGATGTTTCCAATTGGATGTGTCCTCCTTTATGTTTGCTTGGTTTTCAAAAATGATTTTTATTCCATTGGGTTTGTGTCGATTTATGAGTGATTTGATGGACCCTTATATTGTGAATTTTCTTGAGTTTGTGTAAGTTGGGAATCCTCTTTAATTTAAGTTGTATTGTTATTGGTTTAACCCTGCGTGGTGAATTCTTGGTTTGTTTGGAGTTGTGGGGGTCTTATTAATTGATTTTGTGATAGAATTGATTGGATACTTATGCGATGCTTGGTTGTGATAAGTTTATGCTTCTTATGGAATGCGGTCTTCCCTCTTTTATTATTTTGGTGAAACATTAAATTATATTGTGTCATGTTTGTTGATTTTATCAAACGTCATTTGTTTACCAACTATATAGGTATCTTGTAAGGAGAAAATTGAGGTCTCCCGTGGAATACCTAATTGGTGGCTTGTGGTTTTATTAAGTGATTTTGTTGAATTCAAGGTTGATTTTCTTTTGTGTTTCCCTATTTAAGGTGACACCATTGTTGAGTTGTGGATGGGTCTTGATGAATCTTCTTTTTTATGGCTTTTCTGAGTTAATCTCATATTTGAAGGAAATTTTATCCTTGTATTGGAATTATTTGGGAAAAACTTGTGTTGCTTCATTTTACCCTTGTTTGTGGGTTTTCATTCTTTTGACTTCCAGAGGCTGGAGATGATTGATAATTGATGTTCTCTCTTTTTATGTGCCTTTGAAGTGGCAAGTGTTTTGGTATCAGGATTTTGAAAGGGTTGTACGAGAATTGTTGAGACTCTGATTTTGTACTTATTAGCGAGATGGGTAATGCCTCGCATGCTTTTATGTTGTGATTCTTTGTTCTAATTATGATGGTACAACCCTTGGTTCCTTGGTTTTTTTATGTTGTTGGGTCTCTAGGGAGAGTGGCTCCTCTTGGGGGTCGGCGCCCCGTGTAAGGGGAAGAGCACAGGAGAACCCACGAGTGAGTTAGTAAACAAGTGAAAACCTAATAATTAACTTAGGAGGGTTGGGTAGTAATATCATTATAAGATTAATAAAATGGATGCCTCATCTTCATTAGTGCTTCCGTAGACTAATGGAAGGCTGAGAAGGCCGTGGTTGGCAAGGTCATGACCTCGTCTTCATGAGAGGTCTATGGCTCCGCATGAGCTACCCTATGGTGTCGGCGCCTCCAATTGGGAGGAAGAGCACAGGAGATCCATAGATGGGGGCCGGCGCCTCAGTTTGGGAGGAAGGGCCAGGAGAACCCATGTGGGCTATGTGATGACACTCTCCCCTAGTTGCCCATGTGTTTTACTTTATTGTGTTCCTCTGGAAGTAGGTTGTGGGAGTTGGTTTAGATTGTTGATTTTTGGATTTATCTTGATTAATGATTTTGCCTTGATACATCTTTGGTGTACTTTGAGGATTTGTATGATCTCATTAATATTTGACTTATGACTTTGTACTCTTTTGATACTGTGATATGATGTTATTGTATTGTAATTTGGAATTGTATTATGTTTATTAATTTAGTTTGGTTGGAAGTGTTTCATGATCATCCTTTGGTTACTTATTTATTGGTCATTGCGTTGATTTATGTGATGGGATTGGTGATCTTAATTTATTATGTTGACTCTTTGATGTTGTTGCAATTCTTGAAGTTTATGATACTTTTGTATATTGTGAGTCTTGTGATTCCGTGTTGGGATGTTCTTGGTTGAGGACTCTTCTTGTCAGCTCCTAGCACGGGGGGTGGGTCTTCGGACTCACATGGTCGGGTGGAACGTGCTAAGCACCCCATTGGGTCCCCAGTCGAGGATCAAGAGGTGCGGATTGGTGCGGATGCAGCGACTCCAGAGTTGTATTTGTCTTGGAGCCAGTTATGATTCTTTTACTTGTATCATGTTATCTTGTGTATGATTTCCATTTATGTTGGAAACACTTTTGTATCATTGTACCTCTTGAACATTGTATTGTAATGTAACGTTAAATCTTTTGTGGCTATTGGCAGTTGTTATTCAATGTGTTAAGTTAATCATGCAATATGTTGTTTTTATGTAATCAGATGGTTTCTTATCAATGCTTTATCATGTATGTGTTGTATTTGTTAATGATTATTTTGTTATGGATTATATCTTGGTTTTTATTCTTTATTATCGTTGTGCGGATCTAAGTTTCGTAATGACTCCTCGTGTACCCCAAGGGATGTATTTGTTAATGAGTCTGCTTAAATGAAATTCATGTCATGATTTAATACATTTACATGTATGTTTGCCATACGTTTAAAAAAAAAAAAATTTGCAGTGATTATTGTGTTGTTGTCCTTTGGGGTTCACACGGCGAGGCGTTACACCATACTTCCTACCTAGAATTCAAATTTTCATACAACACCGTTGAATCTTTCTAGGTCGCTGGAATCTTTTCAAAATCCAAACTGCACTACTAACTAGAATAGCGACCCCTTCATGCTCACTAGTTTGGCTACAGAGTGACACTGACTAGTAAGCGGCGCTATACAACACTACTGGTAATTTCAAATTGCGATGCCTTCATGGATTGCACCGTTGGAGGGAAGTAGAAAGTGAAAATTTATTTATAACATGTGCTTTTTTATCAAATTTGGTTATTTGGTCCGTTTTCTACTTTCTTGACCTCTATTTTTGCAGAACCTAACTGATTTTCTTGTAGGTTGGATTGATCAAAGGTGAAGATGAAAAGAAGCATGATGACCTCATTTCATGATACCAAGTGTTTTTAAACACTCTAGTGTTTGTTCAACACTCTTAGAGGATTCACTATCCCTCTTAAGGAAAAATTTGTTCTCTTTCATGCTTAGGACTTCCTAGTTTCATTTTGGGCTCTATAAATAACTCTTTAAATTATTGTTACAAAAGGGGCTTAAAATGAACTTTAGGACACAAACTCACTAGATTTTGTTTGGGGCTAATAATTGAACGAGGAAATTCTCACACTTCATTTGGTGCTATAAAAAAATTCATTATTGCTATATGGGATTAAAATGAACATGTGCTACTTTGTTTTTTGATTGCTTACTCAAACTAACACCATTGAAAAGATGTATACGCTTCTCTCGTGCCTCATGGCGATCTTGAGAATCAAAAGGATTTTTGGTGGTCTTAGGTTGGGATAAAGTAATTACCTCCACATTTTATTTTGGGAACTAAAATTGAACAAAAAATCTTGTGTGTGAGCCAAACCTATTGTGTGTATTCTCTCTTTGTTTCCAAACAAAGATCGATCGAGTTACAGATACGTTTTCTTTCTATTGTTTATCTTAGAGGGCCTTCCTTGGGGAAAAAGTACTCACCCAAGGGAATGACTCAACCGGTAACACTCTAAAGCCAAGAGTATTTCCAGTCGGGATATAAAAGTGGGTACTGGAACAAAGGCCAGTATCATGTAGTTGGCTGTGATGAGAAGGGAAACAATGGTCTCTCTCCACGTTGGTTCAACTCCTATAAACAAAAATTCTGAATTAAAACCCTTGTTGTAGAAAGGCCAAAATCCCTATCTATTTGTTGGTGCAAGAACGGTTATTCTAAAGCCGACCCACACTTTTGTGATTTTTAGTATAAATAGAAAGTATTCCATGGGAGTTTCATGGGTACTAATGCTTGGCTGCCCCAAGAAGTGAGTTTCGTGGAGGGGAGCCAGTGGGGTCAAGCATCTAACCATTTGTTAAAAATAAGCGTCGCTGGACTTGTCCAAGTAGGGACTCAACAAATATAGTCTTTCATATCCATAGGATTGTGTTTTTTCTTAGTTACAAAACACTTTACTTGTTCAAAAAAAATTGGAAACAAATATTTAACATTGTCATCAAAACTTCAAACCCCTTAGGAAGCAAATACAATTGACCAAATTCATGTGTTATTGCTTGCCCTTGGGATTTTATCCTTAGAGGTTTCTAAACACTTGGATTATATCTCAATTTGCTTACTAAAGTTAAAAATAGGTAACCCTTGCCTTGATTTCATCAAAATTCCACATAACATACCTTGTGGAATGAGAAGAAGTTAAGACATTGGACATCTAGTTTGAAAACTAAAGAGTGTGTTTTTGATAAAACAAAATCACTAAGAAAAGATAACAAAATTGGCTCTCAGACATGTGTTAATTCCTCATGATTTCCAAGAAAGTCAAAATCCCAAAGCAAAAGTCCTTGAGCAAAAGTTCAAAATTTAGGAGTCACACTCGAAAGGTCATCAAGAAATACATTAGGAAGTGCAATCAAAAGCAACATATCAAAATAGACAAAAAATTCACAAGGTTCTATAGACTCATTCCTTTGAACAATCCAAAAATGTATGTTCAGTTTGAACCACTTCTTGGTTAAGAGGTCCTTAGAAGTATTGCATGTTCTTCAATACCGAGGTCTAGTAAACAATTGTCTTTTTTGGTACATCATAGGATCAAAATTAAACCTTTTCATCCATCCTTGAACATCAAACCAAAATCACCTCACCATCATGTTTTGAAAAAATCTTGAAATTATCCTCCATGCTAAGCTTTTTGGAAAAAATCAAAATAATCAAATCCTTGAAGCAGGATCCTTGAAATCTTTGAATCAAAACATCGAATCATCTTTGGCTAGGTATGTGTAGATGCATCCTTTTGCATATGCTTAGTCAAATTATCGAACCATCTTGTTTAGCTAGGTATATGTGGATGCATCCTTCTTCATATGCTTGGTTAAATTATCATCTTGTTTGAATAGGTGTGGGTAGATGCATCCTTCTCCCTACACATATTCAAATTATCATCCTTTGAGAAAATATACCCTCTACATAATCATCCAACATCTTAGGGTCCATTTGTTCATTAATCCAAAAACAAAGCAAACCAAAAATCAAATCAAGGTCAATTCAAAATAAATAAATAAAAAAAAAAAAATCCAAAAGGTCCTAAAAATTATAGTATCCCCTTAGGATTTCTCAAAATTTCAAACATCCACATTATCCATCTTTTACATCATCCCCATCATATCACCTTTGATCCTTAAAAACATCCTAAATTTTCTCTTTTGTATCTAAAAGTTAGATCAATCGAAAGAATTAGAGATTCATCTCCCACGTTCTTGAAAATTGATCCCTATTTTATGGTGCAAACTAGATATCAACACAAGAGTAACATGGAATCCAACAAAGAAACATCCACTTCAAGTGACCTAAGTCAAACAAATTCAGAAATAAATCTCGTTGAATCAAGTAATCCTCTAATCAACTTTCCTTCATCATCACAAAACCCTCAAGAGGAAGGCCAGGTAGAGGATCTTACCAATAATCCCTTTGGAATGTCACACGAGGAAATCACTAAAATGATTCAAAATCTGAAGAACCATAAGATTATCAATATCATAATGATACTCAACCCTTCACTATACATGCTTGAATTAGCAAAGCAAGGGGCTAAACTCCCTTCTGATATCAATGTGAGCTCTATAGTGGAACCATCCTTAGAGGTCATCCCTCCAATTTCATCCACACCCCCATTCCAAAGTATCACTCAAAACATCCCACTAATCACATCATCGATTTCTCCAACTCAACCCAGTGTTAACAAGGGAAGTGCATTTCTCAATGCCTTACAAACACACACCCTTGTCAATAATGAAGAATCGGATGCAAACACCAAGTTGGGGCAAACCACACCACAAAATCCATTACATAAATATGTCCCTCTCACTTTTCATGATCCCAATGATCCATCATCATCATCCTTTCACACAACACCCCAAACTTCTCTCCCCACAACCTCACAAGGAGAGGGTGACATGTTTGGACCAAGGGGCATTTTCAACACTACACCATTTCCTCAAGAGATCACATCCCTCACATTTTCACCACTTCCACCATTTCCATCATCATTGACACCACTTCTTGTCTTAGGGCTTCCCCCTTTACCAAGTATCAATCAAAATCAAACCAACATCCTGAACATCAATCAAAGCATCACGCCAAAATCTCAAAACTTGTCATCAACATTGCAACAACAAATGGAAACCACACAATCAATAACCACATCATCAACCATCCCTCAAAACATGGTCTCGCAAGGACCAAGCATATCCATCCCACCTTCTACCGTGGTCACTCAAATTCCAATCATCAACACGACGGTGCCTCTCATCACTACAAAAAGCACCATTATGAATCCACCACTGCTACGACCACCACCAAGCTCCAATACATCAATCTAATACAATATTGTGTTGCAAGCCACTCAGCAAGCTTCCTATCAAAAGGAACTCCTGGAAGTACAAAAACAGCAAGCTATGAAACTAGCTGCTTAGTAAGCCGCTCAAGCCATGCAAGTTGCTCAAGCTGCCCAAGCTACATTACAAGCACAATAGGATGCTCAAGCCCAAATCTTATTGCAAGAACAACAACAAAAAAAACAAAAATCCACACAAGGTCAAGCTCAAGCTCAGGGACAAGCTCAAGCCACACAAGCTCAAGCTCAAGCTCAGGCACAAGCTCAAGTGCACGCTCAAGCCCAAGCCCAATATCAAGCACAATAAGCACAAGCACAAGCACAGTATCTCACACAACAAAAAGTGTCCCAATACCAAGCATATCAACATGCGCCAAAACAATACCAAGAACAACAAGAAGCAACCAAACTAGCATCACAACAACAAGCATTGTTGGTGCAACAACAATAGCAGGCTCAGCAACAGGCAATTCTGGCATAGCAACAACAAGACCAACAACAAGCGTTGTTGATACAACAACAAGTACAAGTGTACACGGCTCAGCAGAATGTGCAAATACCACCAATCAACACATCAACCAATCCACCCATCCCATCAACAAATGAACCACCTCAGAACACTTTCATCCCACCCCCTGATCTGCAAAATGATGTTGCAGCACAAATTAAATTACTCTCACAACAAGTGTTTGATCTTCAATCAGGGCGAACCACAAAAACATCCATCAACTTGTGTCCTTATCCATTCGACAGGAGCCATGTGATGAAACCATTCCCAAAGGGATTTGAGATCCCCAAATTTGATAAATACCTTGGGATAGGAAACCCTAAAGATCACATCAGGGAATTCCATGTTCATTGCATGGAAGTTGTGTATGACGATACCTATCTGATGTGGCTATTTCCTAGGATTTTGGCTGGCCACGCCATGGAATGGTTCTCTTTCCTACCTACAGGAATCAAGACATTCCAAGAAATCATAGACGCATTCATAAAAAACTATGCATGCAATATCGCTATGGATGTCAGTCTAGAGGATCTATCAGCTTTGAAACATGGTAAGAATGAATCATTTGCTTCATTCCTACAATGATGGTGATCCAAGGCCAATCAGAGCAAATGGGTTATACCTGAGGAACAACAAGTGTGCACTATCATATCCAACCTTGACAGCCTCTTGGAATTCCATCTCAAAATCCAAGGGATCACCACATATGACTAATTGATTTCCAAGGTGCTCAGCATTGAACGAGCCCTTATGACACAACCTGGAGGATCAACTTCATATCTTGAATAGTAGAATAATCACCCATCCACCAGTTACAATGACAAACCTCGCACATGGGCAAGAAACAAAAATGTTACAAATGATGGTGTCATCGATGCCAAAGTTTTCATCAGTGCCCCTCGACAAAACACACCCACATCACAACAACAAATCCAAAACCATCATCAAAAAAACCATCAAGCTAACGCAACAACATAGTAGCCGAACAATCAGGTGATCAATAATGTCAACGATTAAAGGGGACCACCCTAGGGAAACAAGAACTTCACCAAACGGAAGTACACCACCCTTGGGGAACCACTCAAAGTCATCATGAAGAAACTAATAAACGAAAAACTCATCAAGGCTCCCACCTTTGAGAACTACCAAGAACTAGATGTTAAGCATCCTTGGAACAACAAAACTCAGCTCTGTGACTTCCACAAAATCAAAGGGCAAACCACTAACAGTTGCATTAGGTTGAAGAACCTAGTCCAAGACCTCATTGATCAAAGAATCATAAATGTGGAATAGCCAACAGGAAATCAGAACCTCAAAATATACATGAATCCAATTCCTAACCACAATAAAGGGAACAATAACACTGATAAAGGGAAAGATACCTTCAAAAATGTCAATCATGTATATGATCATGTCGTCACTTCCCTACATGATTACTATGCTACCATCACCATCAAAGGAGCCCCTGTCGATTGTGGAGTCACCACAAGAGGTGGAAAAATTATCATTGTAGGATCATCTTAGCAAAACAAAGCACCCGCACCCAACCCCAGACCTGTTCCCAGTGGTTATAATGTCCTTGATCAACTGAAACGAACCCCAACACAAATCTCCATCATGGAGTTGCTAAAAATTTCATCCACCCACAAGAAAATCCTTGAGGAAGCATTGGCTTCATCAACCATCCCCGCAGATCTTGATGTGGAACAATTCCAAGCTATGGTTAGAAACATGATCACCTCGAATCTCCTTACATTTTTCGATCAATATTTTCCTGCTCAACCATCTCACAACTGTGCACTCCATCTAGAGGTCCTAGTGTAGAAAAATAAATTCAAGAGAGTCTTGGTGGATGGGGTTGTAGGCTTGAACATTTTTTCCCTCAAGCTCATTAAGAACCTAAAAATATCAAAGGATTCCATTGAAAAAGGCATAGGTATTACAATTAGAGCATATGATGATAAAGAAAGAGTGTCCCAGGGCACAATCCAAATCCATATTCAAGTAGGGCCAGCTATCATGGAAACAACCTGTCAAGTCCTAGACCTCGACTTGCCTTATAACATTCTCTTGGGATGTTCGTGGATCCATGCAATGCAAGCAGTAGCATCAACCTTCCATCAATGTGTCAAATTCACATACGAAGGACAAGAGGTCACCATACATGGAGATCCTGAACCATTCTCCTACTGCAAGAACCTAGAGGAAAAATACTACAAGACCCCTCAAATGCCTAAAAATGATGAAGGACCATCAACACCATACATTGATCTAGCCACTCTCGCTTCCACTTTTGTGACAGAGACACCTACCACCCCTACCATCCCCACCATCTTTGATGTCAAGGTCATCATCAAGGACCATGGTTGCGGAAATCATACAATTCCCAAGAATTATTTTATGGTAGGAGAGTTACCACAATCTCCTAGATCATGAAGACATTCGCAGTCAAATGAAGCCTCCACTTCTCGAACATCCCCCAAAAAATATCCCAACTTCAAAAGTTGGGGAGATCTCGGTCGAGAATTCATAGAGGAGGAAAAATATCATCTCCTATACAAAGATAATAGACCAGCAGCTAATCTACCAATGGATGACAGATGCAAAGGTTCGCAAATGATCCTCGCAATGGGCTATGATAGAAACTAGACATTGGGACAAAACAAAAATGGGCTTATAATACCCCTCATTCTGGAGAAACGAATGAGAAATCTTGGCCTTGGATGTACCCCTCTGAGTATAACCATACATGGACGAGGTCCCCCAGTTAAAGCAGTCAAGACTCCTCGTGAACCAAGACTAGCTAAACTTCACTTACTTGTGTCTACTGGTCGAGTTATAGACAATTTCACATTTGACATAATTGATGTCTATAACAGTAGTGATGACGAAGACCCTGTTAGCTCTCAAAAATGTAGGTTTGAACCATGAAAGGTTGCCAATCTTTCATGACGTTTTAGGGTAACAGACAAGGTCAAATGAATTGAGCCTTCTACTCTTTAGGTGCTGCTAGACCTAGGCGAGTGTACCTTTATGAATTGAGCAGACTTGACTTATGATCTTCTCTCTTGCAATGATTTGTCCACAATGGAAAATGGGAGTGAACAAATGAAATCAAATTTGATATGAATTGTATACCGATGCTTAAAACTAAATCCTAATATGCTCAGTTAATAGATGTAAAGAAAGTAAATGAATCTGAATGGTGAAATGTAGAGACTAGTGCCTTATTGGGTAAGCAGAGTCAAATGAAATCTAGATGAGCAACTTTCTTCCTGACAGAAACTCAAATTGTTTAGCATATGTTTTGTTTATAACTTGTATAAACATGCAAGACTGTGACTACTAAGTTCTACTTTAATAATCCATATGAATTTCCCTTATTACTATGATCAACAAAAAGGATTTAATCTCTTCTTGAAAGAATCAATCAGTTAACCACACAAAAACAAGAAATGTACCCTGATAAATTGAATATAAACTTGTTATACCAAATTAAACAATCAGAAAGCATCAATCTTGGAGACAACTTAGTAATACTTTTAATAAATTTAATAGACAATTAACACCAGAAATGAGCTGCAACATCAATTGATTCTCATTAAAATCTCCATTTTGAAATCATACATCATAGTCCCTGTTTGTTGGAAAAAATCTATCCAACTGTATATTCTCTACCTTATCTACTCCAAAAATCTGAAGAAATCATCCTCAATTTACAATTGGGAATGAACATTTATACACTAGCATCTGAACAGGAACATTGTTTCATATTCCAATGTCGGCAAATAGTTGCAATCGGGCCAATTAATCATCACTGAAACAGTCACTGAAACAACCCAGTAAGTATGCCGAAGGAAATTAAATCGTTGTATGCCCATGTTCTTATTCGCTTTCGCTGTGACTTTATAGTATCGGGAAAACCTCATATAGATTTCATTACGTTTCCTCAAAAGCCTTTTTGCCTCTTATATGTCGTTGTAACCTTCAACTGTCGAGGAAACATCATGTAGACAAGTCTTTGTTTTGTTGAAAGTCACCCACCATCTTGTGTCGCCGAGACAAATCTATTCTCTCACCAAAATGTAATATTTTATCTCATGCGGGTCACCATGACTTACTGTTATTGGGGAGACCTTATACAGAATACCTTTCTTTTTACCGAAAGCACCGAGTTCACCATAGATCACCAAGAGAAAGCAATTCTCACACCGACATAATCCCCATGCACATTATCAGCGAGACATATCAATGTCGGGGAGACATCTTGTAGAATGCTTTGATTCATACCAAAAGTCTTCATCCAAACTGAGTCGCTGAGACAAGTCAATTCTCATGCCGACAAAGACCCTTTTGTTTTCCATCGTCGAGACCTCATACCAATATCGCTAACTCCTACCGATATGCTCCTTTCATCCTTAGGTCGCCAAGACCATGCCAACCTCTCACCGAAAACCATTCATTAGACTTCATCGGCAAGACCCAACGGGAGAGCCAAGACTTTACATCAAAGCTCATAAGTCTTACCGAAGTGAATCCTCCCACCACTGGTTGGTGTGACATTGTAAAATTTCCAAGACCTTTCACCGAAAGCAACACATCTAGCCGAAATGAATCTTTAGTGTGCTTGTCAGTGAGACCAAAAGGGTTCGTTATGACTTTACACCGAAAACCCCTTGTTTGGCCGAAATGAAACCACATGTATTGTTTGGTGAAACTCCTCCTGATATGTATTCCTTTATCAGTGGTCGGCAAGACAAGGTGAGTTCGCGAAGACGTTGCCCTAAAGAAAATCTCTCACCGATGAGCACCCCTTTGTCGCCGGTCGGCGAGATAATAAGGTCTCACCAAGACCCTATCCCGAATACCATGACTCAGGCCGAAGTAAGTCCACATGAGCTAATTGGTAAGACACATCGTGTTCGTTGTGACATTATGTCGATGCTACAATCTTTTGCTGATATGTTCCTCCTACCACAGGTTGGTAAGAAATGAAGTACTCGGTGAAATATTACCCCGATGACCCTTGGCTCTTGCCGATACATCTCCCGCTACCTCCAGTCAGTAAGACATAACAATTTCGCTATGACCCTATTCCGATGGTAGCACCCTTTGCCGATAGATGAATTTTATCCTGTTGTTGAGACAATGACAAAGTCTTGCTGAATGATGAATGCACATGACTTCTGATCGCCGTGACATAAAATGAATCTTGCCGATAGACCTGAAGCATACAAATTTTAGCACAAAAACAACATGGGTCGAGGAGACAGCCATGAACCAATGCTAATAGGAACTGCAATATGGAAAATGCATGACCCAATGGATTTTTTGGGGGCACATGGGAAAAATGCAAGCAAAATGTACTCGTGGTGGTACTTATTTGAAAAAATATGAACATGAACAATATGTAAAATCATCAAATTTTTACAGTTCCAATAGACCCCATAACCAACCTACCTATGCTTTTTGAGAACTCCTCACTCCTTATGATTAACACCTTATCCTATGAGTCTGAAAATAAAAACCATGAAATCCATTTAGTCTACCCCCAACTCATCGATTATGACCAACAAGGACTACCAATTCTTGACACATTCAAAAATGATGAAGCGCTCTCAGAATTCGTGGGACTCTAGAATCATATTCCATGTGTGGATCACAAAGCGAGATTCATCATAGAGCTAGATACACATGCATACATGGGGAAACGATTGAATCCCTTAGTCACAAAAGCTAAAAATTGAGAATAATCTCTAGGTCCTTGAGTGAAAACCACACTGTGGCACTCTCCGACCTGAAAATAGTAAAAAGAAAGGACGCATCCAATGATGAAAACTTCTCTGAGGCACCCGAGGATGGGGAATTCAATCTTCCTTTCAGAGCTCTTCATCAGGAAAAATCAATAGTCCTAGCCGAAAAATGCAATCTAGTTAATCTAGGAATAGAGGAGACCCCACACATCACATTCTATGTAGAGTCATTACTATCAAAGGAACAAGAGCTCCTAGTAGCCTTCTTAAGAGAAAGACAAGTTAATTTTGTATGGAGCTATACTGACATGCCAGGGCTCAATCCAAAAATTGTAGTTCATCACCTAGCAGTATACTCTAAAGCAAAGCCCATTAGACAAAAGCTCAGAAAAATGCACCCTCAAGTCACCCTGCTAGTCAAAATGGAACTAAAGAAGCTACTAGACACAAGATTCATTCGACTAATCGACTATCCAAAATGGCTTTCAAATCTGGTTCCTGTTTCAAAACCTGATGAGGGCATCAGAATCTGCATAGATTTCAAGGACTTAAACAAAGCATGTCCAAAAGATGATTTCCCATTGCCCAACATTAACATGATCATAGAGATGATGGCAAGACATGAAATGCTTTCCCTGATGGACAATTTTTTGGGATACAACCAGATAATGATTGCTAAAGAAGACCAACACAAAATGGCCTTCACTTGTCCATGGGGGACTTACTGCTAGAATATGATGTCATTCGGCTTGAAGAATGCAGGAGCAACATACCAAAGAGCCATGATGTTAATCTTCCATGACATGATCCATAAAACTATCAAAGATTATGTCGATGACATATTAGCCAAATCCAGAAAGAGGAAGGATCACATAGCAACCTTGAGTGTTATTTTTGACAGGTTGGAGGAATACACGGTCTGATTAAATCCAAAGAAGTGTGTCTTCAGTGTACAATTAGGAAAGTTGCTATGATACATAGTTTCAATGAGAGGTATTGAGGTAGTCCCTGCCAAGGTAAAAGCAATCCTTGAAATGGAAGCACCCAAAACATTGAAACAGTTGAGAGGTCTCTAGGGAAGGCTTTAGTCCATCTGAAGATTCATTGCACAACTGGCAGATAAGAAAATCTTGTATTATCACCTACTTCATAAGGGAATAGCATACAAGTGGGATGATAAGTGTGAGGAATTCTTCAATAAGATCAAAGTATATCTGCTTACATCATCGGTCCTTATTCCACCGATCCCCAGAAAGCCATTAATCCTATATGTGTTAGCAATAGTAGTAGCCCTTGGAGCTCTCCTAACTCAACATGATGAAAATGGGACAAAAAGGGCCATCTATTATATCAATAGAACAATGGTTGGGCATGAGTTAAACTACTCATTCATTGAAAAAGCATGTCTAGTATTAGTGTTTTCTTCACAAAAATTCAGACATTACATGTTGGCACACAAAATAAAACTCATCGCCAGGATTGATCCCCTCAAGTACTTACTATCAAAGGAAATGCTCACCAGAAGGATGGCTAAGTGGGTCATGATACTATCAGAGTATGACATTGAATATTTGGAGCAGAAAGAAATTAAAGGTCAAGTCATCGCAGATTAACTTGTAGAAGCACCAATCTATTTAGAGAATCCACTTATATCATAGTTTTCAAATGAATTCATCTTCAACCTCAGCATAGCTGATCACTAGAAACTCTAATTTGATGGCCCATACATGCAGCATGGATTAGGAGTTGATGTTTTCTTCATCACCCCACAAGGAGATTGTATTCCTAGATCCTATAAATTGGCATTCCCCTACACTAACAATATTGCAGAATACGAGGCTTTAACCATAGGCCTCAGAATAGCAGTGCAGTGGCACATCATGAACCTCAAAGTATATGGAGACTCCTAGTTGATAATAAATCAAGTGAATGGTGAATACCAGACTAAGGATGATAAGCTCACTCCATACAAGAAACTGGTGGAGACTCTCAAAGAATCCTTCATCAAGATTAAATTTGAGCAAATTCCTAGAGCAAACAACAGAGCTATAAATGCCATGGAAACAATTGGATCCTTACTAGAAATCCCTTGCAACATCCTAAAACATGAATTCTTGGTAGAGCAGCTTCTCATACCCGCATTCGAGGTACCAAAATAAGAATTTTTGTGCGAAATCGTTGGTCCCGGAGATCCCTGGTACCATGACATTTATACCTACCTATGAATAGGTGTCCTACTTACTGATTTACCCTCAAGCTTAAAAAGAACTTTTGTTAAAAAATCCTCTAGGTTTGTCATCCTAGGAAATACCTTATACCGTAGAAGCATAGAGGGAACCTTATTACGTTTCCTTAATATTGACGAAGCCTTGACTACTTTAACCAAGGTGCATAATGGGATTTGTGGTTCACACTCGAGTGGAATAACCTTGGCCAAGAAACTGCTGAGGATGGGGTATTATTGGCCCCCTATGGAAAAAGAGGCACACAACTACATCAAAAGGTGTCTACAATGTCAGCAGCATGGGGACCTCACCCATGCTCCAGCTCAAGAGTTCCATCCTATCATTACACCATGGCCCTTTTCACAATGGGGGCTTCATCTCATTGGAAAAATAACTCCCACTTCATCCAATGGCCATAAGCTCATCATAACCACCACTGAGTACTTTACCAAGTGGGTGGAAGCCATACCAATGACCTACATAACTAGGAAGAAGATATCAAAGTTCATCCTGACCTATCTCATATGTCGATATGGTGTTCCCCAAGCTATTATCTCCGATAATGCGACACTATTCAAAAATTAGGATTTTTGCGACCTTTGAAAAAAATTTAAAATCAACATCGCTTCTCCACCTTGTACTATCCCCAAGGCAATGGCCAAGTAGAAGCTACCAATAAAACCATTTTGAAAATCCTCAAGAAAATAGTCAATGATGCAGGTCATGATTAGCATTTTTAGCTCAATCCCACCCTCTGGGCCTATCAAACTAGCATCCATACAACCACTGGTGCCACCCCATTCTCCCTGGTCTATGGATCAAAAGCCATACTGCCTATTAAGATCAAGTTCCTATCACTAAGAATATCACTGCAAAATCTTATCATAGATGAGGAATACTGGGTATCAAGACTAAATGAGTTGGAGCTACTAGATGAGCAGCATATAGACACTTTAAATCATTTGCAAGTCTATTAGAACATAGTCAAGAGGAGCTATAACAAGAAAATTAGAAGCAAGACTTTCCAAGTTGGAGAACTGGTACTAAAGGAGAATCAAAAGAACATCCCAAATCCAAATAGCAAAGGAAAATTTGAACCTGGAACTAGTTGGGACCATTTTTTATCATAGCAAGCTATAAGTCAAGGGCATATCAGTTATCAACACCTGAAGGGGAGCCTCTGCAAGATCCCATGAACAACTCTCATCTCAAAAAAAATTATGCCTAATCTTTCAAGGTATAGAACCAAAAAAATCTAGAAAAATCAGAAAATGTCCTAAAAAAATAGTTACCCTAATGAAAACCTGGAAAACAAGTGTCTTGGTGACAACAAAAAAAATTAAAAAAGAAAAAGGATTAAAAATAGTAAAGATAAAAATCATCCTCTAGTGAAAACCACTTCGGTGGTGCTTTGGACAAGTACCTTGGTGAAAACCTGGCAAACAGGAACCTTGTGTAAATAAGCACTTTCCATCCACCAGGATCTTTACGGCTTGTTCTGCATCATCCAACCATTACTTTTCCATCATCCATCGCATTTAGATCTCCATCCATCACCCATCCATTTGACATCCAGATCATAGCTTGGTCATGTGTTTGTATCATGATCCTTCCTAGTACTACTCGGCCCATCCTCAAGGTCAGTTTTTCCTACCTTTATCGGAGTAGTCTATTGCACCACACTGGGGGCATGTTCTCATTAGATCATATTCGTGTATATTCTTGAAGTCCTAAAATCAAAAAATACAAAAACATTCATAAAACCAAGAAAAACTTCAAAAACATCCAAATCATATCAAAATCCCAAAACAGGTCAAAAGGTTAGTCAAAAATTAAAAAAAAGAGTCGTCTTGTCAAACTACGGGTCTCTGAGCCATGAACATAGGTAAGGTTGATCTTTGATCATCCCCCAAGACATTTAGGTTAGTCCTTTAAGAGCTCGTCATAATAAGCTGGCATTTCATCATGTATATCTTCATCTATAAATCGGTCAAGTCGTCAGTCAAACTATGTGGTCTCTGCATGTATAACATAGGCAAGGCTAGTCTATTGATCAGCCCCCGAGACCCCTAGGATAGGTCCTTAGGTTAGTCTCTTGGTCAAAATCTCAAAAAACCCCAAAACATTTGAAAATCAAAAATCAAAACATTTATAAAATCTTGAAAAATACCAAAAACAACCTCAAAACAGTTCAAAAAACTCCAAAAACATCTGAATATTTGAAAAAATCCATCTATCTCATCTCGCTTTCACCCGCAATAACATCACTTATAATAAAAGATCGTCATCCCCAACCTTTGGTGAAACAGTAAGAAACAAGTGTAGCAGGTTAAAAGTGACAAAAATCAAAACTTCAAAGTCTCAAAGTCTAGGTTAGTACATAAGCAAGTTGGTCAAATCTTTGTGTCAATAGCCTATCATCCAATCAGTCCCATATAAAATCATCTGATATCCTCATGTCCTAGGATACATCCTTCCTACAATGGACATCAACATCAGGCATCATCATAGTTTAGTCTTGGCTAGTGGTATTGAAGAACATCTGCTTGTTTGTTTACTGTATCTTTGTCTTTTGATTTATCTTATTGTGCTCATTCCAAGGACTTCTCAATGATGTCCCCAACGAAGGGATTTAGAGAGATAGGAATGGGGAAATTATCATTATCTTTTTATTTGTTGTGCTTGTTGGACATTCTTGTAATATAACTTGGTGCATACCTACTTTATTAGGTATGTATGGAGGGTGTTTTGAATATCTTGTTGACCACATAGGAAGGCTTTCCTTCCTATGTTTTGGTCTGATATGTGTGAAATACCTAAAGTGCATCCTAGTAAGGTTTTTTTTATGTTAGGTGTGAACAAGATACTCCTATCTGATTGTTAAGTCAAAGTCCATCGCACTAGATCCCAAGCCATCTTGGTCCTAAATACCTTGATGCATCGTATTTATGTGTGTTATCAAAAATAAGATAATTGGCCCTTTGAAAATCCCAACTCCACAGTAGATATTCATTGTCATCATCATCTTTTTTCTTCTTGAAATCTCTTCTTTCTCTCATTCCTTCTTGCTTTTCATGCTAACAGGGTACTATGACAGCTAATCACCATCATCATTAATCCTACATCCACAAATAGTCATCATATTGCATATCATATAGGAAACAATGATCATCTCATATGCATTGAATCTCCATCATCATATAATATAGATTTGTTATTCTAAACATCTCATAAATCACCACATTACAATCATTTTGCATAAACATTTCATAAATCATCCCATATCATTATAAACATCCAGTGCATAATTAAACAAAGCATAACAGGTACGTAAGAATTATAAATAACCCATTGCATTAAGTGCATACATATCATCCATAATCATATAAAACATCTCATAAAATCATTCATTATGCCATCACATATACATCATAAGGTCATTACTCACATATCATTTTGCATATCATAAATCGTCATCTCCATACCATTTTACATAACATATCATTTCATATATATAACATCACACCACATCATTTATAACATCGTCATAAGTGCATATCATACATGGAAAATCACATGCATTCATCATTGCATAGCCGGATATCATGATCATTGCATTCGCATCATCATTACCATCATAACAAAAAAAGATATCCAAAAAGAAATCATTTCATAGCATAAATCATCACATTTGCATCAAAATACATAACTCATCATATAGATTACACCATCATTAAAGCATACATAAAAGGTACTACAAGGGAAATAAACCATCATAAACATACCTATCATCTATCATCCATCCATATCACATATCATATAAATCCATTATATCCATAATCATCACAAATGCATATCATATATCATCATTCATTAGAGGCATAATATAGATTTGTTAGTCGCATAACTATCACATAATGCATCAGAAAGAAATGCATCCATACATAGTATTTCCATCACATACATCATAATACCATAACATCATTGCATCACATATAGAAATAGAACCATCCAAAAATGTATACTAAATAAATGGTACACAACACATCACATTGTCATCATCATCTCATATATATCATCAAGTAACTATCATAGTTCAAAATAATAATCAGATCACTCTACATGTGTGTATGAGTACAAAAAGGCCCAATGGGCTATCAAAAATGAGCCCATATGGCACAAAGGAATAATGTATCGATAAAAAATGAGGTCTAACCCTCCTACCTGCTGCCCTTGCCTTTGCCACTATGACCCTCTATGGGTTTGTGGCTGGTCTACTGTGAAAAATCTGGGGCTCGGGCCGCTCTAGGTACGGCTTGATGATAAAGCAACCGATAGTAATTCACCTCCTAGATGGCCTCCCTGTATGAGCGAAGAGACACTGTGTTGTGAGAGGAAGCCACCATACTCTCTAGCTATTGTCTATGGCCCATCTCTATGACCGCCTGTAACTCTATGGCCTACCTCTATAAAATCACCTGATCTCTCTTTGCACGGGCCTGGTCCCTCTCTGTTGTTAGGGCCTGGACCTAGGCCTACAACTATAATATCTAGACGTACCTCAAATCCAACTGACCCACTAGCTATACTGGGGGAGGTTTCATGTGAGGCTATTCCTCACCCTTTTCTCATGGTGGTGTGGCAACCCAATCCTGGTGCCTATCAGGTCCACTGTCCAGACCCTGATCTTGGTCCTAGATGTGTACATTGGCATGAGGCTGATCTATATGAATCTATGGTGGCTGGTCCTGTACCACCTGACCTACTGGGGGACTGCCACCTCCTCATCCTCGGCCTGCCCCACTCCCCCTAGCTCTCCATCAAGAGGAGGGTGCACCTGGAGCTGTCAGCCATAGAGGTAGTCAGAACCAATCTCTGTAAGCCTGTGTAACTCCTGGATTGGCAACTCCTTGATCGTATGCCCATGGTTGGACCACTAGCTACCTAACACTATCCACTGCCTTGGAGGCAAGAATGTACCATCCCCATGAGCCCTGGCTCACTGTCCTAGAAAAGATGGCCACATAGCCATCATCTAGTTTGTCTTGTACCTCGCCAAACTAGCATTGAACTCATCTTGGCAGATACCTCTCGATCATAATATTCTCCTGCCCCTACATAAGCCGGTCCTGGTGGGAAAAGAATAGTTGTTGAACATCATCAGCCCATCTGGGCTGACCAAGGTATGGGCACCAATTGAACACTGTCATCTCATCAATAATCCTCCTCCAGTGAGGGATCTCGTGCTCACCTCTGTGTGTGAAGGACACACCGCCCCTGTAATGCCAAACCACTAGATCATCAGACCTGACTAGCACTGGAACAAACTGTGGTCAAAGAATGGAGATATGCTCCCACACTCACACATGAAGGAGCATGACACTTGCACCAAGTATGTGTACTCATGTAAATCCTTATAAAGGGAGGCAAGAAGAATAAAACCCCATGCAAAATGGACTGGCCTATCATGAACCATCCACTCCCAGCAAAGCCTCCAGCCAGGACTAAAGTACTAACCTTGTCGATCCGGGATGACAAGACCTAAGATGATGGTAGTAATCACTAGTCAGAAGGGTATTGTGAGAGTCCTCTGGTGATCTAACTTGATCTGGGCCTCACAATATATCACATCCTTTGTGCCCAAGACTATATGGCAAGCATCTCGTCTATCATCCATATCATGAATAACTCGCCGACCATGTATCAACAGTCTAAGGATCCACCACATGTCCTCCAGGGTAACGGTGGCCTCACTAGTGGGAAGATGAAAGGATGATGTCTCAATGTTTCATCTCTCAGAAAGCAAAGACATCATGCCAAGATGGGTCCACATAAGTGTTGCATACGCAATGTACCATAGCCCCATCTCATGAAGTTGGTCCTGCTCCCTGCCAGTAAGATCTTGCAAGTAGTCTAATATCTCCCGCAATCTGTGCTCATGAGAATAGATCTCCCTTGCTACCTCCTGCATTAGGAAAGTTCATCGTGTTAAAATCATCAAGAAATATTTATCCCGAGTGTTCAAGAAACTAGCCTAGCATTACAAATTATGAAGGTGTCGCAGTTTGAAATTTGCAAACCGTGATGCTGGGACCATCAAGTCCCAAACTACACTGCGGCAGTGCACTTTTCTTAAGCATCCCAAACCCTAATTCTAAAGTTCATCATGGTGTTGGAGTTTAGATTCCATCATTTCATTTCACATATGCATCAAATTTTGAAGTTTGTTCTCAAACTCCAAACTCCACTGCGGCAATCCACCTTGCGATGGCGGTTCAGTTTGAACACTGAGCGGTGTTGTTTGAAATTTTGAGTGGTGCTATATAGCATCACGCCTAGAAAACTAAGTTTGGAAGCAATAAATGAAGCTCAAGGATCACATATCGATGCCCCAATGCCAAGAGGTCGCTGGTATGTCCAAACTCAATCAAAAATGTGCATCGGGAGCTATCATTATGCCATCTCATTAGGGTATCAGGGCTCAAATGTCAAGGAATTCTAAAGGCTATGTGTACAAATGAATTGGAAGTGGCCTCCTAAGGCCTATTTAAGCCTGATTTTGACCTTGTTTAGCCATCTAGAAGAGTTCTAGGTCCCCTGAACCCATTGTCACCCATCTGAAGGTCACTTTTTATCATTTTTTTGCCCTCCTGGGCCCTTTTTTGGACCTGTCGGCCACCTTGTCCTTTTTTATCACGAGATCACCCAAAAAATCAAAATTTTCGTCTGATCTCTCGAGAGGTAAAAATATTAGCATAATTTCCTTTGCTGAGGCAGCAGTGGGGCAATTTTTAAAATTAGAAAAAAATTGGCTTTTGATCGAAACCGTTTATTCTTTGAACAAACGCAACAAGTGCATTGCATCAAAGAGGGGCAAAATGTACACACATAAAATGTACTGATTGACATTTCACATATGATCCTGATCACTAACACTATTCCATCCTAAATCATCCCCCAGTTTAACCACTTAATTGAATACCTTTATTTGATTAAATTCATCAATGTTCCTCTCTTAATTAAATAAATCATTTATCTAATTAAGTCATTCTCTCTTGTTGTTATATCAATCAGTTTGATCTAATTATCCCAATTTAATTAAATAATCAATTTTATTTGATTAAATCTCTAAAGTCCATCCATTAAATTAAATAAATTAAAACATTATTTAGTTTAATCTAACTTCATCTCCTTGGTTAAATAAATCAAAAATCTTTATTTAATTAATCTTGAAATCATATTCTTCTCATATTTGATTTAAATCAATCCATAAATCTAAGTCAAATTTGTCACATCAGCTAATCTCCCATTAAATTAATTAACCTTGATTAATTTAATCTCTTCTCATGTCCCATCCTCTAGCTTTTGCAACTTGCACATGAAAATAAATTTAATTCATTTATTAAATCTCTATTTTCTCTCAAAGGCATAAAAAATGGAATATTCCTCAAATTTGAATTCAAAATCCAAGTGGACTTTGTCTTTCCAACAAGGCATTTACTCCACATAAAAAGTCATTTTTCCTTGAGCCAAATGGCATTCAATGCATTTTCTTTCCCTCTTGCATGTCATTTCAATAATTTCAAAATCTACCTAATTGCATTTATTGACACATTCTTCAAAACTTGCACATCCTTCATCCATTCACATGTTGACAAGTGGAATCTTTCCATTTGTTTATTCTTAGTCCCACATTGCTCCATCTTGGACATCTCTTCAACTTAATATTCTATAAATAAGAGGCTTTATTCCTCATTTGATCATCCACAATTTGAGAAAAGTTATTATACTCAAATCCATAGCAATCTATCATCAATTTCATCCAAGCATAGTGTTATCTCTCAAAAATGCATGATGAATGCCTCAAGAGGCTGCGAATCTCTTGATATGTTTTAGGGTAACAGACAAGGTCAAGAGAACTCAACCTTCTATTCTTTAGGTGTTGCAAACCTAGGTGGGTGTACCTTTCTGAATGGTGCAGACTTAACTTGTGATCATCTTCCTAAAAAAAATTGTTGACAATGGCAACAGGAGGTGAACAAATGAAATCCAACTTGAAAATAGTAACAATATTTTGATCTGAATCCTAAAATAAATGCTTGATTAACAGATGTAAAGAAAATTGAATAAGTTCAAATGGTGAAGTGTAGAGATTAGTGCCTTGTTGGGTATGCAGAATCAAATGAGATCAAAATGAGCAACACTCTCTAGAGAAGACACAAATTATCTGGCATACATTTGATTACAACTTGTATAAACATGCAAGAATGTGATTACTAAGCTCTACTTGAATAATCCAATTGAATCTTTCTGATTACTGTGATTAACTAAAAGGATTTAGTCTTTACTTGAAAGAACCAATCAATCGATCACACAAGTACAACAAATGTGCACTGATAAATTGAATACAAACTTGTCATATCAATTTAAACAATCAGAAAGAATCCAACTTGGAGACGACTTAGGAATTCTCTTATCAAATTCAACAGATAACTGATACCAGACATGTGCAACAACATCAATTGAAATTCATAAATACCTCCATTTTAGAACATGCATCATAGCCTCTGATTTGATAAATTTACTATTTTGTATCCATACAATTTTCCTACTATATCAAATAATTGATAATGGGGTCCCCTTTACAATTATAGTATGTCTATTTATATACCAGCATTTGAAGAAAATATCATATTGAAATCACATGGTGGCCAACAATCAAAATTGAGCCCAAATTGTGTTGTCCTGCAACGCTCATCCAAACAGATTCATGTCGGCCACAGTGATTGAAAATCTGTTATTCATCAGTGAACAGTCAGCGAGACAAGCTGGTAGCTATACCGAAGGCAATTCACTCATTTATCGCTATCATTCTGTATTCACTGTGCTCGCATTCGCTGTGACCCATCGAAGTCGGGGAGATGACAAAATGAAAACCCTTTGTCATATCAAGAGCACATTTGTATTACATTTGTTTCAGTCGCTGAAACACAAGAGAATATCACACTAAAATGCACCTTTTGTTTTATTCACTGTCATCGTAGCCTGTGATATCGAGAAGACCTCCCGCAGAATACTTTGAGTCATACCGAAAGTCTTCAACCATCCGTATGTTTCCATAACACCTTGCTTCTTACACCGACATCATAGAGTATTCCTTTTGTTCCTTTATGTTTCGCTATGACCACATGACATCGGTGAGACCCTATAGAGAAATCACATGCTCTGCCGAAAGCCTCAAGCCACAATAGATTGCCAAGATAATATTGTTCTCACACCAACAGAAATCCTTTGTCCCATGTATGTCATTATAACATCCAACCCTCAGCGAGACATCACGTAGAGTATATTATTATGCCGAAAGCCTCCAGCACATATGATCACCAAGAGAGAGCCAACCTTACGCTAAAAGAAAACCATTTGAACATTGTCGGCAAGACCCGACCTTTTCACTATGACCATATCCTAAAAATTATGACTCTGGCCAAAGTGAACACCCATGCAAAGTCGGTAAGACATACGAAGATCACCATGACATCCCGCCGAAAGCCATGTCTCACACCGAAATTCTTTCAAAGAAAATCCATGTGTAAGGTCGGTGAGACCGAAGGTCACTCACCAAGACCTTACAACCATAGCTATGACTCCCCCTGATATGCATCTCCCACATGCTAGTCGCCAAGACAAGGGAACCTCGCCAAGACCTAACGCTGAAAGCAACCCACTTGGCCGAAGTGAATCCACAATGCATGTCACCGAGACCCCAAGAATTCGCTAGGACATCATACCGATGCCGCAACTCATGCCGATATAGCCACACTCAAGCCTGTTGCTGAGACATAAAGCACTCGGTGAAACATCATATCAACGACCAGACTCCTGCCGAAAAGTGAACCAACCTCAGTCGCCGAGACCATGAAGAACTCCTGCTGAATGGTACCTGCAAGGAAATTATGGTCATTGTGACAAATAATAAGTCTTTCTGATAGGCAACACAGACTTATGTTAGCAAAAACGCACAATGGGTCTGGGCGACAAAGGTAGTCTCACACCAATATGAACCAAAATGTAAAATATGCATGACCCAACAGATTCAATGGGACAACATGGAAAAATATGGGTGAAATATGTGTACAATAGGACCAAATCTGGAAATTAATGAGTGAAAACATATGTAAAAACATCAAATTTTTACAATCCCAACAGTGGCTCTGTTTGGGGATGAATGATAGTGAGATCATTGCAAGGATCCAGAATCTTTGGGTGAGCAGACTAGACACAAAATGACGAGCTAGTGAGTAGAATGGAAATGGAAATGAAGAATGAAGGAATGAATGAAAAATGAATGCAAGATGGATGTGAATGGAAAATGAGAGTGAAATGGAGATGGGAAAAATCCTAAACTATTGTGCATGGAAAAAAAAAATTAAAGAGGATAAGCAAGAGTTTTCCATGCACTGGCAACCCTTAATCCTCTATGTTGTTCAAGAGAAAAATTGCTTCAAGAATTTCCCATGAACAGACAATTTCTGATCTTCACCAGCCATATTCTATAAAAAGTATGAGTCTTCACACTTCTTTCCAACAACAACAAAAGGTCCCAACCAAAGAGCTTCAAATTTACCATGCTTGCCTTTCTCCTGGCACCTTGCATTCCACATCAACACCAAGCCATTCTCTTCAAATTTTCTATCCTTTTCCTTCTTGTCAAAAAGATACTTCATTTGTGTCTGTAACTTCATGTTTTGACTTTGGGCCTCTCTCCTTACTTCATAAAGTTCAACAAGTTGTTCCATTTTGTCCTCCATAGACTCAAGAACTTCCAAATCTTCCTATAAGAAAAACCTATAGACTGGTAACAAATTCTGTAGAGGCATCCTGGCTTGTGCTCCATACACCAATTCGAATGGGGATTTTCCAATTGCCTTTTTCACAGTCATCCTATCAGCCCACACAACCAGTTTTAATTTTGAATCCCAAGCCCTCTTGTTCTGCCCTAGCATTCTCCTTATAATCTTCAAAATACTTTTATTGCTAGACTTTGCTTGTCCATTAGCTTGTGGATGGTAAGGAATTGCATAAGAAATAGTAATGTCATACTTATCACAGAAGCCTTTGAATTCATCTAATCTGAAACACATCCCATTGTCTGTGATCAACCTCATTGGTGTACCAAATCTGGTGATAATGTTGTCCATCAGGAAATTATTAACTACCTTACTTGTAGCTTGCTTAGTTCGGATTGCCTTTACCCACTTGGTAAAATAATCAGTGGCAACTAGTATCCACTTGTGTCCTTCACTTGACTTTTCATGTATCTCTCCAATGAAATCAATTCCCCATTGATGGAAAGGGGCATCAGCCTGCAAGGGTCGAAGTGGCAAAGCACCCTAGTACTGTAATTTTCTAGAAAACTTTTGGCAGGCCTCACATCTTCTCACATGTGTAAAAGAATCATTAAAAACCTTTGGCCAATAATAACCTACCCTGAGAATTTTGTGTGTAGTTGTCTTTGCTGAATAATGTCCTCCACAAACTCCTTCATGCATTTATTTTAGAACATGCTTGGCCTATGACTCATCCAGACATAATAACAATATGCCATCCATGTTCTTCCAAAAGAGATCACCATCCATAAAAACATATTTGGATGCCTACAACTTCAAAGTTCTCCTCTGGCTATCACTCAATCCTTCTGGATACTTCATGTATTTAAGATAATGCATGATATTAGTATACCAAGGGGTGTGCTCAATGCTTGCAATTGCAATCCCTTCTACATTATAGACTTGACTTGCTTCAATATTTGATTCTGCCATCAGCCTAGCCAAGCCTTGACCTCTTACTAGCTTAGTGATCTGTATCTCCATGTCAAAATATTGAATCTTGTTGATCCATCTGCATCTTTTCCCTGTAACTTCAGACTATGTCAAAATATATTTAACAACAGCAAGAGGGAAAAAAGAAATCACCTTCGCTCCAACAAGATATGGTCTGAATGCTTTTGTGGCCTTTACTAATGCAAAAGCCTATTTTTCCATTATGTCATACTTCAACTCAGACCCCTGTAATGATTTACTAAAGAAAGACACAGGCTGTTCATGACCATTATTATTCTTTTGTAACATAACAGCAGCAATAGTATGCATTGAAGCAAATGAAAAAATATGAAAAGGCTTTGCAAAATTTGGAGACATAAGTACAGGAGCCTCCTTGATAGCCCTTTTGATAGATATAAAAGCATCTAAAGCTTTTGCAGTCCAATCCATTTTTTGTCCTTTCTTCAACATCTTCGATATGGGATTAATGATATTAGCAAAATTAGAGACAAATCTTCTAACAAAATTAATTTGTCCAAAGAATGACTGTATAGCCTTGACAGTTTTGGGAATAGTAATTTTATCAATAGCTTCAACCCTCTCAGGATCTATCATAATTCCCTCTTTTGAAACAATATGTCCTAAGATCTTACCCTCTGTGACCGCGAAATGACACTTCTTTGGATTTAAACTAATACCATATTCAATAGCTTTGATAAATACCTTTTCAAGATGTTGCACATGATCTTCAGACTTCTTTGAATAAGCAGTCAAGTCATCCTGGTATACTACCATGATAACAGTGATCAAGTTTGCAAATGCTACATCCATGGCTCTTCAGAAAGTCACTCCAGCATTAGTGAGACCAAATGGCATTCTTATGTATACATATGTTCCCCAAGGAGTTGTGAATTTTGTTTTGTATTGCTCAGATTCCTTGACTTTAACCTGGTTGTATCCTGAAAAGGCATCCATCATGGACAACAACTCACACCTTGTCACCTTATGCAATATTGCCTCCATGTTGGGTAGAGGATAATTATCTTTGAGAGATGCCATGTTCAGATTTCTAAAGTCCACACACAATCTGATATCACCATTCTTCTTTCTCACAAGAACCAAATTCGAAACCCATGTTGAGTGCCTGGTTGGTTTGATAATTCCTCCATCTCTGAGCTTTGTCAATGCTTCCTGCATCTTAGGCTCCAATGTTGGATTTATAGGCCTTTGCTTCTGTCTAAAAGGCTTGGTGTCTGGCTTCAATGGTATTTCATGCTGAAATAAATCTTCCATATATGCTTTCAGATCCTCATAAGACCATGCAAAGGCATGCTTGTACTTTCTCAGGAATTCTATCAGCATTCTTCTAATTTTAGGGCTTATTTTCTTGCTTATGTACACCTTTCTTGGTGCTATTTCATTCCCCAGATTAATTTATTTAATATCTTCCTTTTTGACTGGTGTTTTCTTCATAAGGGACCGATCATTTCCGTCATACACCCTTTCAAGTGCCACTAAGCCTTTAGGAATCTTATTTGTTTTGAGCTGCAATATTTCTTTTCCACACACTATTTGCTTCCCATCAACTTCTTCAACAAAAGCATTGAAATCAATTTCCTAGGCTTCATATTGATCTATATAATTAAGGAATTTCAAAAGGCCAGTATCATGATTGAAGACTTTCCAACTATAAATGTTGTCAGGAACAGCAGGCCTTGTCTTAAATTCAATTTGTGACACCCCAGCCAATGTAATATCATCTCTTTTGAGCGCCACATTTGCTAAGAAATCAGCCATTATGTTCTTTGATCTATCAATCCACTCAATTGAAAATGCATCAAACAATTCAATTGTATCCCATACAACATTCCTATAGTGTTTTAATCTTTTGTGCTTTGCTGCATATTTTGATTTGATTTGTGAAACAGCCAACTCAGAATCGCCCAAAACAGCGAGCAACTTGATTTTATGTTTCACAGCTATGTTCAAGCTTGTCAATAAAGCTTCATACTCTGCCACATTGTTTGTATATTCGAATGCTAACAGAAATGAATATTTAAAAGTAACACTTTCAGGTGAAACAAATACAATCCCAGCTCCATTATCTTCTTGGCTGCAGGCTCCATCAAAATACATCTTCCAGACACTATTGCAATTCTGTGTAGCATTTTTTTTAATTGGATCACTATTGGTTAATTTTGGCTAAGCTGGTTCAATTTTAAAATTCCCAAGATCAACATCACAAAAACAATTGATCTAATTATGTGGCACACAGTCAACAAGTTGATTCATTCTTGGCTCCTTATACAACTTGACCTCTTGACCATTCACTAGAATTGTAGCATAGGACAGATAAAATTGAACATTTCCACCAACAACTGTTGTCCATTGCCTTGAAAAAAGCATCCCAAACTGAGGAGGAGTATCAATGACTATTATTTCTATATTATAAGCCACCTGTGGATAAGTAGCCAGTTTGACTTCAACATATTTCATAATACCAACCACAGGAACAAGCCTGTTATCCATTGCATAACACTTGCCTCCAGTAGTATCAACCCACATGCCAAGTTGCTTCATAACTCCTACTGGCATAATGTTTATAGCAGCACTAGAGTCTATCATGCAATTGCTCAGCAGTTTGTTATTTATAAGCAATGTGGTGAAAAAGGGATCAACTTGAGGGGGAGTTGATAATATATCACTCAAGCAGACTTCAAAATTATTTATTTTCTCCTACCTACTGATTTCTTTAACAACTAATTTACTTTTAGAATTCATACATTTTTCATTTCCACTCGTTATCAATTGAATAGCAATATCCCTATACTCTTTAATCTTCATCATCTCAAGTAGTGGAACAAACATTTTTACCTGGGATAATGCTTGAGTGAAGTCAAAAGAAGAGCCCTCCATCTTAACACCCTTTTTTAGTTCTGGTGCATCTCCTTTGTTTTCTTCCTTATATTTTTTATTAGGCTGGCCAGGCACTTGTGTCTCCTTATGTGAAATATTTTGTTCATCTTTATCAAGCAGTCTCTTTTCTGACATCTTCACAGTTCCCTGTGTTTCCTTCTGATCTTTCATAAAAATTCCCCCAGGAACACCCTCTGTCTCATTCACTTTTCTGTGTCTCAACCAATATTTACTTCTTCCTTCCTCAACTGCAACAATAGTTATTCTCTCTATTTCATCTTCAGTAAGTCTCCTCACATTGCATTGAGTAGGTGCTTCAACCAAATGTGGCTCAGTATAATCCTCTTCACAATTTTCTTCAGAGTCATAGAAGATCTGTTGTTCAGCCATATGGATGTTGTACTTCTGATTTGAAACGTCATATTCATAGCCATCACCCTCTAAAGATGAGTACCTCTCCTCCACATGGTGAAAATTATTTGAAGTCAAATACACTGTGTGATCTTCTCCATTGTTTTCCATCAACATTCCTTCATGTTGCATTCTTTGGGCTACAACACAATAATCTAGAGAATGTGGCTAATTACAAACTTCACATAAGTAATTATTACTCACCATATAAGTTTCTTTCTTACTCAATGGATCAGGAGTCTCTTTGTTTCTTGGTCTTGTTGTTATAGGCTTTCCATCCTTCCAATCTATATTATAAGGCATGTCATGTAACCTTGGCCTCTCATTTATGTTCTCATTTCTGTATGTATTCTCCTGTCTATACTGATAATTATTATTTTGCTGAGAAAGCCTCAGGTTGTCTCTTTTACTAATTATACCAGCAGCCTTCCTGTTATTTTCAATTGTCAATGCAATCTTTTGTGCTTCAGCCAGATCTTTTGGAAATCTATTTCTCAGTTCGTACCCTATTTTGGGATCAAATGCATTTAAATAAACACTTAAAACTACATAATCTGGCAACCTTGATCCAAGAGGTACCTTAGTATGTAATTTGTTGAATTTTCGGTTGAAATTATAAACTAAGTCATTTTGATTTTTCTGAATTTGCATCAATTCATGAAGAGCTACATCTGGTGCATTTAGATTCCCATATTGCTCTAGGAATCGATCTTGGAATACTTGAAGAGAATTAATTGAATACACTGGAAAGCTATTAAACCAATCCCTAGCATCTTCAATAAGTGACATCATAAACAACCTCATGTGCAAATCTTCATGTGGCATACATATGTCTTGAATGAACACATTGATACTCCTTAGATGTTCTTCAATAGTGACTGCATTGCTCCCTGTAAACTTGGGAACTAGACCTCTCCAGCTGCTATCCATAGGGTAAGGTTATAGATGGAACCTTGCCAAGTCAAACTGCCTGATCATTGTTGTGTATTGGTGAGGGGGAGGGATAGGTGGATATTGATATTGATGCATAGGATTATTATATTGTGCATTATGCTGAGGGATGTGATGCTAACCAGGAGGTGGATGCACATTTGTATACTGTGTGGGAATATGAGGTGTATGATTTGGCTACTTGTGATGATTTCCCATTTGATGGTGAGGAGATATAGGTGGACCAGAAGGCCCTGCACACTATGACTACCCTTCTTATGAGGTGGCACATACTTTGGGGGGTGATCAACTATCTGAGCAATGTTTTGATTTTTCTGTAATTCAAATTCTTTCATTGCTTGTATCATCTGAGCCTTTTCCTGTTCTTCTCTCTCCTTCTTCTGAGATTCAAACCGTGCTTTGACTTCCTCATAAGTCAAAGACTCATAATCAGTTTGAAAAATCACATTTTCATTAATCTGGTTTTGATCATTTTCCATCTTCTAATCATATTCACACTGAATTTTGATTCATTTAGGCTCAAGTCTAGCTTCAAACTCAGCCTGCTTTCTAGCTTCAAACTTAGCCTGCTTCTGAGGATCGAGAGAAGAGAAAGGATTTCTTTGATCTTCAGGGGTACAAATTTCTGCACTTGAATCATCTCTCCATGTATCATAGCAATTATATGTTTCACCGTGTGCTCTTGGTGCCTTGCCTTTGTCTGTTATTCACATGTCCTCATTGATCCTCTTTCCTTTATTAGCTCTATCATCTTTTTGTGTCCACTTACTACTGCCAGTAGGGGCTCTAGTATGACCTCCCCTGTACTGAGATCTTCTTCCATTCATGATGAATAGCTATAAAATTTGTGTCAAAGTCGCCACTCACTTCTATCAAAAATGAGAAAATACTTGATGTTTCTTATTCCCAGCGGATTCTGTATATAGTTCTTGACTCTATGATTAAGGCCTTGATTCCAAATGTATTCCCCAGCAAAGTTTCCAATTTGTTAGCTCCCAAAAACACATGTTGAATGCCTCAAGAGGTTGCCCATCTCTTGATACATTTTAGGGTAACAGACAAGGTCAAGAGAACTCAACCTTCTACTCTTTAGGTATTGCAAACCTAGGTGGGTGTACCTTTCTGAATGGTGCAGACTTAACTTGTGATCATCTTCTTAAAACAATTTGTTCACAATGGCAACGGGAGGTGAAAAAATGAAATCCAACTTGAAAACAGTAACAATATTCTGATCTGAATCCTAAAATAAATGCTTGATTAATAGATGTAAAGAAAACTGAATAAGTTCAAATGGTGGAGTGCAGATATTAGTGCCTTGTTGGGTATGTGGAATCAAATGAGATCAAAATGAGCAACACTCTCTAGAGAAGACACAAATTATCTGGCATACATTTTTTTACAACTTGTATAAACATGCAAGAATGTGATTACTAAGATCTACTTGAATAATCCAATTGAATCTTTCTGATTACTATGATTAACTAAAAGGATTTAGTCTTTACTTGAAAAAACCAATCAATCGATCAAACAAGTACAACAAATGTGCACTGATAAATTGAATACAAACTTGTCATATCAATTTAAACAATCAGAAAGAATCCAATTTGGAGACGACTTAGCAATTCTCTTATTAAATTCAAAAGATAACTGATACCAAACATGTGCAGCAACATCAATTGACATTCATAAATACCTCCATTTTAGAACATGCATCATAGCCTCTGATTTGATAAATTTACTCTTTTGTATCCATACAATTTTCCTACTGTATCAAATAACTGATAATGGGGTCCCCTTTACAATTATAGTATGTCTATTTATATACCAGCATTTGAAGAAAATATCATATTGAAATCACATGTCGGCCAACAATCAAAATCGAGCCCAAATTGTGTTGGCCCTCAATGGTCATCCAAACAGATTCATGTTGGCCACAATGATTAAAAATCTGTTATTCATCAGTGAACAGTCGGTGAGACAAGACGGTAGCTATGCCGAAGGAAATTCACTCATTTATCGCTATCAATTCGTGTTCACTATGCTCGCATTCACCATGACCCATCGAAGTCAGGGAGATGACATAACGAAAACCCTTTGTCATACCGAGAGAACATTTGTATTACATTTGTTTCAGTCAGTGAAACACAAGAGAATATCACACCGAAATGCACCTTTTTTTTTATTCACTGTCGTTGTAGCCTGTGATATTGGGAAGACCTCCTGCATAATACTTTGAGTCATGTACTGAAAGTCTTCAACCATTCGTATGTCGCCATAACACCTTTCTTATTACACCAAAGTCAAAGATTATTCCTTTTGTTCCTTTATGTTTCACTATGACCACACGACATCGGTGAGACCCTATAGAGAAATCATATGCTCTGCTGAAAGCCTCGAGCCACAATAGATCGCCAAGATAATAATGTTCTCACACCGACATAAATCCTTTGTCCTATGTATGTTGCTATAACATCCAACCCTCGGTGAGACATCATGTAGAGTATATTGTTATGCCGAAAGCCCCGAGTACATATGATCACCGAGAGAGAGCCAACCTTACACCAAAAGAAAACCATTTGAACATTGTCGACAAGACCCGACCTTTTCCCTATGACCATATCCCAAAAATTATGACTCTGGCCAAAGTGAACACCCGTGCAGAGGTGGTAAGACATATAGAGATCACCATGACATCCCACCGAAAGCCATGTCTCACACCGAAAGTCTTTCAAAGAAAATCCATGTGTAATGTTGGCGAGACCGAAGGTCACTCGCCAAGACCTTACAACCATAGCTATGACTCCCCCCGATATGCATCTCCCACATGCCGGTTGCCAAGACAAGGGAGCCTCGCTAAGACCTAACGCCGAAAGCAACCAGCTTGGCCGAAGTGAATCCATAATGCATGTCGTTGAGACCCCAAGAATTCGCTAGGAAATCATACCGATGCTGCAACTCATGCCGATATAGCCACACTCAAGCCTATCGTCGGGACATAAAGCACTCGATGAAACATCATATCGATGACCAGACTCCTATCGAAAAGTGAACCAACCTCAGTTTCCGAGACCGTGAAGAACTCCTATAGAATGGTGTCTGCAAGGAAATTATGGTCGCTGTGACAAATAATAAGTCTTGTCGATAGGCAACACAGACTTATGTTAGCAAAAATGCACAATGGGTTAGGGAGACAAAGGTAGTCTCACACCGATATGAACCAGAATGTAAAATATGCATGACCCAATGGATTCAATGGGACAACATGGCAAAATATGGGTGAAATATGCATACGGTAGGACCAAATCTAGAAATTAATGAGTGAAATCATAGGTAAAAAAATTAGATTTTTACAGTCCCAACACATAGTTAGGCTTTTTGCATATTTTCAACATGGAGCTCCATTGAAGTCATCATCACAAGCATTCATCTTTCATCAATCATCTTCATCACATCATTGGAGTTGGGAAAGGGCAAATTTTCACATCAAATTGGCACCAATTCCCCCATGGGATCAAGAGTTTGCATTACTTTCAATAGGATTTAATCTACTTTCATATTCTTTCATTATATTCTTGTTTTCATTCCTATTTTGAGTTTTGTTAATGGATTTCATGGGGAATCCTTGTTCTTGCTTGCATATGATCTTCTAATGTGTTTGTTTATGGTTTTTTGTAGGTATTGGGATCGAGGTTCTACAAAGACAGTGTGTATTCTTGAGCAATGAGACTGTTTAAACCCTAGTCATTGTGAGGGTTTTGTTGAAAATGCATTGTTTTGAGTTAAACCTTGTCAAGTAGAGTTGTAGGGAGGCCTATATAGTGTGAACAAGTGTCTAGGATGCAAAAAATTGTCAAATAAAGTAAACGTTGATGCCTTTTGAGAGTGTGAGCTTAGGAAAATAGGTTTGAAGAGTAATTTGCAGGGTGTTATTTTTTATCACCACTAAAAGTTTAGAGAATCTTGTGTTTTCTATTGTGAAACCCACATTTTCATTGTTCTTAAGAGTTTATTATGTTTGAAATAGCTTTCCCTTTGCAATAATTTAGCTTATTTTCTCAAATTGAGCCCCATCAATGAGGCTTATCATTTATATATTTTTTTCTTTCAATTCAAAACACCTACCAAGAGTGTGGCACCATAGACTTGCAACTTCTCACCTCTTTAAAGTGAACAATGTTCAGATTCCTAATAGATTGTAATGGCATTCCATCACCATAAGAACACATTTCTTTGAGGAACATTTTCAAACAATTCATTGTCTTGTCTATGCTATTGCCTACTATTATGCTTTTATAGATTTTTTCCAAGCATCCATAGCTTGTTCAAAAAGACCTTTTTTAGGCTTTTAGCCATAGCAGCAAGGGAGTGAGCTATTTGATAAAATGCTTTGGTAGACATGTATTAAAAATGTAGGAGCATAGATAAGGAAATGAACTGTTTGAAAAAATGCCTCAAATAAATGTGCTCATGTTGATGGAATGTCATGATAAGTCATAGAAAATTCATAGACATGGCACTAAACTATTTGAAAAGATGCCTCAAAATAAGAAAACATTTTTTTAGGATATGAACAATTGATTTGGATAGACATGTCAAATGTGGAAGCAAGACAATATACTGAAACTATTTAACAAAAATTCCTTAAAGAAAAGTGCTTTCATGAATTCTTTGATTGCCAAACTGCACAATAGCATTGTGGAAAATGTTTCAAAACTTAGATCAAATGCAATAGGCATAAATCCATATTCCATATCATCCAGGTGTCCTCTTGCTTGTGCCTCCATCACTGCTATCTCATCCTCATTATCATGATTCCCTCCTTTCTCTGAAGGAAATATACTTTGACATTAGAAGATAGGATATATAATCTCCTCAAACATGCAATGAAGGGTCTTCTCATTCTTCTGAGAAGATCTATTAAAACCTTGGTTCCTTTTTAAAATATTGGTGTATAAAGAGTACAAAATGTAGAGCACTATAACAAACATCTTACAACTATCATCAAAACCACCCAAACAAAAAGACAAATATCAATAAACCATATCAAACCCAAGCAAGTTGAAAACTAGCAAAAAGCAACCAAATACTTCATAGAAAAAGAGTACCAAAACATTTAAAGCATTATTTTTATTAGATTTCAATAGTTAAAAAAATGCAAATATTGTCATGGCATTCCATCAACATGACCACATTTCTTTAAGGAATTTTTCCAAATAGTTCACTGCCTTGTCTATGCTACCACATTTTGTGTACATGTCTACCAAAGCATTTTCTCAAACAGTTCATTGCCTTGTTGCTATGGCTAAAATCCTAAAACAGGTTCTTTCGAACAAGCTATGGATGCTTGGAAAAAATCTATCAAAGCCTGAAAAAAATTAGAAACTCATGAAAAAATTTCTCCTATTCATCTTTGACTGGAGGTAAGAAAAATTTACAAATGAAAAAACAAAAAAACCATTGGCAAAAAATTGAAGAATATTGAAAAACTCTGGTGAAGTTCCACTTTAATGATGAAATCCCTACAGACCTTAGGATAAATCTCCTAACCCTATTTATGAGAAATGAATTAATAGGGTAAAAATACCAATGAAAAAAATAGTAATGGTGTTTCACTTCATACATATGTGTGTAGAAGCATTCAAATTATAGACCAAGAAAACATTTACTCAAATCCATCATCATCATCATCTAGAAGAGGCTAGAAGAAAATGAAATCATAAGCATAAAATTAATTGACAAGCAATATCAAATCTTAGAACTCCCCATAATATTAAGAGAAGAATATAGTGAATGCTCCACTCACTATTGTTGAGTTTCAAGGTCAATTTGAACCTCTGAGGCAGCAAGAGCAAAATATTCCACAAAGAACAATGGGAATGTTCTCACACAGTCTGCCATTTATATAAAATATTAGAAATCACAACTTCTTAGATATCACTAATGCAAAAGAGTGCTTTCCAAAATATTAGCTACAAAGATTCCTATGCTAAGTTAGGACATTTTTATAAGTGAACCGATTAGTAACATCAAACATGATAATCACACACTACCCATGAATGTTGCATGAACTAACAAATGAAACATAAACAATATTCATTTTCCACCTTATTTCTAGATACGAGGAGTATGAAGAAGAATTTCTTACACTCCCAAGAAGATGACTAGGGAATCTGGATATGAGGAGTAGTAGCCATGATTTGAGGAGGATCTAACAAAATGGCTCACCTTATGGAAGGAGTAGCATTGAAAAATAACCTTCTCATAGTCCACCTAATCAAGGGAGCCAAATTAGACAAACATGAATACATAGATTGTGTCTTGTTCATTGCTATGGGATAGAATTCAATCAAATCACCTAAGGCCACCAAGAATCCCCAAAAAAAAATCTTCACTCCATAAATCAAGTGGGAGCTCATATAGTCAAATCCATAACTCCAAAATTGAAGTTCAAGTAGAATAATAAATGAAAGATCTTACCAAAGTTTAAGAGTTTTCTCCCAATCACAGTAGAACCATGAAGACGAGGGAAGGGTGTCTTATTGAAAAGAATGATAGGGATAGAGAAGCATAAGATGAAAGAAAAGCCTAATAGTATTAATTGCTTGTATCTGAAGATAATCAACCTCCAAAGGTAAATTATAATGTAAGAGATCCACCAATGGGGTATATTATGCAACCACTACCAAATATAGAAGGTTGGGGAGAAACTAAACATTGATTCCCAAGCCTTCCATTCCCTAGGGGAATCACATTAGCACTAGTAGCCAAAGGAAAAGGAGAGAGTTCATCTCCAAATCTGACCAAAGATCTGTTCCATAGTAGGTTTTTTCTTGCATAGGAGGGAAAACATCCATTTATGGTGTGTTCAGAACAAGTTCTTTCAATAAACAAATGAATACACATATGTAAAATTCATCCCTAAACTTTCAAGAAAATCACTATTACACCAGACTAATGAGATTGCATAGTTTTTGAATGAAAATTTATATATGCAAATGAGTACGAAACCTCTTAAAAATGAAATTTTATCAAAGATCTTTTCTTTGCATTCATCAAAGAGTTTTTCTTTGCATTTATCAAAAAATATTTCTCTACATTTATGACAAAAATTCAAGATCCCAAAATCATACCATAATTGATTTCAAGATTGCCAGATGAAAAGATCAAATTGTTGATAACAAGTAAAACTTGATGAACCAATCATAGAATATGAGTTTTTCAATTGTGCAGATTTTCATTCTAGTATCCTACTATCTGCTTATTCCAAGAAATAGGATTTACATTTTCTCATAGTGTTATCCTAAATACTTGTCAAAAATAAAAAGGATGAGGTAAATCCCTAAAACCCTAAAAACATGTACCCCTACGAACCACTTTTAGCATACCTTACGGTGTGCAAAATGAGATGCTAGAAAACAAAGAAACAAAATTTACCTTATGTCTTTTAATTAGAAAAAAAACCAAACTTGTCTTCAAGAAACACATTCCCTACACTCCATCTTCCATTGTTAACTAGTTTTGAGTACTCGGAACATATTTGCAAAACATAATGTAATACATTAAGAAACCAGCTCACACTAGATAGAAAACTATCAAAAGAAACTTAAAAGCACATGTTTTCTCCATTTAAAAAACCATAGCTTGCACAACTACTCTTCATTTTAGTTAACCAAGAAAAAGAACCACTCGCAAGGGCATATGAAGTAGTGGTTGATCTTGAACCAGAGGAAAATTAAGCAAAAAATTCATGGGTAGGAGTTGGAGTAGATTCCGCAAATCGATATTGAGATATAGTACCACCCGTTGGAGAGCCAATGCTAGTCGATGAACCAATTGTTACACTTGATTCAGAGCTAGTTCAAAATCAAGGAGACAACTAATTTAGGTTGAACGACTGGAACAACATTTAGTGAGTATCTCCAACTTTGAAATGACACTTAGGCATGCATGAAAAATATGGTAGCAGATACAAGCCATATCAACTACATTCATGAATCCCGCCTGCTCACCAAAACCCTCATGTCGAAGACACGTTCACAACTTGAAAACATTAGAAACTCATGAAAAAATTTCTCCCATTCATCTTTGATTGGTTGCAAGAACAATTTACAAAGGAAAAAATAAAAACCATTGGAAAAATTTTGAATCGCCAATCAGAATATTACAAAAATCAAGTGAAATTATACTTTAATGATGAAATCCCCACAAACCTTAGGATAAAGATCTTGACACTATTTCTAAGACATGAATTAATAGGGAAAAAATCCTAGTGAAAACATTAGTCTCCGCCTATAGATAGGCAAGGACTAGCAAGAAGAACTAATGGAATTGTTCACCAATGTGAACAAGTGGTGAACATTACCTTATTGATAAGCATAATTTATGGGGAAGAAGTTATATACAAATTTGTTAACCAAATGATAAAAAATGGTTTACATGAAATATTTTATGAGACATATTGTAGATGATCAAGCATTCAAAATGTCTACAATTATTCCTTAACATAACATGAAAATTTAGTAATGAATAAGTAACTAGTAGAGTGTACTTAAGAGAGAGAAGAGAAGAAGAGTTGTATGTAAAACAATATTTTTCAAAATATAGTCTTTTTGAGGGAGAGAGAGGAAGATGAATGGCTGGATTCAACCATAAATATTTTTTTCTCAACTCTATAGGAACTATAGTATGTAAGAGAAGGTATTTAGGTAGGAAGTCAATGGCTTAAATTTTTAAAAAATATGGGATGCTAGTAGACCACATGGAAATTTATGCATCATGTTTGCATTATAGAGAAATTTCTTAAAATCAATATATAGTTGACTCAATATCAACAAAAAGTAGCAAAATTTAATATAAAAATTAGAAACTTGGTGAAGGAAAAGATTGGAGCTAACTTAGTGCCCTCTGAAACATGCTAGAGGACTAGACACCAAAGTTAATACAAAACTTAAATTAAAAATTGTAAGTTGTAAACTTTTTTGCATTACATTTTATTCGAACTTCAGTAGGCCTATGACACTAAGTGATAAAGTTTCACTAAAGTATTGAAAATAAAGTATAGAAATATTAGATAATATGAGGATACAAGAAAGATGCATAATAAAAATTATAAAAAAGACACATGGACCTTGTTGAGAATATACAAAATTATAGTGCTAGAAATCAAAATATTGCTAAACAAACATGTCATACTAGCATGAAACACTATAAAGGAAAGGTTATATAGTGAGAATAATCTAAAAAAATCAATTGTTGGATCAAAATAAATAGCTAATTCCACTAAGAGAAATGAATAAAATTGGTTCTAGAATAAATGAATATTGTTGATATGAGGAGAAAGAAAATAATCAATATGAAGTGAAATGACATGAATGAAGGTCCATCTAACTATTTGTCACTAGGCCATGAAATTAGTTAGGAAAATGAATCATTTTTACTAGTTTGCTCTATTCCTAGTGATTCAAAATTTTGAGATGGACTAGCATGATCCATTGCTAGGTGATTTATATATATAATGGCTAATCAAACACTCATTGATCAATGATTATGCCCATGCTTTAATTTGACAAGCATGTTGAAAAAATATATAATTTTTAAGGGGAATATATGTCCCATTCTATTGTTACCTAATGATGGATAGAAGGTAAAAGTAGAAAATTTTGATTCTTTTTGAGAATTTGAAAATGGAAGATACCATCAGTGGAAGTGGGGAAGAAAATATTATATAAGAATTTTAGATAATTCTAGGAAAGAATAATTTTACAAAAAAAAAAATTGAAATGTTGTTACAAGAATGGATAGTGAGATGAAGAGCATATAATAGAGAAGAGGGTGGACCTAGGTGCATATGGAAGAAACTACACAAAAAATTAAGCTAGTAGTGAGAATTTATATCTATTTATATCAAGGAAGTGAAGAACAAATAATTTAGAAGGTTGTTTTTTTATTTAAAATGATATTTTTATATATAATGTTGCAAGTATGAAGGTGTTGTCATTGATGTCAACAAGCTTATGTTTTCGTTAGTGATAGTTTGATAGTTGTGTAGAGATATTGTTTCTTTGATTAGTTGCATTATGTTGTCATCAGTTAAGTTGATTATGTTAACCTCTGGTGTGCTTTGATAAGCTTCTGTTTATGGTTTATATGTCGAGGATATTGAGAAAATTGATAAAAATAAGGAAACAGGGTGATGTAGAGGTGTTCTTGTTTTGCTTCGTATTTCTTCTGGGCTAAATATCTACTTGTGTAGTTTGGATATGTTGGTTAGAGGTATTCAAAGTTTCTATATTCAGAATTTTGGCTTTTGGATTGAAGATCAGAGGAAGTTATGTTCACCGCTATGTGAACTAGTTTTGCAGTGTCGCTTATAGATGTGTCTAGGAAAAATGTATTTGCTCCACATTTCTCTATAATTGTTCTTTAGGTCTTGCAATTTTGAAGGTATGTATTGGAAACACAAGGGTAGACAACTGAGAGGGGGGTGAATCATTTGCCACAAAAATTCAAAACTTATTCAACTTATTAACCTTATTGTCAGATCTGATAATTAACCATGAAAGCATAAATCATCAACACATTAGAAACACACATAACACCAATATTTTTTACGTGGAAACCCTATTAGGGGAAAAACCGTGGTGGAGGTCAATCCACAAGATTATATCCTATTAAAAGTATAATGAAAATGAAATATGGGGAATGCACATGCACTCAGGCACACTGCCTAGAGCTCACTACTCAATTACAACAAGACTAACCACCCAAGGGAAGACACATTGTCTTACAAAAAGAATCGGATTACATCCACAGGGATTTGAACTAATAAAATAGCATTTGCTAATGCCTAATCATATTTCTGGTTAAGCACATGAACAACTCTTAACTCTTCTTCACTCTTCTTCACACTCCGCTATGCCTTTGAATGATTTAGATCAATATTTTCACACACACACAAAAGCACACTCTAGCATCCACTCATACACTACAATTCAAATTAACAATCACTCTTATATATCCGCAACAATAAATTTCATCCCTACATGTCGGCTTCAACAGAATAAAAAAGAATATATTAAACTGTTGGCCCAAAACATTAAAGATTATTAATGCGAATCGACCAAGGTCGGCCACAACTTAGTGAATACCCAAATCAACATCTCCAACACCAAAATACTTAAATTAATTAATCCTCGAAGATCCAAAACATGCTACAAACACCATGTCATCCAAGAACAAGAAAAACATGAACACGCAAGAGAAAATTGTCAACCACAAGCACAACGATCAATGCAGACATGCAAAAAAGATAGACCATGATCTAGAAACATCCACAAGCATCATGAATCACTAAAGAAGCATCTACAGCAACTGAACTAACTGAAATAGCATCATCTTCAATTAGTAATACCAACTGAAGCAACAAAAAATCTTTTAGAATGAGAATATTCATAACTCGATCAAATCTTTACGCGGATCTTTGAAACTTGACGTGAATAAACTAAATACTATCAGCAACAAACCCTTTAGTCCACAACCTCTGATAATGAACGTATAGAAATTTTTGACATACTATTTACTTCACTTCACCACTGACAACCTACAACTCATTCATTACAATTTTCTCAATATCCTCGACATATACAACTTCAAATGAATTAATGCTAATAGTGTTGACATCAATGACAACCACATATCAGTAACACAACCACAACATCCAACAATATGTATATGGTGTTGATTGCTTACATTTTTCAAGAGGATTTGTGGTTTAGTACTCTAAAAGTTGGATTTTAGAGTTGCAATGTTTGGCAGTATAATCTAAGTGTACTAGGCATGTACATTTTGAAGGTGTGAGTGGTTACGAAGGAGTTTGATGGATTTTAGGAGGATATAGGAGTATTCTAGATCATGATAAAGCATGATATGTGGTTCAGAAGTCATTCTTGGATTTTGGGAAGTGTGTAATTCAAATTTTATTGGTGTTTGCATGGGTAACAACTGACTAGTTGTTTACACTACATTTGAAGATGTTTGAATATTAATGACTTGGCATAGCATGGCATGTAAGAGTTGATTTGGGTCCTAGATAAGTTTTGTATTGGTCCACTTTCATTCATATCCACCATAGGAACATTTAGTGCTGACCTAATTTGAATTTGTAAAGTGTAAGGAGAGTGTAGTCAACTTGAATTTGTTTTCATGTTGTGGATGGTATAAATGCAAGTTGAATCGATGTGAGATGAAGTGTGGAATAGAGTTGAGTATTGTGATGCAAAATTAAGTGTAGAAGTGTGAATTATAGTGCAAGCTATAATACAAGATTGTTGAATGCAATGAACTGAGGTATCTTGATCTCTTGAAGACTGCTAATGTTGGTGGAGCTGATGTGGTGGAATCTTTGCTACATTGAGATTGTGTAACATTCTATCTTCTTTATAATTTCTATTCCTACAATGAGCTTGGGTTGTAAGCCTTTCTAGATAGCATGTCCTATTTTGGTAGTGAGCCTCCTTGTACTAGTTTTGTAATTACTTATATTGTGAGCTAATCCTCACTGTGGTTTTTCCCTTGTAGGTTTTTCCACATAAATCAGGTGCTCTTGTGTATGGTGTTGGTTGTTTTTTTTTTCTATTATTTTCTTTTCATGTTTAAACATTATAATATATTAAGGTTTTAATGAATGCATGTGGATCTGATTACTATTGAGGGTTTTGATGTTTTAAATTGGTACAACTGATTCACCCCCCTCTCAGTTGTTTTGTTCATTCAAAAATTGGTATCAGAGCAAGGTTCCTTAGAAAAAGATTAACCTCTTGAGGTAGATCCAGATGGTGAACAAGAAGGAGATCCCTATGTTTGATGACAAATAAAATGTTGCAATTATGAAGGTTTTGTCATTGATGTCAACTGGTTAACTAGTTGTCAACTAGTTTTTGTTGTCATTAATGCCATGAATTTAGGTTATTGGTTGTATATGTCAAGGAGATTGAGAAAATTGTAATTGAGGATATTCAATGTTTTCTCTGGGTTTTTCTCTGAGATTTGTTTCTATGCTAGTAAGGATTTGATGTATTGTTCATGGTTTTTGGAAGTTTCTATATCTAGATTTTTCATTTTTGGATAGTTGTACAATGTGAGTTATGTTCACCAGTTATGAACTATGTTTTTCTAGCTATGGTCTAGGAGAAATGTAGCTGCTATGGATTTCTCTGAATTGTGGTTTCAAAACTTGTGGTTCTAGAAATAAGCTCATAAGATCATTCTCAATTGAATTTTTTTATCTGGAGAGATTAGATCATGTTAAGGTTGCATGTGCTTAATTGTTTTATGTGTTTTACATAAGTATTGGTCGACCTTGTTTTAAGCACTGCTTACAAAGTTCATAGAAGCGTGTTGAATCATGTAGGGACTTATTTAGGTCCTTATTAAGTGTTTATTTTTGTTTCCCTCATTCTATTTCCATCATAGAATGTTTTGGTGCCAACCTAATTTGAATTTGTAAATGAAAATGGTGTGTGGTGGACTTTGGATGAGTTTCAAAGTTGAAGATCGTATAAATACAAGTTGAGATATTTGTGAAAGATGAATGCAAGAAAGATATATGTGAGATAGATGAGAAACAATGTGTGTTTGATGCAATTTTGAGCAGATTGGTGTGAAATACAATTTTGAGTTTTTGGAGGCAGTGAGTTGAAGGTACTCTATCATTCAAGCATTTTTGCAAGTGTGTGTGTGAATTATGGTGGAAATCTCTATTACATTGAGATTTTTTTTCTCTCTATAACAAATTTCTTCTATCTTCTTTATAATTATATGGTAGTGAGCCCTCTGGGTGGTTAACTCTTGTTGGATAGTGAGTCCTATTTCAGACAATAAGTCTTGTTTCGAGAGTGAGCCTTTTCTAGAAGTGAGCCTTTATATTCAATTTTAATATCCTCTATATTGTGAGCTAATCCTCACCATAGTTTTCCCCTCATTGGGTTTTTCACATAAATCTAGTGTTATTGTGTGTATGGTTTTTCTTCTTTTAGTTTTTTCTTTTTTCACTTAATGATTAATCACACTAGCAGGGTAAAGGATTTGTGAATGATAATTGATATAACATTTAGTGGAAGTTGTAAAGGTTAAAATTGCTACAACTGATTCACCCCCCCTCTCAATTTTCTTGTTCAACAATTTTTATCAGAGCTTGGTTCCTTGGAGAAGAGCTTAACCAATTAAGAAAGGTCTGAGATGGCAAGCAAGATCACTATTGAGTGTCCTAGGTTCAATGGGACTAACTATTCCTTCTGGAAGACAAATATGGAAGGATATATGTGATGCAGAGTAGGGAGGTAAACAATCACCAATCACAAAATCAACTGATCTCAACAACTATCTAATTAGTGAAACCCTAACTGGGGTATTTCCCAACACAACCTCACAGACTCTCTTGTAGGTGTGTAGACCTGGTTTTCTAAACTTTTCTCACAACTAACTCTTCTCACCCACAAAATACTCACCTTTTTAGACACCCTTGAAGCCAATATAAAACATATCTCAAAAGTAGTATAGGTCACTTTGGACCAACATTCTCAAAACCCAACTTGTATGTTGTCCCGAACTTCAAATAGGTCAAATTTACAAAGCAAGTACCCTCAAAACTTCCTTCCAAACCCCAAAACTTATGGGAAGCCAATTATCAGTCTAAAAAACCACTAAATCCACCATTCTTTGTCAAAGAAAATCCTTCTAACATTGCTAACCATAAAAACCTCAATTACGGTTGATTAAGGAAGGGTTTATTGAAAATCTATATTCCACTTCTCCCCATACTCCATCAACATCTCAGACACAATGAATAAGGTCTACAATTGCTTCACAAACCATTATATGGCCTCTTCCAACAAACCTTGACCAAAACCTAACCCTTACACCCCTTTCTCACTTGGAAACCTGGAAAATCTCAACTAGGGCTTCACCCCAAAATTAGTAACTCACCTCCCCTACTCCTAAGATCATACACTCACCAAGCCCACACATAATAGGGTTGTTCCACTGAGTTACAGTAGTTTATAGGGGGTGGAATGGCTCAAAGTTACATTTTCACACCTTCAAAACTGTATGATTGTTTGTACACAGGAAATCACAATAAAACCTTCTAAAATCAACAAATTTTGGTGAAATTAAGCCAAACCTATTGAGAATTAAATTTAACTTACCCTAGCACATGTTCAAATACAATCCACAATAATAAAATGACCTGTACGAGCCGTATAGGGGTCTAAAAGAGCCAAATTATAGTCAAATATGAAGGAAACCAGTTTGTTTGGTATTCAAATTTTCAAGCCTTACATCCACACACCATTTACAATATTCACAATGCCTTTATATGAATTTTCCATCTTTCCCCCATGACCAAAACTAACTCAAACCAACTTTTGGACTTATATGACCTTTCATCTTCCCAAAGTTGCATTTTTGCAATTTTTACAGTATTTGCACTTTTTTCCCAAAAGATTGAAAAATGACACCAAACCAACTTAATTACATTTAAATGGTCTCAAAGGACCTTATTCAAACCAAAAAATACATAAAATACCTAAGCATCTAATATTTGACCTCTATTTTCCAAAGATGGCCTTGGTTCCCCTACACCATACTCTCGTCCAGAAAAAACTCCAAGTCCATTGGGGAATTACATGGTATTGGAATAAGTTTTATCATAGCATAACCTTGTCTTCTAAAAGCTCTTCCATTTGGTAGTCCTATCCATTGAACCAGGTACTTGAAACTTGCATCATGCTTTGCATTATTGATCTTTCCTTCACTTTGACATTATCTCATCTTCACAACCTGACCTATCTCATATCTTCTATCCTTTTCCTTATTAGGAATTGGTATCATACCTCTTCCAATATAAAATTGAAGTGTCTTCATCTTCACCCTTGGAACATACTCACACTTACCAAATTGTCCTTTCTTTTCATCTTGACATTGCTTCCCCTTTGTGAACCGATCTGCTATGTGCCTCTTATCATTTCTCTCATCAAATCTTGATGTTGAACTTGTATTTACACCTACAAATAAACACTAAGCCACTGCCACATAAATTCTTTCCTTCACCACATCCATTGCATGCTTTAATCCATCTACTTTCTCTTTCCAAACACACCCATTCACTTCACTCTTTGTTCTCACAACCACTTTCAGGTTCTCTACTCTTAGAACCCTTGTGCAATCAGGTTTTGAAACCATTGTCATGGTAGCATATGACTTCCTACCAACCTCTATTTTCTTTGAAGGACATAGTATTGTCCCAACCACACTATCCTCACACTTCACTTCATTTGGACTTGTAATTTCCGAAGGGACTTGGAGTTTTTTCTAGTCGGGAGTATGGTGCAAGGGCACCAAGGCCATCTTTGGCAAATAGAGGGAAAATATTAGATGCTTAGGTATTTTATTTCATGTTTGTTTTGAATAAGGTCCTTTGAGACCATTTAAATATAATTAAGTTGGTTTGGTGTCATTTTTGAGTCTTTTGGGCAAAAAGTGCAAATAGTGTAAAAAATGCAAAAATGCAACTTTGGGAAGATGAAAGGTCATATAAGTCCAAAAGTTGGTTTGAGTCAGTTTTGGTCATTGGGGGAAGATGGAAAATTCATATAAAGGCATTTTGAATGTTTTAAATGGTTTGTGGATGTAATATTTGGAAATTTGAATACCAAACAAACCAATTTCTTGCATATTTGACTATAATTTGGCTCTTTCAAACCCATGTACAACCCATACAGGTCATTTTTTTGTTGTGGATTGTATTTGAACATGTGCTAGGGTAAGTTAACTTTCATTTTCAATAGTTTTGGCTTAATTTCACCAAAATTTGTGGATCTTAGAAGGTTTTTACTGTGTCTTCCTATGTACATACAGTCATAGGGTTTTGAGGGTGTGGAAATGTAACTTTGAGCCATTCCACCCACTATAAACTATTGTAACTCGGTGGAATGGCTCCATTATGTGTGGGCTTGGTGATTGTATTATATTAGAAGTAGGGGAGGTGAGTTATTGATTTTGGGGTGAAGCCCTAGTTAAGATTTTGCATGCTTCCAAGTGAGAAAGGGGTGTAAGGGTTAGGTTTTGGCTAGGGTTTGTTGGAAGAGGCCATATAATGGTTTTTGAAGCAATTACATACCTTATTTAGGGTGTTTGAGGTGTTGGTGGAGTATGGAGAGAAGTGGAATATAGGTTTTCAATAAACCCTCCCTTAATTAAGCATAATTGAGGGTTTTATGGTTAGCAGTGTTAGGAGGCTTTTCTTTGACAAATAATGGTGGATTTAGGGGTTTTTTAGACTGGTAATTGACTTCACATAGGTTTTTTGGTTTCAAAGGAAGTTTTGAGGGTACTTGCTTTGTAAATTTGACCTATTTGAGGTCTAGGACAACGTAGAAGTTGGGTTTTTAGAATGTTGGTCGAAAGTGACCTATACTACTTTTGAGATATGTTTTATATTGGATTAAAGGGTGTCTAAAATGGTGAGTATTTTTTGGGTGAGAAGAGTTATTTGTGATAAAAATTTAGAAAATCAGGTCTACACACCTACAAGAGAGTCTATGAGGTTGTGTTGGAAAATACCCCAGTTAGGGTTTGGCTGATTGGAGAGTTGTTAAGATTAGTTGATTTTGTGATTGGTGATTGTTTACCTCCCTACTCTAATACCAATTGATACAGATCAGGGAGATAATCAATCACCAATCAAAAAATCAACCAATCTCAACAACTCTCCAATCAACCAAACCCTAACTAGGGTATTTTCCAACACAACCTCACAGACTCTCTTGTAGGTGTGTACACCTAGTTTTCTAAATTTTTCTCACAACTAACTCTTCTCACCCAAAAACTACTCATCTTTTTAGACACCCTTTAAGCCAATATAAAACATATCTCAAAAGCAATATAGGTCACTTTAGACCAACATTCTCAAAACCCAACTTCTACGCTGTTTTAGACCTCAAATAGGTCTAATTTATAAAGTACCCTCAAAACTTCCTTCCAAACTCCAAAACCTATGGGAATTCAATTACCAGCCTACAAAACTGCTAAATCCACTATTCTTTGTTAGAGAAAATCCTCCTAACACTACTAACCATAAAACCCTCAATTATGCTTGATTAATGGAGGGTTTATTAAAAACCTATATTTCACTTCTCCCCATATTCCACCAACACCTCAGAAACCCTGAATAAGGTCTAAAATTTCTTCACAAACCTTTATATGGCCTATTCCAAAAAACCCTAACCAAAACCTAACCCTTACACCCCTTTCCCACTTGGAAACATGCAAAATATCAACTAGGGCTTCACCCCAAAATCAATAACTCACCTCCCCTACTCATGAGATCATACACTCACCAAGCCCGCACATAATGTGGTCATTCCACTAAGTTACAATAGTTTATAGTTTTTGGAATGGCTCAAAGTTACATTTTCACACCCTCAAAACCCTATGATTGTGTGTACATAGGAAGTCACAGTAAAAACTTTTAAAATCAAAAAAATTTAGTGAAATTAAGCCAAACCTGTTGTAAATGAAAGTTAACTTACCATAGAACATGTTCAAATACAATCCACAATAGTAAAATTTACTATACATGTTGTACATGGGTCTTAAAGAGCAAAATTATAGTCAAATATGCATGAAAACGGTTTGTTTGGTATTCAAATTTTCAAATCTTACATCCACACGCCATTTACAACGTTCACAATGCCTTTATATGCATTTTCCATCTTCCCCCAATGACCAAAACTAACTCAAACCAACTTTTGGACTTATATGACTTTTCATCTTCCCAAAGTTGCATTTTTTCAATTTGTACACTATTTGCACTTTTTTCCCAAAAGACTCAAAAATGACACCAAACCAACTTAATTACATTTAAATGGTCACAAAGGACCTTATTCAAACCAAAAATGACATAAAATACCTAAGCATATAATATTTGACCTCTATTTGGCAAAGATGGCCTTGGGGCCCCTGCACCAATATGGAATATTGTGGATATGATGTCGAGAAATCCTATAAGACTGCACACACCGCTCTTGCTAATGGTCTGAGTACAGTTGATGAGATCAAGGTGCATGAAACAAATAATAATGTGAAGTTTATTTTTATGGATAGTATTTCACATTCTGAATTAATTAAGGTGCAAAATTTGAAGACTGCTAAAGAGGTCTTGGATACATTAGAAAACATTCATGAAGGAGATGAAAAGGTTAAAGAAGCAAAGTTAAAGAATTTAGAGGCACAATTCAAGATCCTACATATGTTTGAAGATGAGAACATTAAATCCTACATACAAAGATTGGATGAGATGGTAGGTGGAATGTGAGGACTTGGTGCCATAGTGGATGAATCAAGGATTGTAGAGAAGATTCTCAAAACTCTTCCTGATGCATACTGTGAAAAGGTATATGCTATTGAATAATTTGTAGATTATAATACTTGTACTAAAGATCAATTATTAGGTACTCTAACATCATTTGAAATGAGAAAGACTAGCTTAAGAAATGGATCGAAGATAGAAACTTCTTTTAGGGCTGAAAGGACTAAAGATCCGGATGAAGAGAACTTTGATGAAGTAGAAGCTAACTTTGTAAGAAGGATGAGAAATGGCTCTGGTAAGTATGAAGGTAAGTTACCCTTTAAATGCTTTACTTGTGGAGGAATTGGTTATTATGATTCAAGATGTCTGGAAAGAGTTAAGAAGAATAAATATAGACTAGGAAAAGGAAACAAAGGAAAGATTATTGAGAGAGAATATTATGTAAATGAAGATGTTGGTATTTCTGATAAAGATTCTAATTATGGATATTTTGATGATAATGAATGCTTGTTCTTGGATATAAAAGATGAATCTACTCCTAATTCTGAAGATAGGTGAAGGAAAGTGCTCCGGAGAAAGTTGAAGATACTATAATTTTTTCCCTTCATGCTAAACAAGAAAAGAACTACTGGGTTGTTGATAGTGGTTGTTCACATTACATGATTGGTGATAAGAGTAAGTTTGTCAAAGTTGAAAAATATGATGGAGGCTTAGTTAATTTTGGACATGATACTGGTGCTAAGATTTGTGGGATAGGTTCAGTAAGTTTTGATGGCAAGCATAATACTAATGATGTCTACTATGTTAAGGGTTTAAGGCATATATCTTCAGTATTGGACAGATGTGTAGTAAATGATATAATCTTGTATTCGAGAATGAGAGATGTGAAATTAGGAAAGGATCCAGAATAGTGATCGTTTTCGGTAAGAAGTCTAAAGGAAATATTTATCAACTTAAGGGTGTTGATGGACATTGTTTTGTGTCTCAGATTAATGACAGTTGGTTATGACATCAAAGGATGTGTCACATGAATTTTGATAATATGGAAAGAATCAGTGTTGTATAAGCTATGAGAGATTTACCAAGGATTACAAATCATGTTAATGCTATTTGCAAGAATTTTTAGCTTGGAAAGAAAGCTAGAAACTACTTTAGGTCGAAGGAACAATCTACTAGCAGACTACTATATTTGATTCATACATATCTTTTTTGTCCTACAAGAGTGAGAAGTCTACAAGGTGATAGGTATTTTATGCTTTTGATTGATGATTACTCTTGATATACATGGGTTAATTTTCTTAGAGATAAATTTGATGCATTAGATAGATTCAAGGCATTTAAGGCTATGGTTGAAAATGAAAAAAATTTGAGAATAAAATGTTTAAGATCTGACAGAGATGGTGAATTCACCTCTAATGAGTTTAATATGTTTTTTGAGGTTCATGGAATAAAAATATAATTATCTGCTCATAGAACTCCTCAGTAGAATGGATTTGTTGAAAGAAAGAACATAATGATTCAAGAAGCTTCTAGATCAATGATTACAGAGGAAGGTCTACCAAAATTTTACTAGAGAGAAGTTATTCACACTATTGTTTATGTGTTCAATCGAGATCAAGAAAAAACTAACAGTACTAAGACCCCATATGAGCTATGTTATGGAAGAATTCCTATTATCAAGTATTTCAAGGTATTTGGAAGAAAATTTAGAGAAGTTTGATGCTATATGTGATGAGGGTATCTTCCTTGGATACTCTACTAGAAGCCAAGGTTACAAATGTTTCAATAAAAGGTTAAGAAAGATTGTAGAGAGCACAAATATCAAGGTTGATGAAACATTGAAGAATTCAATTGAAGTTGATGAATATGTATCTGATGAACCTAATTGCATAGAAGTAAAAGAAGTTTTGGAGGAACATGAAAATAATAATGAAGAAGAAGAGGCACCGATGGTGTCCCAAAAGAAACCTAAATATGTGCAGAAGAATCATTCAAAATATCAAATCATTTGAGACAAGAGAAAAGGAGTCTTGACAAGATTCAAAACTACTATTGAAATAAATCTGTGTTTACTTTCTAAAGTTTAACCTAAGATAGCAATGAGGCATGTAAATATGAGCATTGGATGAGAGAAATGAAAGAACTTATGCAGATTTAGAAGAGTCAAACATGGGAATTGTTCCCTAGACTGACAAATAAAAACATAATTAGATCAAAATGGGTATTCAAAAACAAGTTGAATGAGAATGGAGAAGTGGTTAGAAATATAAAGAAAGGCTTGTGTGTAAGGGCTACTCACAAGTAGAAGGTATTGATTTTTAGGATACCTTTGCTCCAATTGCAAGGATGGAAGCTATTAGAATATCTTTAGCATTTTCTTCTCATAAATATTTAAAAGTTTATTAGATGGATGTAAAGTATGCATTTTTGAATGGTGAATTGGAAGAAGAATTCTACATGGAACAACCAAAAGGATTTCATTTGTCAGATCAACTAATATGATCTATAGATAAAATAAGGATTTATATGGATTGATGCAAGATCCTAGAGCTTAGTATGAAAGGTTGGATAGATATTTGATTCAAAAAGGTTTCAATAAAGGTGTGGAAAATAGTAATTTATATTTCAAAATTGAAAATGAAAAATCTTGATAGTAGTATATGTTGATGATATTATCTTTGGAGGAAATGAAACAATGTACTAGATGTTTAATAAAGAGATGAAAAAATAATTTGAGATGTCCATGTTTGGAAAGATGAATTTATTTCTTGGGTTGCAAATAAATCAAATAGAAAAAGGGATTTTTATTTCACAATCAAAGTATGTAAAAGAAATGTTGAAGAAGTTTGGGATGGATGGTTCCAAACTAGTATGCACTCCTATGGTGACTGGTTGAAAACTGAGTAAGTATGATTATTCACCTAAGGTTAATCAGAGAAAATATAGATCTATGATTGGAGGATTGTTGTATTTAATAGCTACTAGACCAAAAATCATGCATACAGTTTGTCTAGTGGCTAGATTTCAAGAAGATCCTAAAGAAACACATGTTGTTGCTAAGAGGATATTTAGATATTTGAATGACACTCTAGATTATGGCTTGTGGTATCCTAGAGATACTGATTTTACTCTAAGTGCTTATATAGATGTTGATTGGGTAGGTTGTGTTGATGACAAAAAAAGTACAAGTGGTTGTGCATTCTTTCTTGGTTGTAGATTGGTGTCATGGTTGAGTAAAAAGCAAGATTTAGTTTCCTTATCCACTCCAAAGGTTGAGTATATTACCACAACATCTTGTTGTACACATGTTTTTTGGATGAGACAGACACTGAAAGATATCAAATTAATCTATGATGATCCCTAATGTAGAGAAAGGTGATATATGCTTCAACTAACTAGGTTCAACTGGTGCTCAAGCTTGCAAACCCTATCTAGGGTTACATCCTTCATAATCACACCAACTTGCTTGTAGGTCAACAAACCCACTTCTTCTCTTATATATTTTAGAGAAGGTCATTTAGGTACTTGATTCCAATACTTTAAAAGACCCATTTTTCTCCCATTCAACATATCAACCTAGTGGAATAAGTTTTTTTGAAACATCTTGCACAAAACTACCCTTCAACACTATTCCTAAGTCAAATTAGGCCTCTTTTCCAAAGGAGGTGCTCAAAATCCTTCTCACCAAACCTGAAACACTTCATCAATAGACCCAAATAGTTACATAGGTCACAATTTCTCCATTAGATTCATTAGAACACTCCAATTTTATGATTTCCCAAGCAAAAACCAAGCCTAACACTAAACTTGCTAGACTAGGGAATGTGCTAAAAACCTCCTAACTTGCTAGACTAGGGAATGTGCTAAAAACCCCCTAACTTGCTAGACTAGGGAATGTGCTAAAAACCTCCTAACACTATCACCCTACCCCACAACTATGAAAATATTAAAGAACACTCCTAAAAGGACCATTGCACCAAACTGTAGAATTTTCCTATAGTGGAATGGCCTATTTTGTCATGATTTTGTTCAAAACCCTAAAAACCCTAGCAAACTTTGCAACCTTTAAAAAATTGGCTTTATCTCCTACAAATTTGAATGAAAATCACTCCAAATGGATTCAAATGAGAGATAATATAAAGACACACAACTTCACATTGATTTCAGATTACTATCTTACTATATGAAGCTTTGTAGAGTTTGAAAGTGCGAAAGAACACATGAAATAACACAAAAATGGAGCAACAATGCTTTATTTCTCCAAAACTTCAAGCAACCAACATGCCTCAATGATGTTAGAGGAATTATATCCTATTTTACATGAAATACTAGGAGTCTCCAACTAACATTTGAAAACATGACCATTCATCTTCCAACTAACCAACAAAATGACAAAAAATGCAAAGTGCAACTTTTGCAAAGTTGTTACATTATTGACAACTTTTAAACACAACCCCACTAGGACCCTATATGACTTCATTTATATCAAAAATTAGTCAAATTGACCTTATTACATCATGGAATGACTCGAATATATCCTAGACTCCAAAATGCACATACAAACCAAAATTTGTAAGGGTGATTCTGCCCCATTCAACCGGGGAGGAAAAGATTGCATCCTCCTCATGAAATGAGTTCTTGGACTGATGTACCAGGCTATTTGATATCATCTTCAGTCATCCATTGAGAATATTTAATTGGTAGATCTTTCTATTTAACCAAGTAATCATTATACACCTTCTTCCTAGTTCTTTTGACCTCCCTTTTATCTACTATGCCTTCAGGCTTCATTGGTTGACTAGGAGGTAAATCCTTGACCCATTCATCATATTCAACATCTATAGTACCTATAACATCACATTCATTCACATTACCTTTAAAAGGATACAAATTAGCAACATTGAAAATGGGTGAAATGGAAACTCCTAGAGGGAGCTCAATTTCATAAGCATTCTGACCAAACTTTTGCACTATCTTGCAAGGGCCAATCTTCTTCATCATTATCTTAGTGTATTTTCCTTTTGGAAGCCTCTCTTTCCTGAGATGCACCAGTACCAAATCACCTACCTTGTACTGAACATATTTTCTTTTCAAAATTGCCTTCACCTTATACTTCTTCACACTCTTTCTCAAGTTCTCCTTGACCTACTCATGAATATCTTTCATAGAAATGGAAAAGTCTTCCCCTATTGCACTCCTTTTCTCCATGTCTCTTAGATATCTATGTTCATAAATACCCCTTGGACTCATCCCATAGAAAATTTCAAAAGGACTCCTTCCTATGCTCTGGTTAACAAAGTCATTATATTCATACTCTACTTAAGGAAGTACAATGTCAGATGACTCACGATGCTCCTTAGTTCGACACCTCAACAAATTTCCAAGAGACTTGTTAGCAACCTCAATTTGGCCATCCATTTGTGGATGGTATGATTAACTAAATTGTAGATTAGTACCCAAATTTTTCCACAAGGTCCTCCAAAAATGACCTATAAACTTTGAGTCTTTATCAGACCCAACACTCAAGGGCAGCCCATGAATCCTCACAATTTCTTTGAAAAACATACCAGCTATATGAGCTACATCATTTTTACTTCTACATGCAATGAAATGGGCCATCTTACTGAATCTATCTACAACCACATAAACACTATCATTCCCCCTTTTTGTTTTAGGCAAACCCAAAACAAAGTCCATGCTTATTGAATCCCATGGATGGTTAGGAATAGGTAAAGGTTAATACAAACCTACATTAGAGCTTGTCCCTTTGGATTTTTGAAAAATTCCATGCCCTTCTACAAACCTTTTGACATCAGCATGCATCCTAGGACAATAGTATAACCTCTTAACCTCCTCCAAAGTTTTTTCAAAACCAAAATTCCCACTCAAGCTTCCACAATTCTTTTCCCTTATCAAATTTTCCCTCATGGAACACTTAGGAACACAAAACTGAGCCCCTTTGAATAAAAAACCATTTTACAACACAAAATCTGCATATTCACTATGAAAACTATCTTGAAACTGACTGCAAACAACATAGGTATCTTTAAAATCATCATCATGCTCATACATACCTTTTAGGGAATCTATCCCTATGCTTTGAAGTTTTACCTCTTGCACCATCATTGACCTTTTGCTCAGGGCATCAACAACCTTGTTTTCTTGTCTGTTCTTGTGCTTGATTGAAAATGTATAGGCCTGCAAGTACTCCATCCACTTCATGTGCCTCTGATTCAACCTATCTTGAGTATTCAAGTAACTTAATGCATGGTTATCTATAAACACAAAACACTCCTTTGGTAAGTGATAATGTCTCCATTTCTTGAGAGACTATGCGATGGCATAAAGTTCAAGGTCATATGTGGAGTACCTCTTTATGGCATCATTTATTTTCTCACTAAAAAAGGCATCCAATTTCCCATCTTGGCTCAAAACTGCCCCTATAGTAGACCCACTTGCATCACATTCCACAGTGAACACTTTGTCAAAATCAGGGAGTGTGAGAATTGGAATTTGTGGCACTCTTGACTTCAGGTATTCAGAGCTCTTTTTTGCATCTACAGTCCAACAAAACTTGTTCTTCTTCACCCCCTTAATGGTGTCAATCATTGGTGTGCATATGTGGCTAAAGTTCTTGATGAACTTTATATAGATGCTAGCTAGTCCATGAAAACTCCTAACTTCTCCAATTGAAGTAGGTGTTGGTCAAATGAGTATGGCTTCAACCTTTGTAGGATCCATCCTCAAAGTCCCATCTAATATCAAAAACCCAAGGTAGACAAGTTCCCTCTTCATAAACTCACACTTCATGAGATTGATCATTAAATTCTCCTCATTGAGCTTATTCAAGACCTTATCAAGGTGTTCCAAGTGATCTTCTCTTTTTTTTTTGTACATAAGGATGTCATCTAGGTACACCACAAAAATTCTACCTATGAATCTCTTCAACACCTTATTCATTAGCCTCATGAATGTACTTGGGGTGTTTGACAGTCCAAATGGCATCACTAGCCATTCATATAAGCCTTCATTGGTCTTAAAGGTTGTCTTCCACTCATCACCTTCCCTTATTATGATATGATGCTATCCACTTTTTAAATCAATCTTTGAGAAGTACCTAGCACCAGCCAAACTATCCATTAAGTCTTCCATCCAGGGAAAAGGGAATCTATATCTAATGGTGATCTTATTTATTGCTCTTAAGTCTGTACAAAGTCTCCAATCTCCATCCTTCTTAGGTACCAATACTATTGGAAGAACATAGGAAATTAAACTCTCCCTTATCAGTCCTTTATCTAATAACTCCTGAATTTTTTTTTTGATCTCCTCATTTTGTTGAGGGGTCATCTTGTATGCTACCTTGTTTGGCAAACTTGCACCCGGTATCAAGTCAATGTGATGAATCACATCTCTAATAGGAGAAATGCATTTGGAAACTCTCTTGTTCCAATGTGTTCATACTTGTCTAAAAAATCTTGCACTTCACTTGGAATCTCCACTTGATCTACTATAGCATTAGAGATAGGCTTTCCTACAATTGTAAAACCAGCTTCATCCTTCTCTAGGTCTTTCAATAACACCTTTTATTTGACAACCATTACACTAGGACCTTCATGAACTATACTATCATCTTCTTTTAGAGGTGACAGGATAAATGACACTTCATCCTTCACTATTACATAATCATTCTTATATCCATCATACTTAGCCTTCTAGTCAAATTGCCAATGCCTACCAAGGAGTAGGTGGCACACATCCATGGGCACAATGTCCCAGAGAATTTTGTATTTATAAGGTTCTATGGTAAACTCCACCCAAACCTTCTCATTCACAAGCACTCGTTGCCCCTTATTGAGCCATTAGATCTTATAAGGATTTGGGTGAGGTATTCTTTTCATTTTGAGCTTCTCTACCATTTCTAAAGACACTGTTATCTATTCAACTGGAATCAATTATAATTTTGCATACCTTTCCTTGAGATTTGCATGTTTTCCTAAACAAAGATTTCCTTTGAGGGGGTTCCTTGGTGGTTGGAACTTTAATTAGTAAAGTGTTCTCCTGATTATCAAAGCATCTCCTACTTCTGGTGTAGCATGAAGAGAAGGTGAGTTGACACTTTCTTCATCCTCCTCTTGAACTAGTTGTGTCCTTTCTCCACTATGAGAACTTGCACCATGTTTGTCTGAGCACTTCCAAGCATGATGGCCATATTGGTTATAGTTATAACATTTTCCAAAAAAGGTATTAGACCCCCTTCCTTGTTGCCCCTACCTCTTGGCCTTTCTTCCTCTAAAATTTCCTCTTGTTTCACCACTAGACTCTTGACTTGTGCTTTGTTCATTTGGCCCTCTTTGTGAACCTCTTCCACTAGGGTTACCTTTTCCCCTAAAACTCTTTCCTCTACCCTTTGATTTCTTTTCCTTCCTCCTCTTTATCTTCTCTTCAACCTTAATGGCTATTTCAAAGCGCTCCTCCATGGTCCTAGGAGTGCAAAGGCTTATTTCATCTTGAATTGTAGACCTCAAACCATTCAAGTATCTAGCATCTTTCTCCTTTTCATTTTAAATATGGCCTAACCTTATGCTAAGCTTATGAAATTCTTCAATATAGGCTACCACATCCAACTCTTTTTTCTTTAAATTTTTTAATCTCCTAAACACTTGTATCTCATAATCAACAAATAAGAATTGTCTCTTTACCTTTGCCACCATCTTGTCCCAAGAATTGATCTTGGAATTACCCATCTTTATCCTCTCCTCTTGGATGTAATTCTACCATGTTAGTGTTGATCCCTTCAACTTGGTTTTGGAAAAATTGACCTTCTTACCTTCAACTATCTCTTTGAACTCAAAATAATTATCTATGGAATCTATCCATTCAATCACTTCTTTAGTATCTATTTCAAGCCACCATACATAGGTAGCTCCATCTTCACATCTTGCGTCTCTCCCTTCATAGCCTTAAGCACTTGTAGAGATTTCCTCTCTTCTTGATTCATCTGTCCTTGGGATCCTTCTAGGGTGTTCTCCTCTTCACCCTCTTCCTCATCTTCAAAGTCACCCTCCTCTACAGGACCTTTGTCTCTCCTATCTCTCTTCTCCAGTGCTTCCATCCTGGCTACCATGGCTTCTTGAGACTCTCTTAGGCCTCTCAATTCCTTAGCAACAACTGAATTACCTTTTGGAGGCATCTCTAATACCTTGCCTTAGAAATTTTCAACTCTTTTTCTTCCAAAACCAACTTCTTGAAAATGATCTCAACCTAAGCTCTGATACCACCTAATGTAGAGCAAGGTGATATATGCTTCAACTAACTAGGTTCAACTTGTTGGAATATGTGCCTCAATCCTTACTGACATGGAACTCCTAAAGGGAAAATTCACTGTGACATTATTCATGTCTGGACGACTAGCTGTTATGAATTCTCTTGAAATGATCATGTCGCCAAGACAGAGTTGATGTCTTGCCAACAAGTCTATCACTGTGACCTTTCTGTGTTTGGTGTGACATTTTGTAGAAAGAAACCTCTGGCCGACAAAGGTTGCTATCGGGTGTCAAAGCGGATGATGGAGTAGCTCAAGGATCTTGGGGAGAAGTCTTAGCGATGAAGGAAAGGTCTCATTGACAGGAGTATTCACTTGTGGTCTTCGTGGTGACTCAAAGAATTTGGTATGAAATCTTGGCGACCAATGGAGAGTCTCACAGATAGTTTAGAGTAACATAAGAGCACTCGGTGAAAGGTCTTGGTGAAGGTCAAATGTCTTGCTGACTTGGTAAGACATGAGTGCTCGATGTGAGGTCTCGGCGCTCACTGTGAGGTCTCAATGAAAGAAAAAAGTCTTGCTGACTTGGTAAGACTTGGTTGCTCGATGTGAGGTCTCGGTGCTCGCTGTGAGGTCTCGGCGAAAGACATAAGTCTTGCCGACTCAGTAAGACTTGGTTGCTCGATGTGAGGTCTCGGCGCTCACTGTGAGGTCTTGGTGAAGACAATGTCTTTCCGACTGGTGTTTGGAGCGATCGGTATGACTTAGGACCTCGGTATGAAGTCCTGGCGAAAGTGAATTTCTTGCCAAATGTTAGGTGCTTTGATGAAACTTCAGAAAGACTCGACAAAACCTCTTAGCGAATGGAAAGTCTTGCCGATGGCAAATTTGAAGTCATTGTGAGTTTGTGAGCATCGGTATGAGTCTAGCCGATGAGACATCTCTTGCCGATAGGAATGCATTGGATGTCGATGGATTCAGAATGAGTCATGGCGTTTGTTATAATGTTTTGCCGACTATTTGGAACTTACGCCGATATCGATATGAAGACTTTGTGGCATCGAGGAGACACTGTTAGTGTCTCACCAATATTCCAAAAAAGTCTGAACGCCCTTGACCATTTGACCTTCCTATGTGGTGTCTCGTGGACCAATTAGAGGAAGCAAATTTCAAATGGTTGGAAGTTAGATTTTTGCAACTGTTGCGATGCTGGAGCTGAACAACATGCAGGGAAAAATCAATTGCTCGAAAGGAAATTGTCTATGATGGGAAGTGGCGGATAAGGATGAACAGAAGGTAAAAAATTAGAAGTGATATGATTTAAAGGATTGATTCTGATTTGGAAGAGTTGTGAGTTGAATCAGATTTGATGAGAGCATTGTTTGTAACTGATAAACAATGAGTAAAGCTACTGTGACTAATTACCAGACAGCTGTATCTCTATGTTGTATGTAATTACTTGTTACTGTAATACAAAGAGATTCAGCTTGGTGTGGTGGGTTTTTCCTGATAGGGTTTTCCCACGTAAATCTGGTGTTCATTTGTCTTTGTGTATTTGTTCTATTTCTGAAAATATTTCATGTGTGTCTTAATTAGATTGTAATTTGAAAATTAAAAGTCCTGCATTGCATTCTTCCCTGAGGATTTGACATTAGGAAAGTGTTTCCTCACCTCTTCTTTCCTTACACAACTAGCCCTCAACCTTGCAAACCCTATCTAGGGTTACTTCCTTCACAATCACACCAACTTGCTTGTAGGTCAACAAACCCACTTCTTCTCATATCCTTTAGATAAGGTCATTTAGGGACTTGATTCCAACACTTTCATAGATCCATTTGTCTCTCATTCAACATATCAACATGGTGCAATAGGTTGTTTTGAAACATCTTGCACAAAACTACCCTTCAACACTATTCCTATGCTAAATTAGGCCTCTTTTCCAAAGGAGGTACTCAAAATACTTCTCACCAAATGTAAAAAAATTCATCAACAAACCCAACCAGTCACATAAGTCACAATTCCTCCATTATATTCATCATAACACTCCAATTTTCTATTGTCCCAAGTAAAAACTAGTAAATTCAAGCCTGACACTCAAACCTGCTAGACTAAGGCACATGCTAAAAACCTCCTAGCACTATTACCTTGCCTTACAACTATGAAAATATTAAAGAAAACTCCTAAAAGGCTCATTCCACCAAACTGTAAAATTTTCCTATGGTGGAATGGCCTATTTTGTCATGATTTTGTTTAAAACCCTAAAAACCCTAGCAAACTATGCAACCTTCAAAAAATTGGCTTCATCTCCTACAAATTTAAATGAAAATCACTCCAAATGGATTAAAATTATAGCTAATAAAAAGAAACATCACTTCACATCGATTTCACATGATTATCTTACTGTACAAAGTTGTACAGTGTCTAAAAGTGTGAAAGAACCTAGGAAATCACACAGAAACATAGCAACAATGCTTTATTTCTCCAAAACTTTAAGAAACTAACCTGAATCAATGATGTTAGAGGCCTTATATCCTATTTTACATGAAACACCAATGGTATCCAACTAACATTTAAAAATATGACTGTTCATCTTCCAACTAACCAACAAAATGACAAAATATGCAAAGTGCAACTTTTGCAAAGTTGCTACATTATTGACAACTTTTAAACACAACCCCACTAGGATCCTATATGACTTCATTTACATCACAAATTGGTCAAATTGACCTTATTACATCATGGAATGAATCAAACCTATCCTAGACTCCAAAATGCACATACAAACCAAAATTTGCAAGGGTGCTCTTGCACCAATCCCATTTCTATCTTCTGTGATAATACAAGTGTAATTTACATTTCAAAGAATCCAATGATGTACTCAAGGAAAAAACACATATCAATAAGGTACCACTTTTTGAGAGAACATGTTGTGTAGAATGAAGTAAAGGTTGAGTCTATACCTACAAAGGATTAGGTTGCTAACATATTTACTAAGGCTCTTCCTAAAGATAATTTTGAGTATCTTCGGGAGAAGGTAGGGGTTATTTCCTCTCCTTTATTGAACTAGATGCATATGGAGATGCATCATTCTGGCAGGTCTATGGATCTATCTTTCTTCTAGATTGATGTTTGGTGGTTACCTCTTAGGGGGAGCAGGTAGTGTCACATGTTGTCATTGTAGGAGTATTTAGTACAAATGTTCTCAATGTCAAAGGGGAAAACAATGTAAAACATCTTTTTCCTTTTCAGTTGATGTCAAAGGGGGAGAAGGTATCATGTGAAAAATATATAAAGTAAGGGGGAGAAATAATTCTTGGAGGTTGATGGTTTTTCACATCATGTGTTTCCATCAATGATAAAGGGGGGTGTTGGAATCAAAATTTTCATCAAAAATTCTATTGATTTTGCATAATAAAATTAGGGGTCTCCCTTAATTTTCATAAAAAATTATGTTTTTGCCATCTACAATGTCAAATTAGTCTTTTACCACCATACCACTGCCATACTTGATTATCCCATATATTCCTTTCCTTCTACCTCCTTACTGTGACCTCCAACAAAGTAACTCATGGGAGTGCGGTGAGAAGGTAGCAATATACTGTATTACCGCTATACTGCGAAGGGTTGACACCTAGCTCGTGGTAGAGCAGGGTCATCATCAGTACTAGCAGAGGGAAAAACTATAGCGCAGAGGGTCAAAGTGAGGCCCACAGTAGAGCAGTAAAGTAAGAACATACATAAGGGAGAACTGCTATAATGCGAGGGGTTAGAATGTGGCCCGCGGTAAAGTGGTATATAAGGAAAAGTACTAAGTATACACTGTGGTACCACCAAGGAGACCAATGAAGTACATGGTAGTGCGGTATAATAAGAACAAGTAAATACAATGTACCGCGATATCACAGAGGAATGAAGGGTGATGCACAGTAGTGCGATAATCATCCCTTGGAGCATTAAATGAAGGCCAATCACATCAATCAGTATCAAAATATGAAATTCAGCTTGGTGTGAAGGATTTGAATGATGTTGAACTTATATGGGAATTAATGTGGTATGATACAAGAATTTAACAAGGAATATTGTGAATTCGTTCACTCATGGTAACAAAAGCTAAATACAAGCGAGCTCAAGGTGTGACAATCAAAAAAAATTCTTCAGGGCAAACGATATTTCGGGTAAGTTCTACTCACCATGCATTGAATTTTAAGCAATGGCACCTAAGAAAACAGAAGTAAGGACTGAAAAAGAGGAAAAATCCAATAAAGCTTCATTACAATCACCATTACTTGCATTTCTACCTGGTTCAGTTGATAAAGGTTATAAGAAGGTGGGTATGTGCAGGATCATGATGGGCCAAAAAGTGGTAATATGATGGGTATGTGGCTGACGACCTTTTTTTTACCCAAAATTGATGAAACAAAAAGGGTTTTTAAAGGAGATTATAAGCTTTCCACCAATATAAATTATGCTTTAATTTGAATTTAATAAGTAATTATTATATATTTTCTATTCAAATTACAACTAAAGTCCTAATTGATAGACTGGTTGAAAAACATCTATAGCTTTCAAATAGGTATCACATTTTTTGAATCCAAAACATGCATCACATTCTATGCTTCACATACTATAGGATTAAAAAAAAACTGAATTTCATGAAGTTTTGATGAAGTTAAGGTGGTCAAACATACGAGTTTTTTATATTTTTTAAAAGTTACAATAAAAAATTCATAATTAATTATTCACTCGAATTTTTTTTACAAAGAAATATGCATCACATCAGGACATGAGTCCTCTACTTATATCTAAAATCTTATAAAAAAATATTATCATTTTATTGTGGTTAGGGTGGTCAGACAGACACCTACTTCTTATTTTTTCCCTAAAATTTAAGTACTACTACATTGAAATTTCAAATTTTCACCAAATAGATTTCTTTTTTTAAACAAACCTAGTAGTTTAGAAACTACATTCAATTTGGTACAGATTCTATTTTTACATATTTTTAAAATAATATAGATAACTTATTCAAATTTTTACATCAAGTTTCCTAACTCTGATTTTTTAATTTTTTTTTGCCACTTAAGGGCCTATTTTTTCCATGATGATCCTGCACATACCCAGGTATTTAAGGATTTAGCTCAGGGGTGTAGAGATCCAATAATTCCACGGTCTAGGTGGAATTTATATTTGTATTTTTATAAGAATAGAAATGAAAAGGTACCAGTATCAAACTCATGGACTCTTGATATGGGAAAATTGATAGTTCCTAATGTATTTGTTGATGTCGAGCTGATTAGAGCTCTAGCTAGTAGATATCATGCCCCGTCGAAAGTTGTTAGGCTCCTAGATGGACAATGTTTGGTAGATATCTCCAAGGAAGATATAATTAGGTGTTTTGACCTAAACAACCAGGCTATCATAGAACTAGATTTGGGGAGGCTAGAGTAGGAGTACAAAAGGTTGAAGAGGACTTATAGAATTGATGAACTCCCCCTACACATAAAAAGGGGTGACAAGAATAGATCCCTTCCTATTTTGTCTTCAAAAGTTGAACCCTTTCTAGTGTCTGACTTTTATACCTATTTCAAAAACACCTATTATGCATTATGCCAGATTCTTGGATTTGATGTTGAAGACAATATGCCAATTAGATTAATGAGGATGGAAATGATTATCCAACACCCTAAATCAAATGAGGAGTTTGATTTTTCTTCTATTATTGAAGAACATATTCATGAAGGCCTGTTATAGGTTAGGGAAACCAAGGCCCCTATCACTTTTACAAAATATTTCCTACTGTGTCTGTAACTAAGGATTTATTTTAAAGATTAGATTAATCAAATGAATGCAAATCACAAATAACAATAAACCCAAAGATCTATCGAGTACAAAGGAAATCAAGCAATAAAATGGTTATACCTGTAAATCACATTTTCCATGATTACCTCCATAGCACCTTCTTACTTGCTGGATGATGTTGCCCTCAGATTCATTGTGTGAGCAATCTGCAAATTTCTAAGACCTACAACAAGCTTTGAAGGATTTATGCAATGTCTAAATGCCTATGACTATGACAATGCCTATGAAAATAAATACTACTAATGCCAAATGACTATAATGACTATTAAATTAAAATGAAGTTGTCAGATGCCGAAATTATGAGAAAAATTGTCTTTTATAGAAAACACAATTTTGAGTGGACGGATGAGATTAAATTCTAAGAAAGACCTAGAATGAGAGGTCCAGATTAAATCTGAGAATCCCTAATTAGGGTTAGGGAAAATTTATTAATCGAATGATCAAGATAATATCTCAGATAATCAGATAGATGGTGGAGAATAAATGAGATAAATTAATTAGAAAATAAGGATTTTTGAAAATCAAGAAGATAAGATTGCTTGATTTGCAAGATTCGAAAAATCAAGAAGATAAGATTTGGACTGAAGATCAAATTTGGAAAATCAAGAATCTGCCCGATTACTTGATTTTTAGAAGAATAATTACTAATTTGAATTAAATTAATTCAAATTATGGATTTTGAGAGATAATAAATAATCTTTTTTAGATTATTTATCAAAAAGGACTGACAGTTAAGATTGACATGACATTTTAAATAATTTAATTTATTTAAAATGAGAAGAATATTAATTGGCAATTAAATAATTAAATTTAATTATTTAATTTAGCAGATAAGACTTAATTAATTAAATAAATTAATCAATTTATTTAATTAAGACAATCAATGATGTATTAAATAAATAAATATAATTCATTTATTTAATAATCGAGAAGAATTAAATGCCAAAAAGGAAAATTAAATAAATTAAGAAATTTATTTAATTAAAGGAAGACTTAGACGATTAATGACGTATTTAATAAATAAATAAAATTTATTTATTCAATAATCATGAAGAATAAAAGGACATGAATTAATTAAATAATTATGAATTATTTAATCAATAGTCGAATGTGGACCAAGGACATAATTAAATGTATTAATTATGTTAGGACGAAAGTGGTAAAAATAAAAGCTTGTAGGCCTAGGTCATTTTTAAGTGTCTACATTTTTCTCCTCTTTGTCATAATGTAGCATGTTGCATTGTGACAAAGAAATAAGTCGAAGATATGCCCCAATGCAAAATAAGATGAGGAAGAATGACGAGGAGGGTTACGGTATGCCCCCTCAAGAGGATAGACAGGTTCGAAGAATATGGGTGTGCTCTCAAAATTAATGAGAATACTAGAATATGAAGAGACAAAGAAATGTTAGTGCAAAAGATATGGATGATGATATGGATGCAATGCCTATATGAGATGGGTGAGAGAAGATGACAAGACTAAAGAAAATGCATGTTAGTTCCTAGACCAAATCCTTCAAACCTTACCATTGGACTTTTAATAGTTATTGCTCTTAATCATCATTGGGCAGATTGTTGTGATGGCCAAAAAACACCATGATATGACATAAATCAAGGTGTGCAAGGCCGTACCATCACATAAGATAAGCAGTCACAGACAAGGAAGATCATGACTCATACCAAGAGCGTTATTGCCCCAATATTTGTCATAATCAACCACAAACAGAAAAAGACAAAAAGGACAAGTCATGAAACATCGTTGCTCCTCTAAATCCTGTTGCCAGGACATCCTTGAGGAACTAGCAACATGACTGTCAGAAAAAAAAAGATAAAGCCATTATCATGATACGTTGCTGCTTTTCTAAATCCTTTTGTCAGGATCTCACTGAGAAACTAGTAACATGAGTGTCAAAAGACAAGACAAATGTCATGATACATCGCTGCTTCTCTAAATCCCGGTGTCAAGATCTCGCTGAAAAACTAGTAACATGATAAAAAGCCAAAAACGAATGCCAAGTATTTGCCAAGTGTGTCTGGATGATGTCGAGATGATGAATGCCGAAGGTTGCCATATTCAGGAAGGACACATCCTGAATAATGTCGATGTCTAGGAAGGACACATCCTAAAACACCAATGTCAAAGTTTTGTTCTTCAGAAGGACACATATGAAAGAACGGTGATGCCAAGAGGAATGATACTTAAGTGTCAGAAAGGATCCCTTGAAAATGTCAAATGATAGGGACAATGCCTAGGAAGGACACATCCTAAGGCATAAATGACTGAGGTTATTCTTCAAAAGGACGCATCTGAAAGGTAACCAAGAGTTGATAGTTTGACTAGTTGCGATAATTTGACTTGTTTTGACTAAGTTTGACTTGTTTTGACTGAGTTTGACTTGTGTTGATCATACGACGATAATATACCATGGTGATACGATTGTCATGTTGAATGAATAATTGCCATACTTTGTTTTAGGATTTTTTCCGTGTGGAAAATGATTGAAGACTTTTGACATGTTTGCCAGTGTAGTGCCATGAATCCTAATGGACTGACCTAGTGCGGCCTCGGGGGCTCATCGATAGATGGCCTTGCCTATGTCATGCACTCAGAGATCTCGTAGTTCGACAATGACATGGACTGACTGACATGACTGACTTTGACTCCATTTTTAGGATTTTGACGTTGATTTGAATGTTTTTGTGTTTTTCTTCAGGACGTTTTATGATTTTTTTGGTCTTTTTTCAAGACATTTTATGATTTTTTTGTCTTTTTCAAGACATTTTATGGCATTTTTGTCTTTTTTCAAGACATTTTATGATGTTTTTGGTCTTTTTTTCGTTTGAGAGGATCATGACAAATGCATATGACTGATACCTACACATGAGAATCTAAGGAAAAACATGATTGTGCCCCTAGTCAAGATGAATACCAATTGACAGGTGATGACAACGTTGTTTGACGTGGGAAGGATGCATCCCAAAACAACATGAGGACAACGATGATAATGTGACGAAAGTATCGAGGTCTACAGCTAAGCCAGGAGCACAGTCAAGTAAAATTTTGGATAATGTGCTTGTATGGATTAGACTCGTTACATTTGGAATGACTTGGTTAGGACTAGATGGGATGATGATTATCCTTAGACTGTTTGACAAGGGAAATCCAAGATAGGTGATAGGCATGAAAGGATAGGGGGTGGCCTTGGTAAAGGACGGGAGACATGAGACTAAGGGAATTGTCATATGATTTTCAATGACTATGTCATATAAGGACAATAAGACTATGATGGTCGATGACATGATGTTTCATGAATTGTGTATGACTGAAGGATAGACATGTTAAGAGTTTTCCCAAAGCATGATTTCTGTGTGCCAATTTTATGTCAAGACTAAGGTAGGTGGGAAAATAGACGAAAATGATAGGGCTTAGATGGATGTCAATGTCATGAGGAAGGCATGGGAAATGAGACGACTTTCCCGCAAGTGTAAGAGTCCACATAGACGATTTGTTTTACACATGACGCCTGTTTGCCAGGTTTTCATCATGGTACTTATCTAGGGTGACTTTTTTCCAAGTTTTCACCATTGGATGAAATTTCTCTTTTAACTATTTTCTTGACTTTTTGATTTTTTTAGTGTCACCAAGACGCCTATTTTCCAGGTTTTCATCAGGGTGACGATTTTTTTTTTTTTGTATTTCTAATTTTGTGGATAGCTTGGATGCTTTAGATAACCACTGACTGTTCTGAATCCACTAACGGTGCCAATGTAGAGACTGGTGCCATGATATGCCAATAATGACCTTGCTGAAGGAGTTGTCTTGTCAGGATCATAGCACTTGTATACAACTGATCGATGTCATTGTGATCCTTTCTGATACTAGAGTTGGCCTTATCAAAATACGCACATCGTAATAGAGTGCCATGAGAGTCCTTGTGGTAAAGAGTTGCTGCCATGATGTGACAGATTTGTGACATGGGATTTTTGGACTTTAGGGGAGATGTAGGATTATGATAGATGATGGTAGATGTGGAAAGGTTGTTTGGACATTTTGATGAATGACTTTTTATTTTCCAAACTTGGGATGGTGGGTGACAGATTTTGGAGGGATGGTGTTTGGAACCAACACTTTTATATGTCTTGATTGATGACCATTTTGAAGGAGGTGGACATGTGTTATATGTGGGAGTCCTCTTGTCTTGTGGCTCCACATTGTGATTGAATTTTGTATTTGACTTGGTGTCTTTGTTTGATCCATTTTTCTTTGGGATCCATTTTAATTTCATTTGTCCACTTGTCCTTTTATTTGATTCAATGGCCTTTGACATTTTATTTTGATCTTTTAACTTGTAAGATTTTTGTTTTTGTTGGTTCCAAAGGGAAATTTTATTTATCATGGAATGACGATTCATGGTGTGGGTGGAGGGGGTGTTGGCAGCAATCTTATGACAAGGATTTCTCATGGAATCCATTTTGATGTTTATATTTGACAAAGTTGCCCCCAGTATCGAGGAGGTACCACTGACATAGTTTGATTTGTTGTCTGAAGAATACCCAAGACCTTGATATCTGTAATTTGCCTGAAGCTGTATTGGTTCTAGAATGCCTTGCTCGTGTATGCCTAGTCCTTTGCCTTGATATTGCATGCTTTGAAAGATTCTATTTACGATGGGGTATTTATTGTTTTCAAAGCAAGATGCTAACCCATCATGATGTCTATGGACACTATCACTTGTAATATTTTCATCTGCGAGAAAGCTCGCTTTGACAAAGATAGATGACCCTAGTTGATAACATGTCTTAGCTTCATTATCATGTTGGACATATTCCTAACTGATATCTTTGGTCTGATCATGCGACATGTCAGGTTCAAATAATTCTCTTGGTGCTTCGAAGCCATCATTATTTTTAGTTTCATAGAGCCCAATGATTTTAGCTATAACATGATCATATGCAAGCATGTCCTTAGTGGAAGATTCTTGTTCTGGAGGAATATCATATATGTGTCCCATGGAGGCCAGTGTTTCATCATGGGAAGTGTCAATAGTCGAGGCTTGTATAGGGTCGGCAAGTGTTTGCTCATGAATGGCGTAAAGGTCAAGGAGTGGATCGTTTTGGACTTCTTTGTCAATGGTAGGGTCTTGGTCGAAGATGGGGTTGTCATGGATTTGGACTTCTTGGTCAAAGATGGGGTTGTCATGGATGATATAGTCAGAAATAGAGTCGTTTTCAAGGAGAGATGTGTTTTGGATGTCATGATTGTCTTGAAGGACTTCATGGATGGACTGAAAGATAGGGTCATGGGATGGACTACCTTGTTCTTGACATGAGGGTGACATTATAATGTCATGCTTTGGGCTTTCATTTTGACATGTATCCTCAAGTTTATTAAATGGTTTTTGAGTTTGGACTATGATAAAATTTTCATGACTGGATGTGGCTTGTGAGGGGATGACTTGAAAAGGATTAATGGATGAAGGACTAGGATAGAACATGGGGACTTGGACTTGACTAGTATGTGAAGGACTAGGATATGACATGGGTACTTGCATTGGACTAGTATGTGAAGGACAAGGTTATGATGTGGGGACTTGGACTGGATATGACATGGAGTCTTGGACTGGATTAGGATGTGACATGGGGACTTCGACCGGATATGCCATGGAGTCTTGGATTGGATTAGTGTAAGGTTGACTAAAATATGATGTGGAAACTTGGACTGGATTGATATGGTATGATGTGGGGACTTGACATGAGTTGATAGATGGTTGATAGGGCATGTAGACGTTGACAGGATTGATAGGTGAAGGACTAGCATATGATGTGGAGACTTGGAATGGACTAGTGGACAGTTGGTTTCCCTTGTCAAAGTTAGGATAAGGATGAAATATGGACGTGTGTTGTGAATTAATGACAAGATTTGTGTCAGGTGACTATTGATGGTGAGGGTAGACGGATGGAGGTGGCAAAGTATTTATGTCAAAGCCCTGTGGTAACTTAGCCCCTTCATCCAAAAGCATGGCTAGATACCTTTGAGGGTCACGTAAGACTAATTTTTTTTACAAAGGAGAATATATCAGGATTTTGCGCTACAGCTTCTATGTCTTTCCAATATACTTGTCCATTTTGGTCTCTTAGTATGAATGGTTCATAAATTTTTTTTGACGAAGATGGCATGTTCACGGAAGATTGCATGTTCATGTTGTGAAATGGGTTAGAAAAAGTCCAATGTTTGTTCTTGTCATAAGTGTTATTGTCAATGTTGGGATTGGAATCTTGTCCAAAGTTTTCCATTTGTCATTGTTGTCTTTGAAGCCTAGTCTCAACCGTAAAAGGGATTTTCTCAAATGAGGATGATGAGAATGACAAGTAAATGCAAAGATGGCACTAGCCTATGTTTTTGTATTTTTTGGATAAAGGATGGTAATGCAAGACTATGTTTTTTGGATTTTTGACAATAAGGGATGCAATATGACAATGTTGTCTAAAGAAAATGACTAATGCCAAAGGACAATGAAGACTAAGATGACAAGTTATGTCACTAATTTTTTGTATCTTTGGAATAAAGGATGACAATACAAGATGATGATGACGTTTTCCTAAGGAAATGATTAATGCAAGATGACAAGGCTGTCAAGGATAAAATTCCAAATGAGGACTAAGATGATGATGTTTGACTAAGGACTTAATGTTATAAATGCAAGGTGATAAAATTATCAAGAAAGGATGCCAAATGCCAAGATAACAATGAAGATGTTGACTAAGGAAAATGACACATGCCAAGTCTAGATGCCAAATGAGGACTATGATGGACAATGCAAAGTCTAAGTTCAAAATGAGGACTGAGATTGTTTTCTGATGTTTTGTTGAAAAGTCTGAGTTGTCTAAGGTCGATTGTTTGTGTCTAGATTTGTGAATGTTGTGTACAATTATTGAGTAATCCAACAAGCATTTGACAAGCACAATGTTTTGAATGTAACCAATCACACATCAGATAAGTACAATCCTAGGTTAGGCCATGACAATATTCACTAGATTCCATGCGAGTTTCCCCAACCGCATATCTGTAGCGTGTGAATTCAGAAGCTTGGCTACACAGGCTCCCCCTTACAGTGCACTCTCTTCTCAGGCCAACCAAGCTTCCAACCCCCATGAAACTCCCATGGCGAGTTGATCACATCTACTACAAACTGCGAAAGTGTGGATGCCTTCACACCGACCGGTGCTGCGCTAGCAAATAGAAGGATTTTGGCTTACTACACAAAAAAATTTAGTTAGGGACCCCCGTTCAAGTGGCCATACATGGGGCAAGAGATTAATCACCATTAAGGTGGCACTCCAGCCTGAAGAGGTTAATCTCAACAGGGTTTAAGGGAGTACAACTCCGTCCATATGGCACATCCACACAAGCAACCTTAGGTTTTCCCTTAAGATTTACATTTATATACCGGTCGGGGGTAGCTTGGCTTTAGCTCCATTGCTGGTTTGAGTCACGTTGGGCTGATGAAATCCCCAGGAAGACCCAATTTCTAGAGTTGGTAACCGTTTCTCTTACACCCAAGATCGTCCGAAAGCGCAAGGGGAGAGGATATTCTGATATACCAAGTTAGGGTAATAACAAATAAGAATGGGTCTAGTTTTCTGATCACGAGGTTTTCACCAAGTGAGAGCATACTCACCTACCATTCCGCAAACACAATCAATCAAAGAAGACATGAATGTTCTTTTTTATATGCACCAAAATCAAATGTTTGCTAATCTATGAAAAAAAAGCACAATGTTTGTTTATCTTGTCTTCGACATTCGGATCTTCAAACAAAAGATTAGTAGTCTCTTAATGCAATGATCTTCGACACCCGAATAGTGATTGCCACACACTACAAATGAAGATTAGTAACACAAAACATAAAAATAAAAATTTAAAAACAGCAGCAACTTAAAACAGCGATAACTTTTTCAAAACTTAACAAAATTTTAAGTGGTAGATATCCATGGAAAGCTGAAAATTAAACCTTCAAAACCCCAGAAAGTATTTTCCACGATTCTGTACAGAAAAAATGTTATAGACAAAAAAAATACGGGTTTTAAATGCTAAACTAAAAAAACAATGATTAATAAAATAGCCATAACTTTCTCAAATCTTAACAAAATTTAAAACCATCTATAGTTCTGGAAAGCTGAGACTGAGATCTACAAAACCCAGAAAATGTTTTAAATGATTCTATTCGCCCATTTTTCTGTGATCAAAAGATTGTGACGAGATTTCATATGACTTCTTGGCTGTAACCTGCAAAACAGTGAAAACAAACAAAAAAACACAATTTTTTCTACAAAATGTCGGGTTCACCAATGTAACTGAGGATTTATTTTAAGGATTAGATTAATCAAATGAATGCAAATCACAAATAACAATAAACCCAAAGATCTATCGAGTACAAAGGAAATTAAGCAATAAAATGGTTATACCTATAAATCGCATTTTCCATGATTACCTCCATAGCACCTTCTTACTTGCTGGATGATGTTGCCCTCAGATTCGTTGTGTGAGCAATCTGCAAATGTCTAAGACCTACAACAAGCTTTGAAGGATTTATGCAATGTCTAAATGCCTATGACTATGACAATGTCTATGAAAATAATGACTACTAATGCCAAATGACTATAATGACTGTTAAATTAAAATGAAGTTGTCAGATGCCGAAATTATGAGAAAATTTGTCTTTTATAGAAAACACAATTTTGAGTGGACGGATGAGATTAAATTCTAAGAAAGACCTAGAATGAGAGGTCCAGATTAAATCTAAGAATCCCTAATTAGGGTTAGGGAAAATTCATTAATCGAACGATCAAGATAATATCCCGGATAATCGGATCGATGGTGGAGAATAAATGAGATAAATTAATTAGAAAATAAGGATTTTTGAAAATCAAGAAGATAAGATTGCTTGATTTGCAAGATTCAAAAAATCAAGAAGATAAGATTTGACTGAAGATTAGATTTGGAAAATCAAGAATCTGCCCGATTACTTGATTTTTAGAAGAATAATTACTAATTTGAATTAAATTAATTCAAATTATGGATTTTGAGAGATAATAAATAATCTTTTCAGATTATTTATCAAAAAGGATGACAGTTAATATTGACATGACATTTTAAATAATTTAATTTATTTAAAATGAGAAGAATATTAATTAGCAATTAAATAATTAAATTTAATTATTTAATTTAGCAGATAAAACTTAATTAATTAAATAAATTAATCAATTTATTTAATTAAGACAATCAGTGACGTATTAAATAAATAAATATAATTCATTTATTTAATAATCGGGAAGAATTAAATGCGAAAAAGGGAAATTAAATAAATTAAGAAATTTATTTAATTAAAGGAAGACTTAGACGATTAATGACGTATTTAATAAATAAATAAAACTTATTTATTCAATAATCATGAAGAATAAAAGGACATGAATTAATTAAATAATTATGAATTATTTAATCAATAGTCGAATGTGGACCAAGGACATAATTAAATGTATTAATTATGTTAGGACGAAAGTGGTAAAAATAGAAGCTTGCAGGCCTAGGTCATTTTTAAGTGTCTACAGTGTCATTTAATTCTACTTCAAAATGAAAGGAAGTGGACTAAAAGAATGAAGTTGAGCACACATGAAAATTGAGTTATGCTCCCAGTGCAAAATTGGTGCTATTTTTGGGATAATAGGTGCTCTGAAGCTAACTATATTATATTTAGGGATGACTTTTCCATTAGACTAATTGATGCCCTTGGTTTTCCTACACCAAGCCTACCACAATCTTTAATGGAGGTTATGCGACCCATGCAATACAAACTAGACTAGGGTTTCATACACAACTATTCTGATTGGTTTTTAATACCACAATATACCATCATTAGGGTGTACGGTTGTGATCAGGCCCCACATATATTAAAAAAAATTGTGCCTAGTAGAGTGTTGTTTTTAGAATTTATTTGGAAAATGCTCTAGATGGAATGTAGTCTCATGAAGAATTAGAGAAAGGAGACTGTATTTCCTGAATTGATAGTTTTTGAGGAGTTATCAGTTGGATTAGATATGTTGGAAGAAGTGCAAAGCTTCATAAAATCCAATTTTTCTCTCAGATCAGGAAAAGTGAGAGTTTTTGATCTAGAGGGTCATATCAACAATATCAGAAGGACCCTGCTTACAAAGATGGAAATAACACATGCATTTGATCCAAAAGAGGATGTAAGAAAGAAAAAATTGATAATGATGATAAGATGGGGGGACAAAAAGAAAGAAAAAGATAAGTTCAAGGGGTTCTTTGTTGAAGAACCAGAATTTTTAAAAAGGATGCAATTGGTTCTTAGTAAGTTTGATGAAATGTATAAAAATGTTCAAGAAGAGAAATTGACTCCACCATCTACCCCCTAGCCACCATCATCCATATCCTCCACATCGCATACACCACCTCCTTCACCAATTCATCCATCTCCTCCATCTCCAACTGATGAGCCTCTTCCTAAGAAATAGAGAGTTGAGTCACTAGTTGACTATGGGTCGAGTGATGAAGAACAAGAAGTAGTCCTAACTTTGGCTAAGATGAGAGAAGTAGCAGAGCATCAAAAGATGTTGGAGTCTCATGATCCCAAAATAAGAATATTAGAATAAGTTGTTGATGAGATACAAGATGATGAGAGAATAGTCGCATCTCTGCGGTTTATGGCAGATGATGATTTCATCCATACAAGGGAATTTAGGGATTTTTGGATAAAAATAAAAAAATGAAACAATTTACTGATAGGCTAAAGATTAATCTCACTAGGATTGATGATTCAAAGCATGCAGAGGTACAGGCCCAGACAATGGCAGAGTTGGATATTGATAACATCATTATTACTCCCAAACAAGCAAGAGAGTTGGTGCTAAATAGTAATATGTTGATCAGACATAGAATGGAACTCTCCAAGATGTTTTTCTTAGATCAAATCAAAGCCCGGGATGATCCAAACTTGGTTGTAGAATATGATTTAGAAGGAGTTTTAGGCACAGGATACAATCTTACCACCCAGACCCTTTCCTTATGGATGAACCAAAAGAACACAAGGAAGCCAATGCTTCTAGATGTAGTATAGGAAATGAGAGGATCTGCAATGGTCAGGACAATGAAGGACGTGACTCCAATAGAATTAATAACCATAACTATGCATTCAACCATGTTTACAAAAGATGTAGTTGAAAACATGGAAAAGAAGATAACAGAGTATGAGAAAAGACTCAAGTTATCAAATGATGAAATAAATAAGTTATTCATTGAAAATTTCAGATTAAAGCAACAATTGCAACAAGACACAAATGTAAAAGGATATGAAATAGTTGTCTATCATCCACATGCTTTAATTGAAGATCCACAAATTCAACGGTTGAAAGAAGAGATAGAAAAATTGAAGAAACACAATATGGATGATGTCAAGTAGCACATCTTGGGTGCCTTAAAAGAAATATTGAAGCGAAGAGTTGAAGTTTTAAAAGAGAATATAAGTGGAATTTATGAGGTTTTTAGTCATTTGGTAAAATCTCTAGAATAAATAAATACCAATTCCCCTATCTTAGAGGAATTACAGAAAAGATGGCAGCCTACTTACCATACTTTACCCACTCTGTGCAAAGAAACACAAAGGGATCCTGATGCACCTCCGAGGTTAAAGCCTACTCAAGAGATGGTGAAGGGAGTTATTGATGAGCATAAGCATTTTATTGAGATGAAGAAGAAGGTAGAGAACAGAAGGAATTCATTTGATTCAATAAAACATAGTTTCAGTCCCTTGATCACTAAATGTGATCAACAACTCAAGGATGTGGATGAATGGAAGAGCGAGTTTGATCAAATGGTTCCCCAATGCTTGACATGTATTTAGGTGATGGTGATATCAATCTAGAGAAGTTTCACACTCTGCCTGATGGAATTATGACATTGGATAATGGTTATACAAAGTTTGTTGTAGATGCCAGAAACCTGCTCGATAATAGATGGAAGAGCCACCTTACAAACTTCACTGATGTAGAAGAATTCAAGTGGCCAAATGATTTAACAATAAGCAAATGGCAAGAAAAATATTTGGGCTTGGATGAGGACTGATCAGGGTCATCATGAGCAAGAATATATCATAAAGTAAGGGCTTTGCATAGGTCTTAAATGACCACGAGCTTCTTACTTGAAGACTAACAGACTGGAGCATGTGTTAGTTGTTTGGTTATTTTTGTTTCTTAACTATACTTTTTTATTCAAAGATGCAACCTTTGGCCTGAAGCTTGTTTGTCTCTCATATAAGTAGGAGAGACCAAGGCCAAAAGGGATGTCATTAGAATAGATAGAATAAGTAGGAGAATAGGGATTGATATAATTTTACATCAAAAAGGATCAAGATGCACGTGTAAATTTTGAAGGAGTTAATGGAAAATCTCTAATTTGGTGGCTCTAAATTGGTATCAATTTTTTGTTAAGTTAATTGAAGATATTATAAGTTTTTCTCCATATTTAATACTTCTTTGTTGTTTAAATTGATATATCAAGCATATTTTCAGTTTATTAGTGCACAGTTGTTGTATGTGTGTAGCATAATTGATAGGGTCTTTCAAGTAAAGATTAAAAAATCCTCTTGATTATTCACAACAACTTAGAATTATTATTTTGGATTATTAAAGAAGAATCTGATAATTACATTTCTTCATGTTTATACAAGTTATAAACATAAAAGTGCCAAATAGTTAGAATTATTTCAATTTATAAGTCACTTAATTATGTTTTCTATTTGACTCCATATACCCAACAAAGCATTGGTCCCCCACATTCCATCATTTAGTTTCACTTCATTTCACATCTATTAACTGAACATATTTCTTTGATATTGCTTATACAATCTATACCAAAATAATAATTCATTTCTCCACCTCCACTTGCCATTGTGGATAAATTGCCTTAGGGAATAAACACAAATCAAATTTGCTTCATTCATATAGGTATACCCACCTAGGTCTAGCAGTACCTAAAGAGAAGAAGGTCTAAACCATTTGGCTTGTACGTTACCTTGAAACATACCAAGAGTTTGGCAACCTCTTGAGGTATTTTATGTGCATTTTTTAGAGCTGATAGTTTGGTGACTCTACTAGGGAGTCAAATTAGAGTCAGGGCCTTTGTCATAGAGTCAAAAATATTATGTAGGCTTTGCTGGGAATAAGAAGTTGTAACATTTTCTCACTTTTAGGAAAGTGAGTGGCAAATCTGATAAAGAAAAGTACACATTAATTAGTTCAACATGCATGGTAGAAGGTCCTAGTATAAAGGAGGTCTGAGTGACAATAGTAAATGGACAAACAAGAATGATAAAGGGAAGAATGATAAGGGTAAGAAAGTGTCTAATGATATGTACACATGAAAAGTAAAGAAAAAACATCAAAACCACAATGTGAAACATATGATTGCTATGATATGTGGGCAAATAGTTCAAGTAGAGAACCTCATACTCCTCAAGAGAAAAGGAATCCTTTTTGTAATTTAAATCCTCAAAAACAAGAGGAATTAAATGAAAAATTGGAGGTTGAAAGAGTTAGGAATCAATAGGAGTATGATCATAGAACTGAAGGAGATCAGAATGAGCCTGTTAATGATACAACCCCTCAAGAAAGTTATGAATGCATGAATCAGGAAGAATTAGAAACACACTTCGAATTTGAGAGACAAGAAGTGGAAAGAGAAAGAGCGGAGCTGGAACAAAAGAGGCTCCAAATAATAAAGGAACTCCAAGATTTAAAATTACAAAAATATCAAATTAATGCTTAGACGCCTAACCTCTCTAAATATGTACCACCTCACAGGCAAGGAAACAATAATGCAAGACCATCAAATCCACCAAAAGCTCCTCAGGATCAGATGGGGAATCTGTATAGACAACCAAATTTTCCACCTCACAACCCATCACAAAACCCAAATGCTCAACCATCTCATGGCCAACAATATATACCAACCCCTCATACACAATACAACAATCCATTGTATCATTATCAGTATCCACACAACCCACCTCCTCAACAATACACAACCATTATTAGACAATTTGACCTAGCAAGATTTCAACTGTATCCTTACCCCATGGACAATAGTTGGAGAGGCCTTGTTCCAAAATTTACAAGAAGTAGTGCAATTATTGGTTTAACAGTTTACCAACAACCTCAATCGATTCCATTCAAGAATTTTAGGATCGATTTCTTGAACAATATGGGAATGAATGTGCACCATATTTTTCCTTCCATGAATTAGTAACCATCCAGAAGCATCAAAATGAGTCTATTTATGACTTTAACCGAAGGTTCAACAAGTTACAAAATAAGATACCACCTGGATCAAAATTAGCATATCCTGTAGCATTAAGTATATATCTAAAGGCATTTGATCCAAAAACAAGATATGAACTCAGAAATAGGTGTCCTAGAAATTTAGTTGAAGCTTAGAAAATAGCTCTGACCATTGAAAATAATAGAAAGGTTGTTGGGATGGTCAGTAAGAGAGACAATCCTAGGGTCCCTCAACAAATCAATAATCCTCAATATAGGCAAGAGAACACATACATAAATGAAAGGTCGAGACTACACATGACATGCCTTATAATACAAACTGGAAAGATGGAAAACTAGTGATGGATAGACCTAGAAGTAAAGAAACTCCTGGCCCTTTAAAAAAGAAAGTAGCGTATATGGTTAACAATAACCTTTGGTGTGGAATTTGTGATGCTCCACATTCCCCAAATCATTGTATTGTAGCTTATAAAATACAAGAAGAAGAGGTATTAGTAGATAATGAAGGAGAAGATCATACAATTTATCTAACCTCTCACACCATTCACCCCATTGAATAAAGGTATTCATCTTCAAAGGATGAAGGTTATGAATATGATGTTGCAAACCAAAGATGCAATATCCATATGGTAGAAAAATAGGTTTTGTTTGATTTTGAAGAAAATAATGAAGAACAACACCCTACTGGTACACCTTCTCAATGTAATATAAGGAGACCAACATAAGAGGAAATTAAAAGGCTAACCATTGCTGCAGTTGAACAAGCAAAAAATCAAGTATTGGCTAAGAAATAGAATAGTGAATGAAAAGGAAGGTGTCCCAAGAGGAATTTTCATGAAAGAAAAAGAAATAACACAAGGAGCTTTGAAGAAGACAAAAAACAAATAGCATGATAAGAAAGAACAAATGCTTGTCTAGAAAGAAGAAAGTAAAGAATTACACAAAGATAAACAAAAGATCTATCAAAAAAATAAAAAGGAAAAGGAGGAGAACAAAGGAGAAACATTGGAACAAAAGAAATTGATCAAAGAAGAAGGTTCTTCTTTTGATTCCACTTAGGATTTATCTCAGGTAAAAATGCCAATCCCATTACTTGAAATGATGAAAATTAAGGAGTATAGGGATAGTTCCATTAAATTAATATCTAATGGGAATGATAAAAATACAAATTTTGAGAACAAATTGATTAATAAGGCCAATAATAAGCAAGAAAAGGTGAAAATTCCTGAGGTATGTCTGGGGGATACACTGATAAATTCTCCACAGGTTGACCCATTCTTCACAACATTGCTTATAAATAATAAACTAGTGAGGAACTTTATGATAGATTCTAGTGCTAAAATTAATATCATGCCGGTGGCTATTATGAAACAACTTGGCATGTGGGTGGATACCAGTGGTGGAGAATGTTATGCAATGGATAGTAGGCCTATTCCAGTAGTGGGTGGTATGAAGGATGTTGAAGTAAAATTGGTTGCTTATCCTCAAGAAACCTATAATATAGATATAACTGTGATTGATACTCCTCAGTTTGGAATGCTTCTATCAAGACAATGGATGGCAGCAGTTGGGGGGAATGTGAAATTTGATCTATCTTATGCAAAATTACCAGTGAATGGTCAAGAAGTCAATTTGTATAGGGAGCCAAGGATGGGTCAAATTGTGGACTAGGTGCCTCAAGATCAACTAAATTGCTTTTGTGATGTAGATCTCAGGAGTTTCAGGTTTGAACTAGTCTAGCCTGAACTGGTTAATACTGATCCAATTGACAAACATGTTTCTAAAAATCATGATGGTGTGTGGAAGATGTATTTCGATGGAGCATGTAGCCAAGAGGGTAATGGAGCAGGGATAAATTTTATTTCACCTAAGGGAAATACATTCAAATATTCATTTATGTTGGCATTTGAATGCACAAATAATATAGCAGAGTATGAAGCTTTTCTAACTGGTGTAAACATGGTTGTTAAACATAAGATCAAATTGTTATCCATTTTAGGGGATTCTGAGCTAGTTGTTTCACAAGTTAAGTCAAAATATGCTACAAAACACAAAAGATTGAAGCAATATAGGAATGATTCTGGGACACAATTGAATTATTTGATTCCTTCTCCATTGAATGGATAGACAGGTCAAAAAACATAATGGCATATTTTTTAGCTAATGTGGCATTGAGAAGAGATGATATTGCACTGGCTGGAGTATCTCAAATTGAATCCAAAACAATACCTACTATCCCTAACAATATATACAACTAGAAAGTCTTCAATGATGATGTTGATCTACTAAATTTTTTTCATTGCATAGATTAGTATGAGGCTCAAGAGATTGACTTCCATGCTTTTGTGGAGGAAGTAGATGGAAAGCAGACTGTATTTGGGAAAGAGGTCTTGCAGCTTAAAACTAATAAGCTTCCTAAGGGGCTTGTGGCATTGGAAAGAGTATATGATGGAAATTATTGATCCCTCATGAAGCAAACACCAGTCAAAAGTGAAGATATTGAAGAAATCAATTTTTGGATTGAGTTAGCACCAAAAAAGGTATATATTGGAAGGAAAATAAGTCCAACAATTAGGAGTATGCTAATTGCGGGCGGGTGCATGAAGTTGGGTACCAATTTTCTAGCCACTTATGAATTTTTTTAAAAAAACATGCTTGGTGCACGCATTATTTCATGTTAAAAACAAAGAAAAAAGTAAAATTATTTGCCTTGGAATACCAACCCAAAGGCTTGGAGGGCATTCCCAACAAGGCCAAAGACGTGTTTTTGCAAATTCTACAATTTTTCACATAATCGGGTCCGTGCTCACCATTAAGATTGCATCTAGTTCAATATTGACAAAATCAAAAACATGGGTAATGTTAGGTTCTCTCTTAGCTATCCAACGATGTAATTTTTTTCACTTTTCGACAATGTTAAGTCTTTCATCCATAATTTCTTTTGTTTGTGTAACTGAGGGTAATTTTCTAAGGTTTAGATTATATCAATCAAATCAATATAAAAGACAAAAACCCAAAATGATTACAAAACACAATGGAAGTTAAAACAAAGGATGATTATACCTGTAAACTGTCAAGTCTTCCATGATTCACTTTTGTAACACCTTCTAACTTGTTGGTTGACATGTTGCCCTTAGATCGAACATGTGAGCAATCTACAAATAAATGTCTAAGTCCTACACCAAGCTTTGAAGGATTTGATAAATGCCTAAATGCCTATGACTATGACAATACAATTGAAATGCCTATGTCTAAAATGTTGCCTAATCTATGTGCGTCTAATGTCTAAAATATTGCCTAATGCAAAAATGACAGGAAAATGACACTTTATAGAAAATGCAATTTTGAACAAACAAATGAGATTGATCTTTGACAGAGACCTAAAATTAGAGGTCCAGATTAAATTTGATAATCCCTAATCAGGGTTAGGGAAAAATCCTTAAGTGAGTGGTCAAGATTTCATCTAAGAATATCGAATCAGCGATGGAGAATAAATGAAATAATTAATTTAGAAAATAAAGATTTTCGACAATCAAGAGGATAAAGATTGCCTGATTTGTGATATTCGAAAAATCAAGAAGATAAGAGTTGGACTGAAGATCAGATTTGGAAAATCAAGAATCTGCTCGATTACTTGATTTTTGGAAGATTAGTTACCATTTTGAATTAAATTAATTCAAAATAATGATTTTGTGAGATAATAAATAATTGATTTTCCAATTATTTACCAAAGTGGACTGACAGTTAAGATTGTGATGACATTTTAAATAATTTCATTTATTTAAAATGAGAGGAATATTAATTTTGACAATTAAATAATTAAATATAATTATTTAATTTAGCAGATAAGATTAATTAATTAAATAAATTAATCAATTCATTTAATTATGACAATTAGTGACATATTAAATAAATAAATAAAACTTATTTAATAATCAAGAAGAAATATATGATAGGGTAATTAAATAAATTAAGAAATTTATTTAATTAAGGAAAAAGAAAATTAATGACGATTTAATAAATAAATAAAATTTATTTATTTAATAATCATGAAGAATACAAAGACATGAATTAATTAAACAATTATAAATTATTTAATTAATAGTCGAATGTGGACCAAGGACATAATTAAATGTCATAATTATGCTAGGCGAAAGTGGTAAAAATGAAGCTTGCAGGCCTAGGTCATTTTTAGGTGTCTATATTTTGCCCCTCTTTGTCATAATGTCGCTTGTCGCATTGTGACAAAGAAAATAAGTCGAGAATATGCCCCAGTGCAAAATAAGATGAGGAAGAATGACGAGGAGGGTAGCAGTATGCCCCCTTGAGAGGACAAACAGGTTCCAAGAACATGGGTGTGCTCTCGAAATTGGTGAGAAGACTAGAATATGAAGAGACAAAGAAATGTTAGTGCAAAAGATATGGAGATATGGATGCAATGCCTATATGAGATGAGAGAGAGAAGATGACAAGATAGAAGAAGATGCATGTTAGTTCCTAGACCAAATCCTTCAAAACTTTATCATAAGAATTTAATTATTATTGCTCTTAATCATCATTGGGCGGTAAAAATGACACAAATGGACAACAAACATCATGATATGACGTAGACCAAGGTGTGCAAGGTCATCCACTTGAAAAACAGATAGTCATAGAAAAGGAATGTCCTAACTCATACTAAGGGCGAAGTTGCCCTAGTCTATTTGTCAAGACAATCCACAGACAACAGTAAAAGAAAATAAAATAGGTCAGGAGACGTCATCGTACCTCTAAATCCTTCATGGGACATCCTCAAGGTAGCTAGTAACATGACCAAAAAGACAAGACAATAAAAATATAAGACAAAATAGCCAAGATAGTCAAAAGATAAGACAAGATAGACCAGAAAGATAACAACCATTTTATTTTGTTTGCCAATGTTTGTTTGCCAAAGATTGATTTCTTGCCGGTTTGACAGTTTTGACAGTTTAAGAGTTTTGCCAATTTGACGCTGTTGATGGTTTGACGGGGCCTATTGTCAGGAAGGACACATCCTAAAAAAGGAAAAGGAAATTTTGATGAGGTCTAACCCCAAGAAGGACACATCTTGAAGAGGACCAAAGAGTGACGAGATTGACATTGTTTTGAATAATATGTATTGGCAAGTTGACCGATGTTGACTGTATGATTGATTGGACTATGTTGTCTAATTTTAACCAATTTTGACATTGACGTTTCGAATGACTGTCTTGTGTCTGAGTTTGATGACGTCTGACTTATTTGACTGATGTGACGATTGTGACAAATGAGATGATTTTATTTGGTCCAACCTAAAAGGACTGACCTAATGTCTCGGGGACTCATCGACTGATGGCCTTGCCTACATAGCAAATGTGCACAGACAACGTAGTTCAACAATGACAAGGACTGACTGACATGACTGACTTTGACTCAATTTTTAGGATTTTGACATTGATTTGGATGTTTTTGTGTTTTTCTTCAAGACGTTTTATGATTTTTAAGTCTTTCTTGAGGACATTTTATGATGTTTTTGGTCTTTTTTTAGGACATTTTATGATGTTTTAGGTCTTTTTTCAAGACATTTTATGATGTTTTTGTCTTTTTTCATTTTATGATTTTTTTGGATTTTGACATTTTAGAGGATCATGACAAATGCATATGATTGATGCCTACACATGAGAATCCATGGACAAACATGATCGTGCCCCTAGTTAAGCTGAATACCAATTGATAGGTGATGACAACGTTGTTTAACATGGGGAGGACGCATCCTGAAACAACGTGAGGATGATGACTATAATGTGACGAAAGTATGGAGGTCTACAGCTAGGCCAGGAACGTAGTCAAGTAAAAATTTGGATAATGTGCTTGTATGGATTAGACTCGTTGCATTTGGAATGACTTGGTTAGGACTAGATGGGATGATGATTATCCTTAGACCGTTTGACAAGGGAAAGCCAAGATAGGTGACAGGCATGAAAGGATAGGGGGTGGCCTTGGTAAATGACAAGAGACATGAGACTAATGGAATTGTCATATGATTTTGAAGGATTATGTCGCATAAGGATAATGAGGTTATAAAGTAGTGACATGACATTTCGTGAACAGTATATAAGCGAAGGATAGACATGTCAAAAAATTCCCCAAAGCATGATTTATGTGTGTCAGTTTTATGTCAAGACCAAGGTAAGTGGAAACGATATGGATTAAATGGTTCGATGCCAATGTCAAGAGGAAGGCCTAGGAGATGAGACGACTTGCCCCCAAGTGTAAGAGTCCACATAGACGATTTATTTTACACATGATGCATGTTTTCCAGGTTTTCATCATGGTACTTATCCAGGGCACCTATTTGCCAGGTTTTCACCATTGGATGAAATTTTTCTCTTTACTATTTTCTTAAATTTTTTATTTTTTTTGGTGTCACCAAGACGCTTGTTTGCCAGGTTTTCATCAAGGTGACGATTTTTTTAATTTTCAATTTTTTTTTGTATTTTTGATTTTGCAGATAGCCTGGATGCTTTAGATAACCACTGCCTATTCTGAATTCACTGACGGTGCTGATGTAGAGACTAGTGCCATGATATGCCAATAATGACCTTTCTGAAGAAGTTGTCTTGTCAGGATCGTAGCACTTGTTTACAACTGATTGATGTCATTGTGATCCTTTCTGATACTAGAGTTGGCCTTATCAAAATATGCACATCGTGATAGAGTGCCATGAGAGTCCTTGCGTAAAGAGTTGCTGCCATGATGTGACGGATTTGTGATGTAGGATTATTGGACTTTAGGCGAGATGTAGGATTATGACAGATGAAGGTAGATGTGGAAAGGTTATTTGGGCATTTGGATGAATCACCTTTTATTCTCCAAACTTGGTATGGTGTATGATGGATTTTGGAGGGATAGTGTTTGGAACCAACACTCTTAGATGCCTTGTTTGATGACCATTTTGAAGGAGGTGGACATGTGTTATATGTGGGAGTCCTCTTGTCTTGTGGCTCCACATTGTGATTGACTTTTGTATTTGACTTGGTGTCTTTGTTTGATCCATCTTTCTTTGGGATCCAATTTAATTTCATTTGTCCACTTGTCCTTTTGTTTGATTCAATGGCCTTTGACATTTTATTTTGATCTTTTGACTTGTAAGAGTTTTGTTTTTGTTGGTTCCAAAGGGAAATTTTATTTATCATGGAATGACGGTTCATGGTGTGGGTGGAGGGGGTGTTGGCAGCAATCTTATGACAAGGATTTCTCATGGAATCCATTTTGATGTTTATATCTGACAAAGTTGCCCCCAGTATCGAGGAGGTACCACTGACATCGTTTGATTTGTTGTCTAAAGAATACCCAAGACCTTGATATCTATAATTTGCCTGAAGCTGTATTGGTTCTAGAATGCCTTGCTTGTGTATGCCTAGTCCTTTGCCTTGATATTGCATGCTTTGAAAGATTATGTTTGCGATGGGGTATTTATTGTTTTGAAAGAAAGTCTATGGACACTGTCACTTGTAATATTTTTGTCTTCAAGAAATCCTGCTCTAACAAAGATAGATGACCCTAGTTGATAAAGTGTCTTAACTTCATTGTCATGTTGGACATATTTCTGACTGATATCTTTGGTCTGATCTTGTGACATGTCAGGTTCAAATGATTCTGTTGGTGCTTCCAAGGCAATGCCAGAGCCATCATTATGTTTAGTGTCATAGAGTCCAATTATTTTAGCTATAACTTGATCATATGCAAGCATGTCCCTAGTGGAAGATTCTTGTTTTGGAGGAATATCATCTATGTGTCCCATGAAGGCAAGTGTCTTGTTGTGGGAAGTGTCAATAGTTGAGGCCTTTATAGGTTTGGCAAGTGTTTGATCATGAATGGCATAAAGGTCAAGGAGTGGATCGTTTTGGATTTCTTGTTCAATGGTAGGGTCTTGGTTGAAGATGGGGTTGTCATGGATTTGGACTTCTTGGTCAATGATGGGGTCTTGGTCAAAGATGGGGTTTTCGTGGATGATACAGTCAGAAATAGAGTCGTTGTCAAGGAGAGATGTGTTTTGGATGTCATGATTGTTTTGAAGGACTTCATGGATGGACTGAAAGATAGGGTCATGGGATGGACTACCTTTTCCTTCACATGAGGGTGACATTATAAGGTCATGCTTTGGGCTTTCATTTTGACATGTATCCTCAAGTTTATTAAATGGGATTTGACTTTGGACTATGATAGAATTGTCATGACTAGATGTGGCTTGTGAGAAGGTGATTTGAAAAGGATTAATGAATGACGGACTAGGATAGGACGTGGGGATTTGGACTGGGCTAGTATGTGAAGGACTAGGATATGACATGGGTACTTGCATTGGACTAGTATGTGAAGGACAAGGATAGGACATGGAGTCTTGGACTAGATATGTCATGGAGTATTGGAATGGATTAATTATTGAAGGACAAGGATATGACATGGAGACTTGGACCGGATCCATATGGTATGATGTGGGGACTTGACATGAGTTGGTAGATGGTTGATAAGGGATGCATACTTGGACGAGATTAATAGGTGAAGGACTAGCGAACAATTGACTTCCCTTGTCAAAGTTAGGATAAGGCTGATTAATGGATGTTTGTTGTGGACTAATGTCATGGATGGTATTAAATGAATTTTTGTAGTGAGGGTAGATGGATGAAGGACATTGATTGTGGGTTTGGAGGAATTGTCTCCTAACTTCTAAGGCTTGTTGGTATTGACCTCTACAGAGTAATTGGTATTCAACTTTACTAGCAAGCCTATCAATATGTTGGTGAAGGGAAGACAAGGTGGTGGATGTCATGATGTTAAATGCAAAGTGATAATGACATTTTTCCAAGGGAAATGACTAATGCAAGGTGATAAAATTGTCAAGAAAGGATGCCAAATGCCAAGATGACAATGAAGATGTTGACTAAGGAAAATTACCAATGCCAAGTCTAGATTCCAAATGAGGACTATGATGGACAATACCAAGTCTAAGTTCAAAATGAGGACTGAGATTGTGTTTTGATGTTTTGTTGAAAAGTCTAAGTTATCTAAGGTCGATTGTTTGTGTCCAAATTTGTGACTGTTGTGTGTAATGTTTGAGTAATCCAACAAGTACTTGAAAAACACAATGTTTTGAATGTAACCAATCGCACATCAGATAAGTACAATCCTAGGTTAGGCCATGACAATATTCACTAGATTCCACGTAGGTTTCCCCAACCGCATATCTGTAGCATATGAATTCAGAAGCTTGGCTGCACAGGCTCCCCCTTACAGTGCACTCTCTTCTTAGGCAAACCAAGCTTCCAACCCCGATGAAACTCCCATGGAAGATTGATCACCTCTACTACAAACTACAAAAGTGTGGATGCCTTCACACCGACCGGTGTTGCGCTAGCAAATAGAAGGTTTTTGGCTTACTACACAAAAGTTTTTAGTTCGGGACCCCCATTCGAGTGGCCATACATGGGGCAAGAGATTAATCACCAATAAGGTGGCACTCCAACCTAAAGAGGTTAAGCTCAACAAGGTTTAAGGAAGTATAACTCTGTCCGTATGACACATCCCCACTTGCAATCTTAGGTTTTCCCTTAAGATTTACATTTATATACCAGTCAGGAGTAGCTTGGCTTTAGCTCCATTGCTAGTTTGAGTCATGTTGGGGTGATGAAATCCCTAGGCAGGCCCAATTTCTAGAGTTGGTAACCATTTCTCTTACACCCAAGATCGTCCGAAAGCACAAGGGGAGAGGATACTCTGATATACCAAATCGTCAAGTAAAAACAAATAAAAACGGGTCTAGTTTTTTGATCACCAAGTTTTCACAAGGTGAGAGCATACTCACCTACCGCTTTGCAAACACATTCAAACATGATCAAATAGAGGTTCATTTTAATTGCACCAAAATAAAATCTGTGTTACACTACTAAAAATGCAAGCACATTATTTTGATGTTTAGTCTTTAACAATCGAACCTACAAGACAATACATTAGTAGTTTTAGTGTTTGTCTTCAACCCACTAAAAGTAACTGCCAACAAGCTACAAATCTTGATTAGTAACAAAAAAATAAAAAATAAAAAAATTTAATGACAGCAGCAAATTAAAACAGCGATAACTTTTTCAAAACTTAACAAAATTTTAAGTGGTAGATATCCATGGAAAGCTGAAAATCAAACCTTCAAAATCCAAAAAGTATTTTCCACGATTCTGCACACAAAAAAACATTATAGGCAAAAAGAAACACGGGTTTTGAAAGCTAAATTAAAAAAACAGCGATCACTAAAATAGCCATAACTTTCTCAAATCTTAACAAATTTTGAAACCATTTGCAGTTCTGGAAAGCTAAGACTGTGATCTACAAAACCTAGAAAACATTTTAAATGATTCTATTCACCCATTTTTCTATGCTCAAAAGATGGTGACAGAATTTCATGACTTCTTGGCTGTAACCTGCAAAACAGTGAAAACAAACAAGAAAACACAATTTTTTCTACAAAATGTCGGGTTCACCAATGTAACTGAGGGTAATTTTCTAAGGTTTAGATTAGATCAATCAAATCAATATAAAATACAAAAACCCAAAGTGATTACAAAACACAATGGAAGTTAAAACAAATGATGATTATACCTATATATCGTCGAGTCTTCCATGATTCACTTTTGTAACACCTTCTAACTTGTTGGTTGACATGTTGCCCTTAGATCGAACATGTGATCAATCTACAAATAAATGTCTAAGTCCTACACCAAGCTTTGAAGGATTTGATAAATTTCTAAATGCCTATGACTATGACAATATAATTGAAATGCCTATATCTAAAATATTGCCTAATCTATGTGTGTCTAATGTCTAAAATATTGCCTAATGCAAAAATGAGAGGAAAATGGCATTTTGAACAGATGGATGAGATTGATCTTTGACAGGGACCTAAAATCAGAGGTCCAGATTAAATTTGATAATCCCTAATCAGGGTTAGGGAAAAATCCTTAAGTGAATGGTCAAGACTTCATCTAAGAATATCGAATTGGCGGTGGAGAAGAAATGAAATAATTAATTTAGAAAATAAAGATTTTTGACAATCAAGAAGATAAAGACTGCCTGATTTGTGATATTGAAAAAATCAAGAAGATAAGAGTTGGACTGAAGATCAGATTTGGAAAATCAAGAATCTGCTCGATTACTTGATTTTTGGAAGATTAGTTACCATTTTGAATTAAATTAATTCAAAATAATGATTTTGTGAGATAATAAATAATTGATTTTCCAATTATTTACCAAAGTGGACTAACAATTAAGATTGTGATGACATTTTAAATAATTTCATTTATTTAAAATGAGAGGAATATTAATTTTGGCAATTAAATAATTAAATATAATTATTTAATTTAGCAAATAAGATTAATTAATTAAATAAATTAATCAATTCATTTAATTATGACAGTTAGTGACATATTAAATAAATAAATAAAACTTATTTATTTAATAATCAAGAAGAAATATATGACGAAGGGTAATTAAATAAATTAAGAAATTTATTTAATTAATAGTTGAATGTGGACCAAGGACATAATTAAATTTCATAATTATGCTAGGGTGAAAGTAGTAAAAAATGAAGTTTGCAGGCCTAGGTCATTTTTAGGTGTCTATAGTTTGTATGTTTATTTTTTGCCAAAAAGAAGTGTTTAGTGTTTTTTTGTTATAAATTAACAATTCCTGAAATTTTCAAATAAATTACATTTTTAGAAACTAGACTCCATTCTACAAATTTAAAAAAAAGAGAAAAAAAACCAATTATTTTCAAAAATTTGTAGTGGGAGTACAGCCAAAATTCTGCTTTTCAGGAAGTGCCCACTTAGAAAATTAGTAAAAAATCAAATATTATTTAAGAAATTATCAAAAAAAATTTGCACCAACTAGATGCTATTAGCTAACTTATAACTATAGCGATTTTAAAAATACTACAAAAAAGTTCACCGTACTTAGGTCGTACAAGAGTTGCTATGTTATGTTTTTCTGACAAAAACAACACCAATTTTTGTACATCCCTCCTTTGAACCCCTTAATCTCAACCATTTTCAAAATAAATTAGTATTTTAGAAAGTAGACTCAGAGCACTTCAATCCTCATTTTTGTTCCATCTCAAAATTTTGAGTGTAACTATCCTCAATTTCACGGCCAAGGTCAACATTTCTTGATTTCAGAAAAAGAAGGTGGCCACTTAAGCCCCCTTTTGGGAACCATCTTGGTGCACTTACCCTTGCATTATTGAGAAAATATAAGCATGTGTTTGCATGGTCCTATGAGGATCTCAAGGCGTATAGAGAGGACTTATTTCAGCATGAGATCCCACTAAAACCATCTGTGAAACCATTTAGATAGAAGCAAAGGCCCATCAACCCAACCTTGGAACCAAAGATGCAAGAGGAATTGGAAAAACTCATAGATGGGGATATTATCAAGCCCATTAGACATTCGACATGGATCTCAAACTTGGTTCCAGTAAGAAAGAAGAATGGGGATATCGGACTATGTGTGGACTTCAAAAATTTAAACATTGCTTCCCTCAAAGATAATTACCCTCTCCATGACATGGAAGCTATATTACATAAAGTAACAGGATGTGAGTTATTGTCATTGATGGATGGATTTTCCAGCTACAATCAAGTCAAAGTTAAGGAATCTTAGTAGTATAAGACAACCTTTACCACCCCATGGGGAAAATTTAAACATTGCTTTCCTCAAAGATAATTACCCTCTCCCTGACTTGGAAGCTATATTACATAAAGTAACAAGATGTGAGTTATTGTCACTGATGGATGGATTTTCTGGCATCAATCAAGTCAAAGTTAAGGAATTTGAGTAGTATAAGACAACCTTTACCACCCCATGGGGAACATATGTTTATGTGAGAATGCCATTCGGTCTTACAAATGCAAGGGTGACCTTCCAAAGGGCTATGGATGCAACATTTTCATATTTGATCAATGCTATAGTGGTAGAATATCAAGATGATCTTACTTCTTATTGAAAAAAGGCTAAGGATCATGTGGGACACTTGGAAAATATATTCATCAAGGATTTGGAATATGGCATTAGTCTGAATCCTAAAAAATGTCATTTTGCTATTACAGAGGGTAAACTTTTAGGGAATATTGTGTCAAAAGAGGGAATTAGAATAGACCTTGAAATGGTAGAATCCATAGATAAAATCCCCAATCCTAAGACTATCAAGGCCATTCAATCATTTTTTGGGAAAATTAACTTTGTTAGAAGATTTGTGTCCAACTTTGCTAAGATTGTTAAACCCATATCCAAAATGTTGAAAAAGGGAGAGAAGATAGACTGGACTACAACAGCCTTAGAAGCTTTTATACCTATCAAAAAATCCATTAAAGAAGCCCCTATCCTAAAGTCTCCTAATTTTTCCAAACCTTTTCAAATATTTTCATTTGCCTCGTTCCATACTATAGCAGTTGTCATGTTAAAAAAGAATGATAAGGGTTATGAGCATCCTGTATCCTTCTTCAACAAGTCACTACAAGGGTTAGAATTGAAGTATGACATCATGGAAAAGAAATCTTTTGAATTGGTCAAAGCAATAAAGGCTTTCAGACCATATCATGTTGGAGCCAAAGTAATTGCCTATGTCTCACATGCAGCTATAAAAGATATTCTGGTGCAGACATAGGTAATAGGGAAGAGATGTAGATGGGTTAATAAAATACAAGAATTTGATATGGAGATTCAGATTACTAAATTAGTGAGGGGACAGGGTTTGGTAAAATTGATGGCAGAAACAAACATTGAAGCAAATCAAATCTGGAATATAGAAAATGAGGAGAATGTAGTTGCAAGCATTGAACATACTTCTTGGTACACAAATATTGTGTATTACTATTACCAATTTTTCACCACAACTCAATTGGTGGAGCTGGATTAAACATTGTTATATCTTAAGGTGAAATTATAGTTATTTCTTCATTATACTTAAGTGTTGTTTGCACTTTGTTCATTATTCTTCATGGGACAGTCATGCTTTGAAAAGAAGAATCAGATTTTTAGAAGTGCTATTCAATGTTTAAATTATAGAATTGAGCATACAAACAACAAATTATTTTTAAATTCTTTCATTCGTTTCATAAAGTGATTCATATTTACATAGTTTCATTTGATTGCAAGAATTCAAATGATATTTCAACATTGCATTGAAATGCATTTTCTTTTCAAAATGAAAAGCATAAGATGAAATCAAATATCCACACAAGTCATGGATGGGACTGTCACAGTGCATCATTAATAGCACACTACACTATGGAAGATGCAAAAGAAGAAATCACATAAGTAATGACGTAATCATCATTGCCTGATTGGCTGATGGTCAATGCTGAAATGGTGCACCTTTTGTCTTCTTGAGCTCCATTGACCTGTAAGAGAAAAGAGGGGGATGTCAAAGGCTTTGATTATGAAGATACGTATATGAATCACCAACAATAATGCAACATGCTATCAATCATACACTGAAACAATCAAGTGAAAGTGCAAAGAAATAAGCTGAAGGAGAAACATCAGTATGATCATCATATCTTGTTTTTATGCTAGCATTGTTTGTTTCCTTGTGCAGGTATAGGGAAAATCGTGATGTTGTTTATTATTTGAAGACCAAGCATGTGGAGAAAAGTGGGCTCCCACAAGGGTAGAGCTCGACATGCTGCCCCGCATACATCATAAGCGGGCTAAGAAGGATATTGTAACCATCATATTCATCAAGAAAGTAAATATGCAACCAAAAGAGTAAAACAAAGTTCATCTTTTAAGCTATCAAACCAATTGTTCGCTCATAGCAGTCAAAAATGTTTCTAAAAGCTATAGGAGAATAGTGGGTTTAATTAGCTTAGTCAATTCAACTGAGTACAATACATCATCTTCATGGTTTAAATCACAGTGTTCTATTTCTTATGAGTGAATAGGCATACATAATGCCTAATTACAAGAAGCACTGTTCAATAAAGGAGATTAAGGTATGTATGAGTTTCAATTTTTGTTCATTCAAGAAAGGTATTCATACATGAAATAGTTTTATGTTACATAATCAAGACAAGTAAAAGAGTTTCAGCTTCCATCTGAATAGTGGGAGGTGACAAGGTTCAAAGAAGTGCATGATTCAACAACAAACAACCAGTTTCATTATGGCTAGAAATGCAAATGATTGCTATGATTAGAGTCTCTGTATCACTGTTATTTGGAAGAAGACAACTAGAATACCTAATGATGTCCTATCATTCACTTATTTAGTCAGTCAAATATACCTTTCAAAGGTAGGCTACACAAGAATTTTAATGTGAAGGTGTTTCCTCTAGAATGAACAGAACTCATACTGGACATAGCATGAGTGAAAGTGCATGATTGTGAATGCATAAGTATCAAGATGGACCAGAAATATTCAAACTAAAATCAAAGAGATTTATGTGTGAGAGGATGATGTGAGTAGTATGAATATGACAGTTGAAAGATCTTCAAACAAATATAGATATATAGAAGGGATCTTTATTAGAATGTTGAATGTAGTAAGTGCCCAACCTTAATCAAGTATTCATATGAAGCTTCAGATTTAATGTTTTGTTTTTATCATGTTACAGTGTGCCATGGTTGAGAGATAATCCAAATTTCTTCAAGGTTCTAATTTCTCATTTAGATCATCTACAGGAAGAGATAGGGTTATGACTTCCTTCATTTTCTAAATACCACATTAGGGTTTTGAGTTAAATGCAGTATATTTGAAGTACAGGGGGTCCATTTGAGAAATTGAATTCAAGACATATGCTTCGGAATTTCAAATACTTAGAGTTTCAATATGCTTCAAGTTTTGTCTTTAGTATTCTCATGGAGAAAATAGAGAAAAGTAGAAAATACCATGTGAGTAAGGCCCAAATTTTTACACATACAGATTTTGTTGTTTTTCCATTTACTCATAGTTGGTTTGAGATTCACATAAAGCAATTTTAATTTTCAAAGAATATACAGTCATTTTTTTGGAGCAGCAAGAGACCTTTTCTAGAATTTCATATACCCGTGTGAGGGTTTTCAATAGAATGTCAAAGAAAAGCACCGGCCATGATGGGTTGTGCCCATAAATTGAATGGAAAATGAATATACAGATTTTGTTTCCCATATACCCACATTTGGGGTTTGATTTTAAATACAGAAATTACAACTTGTAGTGACACCCATGAAGGGGTCTTTCAAGAAATAACAGAAGTGAAAAGAAATCATGGTGGGTTGAGCCCAATAATGCTTTGAAAGCTCATATTTAGCATATACATGGCGCGGCCTGTGCAATGGCTAGAAAATTAGATGATAATTCACAAGGACAAAGTTTTTAAGCTCTCTATTTTGGAGAGGGAGTGCCAACGAAATTATGGTAAGGCCATGCTCAAAACATAGATTGCTTCAAAATACAACTTTCAGTGATACCCATATCAGATTTTGCATTTTAGAATACAAACAATTGAAACAACATTTCAAATGATCAGTAAGAATATCATATGTTCGCAGCCAGAAAAGAGAGGAGTGCAGTGATGAAAGTAAAATACATTAGAAATTGGATTTTGGTCGTGGCCTGTGAGGCTCTCTTTTCATCAAAAAGCTCAAGGAACAGAGAGAAAACAAATAAAATAACATTCAAACACTTAAACCAAGCTATGAAGGCCGATTGTGACCAAGATCAGAGAGAAAGGGAGATCGACTAAAGGCTCGAATGGAGGATTCCAGCTAAAACCCTAAAAATAGTGATGGTGGCACTTTTTCTTCTCCACAAGTATTTCTTTCAGATTCCAAATGCAAATGAGTTTGATTAGGGTTTGTTTCACTATCACCCTAAGTTGACTTAGGTTATGCCTTTACCTCAGCTTCAATTCATAATCACCTAAGTCAAAAATACACCTTGGGTCGATTTCCTTATGTAGTGATTTAAGTTTTCTTTCGAAATATTTTCTTCAAATCCTATTCATAATGAAGGTCAATCGCACTACCTTATGCATTTTGAGATGAAGAGTTGAAGGTCTAACAAATATCCTTGGTGGTCAATGAAAACTTTTCTTTCATTATTATTTTTGGATGATATTTTCTTAGATTTTAAAGAGATCAATGTAATAACCGTGCATATCATGTATTTTGATTGATTTTTAGAAATCAATTCCAGAATGGAGAAATAAATGATTGTAAGGGGTTGACTCTATTATTTATGATTTTTTAGAAAAATCAAGCATTGTAAATGGAGATAAGGTTGTATTTTTTTTTGCAAAATATTTTGTAGTCTTTAATTGCAAAAATAAACAAATTGTAAAATCTGCAATCATGTAAAGCAGAAGCATAAAGCGATCTTTTATAAATTGTTTTATGATTTCTTGCTATTTTTAGCAGATTGTATCGACTTTTTCCTCTTGGTCGAGTTTGATTTTCATCTTGGAGAGATAAGGTGTTTTTTGGCTTTTAAAGCAGGTTTAGCCTATTTTTAGAGGCTTTACAGTTTGATCATAAAAGCAATGTGCTTTTTCTACTTTTATGCTATCTTTTGAGATAGTTTGAAGCTTTTTTCCTTGAGCTTCTTTGTGAGCTCAGATTAGGGTTTCTTGAGTGATATATTTTGAAAAGACTTAGTATTTTTCTTCTCCCAAGTTCAGGATACAATTTTTGGCTCTTAGCATTCTTGAGCTTGTAAACTCAGTGTACTCAATTTAGACAAATACTCTTTCAGTTTTAATAGAGCAACAAATTTCTCCTTATTTTTTTCTCAATTTTTGTAATGGCAATCTGATGTATTTGTGTTTTCAAACTTGAATCCTTATATGTCTTGTTGTTGCAAACCTTGTTCAGAATTACATGTTTCAAGTTGCATGTTGTGTTTAGTTTTCCAGGTCTTCATGCAAATCACTGATAAAGTGTGTGCTAATGAGATTGTGAGGATTACTGTGATAGAGAAACTATTATGAGTGGTTAGGTCTGAATTTTCATAAGTTTGGTGAATCATCTGTTAGTCATAGGCTTTATTTTCAGGTTATCCTTTTATCCCTTTTCCATAAAATACTTAGAATAATATTCATCATTCGGAGAACCAACTCACTCTGGAGATTCCTTCTTCGTTCAAATCACCCACATTTGAAGAAGGTTTCCATGTTTCAATAGATTGATGAATTTTGTATTCAGTAGGGTGCAAATATAATTGACAACAATTACCTCAAGCACATGAAGTGCCCTGAAGGATTGAATGAAACCATAGGAGAAATTTGAAGTTTCAAGAATCTAAGTATGTGTTTATAGAGGGTGACTTGTTCTAGAAAAATAGGGATGGGATGTTATTATTGTGTCTAGATGAATCACAATTTGAACATGTCTTGAAGGAGATACATGAAGGAGTGTGTGGAGGACACTATTTTCCAAAGCGACTGCACACAAGATTCTGAGGGAAAGCTATTATTGGCCTAAGTTGTTTAATGATTCTTTTTCATATGTGAGAAAATGTGAAGCTTTCTAATAAAATTTAGGGAAGATGAAATATTAGGGAGCCTTTCCACTCAGACATTTACAAGTTGAAGCCCCTTTTCACCAATGGGGAATTGACTTTATTGGAGAAATACAAGAGAAGTCAAGTGGGGGACATAAGTGGATATTGGTAGCTACTGATTACTTCACTAAATGGGTAGAGGCCATCCCAACTAAACAAGCAATGAGTAAGGTGGTAATAAATTTCCTAATAGAGAGTATTCTAACTAGATTTGGTACACTAGTAAGATTGATCACAGATAATGGGATGTGTTTCAGGTCTAATGAGTTTAGAAATTTCTACAGTACGTATGGCATTACTATTTCTTATACAGCCCCATACCACCCACAAGCAAATGGTTAGGCCGAGTCTAGCAATAAAATTCTTCTGAAGATCATAAGGAGGATGTTAGATGGAAACAAAAAAGCATGGGATTCAAAGTTGAGAATGATTGTGTGGGCATACAAGATCACTGTGAAGAAGGCAATTGGAAAATCTTTGTTTGAATTGGTATATGGAACACAAGCTAGGATGCCATTATAAAACTTCTTAGCAATTTACAAATTTATCCTTCATGAAGATGTAGACATTCCATAACCAATGGAGGAAAGAATGGAGCAACTTGTAGAACTTGATGAGATAAGGAGAGCGGCTCAAAGCCAAAATGTGAAGTTACAGTCACAAATGAAATATCTATTTGATAGGAAAGCTAAAGATAGAAAATTTGAGGAGAATGATTTGGTGTTGATGTGGAATGCTAGGTGTCAAGAGAAGGGAAAGCATGGAAAATTTGAAGCCTAGTGGTTAGGGCCCTTTGTTGTCACTGGCAAAGGAGGAGAAGACTCATATTACTTTCATAGTATGTCTAGTGAGGAACAAGAATTTCTTGTACATGGGAAGTTTCTGAAGCACTTTTTCTCTTGAAAAAACATAGAGGATTAAGGGTTTCCAGTGCATGGTCAAATCTTGACAAAACTCTTTAATTTTTCTCCATGCACAGTAGTTTAGGAAACTTGAAGAGGGACTAGGACTTGATAGTACATGGAAAATCCTAGGTGTCCCTTATTAATATTCTTTTTCTCCATGTACAATAGTGTAGGATCATCTTCAACTTCATCATTTCCCATCTCCATATCCATTCCATCCACTCCATTTTCCACCTTACCATCTCAAGGCCTAGTCAGTAACTAGGGATTCTAGATTCTTGCAGTGATAAAGAAATCACCCATCCCCAACTGGAGCCATTGTTGGAACCAATTATGTTTTTTCCATCTGCAAATTCAATTAATCCTTTTACCACCATACCGATGCCATAATCTATTATCCCATTTATGCCTTTCCTATTACCTCCTTACCACAACCTCCAACAAAGTAACTCACAGTAGCGTGGTGAGAAGGTAGCAATATATTGTATTACTGCTATACCATGGAGGGTTGATACCTAGCCCGCGGTAGAGTGGGTCATCATCAATACTAGTAGAGGGAACCAATATACCACGGAGGGTCAGAGTGAGTCCCACGGTAGAGCAGTAAAGTAAGAACAAACATAAGGGAGAACCACTATACCGCGGGGGGTCGAAATGTGGCCTTCGATAAAGTGGTATATAAGGCAAAGTACTAAGTATACACCATGGTACTGCCGAGGAGACCAATGAAGTGTGTGCTAGTGAGGTATAATGAGAACAAGTAAATACAATGTACTGTGATACCATGAAGGAATGAAGGGTGACACATGGTAGTGCAGTAATCGGTCATTGGAGCATTAAATGAAATATAGTCACATCAATCAATATCAAAATATGAAATTCAGCTCGGTGTGAAGGATTTGAATGATGTTGAACTTATATGGGAATTAATGTGGTATGATACGATAATTTAACAAGGTAGACTATGAATTTTTTCGCTTGTGGTAACAAAAGTTGATTACAGACAAGCTCAAAGTGTGATAGTAAAAAATATTTCTTTAGGGAAAGTGATATTCTGGGTAATTTCTACTCACCACGCATTGAATTTTAAGCAATGACACCTAAGAAAACAAAAGTAAGGACTAAAAACAAGGAAAAATCTAATAAACCTTCATTATAATTGCCATTACTTGTATTGCTACCTAGTTTAGTTGATAAAGGTTATACGAAGGTATTTAAGGATTTAGCTTAGGAGTGTAGAGATCCAATAATTCCACAGTCTGGGTGGAATCTGTCTTGGTATTTTTATAAGAATAGAAATGAAAGGGTCCCGATATCAAACCCATGGAATCTTGATATGGGAAAATTGATAGTTCCTAATGTTTTTTTTTATGTTGAGCTGATTAGAGCTCTAGCCAGTAGATATCATGCCCAGTCAAAAGTTTTTAGGCTCCCAGATGGACAATGTCTGCTAGATATCTCTACAAAAGCTATAATTAGATGTTTTGACCTAAAGAAGTAGGATGTCACAAAAATAGATTTGGGGAACTCCCCCTGCACATGAAAAGGGGTGACAAGAATAGAGTCCTCCCTATTCTGTGTTCAAAATTTGAACCCTTTCTAGTGTCTAACTTTCAGACCTATTTCAAAAACACCTATTATGCATTATGCCAGATTCTTTTATTTGATGTTGAAGACAATATGCCAATTTGATTAATGAGGAAAAAAATGATTATCCAGTACCTTGAATCCAATGATGATTTTTATTTTTCTTCTATTATTAAAGAACATATTCATGAAGGCCTATTATAGGTTAGGGAAGCCAAGGCCCCTATCACTTTCAAAAAATATTCCCTATTGTGTCATTTAATTCTACTTTAAAATGAAAGGAAGTGGGCTAAAAGGATGAAGTTGAGCACACATGAAAATGGAGTTATTCTCCTAGTACAAAATTGGTGCTATGTTTGGGATAGTAGGTGCCCTAAAGCTGACTATATTATGTTTAGGGATGACTTTTCCATCAGACTAATTGATACCCTTGGTTTTCCTACACCAAGGATACCGCAATCTTTAATGGAGGTTATGAGACCCATGCAATACAAAGTAGACTAGGGTTTCATACACAACTATGCTAATTGGTTTTTAATTACACAATATACCATCATTAGGGTGTACGGTTGTGATCAAGCCCCACATATCTTACCAAAAAAATTTCCTAATAGAGTGTTTTTTTTAGAATTTATCTGGTATATGCTCTGGATGGAGCCTAGTCTCATGAAGAATTAGAGAAAGGGGATTTTCTTTCTTGACTTGACAATTTTTGACAAGTTATCAGTTGGATCAGATATGTTGGAGTGCAGAGCTTCATAAAAGCCAATTTTGCACTCAAATCCAGAAAAGTGAGAGTTTGTGATCCAGAGGGTCATATCAATAATATGAGGACCCTACTTACAAAGAGGGTGATAACCCATGCATTTGATCAAGAAGAGGATGTAATAAGGAACCTAGTATACTTTTTAGATGTGTTTGAAACAAGGAAAAAATGGCTAATGATGATGAGACGGGAGGACCAAAAGAAAGAAAAAGATAAGAAGTTCAAGGTGTTCTTTGTTGAAGAACCATACTTTTTGAAAAGGATGCAATTGGTTCTTAGTAAGTTTGATGAAATGTATAAAAAGGATCAAGAAGAGAAATTAGCTCCACCATCTACACCCCATCCACCATCATCCACAACCTCCACATCACATACACCACCTCCTTCACCAATTCATCCATCTCCTCCATCTCCAACTGATGAGCCTCCTGCTAAGAAACATAGAGTTGGGTCACTAGTTGACTATGGGTTGAGTGATGAAGAACAAGAAGTAGTCCTAACTTTGGCTAAGATGAGAGAAGTAGCAGAGCAACAAAAGATATTGGAGCCTCATGATCCAAAAATAAGAATATCATAAGTTACTGATGAGGTACAAGATTATGAGAGAATAGTCACTTCTCTGTGGTTTATGGAGGATGATGATTTCATCCATACAAGGGAATTCATGAATTTTTGGATAAAAATGAAAAATGAAACAATTTTTTGATAAGCTAAAGATTAATCTCATTGGGATTGATGATTCAAAGCATGCAGAGGTACAAGCCCAGACAATGACAGAGTTGGATATTGATAACATCATTATTACTCCCAAAGAAGCAAGAGAGTTGGTTCTAAATAGTAATATGTTGATCATACATGAACTCGAACTCTCCAAGGTGTTTTTGTTAGATCAAATCAAAGCCCAGGATGATCCAAACTTGGTTGCAGAATTTGATTCAGAAGAAGGAGTTTTAGGCACATGATACAATCCTACCACCCAGACCCTTGCCTTATGGACAAAGCAAAAGAACACAAGGAAGCTAATGCTTCTAGATGTAGTACAAGAAATGAGAGGATCTGCAATGGTTAGGACAATGAAGGACACTACTCCAATAGAAAGAAGCAACCATAACTATGTGTTCAACCATGTTTACAAAAGATGTGTAGATAGGGAAAAATCCAAAGGTTTAATATGTTGAGAATAACAATAAAATAATTAAATCCTATCAAGCATCATGAAGCACAAACTAGAATGAAAATAAAAATAAATAAAGAAAATACAAACCAATTTTCAAACTAGACTTGATTGACCTTCATGGCTCTTCTCCACCTGCATAAGAATGCAAGATTTTGAAGGTTGATTGTTGAAGAATGTTGGTTGCTCAATTCTGCAGCATAACGATGCGATGAAGGTGATAGATTAAGATGGATGGAAGATAGAAAATGGATTTTGATAGCATAAGGATGTCTGAAGACTCGATGCAAATGGCCTATAAAAGGTTAGATTTATGGAGTTTTTGAAGGAAAAATCTTAGTTGGCAAAGATCAACGGTTGAGATTCAGTCTGGTAAGATGAACGATAAGAGATGGAGAAGTTGGAGAGAAAGATGGAAGCTAGAGAAAAAGAAGGAAGATGTTTCCTTCCCATAAAACCTTTCACTCAAAAATGAAGGCAACTTGCCATTTGTCAAGTTTAGTTATGAGTTGGTTTTGTAGTTGAAGATAATTCATTAATTAAATAATAAAATTATTTAATTTCATGTGACATGTGGTTTTGGAAGTTTCTAATTAAATATTGAAAAATATTTAATTATGTGTGAAATGTGGATAAGAAGTTTCTAAAGATGATTTCATGATTTTGAAAAAAGGAAGAATATTTAGAAGATTTAAGGATGATTTTATGATTTTGGAAAAAAGAAGAATATTTACTTTATTTAAAATAAAGCAATGTGATTTTTAGAAGATTTAAAGATGATTTCATGATTTTGGAAAAAAGGAAGAATATTTACTTTATTCAAAATAAAGCAATGTGATAATTAAATTAAATAAGTTGTAAAGCTTATTTAATTTAATTAAGAAGAATTAGAAAAGTGATTAAATTAAATAAATAATTAAATTTATTTTTATGTAGATTGAATTAGAGATTTAACTAAATAACTTGTATTTAGTTAGTTACCAGACTTATTATAATGTGACCATTTTTAGATGTATACATTTTTCCCCTCTTTGAGATGATGTTCGAGATGATGAGATTTATGCCGAGTAACATCATTTCAAAGAAGTTAAGGTATGGATAAAGGAAAATGGTTAATGATAGAAAGGATGATGGAATGATGATGCCCCCTTGAGAGGATAGGCGGGTTAAACAAACACGGGTAGGATCTCGAAATGAAATGATAAAGGGAGGGATAAGATGAATGATGCAAGATAGAAAGTGGATGAAGGAGGTGAAAGTATGCACTATGTTGCAATGAAGGTGAGCAACCATGATGTTTGATATAGCACTAGATGTTATGCACCAAGATATAAGGACCAAGGTGATGATGTGTCTCGTGCCCTAGTGTAATACAACCTTGTCTGGACGTATGAGGAATTAGACTTAGAGAATTAAAGTCCTAATGCACAAAAGGTATGATGTGACCTTAGATGCAAAGGATAGTGCAAAAAGCTACTCCAACATACACAAGATATGAATATTAGCTGGAATGATATGGATTTGATACAAATGCAAGATAAAATGATAACACACATAAGCAAGCAAGCAAGCATGCACAAATGATACAAAAAAAAACAAGGAATTGCCCATGTCGAGCTGTAAACCGTTGATTGATTGATTGATTGATGATGATGATAGTGTTGTCAATGTGGGGAGCAACATATCCCTAGAGCAACACAAGGATGATGATGATAATTAATTGATTGGTTGGTTGATTTGGTTTACGAAAAGATTAGGATCAAGACCAAAGGATGTGATTGGATAATTTGACAAGATTGATTGAATTGATTGGTATGGATTAAGGATTGACTTGCATTTGGATTATTGCTTGGATTGATTTGATTGAGTTTATTAGATGCAATGGTTTTGATGAAGATGATTGATTTGGTTGAATGGTTGGATTTAGGTGATGGATTAAGTAGATGAAATTGGAAGAATTAATTGGATGGATTGATTTTATTGCTTGGATTTTTGTTGGATATTTGATTTTTTTGTATTTTTGGGGATATTTTTATTTTTTTTTGTTTTTGAAATGTTTTGATTTTTGGACTTTTGAAATGTTTTGATTTTTTTTTTTTGGACTTATGAAATGTTTTGAGGTGTCAAAGGATGAAAATTTGAGTAGCCTTTGTGCTAGATACCAATGACAAGGGGAAAACCAAGTCTAGGTGCAAGGAGATATATGGGATTGATGGATGAAAAGGTGGGTGATGGGAAAAGGGATTGTGATATATGGATGGATGGAAATGATAGGTCATAGTGAATGGAATGGATGTATGCATCATAGGAGAGCAAGGATGTGATTTCCAAAGACTATGCCGCATAGGAATAATATGCCCCATTCTAGGTACAATACTTAGGATTTTTCATGACAAAAATTATGACAATAGGATAATGATAGGCTTGTTTGGAAGGATGAGGTATGTCAAGAGATACTCAAAACATGTTTCAACCTTTGCCCCTATGTCTTCACCAAGATAAAAAGAAGAAGGGTGGATGAATGGACTCAATATGATAGGTATGTATGATGGCTAAAGATGGTAGGTAGAATGGAAATGATATGATATGAAAATGATAGGTTGGATAGATAAGACATTGTGCCCCCAAGTGTAAGTGGCATAGAAGAACAACCTACATATGATGCCTATTTGCTAGGTTTTCATCATGGTACTTATCCAGGGCGCCTGTTTACCAAGTTTTCACCATTGGACGAAGGGATTTCTCTTTACTTCTTTTTTTTTTTTTTTAACTTTTTGGATAGGAGAAGAAGAATATGGATAGGAGGGACTCAAGTGTCTATTTCCATAAAAGGTGGTAATCCCACTAGAGATGAATGTCATTGCATGGACCATGTCAAATGTCATTATGCTCATAGATGTTGGTAAGGGATGACATGAAAGGGAGATGGAGTAGGTAGATGATGGATAATGATGTGGATTATGCAGGAAAATAGTTGATTATGATGTGGATTATGTAGGGAAGATGATAGGGATTATATGGGGCTTATGAAATAGATGAATGGGGAGGCTTAGCCAAAAGCATGGACCATAGGAAGATGTTTGGGAGATATGTAGGATAATGAGTGAAGGATGAGGAGATTGAGGTATGTGGAATTGTTGTGAAATGGAAGGGAACCATGACTAATGGTTACACACATTGTGATAAACGTTGAATATTTTGATGTGGATGGGGTGTGGGAAGCAATGGAGATGTTTGCTTAGGAGGTGGCGGATGAAGTTCTTTAAGTGCCCACATAGACTTAGTATTTTTATGATTTTTGTTTGGCTTGTGGGTTTTAGGAATTTGATATTTTTGAATAGAATGTGCATTTTGGATGGAAGGGGATGGTTGGGATTTTTGTGATGTAGATGCCTCATTTGACTTGCTTTCTTTTTGCTTAGGTACCCAAACGAATTTAGTTTTGGCCTTTACCTTTGGAGGTATGGGCTTATATAAATTTTTGGATGTATTTTTCTTTGACTTTTTGTATTAATGTCTTAAGGCATGAGAACCCTTAGGATTTTTTACTTTATAGGTAGAGGCATTGAAATTCTTGATTTTGAATCCCATGGGTATGGTGGAATGGGTGGAAGCTTCATGTTTATACAATGTGTGCATTTGTTGGTCATGATTAGGAATGTTAGGGTATTTATGGGTAGATGGATAAGGGGATTGGATAATGGGGATATTAGGTGTTGGGAGAAGTGGAGGTAGATTAGATGGAGGGATAGTAGGAGTTGGAACCAATGGTGGTACAGTGGATGGTGGAAGGTGTATGGTCACATGCTTTTGACATTTGTAGGATGATGGAGGTGGAATGGCAACATATGTTTTAGGGATACGATAGGATTTATGATGGAAAGTGGACTTAGGAGGCATGGAGGAAATACCAACATATTTAGGTTGTTGTCCTTGGGGTGTATGTCCAAGGCCATAAGAGCATGGAGGGAATTTGACATGGATGGGCTCCAAAATATCTTGTTCATGAAGGTCTAGACCTTTACCTTGGTGGTTCATGTTTTGGAGTGTGCAATGGACAATGGGAATAGGTTTAGGTGGAACACTAGACACAACTTCCTTATTGGACAGAGAAAATGAAGCAAGGGAAGATAATGGTTGTTGTTGTTCTAAGGAGGAACACTCATGAATGAGGGTGGAAAGACCAATAGGATATGATGGAGGACTTTCAATGGGGTTAATAGTGGGTGATGGGGGATCATTAGGATCTTGATTAGCATTGTGTTCACTTAGATCCAACGTATTTGTTTGATATTCTATGTGTGCTTTGGAGGCATGTGTCTCATCAAGGGAAGTGGATGTTGATGGATCATGGATAGGACTAGGTGGAGGTGAATTTGGAATATCTTTCTCATGGATGGGTATAGGATCAAGTTGCTCATGGATAGGATCTTCGTCATTACGAATATCATCTTGATCATAACAATGATATAGATTATGGATAGGTTGGATGAAAATGATTTGATCTTGCTTAGGACTAGGGCTTGATGTTTCCACATGCTTGGGAGTAGGCTTTTGATATAACTCTTTAGTTGTGTTAACTCTCAAAAATGTAGGTGGAATGCCTCAAGAGGTTGCCAATCTCTTGGTACGTTTCAGGGTAATAGACAAGGTCAAAAGATCTAGACCTTCTACTCTTTAGGTGTTGCTAGACCTAGGTGGGTGTACCTATATGAGTGAGGCAGACTTGACTTGCTTGTTTCTCTTGAAATGTTTTGCCCACGATGGCAAGTGGAAGTGGACAAATGAAATCAAATTTGGTATAAATTGTATAGCAATATTCCAAAACTAAATCCTAATATGTTCAGTTAACAGGTGTAAAAAAGGGGATTGAATAAAACCAAATGATGAAAAATGTAAAGACCAGTGCCTTATAGGGTATGCAAAGAAAAAATAAATTTAAAACAGGTACTTCTTTCTGGCAAGTATTCAAGTTGTTTAGCATATAATTTAGTTTATAAATTGTATAAACATGCAGGGTTATGATTACCAAGTTCTTCTTTCTTTAAGGATTTAAGGGTTATGAAAACACCAAATTTGGAGACAACTTCAATAATTCTTTCAATGGACACAATAAATAACTGATACCAGAAATAACTACACCATATTAAATGATTTCCATTCATATCTCCATAACTTCAAACATGCATCATAGTCTCATATTTTTGAAACATTATATTCTACTATATCTTTTTATCCTATCTTCTATCCTATTCTATTATTCCCCTCTGTTTCGCTATCAAAACAGATACTTATACATCAAATATATGAAAGGACGCGTCCTTTTAGAAATGTCATATGATAACATAAAAAATAGATTAAAGGATAATTAAGCTCTGTTTAGCCATAAATGAGTTTTAGCAAGGTGATCCAAATAATCCTAGCGCTCGTATGTATCTGCATCTCCAACTGCATTTCGGATCATGATCTCCATCTTTATCATCTTCTCATTCTACTCACTCACTTCTTCTAACATTGTATCCTCCGCAAAAGTTATCCTCAGGATTTCATTTAGTATGAACTCACTCTCAATTTTCCATCTAGTAGCTTCCTTAAGTTCCCCTTTGTCATCAGAGAATGTAATCAACATTTTCTTGGTGGCCTTTATCAACCCCTGTTCATCCCCTTGCAATTCCTCATAGAAGTTTTGATGTTTATTTATAATATGATTTACAGCTTCAATTACTGCACTGTTAGAGCCACCTCTCTAGTTTTTTTCTTGAAACTTCTCCATAATCTGTCCATCCACTGTTTTATGTTCTTTTAATGCAGAAAGGGTATGTAAGTATTCACTACTACATTTGACTGCAAAATACGAAGAAACTGTTTGACAAAATATGTAAAATTCGATGTTCGTCGGGTGCTTGTAAAATTTGATGTGTAATTTCCAATTGTTTCAAAAGTTTATCCTCGACGTCTGTCAAAATATCGACGAACCTGGTGTTCGTCGAAATGTCGGCTATTATTTTCATCAAATGTTCGACAAACATGAAAAATTAAAAAAATCAAATTGTGGCCAACATAAAGAAAAGTGAGTTTGCGCCTGATGTATTGCGACAGTGTTTTGCTCTACTTGAGACAGTTTGTGGAGAACTACGGACGATTTTCTTGGGAAAAATTAGAAAAAATTCAAGAAGATATCACCAAGTTGAGGGTAGTCATTGTCTTTTTGCAGAATTCAGTTGTGAAGTCAGATTTGTAGTTCTAGGTTTGAAAATCATATTTTAAAGCAATATCTCATCAGATTTCATTTGTAGAGGTTAAGGGTTTTGAGAATTTCATGTCCAAATTTTGTTGTGTGGAATCACTATAAGATCACAACGGAGGAACATATTCTTGTTAATGTAATTATGTGATCCATAACTGTATTGGTCATTTGGCACAGTTGTGCTATAAAAAATACATGATGCATTCATGTGTGACCCAAGTTTAATGTGGCTATGTTGTGATAGAAATGGAGGCACTCATATAATGTAGTTAATTTAGGTTGTATAATGTAGGTGTCAATAATTAATTCAGTTGTCTCAAGTTTAGGATGTAATTATAGCATGATCGAAGAGTGATTACCTCTTGCTGCAATAAAGAGCATATAACTCTGGTTGATATGCAGTGGTTGTGTTATATCAATTATGTAGTGCATTCAAGCACAACCCATGTTTAATGGGCTATTCTAGAGAGTGATCAAGATTTTCTAAACCTTATGAATGTTACTTTGACATATATTTGCATAATCTCAAATTCCTTCAGAGGCTTTTGAAGTATCAATGTATCCTATATAGGGTTTAGAATGATTTCTTTTAATTAAAAAAATAAATAAATGATGTATTTCCCTGTAATTAGATAATGTGGAGATCTCCTAAATCTGCCCCAACACACTATCCTCTTTGGCACTGTATTCATTACTCCAGCTACTAGGTTTTTGCATGTGACATCTTTAATATCTTCATGACCGTGGCTTTAAATAGATCTCAGTCTTTGCTTTAATCCTTTTCATAGTAACCCTTGAGTTCCATAATCCACCTTCAATCTCTTCTAAGAACGCTGTCTTAAGCTAGACTGCATAGTATGCATATAAAGCAAGTCCTTCATACCTGCCATTGTTCCAAACCACCACTCACTGCCTTGCTGAAAATGTTGCCTCCATAAGCACAATAGTATGTTTTAAAATCATGGTTGCCAGTGATTGACCATTAAGCTCACCACTTTCATCATGAAGATACAATGAGATTTTTGTCTTCAAACTCAAGGCATTATGGAAGATAACATTGTGAATTGTTTGTTGCATACAATTTGATTTCTTTTGCACATTTATCGCTTTGGTTAACTCCTTTAAGACTGGTATTGCACCCTCAACTGCAATCTCAAAATGGCCACTCACTATCACTTCAAGATTCCTTCATGAGCATCTCTATAAAAATCAAACTATTCTATAAACCTTACTTACTATGTGGACTCATTGTTTCATGGTATTAGTTCTAAGATCCTTCAACCCATTGACACTACTTCACAAACACAAGGTATTATTCACTATTTTCCCATCTTTGGTGATAAACATCAGCCAAACATGCAATCCACTACCTCCATTATACATTAATGGCTAAGAAGAAACATTGAACCTATTATTACCACTATTACTTCATTTGGACAGCCATTCCCTAATTGCATTTGTCTTGTCTAACACTACCAAAAGCATTTGAAAACCCCTTAAGGTCAGCAAGGGGGTAAGGAAATTCACTGTTAAAATCTCCACTTTACTATGCAAGGTTTGAGCTTTATTATCTTGTCACTGCTCAACCTCTTTTTGACTGTCACATCTCAAGTGACTGCCATTCTTCTTACCGTAGATTGCATTTACAAATGTCACTAAGCTACATAG
>VDFB02193867.1:759405009-759424525 GCA_007258455.2 Sequoia sempervirens | reverse complement strand
AGAGCAAAACATGGATTTTTTTTGACTTCTTTACATTTATGGAAAGTTCTCAGAAAATTAGTAGGGATCTCTTCTTTGATTTTTCATTTTTTAGATCAATAAAATTGTCAAATAATAAAATCTAATTCGGCTATGTCAAAAAAACATGTATCTGAAATTGCAATTTTCTGATGAGCTTGTTTTTTTCTCTTTGGTTGCATTATAATATCATTTTTTTAATCTTGTAGGTGAATCATATGGAGCTCAAAAAGCATTGGGATCAATCACAACAACGATTTGGAAAGCAAATAATTAGGTGCACACATTCCATTTTTTTAATCTCTTAATCTTGTTGTCACATATTTCAATTTGGGGCATAAAATCAAATCTTGTTTGATCACATAATTGAAATTGGCCTAAAATGAATTTTGTCTTCAATCTCACTTCAAAAATTGGGTCTAAAATTAATCATTGTCTTCCATGACATCTTGATTTGGGGTTAAAAAGAACAAGTGCTTGAACTATTTTACAAACATTTCAATTTTCTAAGGGTTAATTAACAATTGTGAGTGTGAATCAAGTGTGTGTTTGTGATAACAAACACCTCACTTGGTTTTTTTTTGTCGATCCCTTCATAGGAGGCCTGCTAGGGGATTTCATCACCCCTGGAGATGACCTCAATAGAAGTGTGAATCGAAAGACACACTTGTTTGGAAGTTAAAATCTTGTCACTCTTGGCTAAGCCCCAAAGAACTTTATACCTTTGGGAAGTGAAGGTGAAGGGTGGGTTACCCCTTTCTCCCGGCTGTGTGGCAGAATTTTTCTTTCAAATCATTCCTTAGTCAACCTTGTGTAGACTAGCTTGATACCTAATTGGCCATACCCCACTTGACTAGTCATAGGGCTTGTTGTGTATTCAAGTGTTTGATTAATCATAACATCTAATCTTCGAAGAAAAATTTATCATTGTGTTTGGTGTGTCTATTCATGCATTTACATGTGAAATATTGTGTGTGATAGTGCCCAAGTCAAACTTCCAATAAACACTTGCCACATCATCCAAATCATACAATCTTGTCATTCCATATCATATCCTAATCATCATCATCTCTTTAATCCAATCAACATCATTTTACACCATGGAAACATTGGAAGACATAGCACAAAATTTTGTTCACATGCTTCACATGGTTAAAACAAGTCAAACACCTTTACCCCAACAAATCATTCATGAATTCCATGACATAATACAAAAAATTCAAGCATACAAGTCACCTCAAATCTAACACCTCCTAGCTCAATCCCAATACCTCATGGCCACTTGTCAAAACCAACAACCACCACATCATCCCCTATCCATTCATTATCACCCTTCCACCTCATACCAATCTAATCCATCCACTTCTTCGTATGTCAATTCCACATCAATCTATCAAGCCATATCACGAAAAACACATGTGAATTTAAATCCACCTGGGCAACAAAATCAAGAGCCTTTAAGTTCTAATGCAACCATTCACAAGGGGAAAAATAATCTAGGTTATGTACTCTCTAAGTATATCATACCACTATCCAATAAAAATAAAAATTCTAAGCCAACACCTTCCACCCCTACACCTCCAAAAGATTTCACCAAAGGGCTACAAGTAAGGAATCAACTATTGCCATGTCATTCAACACATATACTTGAACATACAAAAGATTCCTCAAACATCACTCCAAGTCATTCAAGTCAACCATGTCATCCACAACCCCTTGAGTCAATTCAAGAGTTTCCCGCCATAAGTTCAAGTCACTCTCTTTCATGCTTCTATGTTGTTGACCATCAAGAACATGTCAAGTCTCTCCATGAGAAATCCCCTACCACTTCCATTCAAGCAACCTGTTAGAACTATAAAATTTTGAAAATTTTATAGTCGATTGTATTCATGAGTTTCCAAAATAAGTCCTCATCATAAGCATAAAATTCCCTCCTAATAATATCTTGCCCATATTTTTGTCATATGATCCATTAGAATCCATCTAGTCCTAGATATTTCATTATATTACCCATATTAACAAGAGAGGGTGACTGTCTCCCTAATCCATATGGAATCTTTACTAATATCTATCTTTTGTAGTCTATCGACGGGAGTGTAGGAATGTCATACCGAATATTCATAAACACCTATCGACAGGATACATTTTATTGTCTCGGTGATAGAAGAATCATATTGGCAAGAGAATCATTATCGGGGTGAGTCATAATGAACTCATATCTATCTCACCGACCAGTGCATGGAAAAGAATTTATGCCAAACTAATGTTATCGGAGTGAGGTCTTACCAAAGGCATCGGGTCTTGCCGATAAAGCACAAAGGGATTCCATCAGAATACTATCCAGATGAAGTCATATAGTCTTGCTGACCCAAATGTCACACCGATAAAGAGGTGCATCAGTTAGAGAAAATTCATTGCGATGAGTTCCATCGAATATGTAAATTACACTGATGAAATACTTTGGGGAGAGCCTCACCAAATAGAATATATTGGAGAAACAGGTTCGGTGAGACAATTGGCATCGGTATGAGTCTTTTCAAGTTTTCAAAGTCTCGCTAATAGAATGTACTTCATCAGTAAGATTAATCTCATCGGCGAGAAATATGAAAGTCATGCCAAGGTGTGGTTTCATCGGTGAATGTATGATTATGTCTCAATGATCAGAAAGTTACCACGGGGTGTATATCAATAGGACACAATGCAATCTATGAAACATCTCCCTGACTCAGAATTGTCACAGCGATACATAAGACTGAAGCAACAACTATCGATGACACTCCTAATGTCGATGAGACTATGGGACATCATAGCAATATTTATTTTGTGATAGTTGGTAAGACTTCAAGGTTTCGTGGAGACTACAGGATGTTTTGGTGAAAGGTTTAATGAACGTTGCAAAAGATCATCGCCCCAAATTTGAAAATGTCTCACCAACAAGACATTTGATGCGAAAGTGTGAATTTCAAAAAAGGACTTCACTCGTGCTTCAGCTGGCACATTAATGGCACAATGGAACATAACAGGGAGAATTCAATTGAAAGCATTGGTATTGAATTTGTAACAAGGATCAGCAAGGCAAACGAGGAGCCAGAGCATTCTTTCATTTTGAAGGCTTCAAGTAGATACAGTAAGTTTTTACGCCTTAATTCCTCTAGTTTTAATTACTGTGATTTTGAGGAAATGGAATTGCCTAGCTTAGGGAAATTGAAGGGTAGAAAACATGGTGAAATTAGTCAACCAAAAGGAAAGAAATAGAAAATTGAGATAGAACATGAGGGAAATGAGCAAAGATTGAACCAAGACATCATTGACCAATTACCTGGCTTTGGGCCTAAAGCTAGAAGATCTGCACAACTTAGGGCAGAATTAGATAAACTGGATGATAAATGCCAATTCATAGGAGATGTTTGGACTGCCATAAGGGGCTATGAGTTGTTTAATTTTTTATTATCATCAGAGAAATCATTTTGAACCAGTGTGCAATCCATGGAAACTCAATTTGGGGAAACTGGTGTGCCCTAATGTATTTGTAAATGCAGAATTGGTAAAATTACTAGTTGATCATTATGATCCGAAACATAAAGCTATATGTGACCCGTCTGGAAAACCACAGATACATTTGTCAAAAGAGGCAATAGGGGAAGTTTTTAATTTGGAAGGGTTTAGCAACGAAGAGATCATATATGAAGAATTGGAGAAGGAGTTCTCAAGAATGGATATGATTTACAAGGGTTGGAGGCTTCCAATTCATATGACTAAGCAGTAGAGGGAAAACCAGTTCCTTTACAGGATAGTGATGGACCTCTATATCATGTGGACTTGTTTGAACCTTATATGAAATACACTTACTTCTTAGTTTTAAAGGTATTGGGAACAGATGCCCCAGAGTATATGTTTATTGTGCGAATGCTAATCTCAGCAAATATCCAATACCACAATTCTAGGCCATTTGACTATGCCTCGTACATTTTTAAGGGGCTTGATTTAGGACTGATGAAAATAAAAACTGGATCATCTACCTTTTATCTCAGGCATTATTCATTATTGATGCATATGGTGTTATATTTTGGACAAGATTTGGGACTATGGCCTCCGGAGATGAGGATTTCTCAGTTTAATAAAGATGGTGAAGCATTACCAGTTCAATTGTGGACTGCTGTTTAGGATAGTAGGTTTTCCCATGCCAATTTTTTTCATTTTGAAGAATATTTTGTGAATACATTGTACAAATTGTACAATCATCCTTGTAATTATTCTTTATCTGGGGAGATAAAGAGATTTCTTCGGCCAAAGGATTTCAATGGGCCAATTGATCATAATTGGGGAGATTGGTACTGCTTGGAGGGAGCTACCATGATTAGAGTTTATGGGTTTGAGGATGTCCCTTTCATTTTTCCAAAAATAGTCCCAAAAAAAATTGCATATTTGGAGATTGTCAGATAGATGGATTACTCCAATGTAATGAATTTCAGCTCTTTTGGAAAGCAGGCTTTTATGCCTAGTACATTATGTTTTGGTGATTTTACTATGATGGCTAAAGAAGGATATAATTTGATCCTTGACAAGTTACTTCAATACAATATGAAGAGAGGACCACCTAGAAAGAAATTTGACCCAGAAGGGTATATTAATTCTGCTAAAATGAAGATAAACTTTGGAGGGTATCAACATGTTCCCTATCACTTTGATGATATGATTTGGAATTTGGAAGAAGAGGAAGCAAAAATGGTGGTTGAAAGATATAATCAAGGGCTGCAGGATGTAGTGTAGTTGTCTTCTGGGGAAGAGATGCCTGAAGATAATGTGCCACAAGGCCAACCAAGAAAGGTATCTAGATTAAGAACTCAGCAATACATTTTCCCAACATGAGAGTTGAGTATTGAAGAGAGTGAAGAGGAAGATGTAAGGAATATTGAGTACAAATCATTTGTTTCAAATGATGAATTCATAAATTCCCTAGAATTCAAAGCATTTTTGTATAAACAGAAAGGAAAGGAAATAAGGGAAAAGTTTGATGACGTTACTACAGGAAATGAAGAGCAATTGCTAAACCAATTGAGGAAATGTGTGGATGAGGAGATGACAGGTATGACCCTTGAAAAGGGGAGAAAAATGTTGGAAAATGCTCGTGTCATGATCTTTCCTGGGCTAGATCTCAATTTTGCACTTGTCTTTGATAGTTTCTTAAAGGACAGTAATGCTACTCACAAGCTTGCCAAAGAAAAGGTAACAGAGGTGTATGCAGGATCCAAATACAATACAAATGAAGGATCATTAATGATTTGGGCCTTATATCCACCCCACAAGAAATCAATGGTTATTGAAACTGAAAAGGAATTTGGACATGTCTTGAATCTAAAAGTTTGAGAAGCTGATCCTGTGGCTACTGCAGAAATTGGAATTAATATTGCAAAATTGAACAAAGCAAAAATTCAGATGTTGATAAAAGAGAGAGAAATGTACAAAGTAAATAACGAAAGGATGTTGAGAGAAAATGACAGATTAAAGGATTTGGTAGGCATTACGATGAGGTCAACCAAGATTCTTACTCAAGGCGAAAGCTCTTAGTCAAGAGATCAGTGGGAAGGATCAAGTGCTTATTCCCAAGGAAAACATGATGCAATTGTAGCATTAATCAAGAAAAGGTAGGATAGTTTAACATCTTGGTTGAATAAACTTTGGGGAAAATACTCACATACCTTTGCTGCATTAAAAGAACATAAAAGGGTGGATGGACAGATTATGGAGAAGTTTCAAGAAACACACCAGAGAGGTGCCTCTAATAGTCCAGTAATTGAAGTTGTAAATCATATTATAAATAAACATCAAAACTTCTATCAAGAATTGCAAGGGGATGAACAGGGGTTGATAAATGCCGCCAAGAAAATGTTGATTACATTCTCTGATGACAAAAGGGAACTTAAGGAAGCTGCCAAATGGAAAAGTTAGAGTGAGTCAATACTAAATGAAATCCTAAGGATAGCTTCTGTGGAGGATACAATGTTAGAAGAAGTGAGCGAGAAGAATGAGAAGATGATAAAGATGGAGATTACGATCTGGAACGCAGTTGGAGATGCAAATACATACAAGCACTGGGATTATTTGGATCACCTTGCTAAAACTCATTTATGGCTAAACAGATCTTAATTTTCCTTTAATCTATTTGTTATGTAAACATATGGCATTTCTAAAAGGATGCATCCTTTCATATATTCGGTGTATAAGTATCTGTTTTGGTAGCGAAAAAGAGGGGAATAATAGAATAGGATAGAAGATAGGATAAAAAGATATAGTAGAATACAATGTTTCGCAAATATGAGACTATGATGCATGTTTGAAGTTATGGAGATATCAATGGAAATCATTTAATATGGTGCAGTTATTTCTAGTATCAGTTGTCTATTGTGTCCATTGAAAGCATTATTGAAGTTGTCTCCAAAGTTGGTGTTTTCTGGTTATTTAAATTGGTGTAACAAGTTTATATCCAGTTTATCAGTACACATTTGTTGTTTCTGTATGATCAATTGATTGGTTCTTTCAAGTAAAGATTAAATCCTTTTAAGTTGATCATAGTAATTAGAGAATGTCAGTTGGATCATTAAGAAGAACTCAGTAATCATAACTCTGCATGTTTATACAAGTTATAAATTAAATTATATGTTGAACAACTTGAATACTTGCCAAAAATAATTACCTATTTTAGATTTCTTTTGACTCCGCATACCCTATAAGGCACTGGTCTCTACATATTTCATCATTTAGTTTTATTCAATCCCATTTTTTACACCTATTAACCGAACATATTATGATTTAGTTTTGGAATATTGCTATAAAATTTATACCAAATTTGATTTCATTTGTCCACTTCCACTTTCCATCGTGGGAAAAACATTTCAAGAGAAACAAGCAAGTCAAGTCTACCTCACTCATATAGGTACACCCGCCTAGGTCTAGCAACACCTGAAGAGTAGAAGGTATAAATATTTTGACCTTGTCTGTTACCCTAAAACATACCATGAGATTGGAAACCTCTTGAGGCATTCCGCCTATGTTTTTGAGAGCTAACAAATTGGCAACTTTGCTAGGGAATTAACTTAGAATCTGCGCCTTAATCATAGAGTTAGCAATCCTATATCGACTCTGCTAGGAATAACAAGTAACAAACTTTTCTCACTTTTAAGAAAGTGAGTGGCGACTCTAATAAAACCATTTCAACATGAATGCTAGAAGATCTCAATATAGGGGAGGTCATACTGGAGCTCCTTCTGGCAGTAGTAAGTGGACACACAAGCATGATAGGGTTGATAAGGGTAAAAGGATAAATGAGGACATGTGCATGACGAACAAAGACAAAACATCAAGACCACATTGTGATACATATGATCATTATGACACATGGAGAGATAACTCAAGTCTTGAACCTTGTACCCCAAAGGAACAAAGAAATCATTTCTATAATCCTCAGAAACAGGCTGAGTTTGAAGCTGAACTTAAAGTTGAACGAATCAAAAATCAGCAAGAACATGATAAAAAATTGGAGGGTAATCAGAATGGACCTATTGATCATGAAACTCCTCAAGAAAATTATGTATCTTTAACTTATGAAGAATTAAAAGCACGGTTTGAATTTCAGAGAAAAGAGATAGAAGAATAGAAAGCCCAGATGATACAACCTATGAGAGACTTCAAATTGCAGAAAGCTCAAAATACTGCTTAGACAGCTAGTTGCCCAGGGTATGTACCACCTCATAAGTAGGGTAATCATAGTGTAGGGCCTTCTGATCCATCAAGGGTCCGTCACTGTCAAATAGGGAATCAATACAGACAGCCAAATCATCCACCTCATATTCCCACACAATATACAAATATACAACCACCTCATGGTCAACATCATGTGCCACATCATCATACACAATAAAATAACCCAATGTACCAATATCAGTACCCACCTAACCATCCCCCTCATCAGTACAAAACAATGATTAGACAATTTGACTTGGCAGGGTTTCAATTATACCCTTACCCAATGGATGATTGTTGGAGAAGTCTGGTGCCTAAGTTTACAGGGAGTAGTGCAATTACTTTTGAAGATCATTTAAGGAGTTTCAATGCCTTCATTCAAGATTTGGATGTACCTTATGAACATTTACATATGAGGCTATTCATGATATCGCTTATTGAAGAAGCTAGGGATTGGTTCAACAGCCTAACAACAGCCTCTATTGATTCTCTCCAAATATTTTAGGACCGATTCCTTGAGCAATATGGGAATCTAAGTGCACTAGATGCGGCTCTTCATGAATTGATGTGAATTCAGAAAATTTAGAATGACTCAATTTATGATTTCAATCGAAGATTCAATAAACTGCAGAATAAAATACCTCCTAGATCAAAGTTGCCAGACTCTGTAGCATTGAGTGTTTATTTGAATGCATTTGATCCAAAAATAGGATATGAATTAAGAAATAGGTTCCCAAGAGATTTGGTTGAAGCCCAAAAGATAGCATTAACAATTGAAAACAACAAGGCTACTGGGATAATCAGTAAAAGAGACAACCCTAGGGCTCCTCAACAAACCAATAATTATCAATACAAATAGGAGAACACATACATAAATGAAAGGCCTAGGTTACATGACATGCCCTATAACACAAACTGGAAGGATGGAAAACCTATAACAGAAAGGTCTAGAAACAAAGAGACTCCTAATCCATTAAGGAAGAAGGGAACATATATGGTGAATAACAACTATTTTTGTGAGATTTGTGATAAGCCACATTCCCTAGATTATTGTGTTGTAGCCCAAAGAATGCAAGAAGAAGGAATGTTGATGGGAAATGGTGGAGAAGATCACACAATGTATTTAAATTCAAATACTTTTCACCATGTTGAGGAGAGGTACTCATCTTCAGAGGAAGATGGATATGAGTATGATGTTCCAAATCAAAGGTACAATGTCCACATGGCTGAACAACAGGTTTTTTCTGACTTTAAAGATGATTATGCAGAACCACATTCTATTGAGAGGCCTACTCAGTGTAGTATGAGGAAACTCATTGAAGAGGAGATAGAAAGATTAACCATTGGTGCAGTTGAAGAAGCAAAGAGTAACTACTGGTTGAGAAACATGATAGTTAATGAGAAGGAGGGTGTCCCCAGGGGAATTTTTATGAAAGATCAAAAGGTGACACAAGGAATTTCAAAGAAAATAGAAAACAAACAACATGAGAAAAGTGAACAAAATCTTTTCCAAAAGGAGGAAGTAAAGGAATTGCACAAAGAAATGCAAAAGACTGATCAACCAAGTAAAAGAGAAAAAGAAGAGAACAAAGGAGAAACATCAGAACAAAAGAAAATGATTAAGGCAGAGGGTTCTTCTTTTGACTTCACTCAGGCTTTATCTCAGGTAAAAATGTTTGTTCCACTACTTGAGATGATGAAAAATAAGGAATATAGGGACATTGTTGTTTAATTAATAACAAATGGAAATGAAAAACATATAAATTCTGAAATTAATATGGCCACTAAAAAGAAGCAAGAGAAGGTAAATATCCTAGAAGTTTTCCTTAGTAATGCATTATTAAATCCCCCACAAGTTGATCCTTTTTTCAGTACATTGCTCATAAATAAAAAATTGCTGAGGAATTGCATGATAGACTCTGGCACTGCCATAAATATTATGCCAATGGGAGTAATGAAACAGTTAGGCATGTGGGTGGATACTAATGGAGGTAAGTGCTATGCCATGGATAACAGACCTGTTCCTGTGGTGGGTATAATGAAAAATGTTGAAGTTAAACTAGCTGCTTATCGTCAGGTGGCCTATAATATTGATATAACAGTAATTAACACCCCTCCTCAGTTTGGGATGCCTTTATCAAGATAGTGGATGGCAGCGGTTGGTGGAAATTTCCAATTTGATCTCTGTTACGCAACAATTCCAGTGAATGGTCAGGTGGTGAAGTTGTACAAAGAGCAAAGGATGAACCAGGTTGTTGACTGTGTACCACAAGATCAAATTAATTTTTTTTTGATGTCGATCTTGAGAGTTTTAAGATAGAACCAACCCAACTAGAATTAGTAAATGCTGACCCAATTGAAAAGCATGTGGCACAAAATTGCAATGATGTATGGAAAATGTACTTTGATGGAGCATGCAGCCATGAAGGTAATGGAGTAGGGATAGTATTTGTTTCACCCGAAGGAGTTAAATTTAAGTATTAATTTCTGTTAACATTTGAATATACAAACAATGTGGAGGAATATGAAGCTTTATTAATAGGTTTGAATATAGCTGTGAAACATAAAATCAAGTTGCTGGTTGTTCTAGGTGATTTTGAGTTGTTTGTTTCACAAGTTAAGTCAAAATATGCAGCAAAACATAAAAGACTAAAACAGTATAGGAATACTGTATGGGACACAATTGAGTTGTTTGATGCCTTTTCAATTGAGTGGATTGATAGGTCAAAAAACATAATGGCAGACTTTCTAGCAAATGTGACGCTGAAAAGAGATGATATTACACTGGCCAGAGTGTCACAAATTGAGTTCAAGACAAGGCCTATTGTGCCTGATAACATATATAGTTGGCAAGTTTTTAATGATGATACTGACCTTTTGAAATTTCTTCACTATATAGATCAATATGAAGCCTAAGAAATTGATTTCAATGTCTTTGTTGAAGAAATGGATGGGAAGTAGACAGTATTTGGGAAGGAGATCCTACAACTCAAAACAAATAAGCTTCCTAAAGGGTTAGTGGCATTGGAGAGGGTGTATGATGGAAGTGATCGATCCCTCATGAAGCAAACACCAGTCAAAAGGGAGGATATTGAAGAAATTTAACTTGGACTAAGATGGCGCCAATAAAGGTGTACATAGGGAAGAAGATAAGTCTGACGATTAGAAGAATGTTGATAGCATTACTGAGAAAATATAAGCATGTCTTTGCTTGGTCTTATGAAGATCTAAAAGCATATAGGGAAGATTTTTTTCAACATGAAATACCATTGAAACTAGATGCAAAGCCATTTAGACAGAAGCAAAGACCCACTAATCCAACATTGGAACCAAAAATGCAAGAGGAATTAGAAAAGATCAGAGATGGTGGCATTATCAAACCTATCAGACACTCAACCTAGGTCTCAAACCTAGTTCATGTGAGGAAGAAAAATAGAGCTATCAGATTATGTGTGGACTTCAGGAATTTGAATATGGCATCTCTCAAGGACAATTATCCTCTACCCAATATGGAGGCTATATTACATAAAGTGACAGGGTGTGAGCTATTATCTATGATGGATAGGTTTTCAGGTTATAACCAAGTTAAAGTTAAAGAATCTGAGTAGTATAAAACAAATTTCACAACCCCATGGAAAACATATGTTTATCTAAGAATGTCGTTTGGTCTCACAAATGCAGGGGCAACCTTCCAAAGAGCTATGGACGTAGCATTTGCAGATTTAATTAATGCTATCATGGTGGTGTATTAGGATGACCTTACTACTTACTCAAAGAAGGCTGAAGATCATGTAGAACATCTAGAAAAGGTATTCATTGAAGCCTTAGAATATGGGATTAGTTTGAATCCTAGAAAATGTCATTTTGTAGTCACAGAGGGTAAGCTCTTAGGACATATTGTGTCCAAGGAGGGGATTAGAATAGATCCTGAGAGAGTTGAAGCTATAGATAAAATCCCAATCCCTAAGACCATCAAAGCCATCTAGTCATTCTTTGGAAAAATCAATTTTGTTAGGAGATTTGTTTCTAATTTTGCTAAAATCATTAAGCCTATATCAAAAATGTTGAGGAAAGGAAAAAAAATAGATTGGACTGAAGAAGCATTAGATGCTTTTATATCAATTGAAAAGGATATAAAAGAAGCCCCTATCCTCAAGTCTCCATATTTTTTGAAACCCTTTTAGATATTCTCATTTGCTTCATTGCATACTATAGCTCCTGTCATGTTACAGAAAAATGAGGAGGGTCATGAACAACCAGTGTCCTTTTTTAGAAAGTCATTACAGGGGTTAGAATTGAAATATGATATAATGGAAAAGCAAGCTTTTGCATTGGTAAAAGCTACAAAGGCTTTCAGACCATATCTTGTTGGAGCTAAAGTGATTGCCTGTGTCCCTCATGCAGCCGTTAAAGAAATTTTGACACAGTTTGAAGTAATAGGAAAAAGATGTAGATGAATTAATAAAATCCAAGAATTTGATATGGAGATACCAATCACTAAGCTAGTAAGAGGTCAGGGTTTCGCTAGGTTAATGGCAGAAACGAACATTGAAGAAAATCAAATTTCAAATATAGAAGATGAAGAGAATGCAATTGTGAGCATTGAGCATACTCCTTGGTATGTAGACATTATGCATTATCTTAAATATATGAAGTGTCTAGAAGGAATGAGTGACAGCCAGAAAAGAACTTTGAAGCTACAAGCATCCAAGTATGTGGAAGGAGATTTTTTTTGGAAGAATAGGGATGGAATATTGTTGTTATGCCTAGATGAGTCACAAGCCAAGCATGTCTTGAGTGAAATGCATGAAGGGGTTTGTGGAGGACATTACTCTATAAAGACAACTACACATAAAATTCTTAGGGTAGGATATTACTGGCCAAAATTTTTTAATGACTCCTTTTCATATGTAAGAAGATGTGAATCCTGCCAGAAATTCTCTAGGAAGATGAAGTATCAAGGAGCTTTACCACTTAGGCCTTTGTAGACTGAAGCCCCCTTTTCATTAGTGGGGAATCAATTTCATTGGGGAGATACAAGAAAAATCAAGTGGAGGACACAAGTGGATACTTGTAGCAACTGATTATTTTACCAAGTGGGTAGAAGCAGTCCCAACCAGTAGGCTACAAGTAAAGTTGTGACAAATTTTCTAATGGAGAACATTATTACCAAATTCGGTACACCACTAAGACTGATTACTGACAATGGGATGTGTTTTAGATTTGATGAATTCATAAAATTTTGCAGCACGTATGGCATTGCCATTTCTTATGCAACTCCTTACCATCCACAAGCAATGGTCAAGCAGAGTCTAGCAATAAAAGTCTTTTGAAGATTATAAGGAGGATGCTAGGTCAAAACAAGAAGGCTTGGGATTCAAAATTGATATTAGCTATTTGGGTTGATAGAATCACTGTAAAAAAGGCAATTGGAAAATCCCCTTTTGAATTGGTGTATGGAACACAAGCTAGGATGCCTTTACAGAATTTGTTACTAGTGTATAACTTTATCCTTCAAGAAGATTTGGACATTCCAGAACCTATGGAGGAAAGAATGGAGCAACTAGCTGAACTTGATGAGATCAGTAGAGTAGCTCAAAACCAAAACACAAAGTTACAAACACAAATGAAGTATCTATTTGATAAAAAGGAAAAAGATAGAAAATTTGAGGAAGATGATTTGGTATTGATGTGGAATGCAAGATGTCAGGAGAAGGGAAAGCATGGGAGATTTGAAGCCTTGTGGTTGGGACCTTTTGTGGTTGTTGGAAAGAGAGGTGAAGATTCATACTATCTACAAAATATGGCTGGTGAAGATCAGGAGTTTCTCGTGCATGGGAAATTTTTGAAACATTTTTTCTCTTGAGAAATATAGAGGATCAAGGGTAGCTAGTGCATGGACAATCCTTAACAATCCTCTCAAAATTCTATATTCCATGCACAATAGTCTAGGAAATAAAAGGAACATGAATTGCTAGTACATGGACAATCCTGGTTTTCCTTCTTTTAAAATAAAATCTTTCCATGTACAGTAGTGTAGGGTCACATTCATTTCCATTAATTCCATCTTGCTCACCCAAAAATCTAGATCCTTGTAATGATCTCACAATCATTCATCCCCAGACGGTGCCACTGTTAGAACTGTAAAATTTTGAAAATTTTATAATCGATTGTATTCATGAGTTTCCAAAATAAGTCCTCACATAAGCATAAAATTCCCTCCTAATAACATCTTTCCCATATTTTTGTCATATGATCCATTAGAATCCATCTAGTCCTAGATATTTCATTGTATTACCCATATTGGCAAGAGAGGGTGAGTGTCTCCCCAATCCATATGGAATCTTTACTAATATGTGTCTTTTGTAGTCTATCGGTGGGAGTGTAGGAATGTCATACCGAATGTTCATACACCTATCGGCAGGATACATTTTATTGTCTCAGCAACAGAAGAATCATATCGGCAAGAGAATCATTATCGGGGTGAGTCATAACGAACTCATATGTGTCTCACCAACCAGCGCATGGAAAAGAATTTTGGCCAAACTAATGTTATCGGAGTGAGATCTTACTGAAAGCACTGGGTCTTGCTGATAAAGCACAAAGGGATTCCATTAGAAGACTATTGGCATGAAGTCATATAGTCTTGTCGACGCAAATGTCACACCGATAAAGATGTGCATCAGCGAGAGAAAAGTCATCGGCATGAGTTCCACCGAATATGTAAGTTACACCAATGAAATACTCTGGGGAGAGTCTCACCGAATAGAATATATTGGAGAAATAGGTTCGGCGAGACAATTGGCATCGGTATGAGTCTTTTTGAGTTTTTAAAGTCTCACTGATAGAATGTACTTCATCCATAAGATTAATCTCATCGGCGAGAAATATGAAAGTCATGCCAAGGTGTGGTTTCATCGGCGAATGTATGATTATGTCTCAATGATCAGAAAGTTACCACGGGGTGTATATCAATAGGACACAATGCAATCTATGAAACATCTCCCTGACTCAGAATTGTCACAGCGATACATAAGACTGAAGCAACAACTATCGGTGACACTCCTAATGTCGATGAGACTATGGGACATCATAGCAATATTTATTTTGTGATAGTTGGTAAGACTTCAAGGTTTCGTGGAGACTACAGGATGTTTTGGTGAAAGGTTTAATGAACGTTGCAAAAGATCATCGCCCCAAATTTGAAAATGTCTCACCGACAAGACATTTGATGCGACAGTGTGAATTTCAAAAAGGGACTTCACTCGTGCTTCAGCTGGAACATTAATGGCACAATGGAACATAACAGGGAGAATTCAATTGAAAGCATTGGTGTTGAATTTGTAACAAGGATCAACAAGGAAAACGAGGAGCCCGAGCATTCTTTCATTTTGAAGGCTTCAAGTAGATACAGTAAGTTTTTACGCCTTAATTCCTCTAGTTTTAATTACTGTGATTTTGAGGAAATGGAATTGCCTAGCTTAGGGAAATTGAAGGGTAGAAAACATGGTGAAATTAGTCAACCAAAAGGAAAGAAATAGAAAATTGAGACAGAACATCAGGGTAATGAGAAAAGATTGAACCAAGACCTCATTGACCAATTACCTGGCTCTGGGCCTAAAGCCAAAAGATTTGCACAAATTAGGGAAGAATTAGATAAACTGGATGATAAATTCAAATTCATAGGAGACGTTTGGACTACCATAAGGGGGTATGAGTTTAATTTTTTATTATCATCGGAGAAATCATTTTGAACCAATGTGCAATCCATGGAAACTCAATTTGGGGAAACTGGTGTGCCCTAAAGTATTTGTAAATGTAGAATTGGTAAAATTGCTAGCTGATCATTATGACCCAAAACATAAAGCTATATGTGACCCGTCTGGAAAACCATAGATACATTTGTCAAAAGAGGCAATAGGGGAAGTTTTTAATTTGGAAGGGTTTAGCAACGAAGAGATCATATATGAAGAATTGGAGGAGTTCTCAAGAATGGATACGATTTACAAGGTTTGGAGGTTGCCAATTCACAGGACTAAGTAGGAGGGAAAACTAGTTCCTTTATAGGATAGTGATGGACCTCTGTATCTTGTGGACCTATTTGAACCTTATATGAAATACACTTACTTCTCAGTTTTCTAGGTATTGGGAATGGATTCCCTAGAGTATATGTCTATTGTGCCAATGCTAATCTCAGCAGATATCCAATACCAAATTTCTAGGCCATTTGACTATGCCTCGTACATTTTTAAGGGGCTTGATTCAGGACTGATGACAATAAAAAATGGATCATCTACCTTTTATCTTAGGAATTATTCATTATTGATGCATATGGTGTTATATTTTGGACAGGAGTTGGGACTATGGCCTCTAGAGATGAGGATTTCTCAGTTTAATAAAGATAATGAAGCTTACTAGTTCAATTGTGGACTGCTATTTGGGATATTAGGTTTTCCCATGCCAATTTTTTTCATTTTGAAGAATATTTTGTGAAGACATTGTACAAATTGTACAATCATCCTTGTAATTATTCTTTATCTAAGGAGATAAAGAGATTTATTTAGCGAAAGGATTACAATGGGCCAATTGATCATAATTGGGGAGATTGGTACTGCTTGGAGGGAGCTACCATGATTAGAGTTTATGGGTTTGAGGATGTCCCTTTCATTTTGCCAAAAATAGTCCCAAATAGAATTGCATATTTGGAGATTGTCAGACAAATGGATTACTCCAGTGTAATGAATTTTAGCTCTTTTGGAAAGCAGGCTTTTACGCCTAGTACATTATGTTTTAGTGATTTTACTGTGATGGCTAAAGAAGGATATAATTTGATCCTTGACAAGTTTCTTTAGTACAATATGAAGAGAGGACCACCCAAAAAGAACTTTGACCCAGAAGGGTATATTGATTCTGCTAAAATGAAGATAAACTTGGGAGGGTATCAACATGTGCCCTATCACTTTGATGATATGATTCAGAATTTGGAAGAAGAGGAAGCAAAAGTGGTGATTGAAAGATATAATTAAGGGCTACAGGATGCAGTGCAGTTGTCTTATGGGGAAGAGACGCCTAAAGATAATGTGCCACAAGGCCAACTAGGAAAGGTATCCAGATTAAAAACTCAGCAATACATTTTCCCAACCAGAGAGTTGAGTATTGAAGAGAGTGAAGAGGCAGATGTAAGTAATATTGAGTACAGATCATTTGTTTCAGATGATGAATTCATAAATTCCCCAGAATTCAAAGCATTTTTGTATAAACAGAAAGGAAAGGAAATAAAGGAAAAGTTTGATGATGTTACTACAAGAAATGAAGAGCAATTGCTTAACCAATTGAGGAAATGTGTGGATGAGGAAATGATAAGTATGACCCCTGAAAAGGGGAGAAAAATGTTGGAAAATGCTGGTGTCATGATCTTTCCTAGGCTAGATCTCAATCTTGCGCTTGTCTTTGACAGTTTCTTAAAGGATAGTAATGCAACACACAAGCTTGATAAAGAAGAGGTAACAAAGGTGTATGCAGGATCCAAATACAATACAGATGAAGGATCATTAATGATTTGGGCCTTATATCCACCCCAGAGTAAGTCAGTGGTTATTGACACTAAAAATACATTTAGACATGTCATGAATCTAAAAGTTGGAGAAGTTGATCCTATGGCTACTGTAGAAATTGGAATTAATATTGCAAAATTGAACAAAGCACAAATTTAGATGTTGATAAAAGAGAGAGAAATGTACAAAGTAAATAACGAAAGGATGTTGAGAGAAAATGATAGACCAAAGGATTTGGTAGGCATTACGATGAGGTCAACCAAGATGCTTACTAATGGCAAAAGCTCTCAGTCAAGAGATCAGTTGGAAGGATCAAGTGCTTATTCCCAAGGAAAAAATGATGCAATTGTAGCAATAATCAAGAAAAGGTAGGATAGTTTAACATCTTGGTTGAATAAACTTTGGGGAAAATCACTACAAGATTTGACACCATTTTTCGACGGTCGTTCGTCGGTCGTTCGAAAAATCTCTGTCGGAAGAGCGACGCAATGGCGAAAATTTTTCCGTCGCTTTTTTTTCATCGCAAGGCCGATGACAAATTAAACGTTGAAATAATGGCGAAGAATCGTCGGTCGACAGCATCGTGACATACGTCGGGATTTTGTCGGAATATCGACGAAAACTTTGTTTATCCACCGACGAACTGCACCAGAAGTTCGTCATTGGTTCGACGAAATGGGCAAACATTTAGCGTGGAAACATGGAAATTTCATCGAAATAGCGATGAAATACAAAATTAGTAGCGTTGAAATAACACCAAAAGTTCGTTGAATATGTGACGAAATAGGCAAGTAGTAGCGTTGGAAGAACACTAGAAGTTCATCGAATGTTCGACGAAATCGTCGTCGCAGCTATAGAAACTTCATTGAGGCTTTCTGTTGATTCGTCGGTTGTTATCGTCGAAATTGCGAAGATGAAGCAAAATTTTTAAAAAAATATATTATATATTCATGGAAATGTACCATTGCGGAGACTGACGACTAATCATACATACAGACTGCATATTGGTTTGATGCTTCAAACGATGTATTTCTTATATTGAAAAGTGCATTACCTTATTGAGCTTCTCTTTGTTTTGAGTATAGTTTAATATTCTCTACTTAACAAGGCCAACCACGTGACGGTGGAAGCTCATTTGGCGCTCCCCCGCCCGCCCCCCCTCACATCACTCTCAATTCCGCATACCCAATCATATAACATTAATCATTGATTCATCCATTAATAACATATAACATTCATTAATTAACATATTCACATTCATTCATTAACATATAATAATCATTCTTTTAGTTTTTACATATTATCAAAAATATGGTTGTCATGATATGATTACAATCACTTTTTATTTTTTTAAAGCTACATAAAGCTAAAGTGGAGTATTATTTTCTAAATCAATATCTGTCCCCCCTTTAGTTGTTCTGCCCTCTGCTTGTGATCTTAATGTACGTGTAGTCGTCTGCTCATGACGTGGACGCCGCTTCAAGGGGGGATTTGTTGCAATAAGAAAGAAATGTTAAACTGATATGTTTTATTATTATTGTTACAAGTATTTCATTAATTAAAAGAACATTAGAGTGGTTCTCTTTACCTGATGGTTCCACATCATGTTCCCGAACTTTTGTTATAAACTCATGCTCAACATGTTGAACATACTCAAAACTGACCCGCGCTTGAAACATGAAAGGTTACATTAATTAATACACCAATTGAACAATATAAGTTTAAGAGAACATGAGGGTGGTCCTCTTTACCGGATGGGGCCACATCATGTTCCTGATCTTCTCTAGCCTGATCATGCTGAACATGTTGATCACGGTCTACATGCTCTAAAGTTGAAACACGAAAGGTTACATTAATTACTACACCAATTGCAATTAAATATGTTTAAAAGAACTTTAGAGTGGTCTTCTTTACCTGATGGGGCCACATCATATTCCTGATCTTGTCTAGCCTGATCATGCTCAACATGTTGATCACTCTCTACATGCTCTAAAGTACCGGATGCACACCATGACCTTCATCTGCACATTCTGCTCCACCCTCACCAGGCTGCATTCCAATGTCATGTGCAGTATATATTATCACTGCTTGAGTGTTTAAAACAAATAGGCATGTAATTACTTTATGGTGGAAATTAATATTGAATAGATTGCACAAGCATTCAATTTTTAATAAACTTTATTGAGTTTATTTACCCCATGCGG
>VDFB02193867.1:759260637-759404909 GCA_007258455.2 Sequoia sempervirens | reverse complement strand
TTATTTAACCAAGATGTTAAACCATCCTGCCTTTTCTTGATTATTTTTACAATTGCATCATGTTTTCCCTCGGAATAAGCACTTGATCCTTCCCAATGATCTTTTGACTGAGAGCTTTCGCCTTGAGTAAGCATCATAGTTGACCTCATCGTAATGCCTACCAAGTCTTTTAATCTGTCATTCTCTCTCAACATCCTTTCATTATTTGCTTTGTACATTTCCCTCTCTTTTATCAACATTTGAATTTGTGCTTTGTTCAATTTTGCAATATTAACTCCAATTTCCGCAGTAGCCACAGGATCAGCTTCTCCAACCTTTAAATTCATGACATGTTCAAATAACTTTTCTGTGTCAATAACTATTGATTTCCTATGGGGTGGGTATAAGGCCCAAATCATCAATGATCCTTCATCTGTATTATATTTGGATCCAGCATACACCTATGTTACCTTTTCTTTGTCAAGCTTGTGTGTAGCATTGTTGTCCCTTAAGAAACTATCAAAGACAAGTGCAGAACTGAGATCTAGCCCAGGAAAGATCTTGACACCACCATTTTCCAACATTTTCCTCTCCTTTTCAGGGGTCATACCTGTCATCTCCTCATCTACACATTTCCTCAACTCGTTCAACAATTGCTCTTCATTTCCTATAGTAACATCATCAACCTTTTCCCTTATTTCTTTTCCCTTTTGTTTATACAAAAATTCTTTGAACTCTGGGGAATTTATGAACTCATAATCTAAAACAAATGATCTATACTCAATATTCCTTACATCTGCTTCCCCACTCTCTTCAACACTCAACTCTCTTGTTGGGAAAATATATTGTTGAGTTCTTAATCTGGATGCCTTTCCTGGTTGTCTTTGTGGCACACTATCTTTAGGTGTCTCTTCCCTAGAAGACAACTGCTCTGCATCCTGTAGCCCCTGATTATATCTTTCAACCACCGTTTTTGCTTCCTCTTCTTCCAGATTCTGAATCATATCATCAAAGTGATAGGACACATGCTAATACCCTCCAAAGTTTATTTTCATTTTAGCAGAATTAATATACCCTTTTGGGTCAAAGTTCTTTCTGGGTGGTCCTCTCTTCATATTGTACTGAAGCAAATTATCAAGGATCAAATTATATCCTTCTTTGGCCAACACAGTAAAATCACCAAAACATAATGTACTAGGCATAAAAGCCTGCTTCCCAAAAGAGCTGAAATTCATTACACTGCAATAATCCATCTGTCTGACAATCTCCAAATATGCAATTCTATTTGGGACTATTTTTGGAAAAATGAAAGGGGCATCCTCAAACCCATAAACTCTAATCATGGTAGCTCCCTCCAAGCAGTACCAATCTCCCCAATTATGATCAATTGGCCCATTGAAATCCTTTGGCTAAAGAAATCTCTTTATCTCTTAGATAAAGAATAATTACAAGGATGATTGTACAATTTGTACAATGTCTTCACAAAATATTCTTCAAAATGAATAAAACTGGCATTGGAAAACCTAATATCCCAAACAGCAGTCCACAATTGAACTAGTAATGCTTCATTATCTTTATTAAACTGAGAAATCCTCATCTCTAGAGGCCATAGTCCCAACTCTGTCCAAAGTATAACACCATATGCATCAATAATGAATAATTCCTAAGATAAAAGGTAGATGATCCATTTTTTATTGTCATCAGTCCTGAATCAAGCCCCTTAAAAATGTACGAGGCATAGTCAAATGGCCTAGAAATTTGGTATTGGATATCTGCTGAGATTAGCATTGGCACAATAGACATATACTCTAGGGAATCCATTCCCAATACCTAGAAAACTGAGAAGTAAGTGTATTTCATATAAGGTTCAAATAGGTCCACAAGATACAGAGGTCCATCACTATCCTATAAAGGAACTAGTTTTCCCTCCTACTTAGTCCTGTGAATTGGCAACCTCCAAACCTTGTAAATCGTATCCATTCTTGAGAACTCCTCCAATTCTTCATATATGATCTCTTCGTTGCTAAACCCTTCCAAATTAAAAACTTCCCCTATTGCCTCTTTTGACAAATGTATCTATGGTTTTCCAGACGGGTCACATATAGCTTTATGTTTTGGGTCATAATGATCAGCTAGCAATTTTACCAATTCTACATTTACAAATACTTTAGGGCACACCAGTTTCCCCAAATTGAGTTTCCATGGATTGCACATTGGTTCAAAATGATTTCTCCGATGATAATAAAAAATTAAACTCATACCCCCTTATGGTAGTCCAAACGTCTCCTATGAATTTGAATTTATCATCCAGTTTATCTAATTCTTCCCTAATTTGTGCAAATCTTTTGGCTTTAGGCCCAGAGCCAGGTAATTGGTCAATGAGGTCTTGGTTCAATCTTTTCTCATTACCCTGATGTTCTGTCTCAATTTTCTATTTCTTTCCTTTTGGTTGACTAATTTCACCATGTTTTCTACCCTTCAATTTCCCTAAGCTAGGCAATTCCATTTCCTCAAAATCACAGTAATTAAAACTAGAGGAATTAAGGCGTAAAAACTTACTGTATCTACTTGAAGCCTTCAAAATGAAAGAATGCTCGGGCTCCTCGTTTTCCTTGTTGATCCTTGTTACAAATTCAACACCAATGCTTTCAATTGAATTCTCCCTGTTATGTTCCATTGTGCCATTAATGTTCCAGCTGAAGCACGAGTGAAGTCCCTTTTTGAAATTCACACTGTCGCATCAAATGTCTTGTCGGTGAGACATTTTCAAATTTGGGGCGATGATCTTTTGCAACGTTCATTAAACCTTTCACCAAAACATCCTGTAGTCTCCACGAAACCTTGAAGTCTTACCAACTATCACAAAATAAATATTGCTATGATGTCCCATAGTCTCATCGACATTAGGAGTGTCACCGATAGTTGTTGCTTCAGTCTTATGTATCGCTGTGACAATTCTGAGTCAGGGAGATGTTTCATAGATTGCATTGTGTCCTATTGATATACACCCCGTGGTAACTTTCTGATCATTGAGACATAATCATACATTCGCCGATGAAACCACACCTTGGCATGACTTTCATATTTCTCGCCGATGAGATTAATCTTATGGATGAAGTACATTCTATCAGTGAGACTTTAAAAACTCAAAAAGACTCATACCGATGCCAATTGTCTCGCCGAACCTATTTCTCCAATATATTCTATTCGGTGAGACTCTCCCCAGAGTATTTCATTGGTGTAACTTACATATTCGGTGGAACTCATGCCGATGACTTTTCTCTCGCTGATGCACATCTTTATCGGTGTGACATTTGCGTCGACAAGACTATATGACTTCATGCCAATAGTCTTCTAATGGAATCCCTTTGTGCTTTATCAGCAAGACCCAGTGCTTTCAGTAAGATCTCACTCCGATAACATTAGTTTGGCCAAAATTCTTTTCCATGCGCTGGTTGGTGAGACACATATGAGTTCGTTATGACTCACCCCGATAATGATTCTCTTGCCGATATGATTCTTCTGTTGCTGAGACAATAAAATGTATCCTGCCGATAGGTGTATGAACATTCGGTATGACATTCCTACACTCCCACCGATAGACTACAAAAGACACATATTAGTAAAGATTCCATATGGATTGGGGAGACACTCACCCTCTCTTGCCAATATGGGTAATACAATGAAATATCTAGGACTAGATGGATTCTAATGGATCATATGACAAAAATATGGGAAAGATGTTATTAGGAGGGAATTTTATGCTTATGTGAGGACTTATTTTGGAAACTCATGAATACAATCGATTATAAAATTTTCAAAATTTTACAGTTCTAACAGTGGCACCGTCTGGGGATGAATGATTGTGAGATCATTACAAGGATCTAGATTTTTGGGTGAGCAAGATGGAATTAATGGAAATGAATGTGACCCTACACTACTGTACATGGAAAGATTTTATTTTAAAAGAAGGAAAACCAGGATTGTCCATGTACTAGCAATTCATGTTCCTTTTATTTCCTAGACTATTGTGCATGGAATATAGAATTTTGAGAGGATTGTTAAGGATTGTCCATGCACTAGCTACCCTTGATCCTCTATATTTCTCAAGAGAAAAAATGTTTCAAAAATTTCCCATGCACGAGAAACTCCTGATCTTCACCAGCCATATTTTGTAGATAGTATGAATCTTCACCTCTCTTTCCAACAACCACAAAAGGTCCCAACCACAAGGCTTCAAATCTCCCATGCTTTCCCTTCTCCTGACATCTTGCATTCCACATCAATACCAAATCATCTTCCTCAAATTTTCTATCTTTTTCCTTTTTATCAAATAGATACTTCATTTGTGTTTGTAACTTTGTGTTTTGGTTTTGAGCTACTCTACTGATCTCATCAAGTTCAGCTAGTTGCTCCATTCTTTCCTCCATAGGTTCTGGAATGTCCAAATCTTCTTGAAGGATAAAGTTATACACTAGTAACAAATTCTGTAAAGGCATCCTAGCTTGTGTTCCATACACCAATTCAAAAGGGGATTTTCCAATTGCCTTTTTTACAGTGATTCTATCAACCCAAATAGCTAATATCAATTTTGAATCCCAAGCCTTCTTGTTTTGACCTAGCATCCTCCTTATAATCTTCAAAAGACTTTTATTGCTAGACTCTGCTTGACCATTGCTTGTGGATGGTAAGGAGTTGCATAAGAAATGGCAATGCCATACGTGCTGCAAAATTTTATGAATTCATCAAATCTAAAACACATCCCATTGTCAGTAATCAGTCTTAGTGGTGTACCGAATTTGGTAATAATGTTCTCCATTAGAAAATTTGTCACAACTTTACTTGTAGCCTACTGGTTGGGACTGCTTCTACCCACTTGGTAAAATAATCAGTTGCTACAAGTATCCACTTGTGTCCTCCACTTGATTTTTCTTGTATCTCCCCAATGAAATTGATTCCCCACTAATGAAAAGGGGGCTTCAGTCTACAAAGGCCTAAGTGGTAAAGCTCCTTGATACTTCATCTTCCTAGAGAATTTCTGGCAGGATTCACATCTTCTTACATATGAAAAGGAGTCATTAAAAAATTTTGGCCAGTAATATCCTACCCTAAGAATTTTATGTGTAGTTGTCTTTATAGAGTAATGTCCTCCACAAACCCCTTCATGCATTTCACTCAAGACATGCTTGGCTTGTGACTCATCTAGGCATAACAACAATATTCCATCCCTATTCTTCCAAAAAAAATCTCCTTCCACATACTTGGATGCTTGTAGCTTCAAAGTTCTTTTCTGGCTGTCACTCATTCCTTCTAGACACTTCATATATTTAAGATAATGCATAATGTCTACATACCAAGGAGTATGCTCAATGCTCACAATTGCATTCTCTTCATCTTCTATATTTGAAATTTGATTTTCTTCAATGTTCGTTTCTGCCATTAACCTAGCGAAACCCTGACCTCTTACTAGCTTAGTGATTGGTATCTCCATATCAAATTCTTGGATTTTATTAATTCATCTACATCTTTTTCCTATTACTTCAAACTGTGTCAAAATTTCTTTAACGGCTGCATGAGGGACACAGGCAATCACTTTAGCTCCAACAAGATATGGTCTGAAAGCCTTTGTAGCTTTTACCAATGCAAAAGCTTGCTTTTCCATTATATCATATTTCAATTCTAACCCCTGTAATGACTTTCTAAAAAAGGACACTGGTTGTTCATGACCCTCCTCATTTTTCTGTAACATGACAGGAGCTATAGTATGCAATGAAGCAAATGAGAATATCTAAAAGGGTTTCAAAAAATATGGAGACTTGAGGATAGGGGCTTCTTTTATATCCTTTTCAATTGATATAAAAGCATCTAATGCTTCTTCAGTCCAATCTATTTTTTTTCCTTTCCTCAACATTTTTGATATAGGCTTAATGATTTTAGCAAAATTAGAAACAAATCTCCTAACAAAATTGATTTTTCCAAAGAATGACTAGATGGCTTTGATGGTCTTAGGGATTGGGATTTTATCTATAGCTTCAACTCTCTCAGGATCTATTCTAATCCCCTCCTTGGACACAATATGTCCTAAGAGCTTACCCTCTGTGACTACAAAATGACATTTTCTAGGATTCAAACTAATCCCATATTCTAAGGCTTCAATGAATACCTTTTCTAGATGTTCTACATGATCTTCAGCCTTCTTTGAGTAAGTAGTAAGGTCATCCTAATACACCACCATGATAGCATTAATTAAATCTGCAAATGCTACGTCCATAGCTCTTTGGAAGGTTGCCCCTGCATTTGTGAGACCAAACGACATTCTTAGATAAACATATGTTTTCCATGGGGTTGTGAAATTTGTTTTATACTACTCAGATTCTTTAACTTTAACTTGGTTATAACCTGAAAACCTATCCATCATAGATAATAGCTCACACCCTGTCACTTTATGTAATATAGCCTCCATATTGGGTAGAGGATAATTGTCCTTGAGAGATGCCATATTCAAATTCCTGAAGTCCACACATAATCTGATAGCTCTATTTTTCTTCCTCACATGAACTAGGTTTGAGACCTAGGTTGAGTGTCTGATAGGTTTGATAATGCCACCATCTCTGATCTTTTCTAATTCCTCTTGCATTTTTGGTTCCAATGTTGGATTAGTGGGTCTTTGCTTCTGTCTAAATGGCTTTGCATCTAGTTTCAATGGTATTTCATGTTGAAAAAAATCTTCCCTATATGCTTTTAGATCTTCATAAGACCAAGCAAAGACATGCTTATATTTTCTCAGTAATGCTATCAACATTCTTCTAATCGTCAGACTTATCTTCTTCCCTATGTACACCTTTATTGGCGCCATCTTAGTCCAAGTTAAATTTCTTCAATATCCTCCCTTTTGACTGGTGTTTGCTTCATGAGGGATCGATCACTTCCATCATACACCCTCTCCAATGCCACTAACCCTTTAGGAAGCTTATTTGTTTTGAGTTGTAGGATCTCCTTCCCAAATACTGTCTACTTCCCATCCATTTCTTCAACAAAGACATTGAAATCAATTTCTTAGGCTTCATATTGATCTATATAGTGAAGAAATTTCAAAAGGTCAGTATCATCATTAAAAACTTGCCAACTATATATGTTATCAGGCACAATAGGCCTTGTCTTGAACTCAATTTGTGACACTCTGGCCAGTGTAATATCATCTCTTTTCAGCGTCACATTTGCTAGAAAGTCTGCCATTATGTTTTTTGACCTATCAATCCACTCAATTGAAAAGGCATCAAACAACTCAATTGTGTCCCATACAGTATTCCTATACTGTTTTAGTCTTTTATGTTTTGCTGCATATTTTGACTTAACTTGTGAAACAAACAACTCAAAATCACCTAGAACAACCAGCAACTTGATTTTATGTTTCACAGCTATATTCAAACCTATTAATAAAGCTTCATATTCCTCCACATTGTTTGTATATTCAAATGTTAACAGAAATTAATACTTAAATTTAACTCCTTCGGGTGAAACAAATACTATCCCTACTCCATTACCTTCATGGCTGCATGCTCCATCAAAGTACATTTTCCATACATCATTGCAATTTTGTGCCACATGCTTTTCAATTGGGTCAGCATTTACTAATTCTAGTTGGGTTGGTTCTATCTTAAAACTCTCAAGATCGACATCAAAAAAAAATTAATTTGATCTTGTGGTACACAGTCAACAACCTGGTTCATCCTTTGCTCTTTGTACAACTTCACCACCTGACCATTCACTGGAATTGTTGCGTAACAGAGATCAAATTGGAAATTTCCACCAACCGCTGCCATCCACTATCTTGATAAAGGCATCCCAAACTGAGGAGGGGTGTTAATTACTGTTATATCAATATTATAGGCCACCTGACGATAAGCAGCTAGTTTAACTTCAACATTTTTCATTATACCCACCACAGGAACAGGTCTGTTATCCATGGCATAGCACTTACCTCCATTAGTATCCACCCACATGCCTAACTGTTTCATTACTCCCATTGGCATAATATTTATGGCAGTGCCAGAGTCTATCATGCAATTCCTCAGCAATTTTTTATTTATGAGCAATGTACTGAAAAAAGGATCAACTTGTGGGGGATTTAATAATGCATTACTAAGGAAAACTTCTAGGATATTTACCTTCTCTTGCTTCTTTTTAGTGGCCATATTAATTTCAGAATTTATATGTTTTTCATTTCCATTTGTTATTAATTAAACAACAATGTCCCTATATTCCTTATTTTTCATCATCTCAAGTAGTGGAACAAACATTTTTACCTGAGATAAAGCCTGAGTGAAGTCAAAAGAAGAACCCTCTGCCTTAATCATTTTCTTTTGTTCTGATGTTTCTCCTTTGTTCTCTTCTTTTTCTCTTTTACTTGGTTGATCAGTCTTTTGCATTTCTTTGTGCAATTCCTTTACTTCCTCCTTTTGGAAAAGATTTTGTTCACTTTTCTCATGTTGTTTGTTTTCTATTTTCTTTGAAATTCCTTGTGTCACCTTTTGATCTTTCATAAAAATTCCCCTGGGGACACCCTCCTTCTCATTAACTATCATGTTTCTCAACCAGTAGTTACTCTTTGCTTCTTCAACTGCACCAATGGTTAATCTTTCTATCTCCTCTTCAATGAGTTTCCTCATACTACACTGAGTAGGCCTCTCAATAGAATGTGGTTCTGCATAATCATCTTTAAAGTCAGAAAAAACCTGTTGTTCAGCCATGTGGACATTGTACCTTTGATTTGGAACATCATACTCATATCCATCTTCCTCTGAAGATGAGTACCTCTCCTCAACATGGTGAAAAGTATTTGAATTTAAATACATTGTGTGATCTTCTCCACCATTTCCCATCAACATTCCTTCTTCTTGCATTCTTTGGGCTACAACACAATAATCTAGGGAATGTGGCTTATCACAAATCTCACAAAAATAGTTGTTATTCACCATATATGTTCCCTTCTTCCTTAATGGATTAGGAGTCTCTTTGTTTCTAGACCTTTCTGTTATAGGTTTTCCATCCTTCCAGTTTGTGTTATAGGGCATGTCATGTAACCTAGGCCTTTCATTTATGTATGTGTTCTCCTATTTGTATTGATAATTATTGGTTTGTTGAGGAGCCCTAGGGTTGTCTCTTTTACTGATTATCCCAGTAGCCTTGTTGTTTTCAATTGTTAATGCTATCTTTTGGGCTTCAACCAAATCTCTTGGGAACCTATTTCTTAATTCATATCCTATTTTTGGATCAAATGCATTCAAATAAACACTCAATGCTACAGAGTCTGGCAACTTTGATCTAGGAGGTATTTTATTCTGCAGTTTATTGAATCTTCGATTGAAATCATAAATTGAGTCATTCTAAATTTTCTGAATTCACATCAATTCATGAAGAGCCGCATCTAGTGCACTTAGATTCCCATATTGCTCAAGGAATCGGTCCTAAAATATTTGGAGAGAATCAATAGAGGCTGTTGTTAGGCTGTTGAACCAATCCCTAGCTTCTTCAATAAGCGATATCATGAATAGCCTCATATGTAAATGTTCATAAGGTACATCCAAATCTTGAATGAAGGCATTGAAACTCCTTAAATGATCTTCAAAAGTAATTGCACTACTCCCTGTAAACTTAGGCACCAGACTTCTCCAACAATCATCCATTGGGTAAGGGTATAATTGAAACCCTGCCAAGTCAAATTGTCTAATCATTGTTTTGTACTGATGAGGGGGATGGTTAGGTGGGTACTGATATTGGTACATTGGGTTATTTTATTGTGTATGATGATGTGGCACATGATGTTGACCATGAGGTGGTTGTATATTTGTATATTGTGTGGGAATATGAGGTGGATGATTTGGCTGTCTGTATTGATTCCCTATTTGACAGTGACGGACCCTTGATGGATCAGAAGGCCCTACACTATGATTACCCTACTTATGAGGTGGTACATACCCTGGGCAACTAGCTGTCTAAGCAGTATTTTGAGCTTTCTGCAATTTGAAGTCTCTCATAGGTTGTATCATCTGGGCTTTCTATTCTTCTATCTCTTTTCTCTGAAATTCAAACCGTGCTTTTAATTCTTCATAAGTTAAAGATACATAATTTTCTTGAGGAGTTTCATGATCAATAGGTCCATTCTGATTACCCTCCAATTTTTTATCATGTTCTTGCTGATTTTTGATTCGTTCAACTTTAAGTTCAGCTTCAAACTCAGCCTGTTTCTGAGGATTATAGAAATGATTTCTTTGTTCCTTTGGGGTACAAGGTTCAAGACTTGAGTTATCTCTCCATGTGTCATAATGATCATATGTATCACAATGTGGTCTTGATGTTTTGTCTTTGTTCGTCATGCACATGTCCTCATTTATCCTTTTACCCTTATCAACCCTATCATGCTTGTGTGTCCACTTACTACTGCCAGAAGGAGCTCCAGTATGACCTCCCCTATATTGAGATCTTCTAGCATTCATGTTGAAATGGTTTTATTAGAGTCGCCACTCACTTTCTTAAAAGTGAGAAAAGTTTGTTACTTGTTATTCCTAGCAGAGTCGATATAGGATTGCTAACTCTATGATTAAGGCGCAGATTCTAAGTTAATTCCCTAGCAAAGTTGCCAATTTGTTAGCTCTCAAAAACATAGGCGGAATGCCTCAAGAGGTTTCCAATCTCATGGTATGTTTTAGGGTAACAGACAAGGTCAAAATATTTATACCTTCTACTCTTCAGGTGTTGCTAGACCTAGGCGGGTGTACCTATATGAGTGAGGTAGACTTGACTTGCTTGTTTCTCTTGAAATGTTTTTCCCACGATGGAAAGTGGAAGTGGACAAATGAAATCAAATTTGGTATAAATTTTATAGCAATATTCCAAAACTAAATCATAATATGTTCGGTTAATAGGTGTAAAAAATGGGATTGAATAAAACTAAATGATGAAATATGTAGAGACCAGTGCCTTATAGGGTATGCGGAGTCAAAAGAAATCTAAAATAGGTAATTATTTTTGGCAAGTATTCAAGTTGTTCAACATATAATTTAATTTATAACTTGTATAAACATGCAGAGTTATGATTACTGAGTTCTTCTTAATGATCCAACTGACATTCTCTAATTACTATGATCAACTTAAAAGGATTTAATCTTTACTTGAAAGAACCAATCAATTGATCATACAGAAACAACAAATGTGTACTGATAAACTGGATATAAACTTGTTACACCAATTTAAATAACCAGAAAACACCAACTTTGGAGACAACTTCAATAATGCTTTCAATGGACACAATAGACAACTGATACTAGAAATAACTGCACCATATTAAATGATTTCCATTGATATCTCCATAACTTCAAACATGCATCATAGTCTCATATTTGCGAAACATTGTATTCTACTATATCTTTTTATCCTATCTTCTATCCTATTCTATTATTCCCCTCTTTTTCGCTACCAAAACAGATACTTATACACCGAATATATGAAAGGATGCATCCTTTTAGAAATGCCATATGTTTACATAACAAATAGATTAAAGGAAAATTAAGATCTGTTTAGCCATAAATGAGTTTTAGCAAGGTGATCCAAATAATCCCAGTGCTTGTATGTATTTGCATCTCCAACTGCGTTCCAGATCGTAATCTCCATCTTTATCATCTTCTCATTCTTCTCGCTCACTTCTTCTAACATTGTATCCTCCACAGAAGCTATCCTTAGGATTTCATTTAGTATTGACTCACTCTAACTTTTCCATTTGGCAGCTTCCTTAAGTTCCCTTTTGTCATCAGAGAATGTAATCAACATTTTCTTGGCGGCATTTATCAACCCCTGTTCATCCCCTTGCAATTCTTGATAGAAGTTTTGATGTTTATTTATAATATGATTTACAACTTCAATTACTGGACTATTAGAGGCACCTCTCTGGTGTGTTTCTTGAAACTTCTCCATAATCTGTCCATCCACCCTTTTATGTTCTTTTAATGCAGCAAAGGTATGTGAGTATTTTCCCCAAAGTTTATTCAACCAAGATGTTAAACTATCCTACCTTTTCTTGATTAATGCTACAATTGCATCATGTTTTCCTTGGGAATAAGCACTTGATCCTTCCCACTGATCTCTTGACTAAGAGCTTTCGCCTTGAGTAAGAATCTTGGTTGACCTCATCGTAATGCCTACCAAATCCTTTAATCTGTCATTTTCTCTCAACATCCTTTCGTTATTTACTTTGTACATTTCTCTCTCTTTTATCAACATCTGAATTTTTGCTTTGTTCAATTTTGCAATATTAATTCCAATTTCTGCAGTAGCCACAGGATCAGCTTCTCAAACTTTTAGATTCAAGACATGTCCAAATTCCTTTTCAGTTTCAATAACCATTGATTTCTTGTGGGGTGGATATAAGGCCCAAATCATTAATGATCCTTCATTTGTATTGTATTTGGATCCTGCATACACCTCTGTTACCTTTTCTTTGGCAAGCTTGTGAGTAGCATTACTGTCCTTTAAGAAACTATCAAAGACAAGTGCAAAATTGAGATCTAGCCCAGGAAAGATCATGACACGAGCATTTTCCAACATTTTTCTCCCCTTTTCAAGGGTCATACCTGTCATCTCCTCATCCACACATTTCCTCAATTGGTTTAGCAATTGCTCTTCATTTCCTGTAGTAACGTCATCAAACTTTTCCCTTATTTCCTTTCCTTTCTGTTTATACAAAAATGCTTTGAATTCTAGGGAATTTATGAATTCATCATTTGAAACAAATGATTTGTACTCAATATTCCTTACATCTTCCTCTTCACTCTCTTCAATACTCAACTCTCATGTTGGGAAAATGTATTGCTGAGTTCTTAATCTAGATACCTTTCTTGGTTGGCCTTGTGGCACATTATCTTCAGGCATCTCTTCCCCAGAAGACAACTACACTACATCCTGCAGCCCTTGATTATATCTTTCAACCACCATTTTTGCTTCCTCTTCTTCCAAATTCCAAATCATATCATCAAAGTGATAGGGAACATGTTGATACCCTCCAAAGTTTATCTTCATTTTAGCAGAATTAATATACCCTTCTGGGTCAAATTTCTTTCTAGGTGGTCCTCTCTTCATATTGTATTGAAGTAACTTGTCAAGGATCAAATTATATCCTTCTTTAGCCATCATAGTAAAATCACCAAAACATAATGTACTAGGCATAAAAGCCTGCTTTCCAAAAGAGCTGAAATTCATTACATTGGAGTAATCCATCTATCTGACAATCTCCAAATATGCAATTTTTTTTGGGACTATTTTTGGAAAAATGAAAGGGACATCCTCAAACCCATAAACTCTAATCATGGTAGCTCCCTCCAAGCAGTACCAATCTCCCCAATTATGATCAATTGGCCCATTGAAATCCTTTGGCCGAAGAAATCTCTTTATCTCCCCAGATAAAGAATAATTACAAGGATGATTGTACAATTTGTACAATGTATTCACAAAATATTCTTCAAAATGAAAAAAATTGGCATGGGAAAACCTACTATCCTAAACAGCAGTCCACAATTGAACTGGTAATGCTTCACCATCTTTATTAAACTGAGAAATCCTCATCTCCGGAGGCCATAGTCCCAAATCTTGTCCAAAATATAACACCATATGCATCAATAATGAATAATGCCTGAGATAAAAGGTAGATGATCCAGTTTTTATTTTCATCAGTCCTAAATCAAGCCCCTTAAAAATGTACGAGGCATAGTCAAATGGCCTAGAATTGTGGTATTGGATATTTGCTGAGATTAGCATTCGCACAATAAACATATACTCTGGGGCATCTGTTCCCAATACCTTTAAAACTAAGAAGTAAGTGTATTTCATATAAGGTTCAAACAAGTCCACATGATATAGAGGTCCATCACTATCCTGTAAAGGAACTGGTTTTCCCTCTACTGCTTAGTCATATGAATTGGAAGCCTCCAACCCTTGTAAATCATATCCATTCTTGAGAACTCCTTCTCCAATTCTTCATATATGATCTCTTCGTTGCTAAACCCTTCCAAATTAAAAACTTCCCCTATTGCCTCTTTTGACAAATGTATCTGTGGTTTTCCAGACGGGTCACATATAGCTTTATGTTTCGGATCATAATGATCAACTAGTAATTTTACCAATTCTGCATTTACAAATACATTAGGGCACACCAGTTTCCCCAAATTGAGTTTCCATGGATTGCACACTGGTTCAAAATGATTTCTCTGATGATAATAAAAAATTAAACAACTCATAGCCCCTTATGGCAGTCCAAACATCTCCTATGAATTGGCATTTATCATCCAGTTTATCTAATTCTGCCCTAAGTTGTGCAGATCTTCTAGCTTTAGGCCCAAAGCCAGGTAATTGGTCAATGATGTCTTGGTTCAATCTTTGCTCATTTCCCTCATGTTCTATCTCAATTTTCTATTTCTTTCCTTTTGGTTGACTAATTTCACCATGTTTTCTACCCTTCAATTTCCCTAAGCTAGGCAATTCCATTTCCTCAAAATCACAGTAATTAAAACTAGAGGAATTAAGGCGTAAAAACTTACTGTATCTACTTGAAGCCTTCAAAATGAAAGAATGCTCTGGCTCCTCGTTTGCCTTGCTGATCCTTGTTACAAATTCAATACCAATGCTTTCAATTGAATTCTCCCTGTTATGTTCCATTGTGCCATTAATGTGCCAGCTGAAGCACGAGTGAAGTCCTTTTTTGAAATTCACACTTTCGCATCAAATGTCTTGTTGGTGAGACATTTTCAAATTTGGGGCGATGATCTTTTGCAACGTTCATTAAACCTTTCACCAAAACATCCTGTAGTCTCCACGAAACCTTGAAGTCTTACCAACTATCACAAAATAAATATTGCTATGATGTCCCATAGTCTCATCGACATTAGGAGTGTCATCGATAGTTGTTGCTTCAGTCTTATGTATCGCTGTGACAATTCTGAGTCAGGGAGATGTTTCATAGATTGCATTGTGTCCTATTGATATACACCCCGTGGTAACTTTCTGATCATTGAGACATAATCATACATTCACCGATGAAACCACACCTTGGCATGACTTTCATATTTCTCGCCGATGAGATTAATCTTACTGATGAAGTACATTCTATTAGCGAGACTTTGAAAACTTGAAAAGACTCATACCGATGCCAATTGTCTCACCGAACCTGTTTCTCCAATATATTCTATTTGGTGAGGCTCTCCCCAAAGTATTTCATCAGTGTAATTTACATATTCGATGGAACTCATCGCAATGAATTTTCTCTAACTGATGCACCTCTTTATCGGTGTGACATTTGGGTCAGCAAGACTATATGACTTCATCTGGATAGTATTCTGATGGAATCCCTTTGTGCTTTATCGGCAAGACCCGATGCCTTTGGTAAGACCTCACTCCGATAACATTAGTTTGGCATAAATTCTTTTCCATGCACTGGTCGGTGAGATAGATATGAGTTCATTATGACTCACCCCGATAATGATTCTCTTGCCAATATGATTCTTCTATCACCGAGACAATAAAATGTATCCTGTCGATAGGTGTTTATGAATATTCGGTATGACATTCCTACACTCCCGTCGATAGACTACAAAAGATAGATATTAGTAAAGATTCCATATGGATTAGGGAGACAGTCACCCTCTCTTGTTAATATGGGTAATATAATGAAATATCTAGGACTAGATGGATTCTAATGGATCATATGACAAAAATATGGGCAAGATATTATTAGGAGGGAATTTTATGCTTATGATGAGGACTTATTTTGGAAACTCATGAATACAATCGACTATAAAATTTTCAAAATTTTATAGTTCTAACAGGTTGCTTGAATGGAAGTGGTAGGGGATTTCTCATGGAGAGACTTGACATGTTCTTGATGGTCAACAACATAGAAGCATGAAAGAGAGTGACTTGAACTTATGGCGGGAAACTCTTGAATTGACTCAAGGGGTTGTGGATGACATGGTTGACTTGAATGACTTGGAGTGATGTTTGAGGAATCTTTTGTATGTTCAAGTATATGTGTTGAATGACATGGCAATAGTTGATTCCTTACTTGTAGCCCTTTGGTGAAATCTTTTGGAGGTGTAGGGGTGGAAGGTGTTGGCTTAGAATTTTTATTTTTATTGGATAGTGGTATGATATACTTAGAGAGTACATAACCTAGATTATTTTTCCCCTTGTGAATGGTTGCATTAGAACTTAAAGGCTCTTGATTTTGTTGCCCAGGTGGATTTAAATTCACATGTGTTTTTCGTGATATGGCTTGATAGATTGATGTGGAATTGACATACGAAGAAGTGGATGGATTAGATTGGTATGAGGTGGAAGGGTGATAATGAATGGATAGGGGATGATGTGGTGGTTGTTGGTTTTGACAAGTGGCCATGAGGTATTGGGATTGAGCTAGGAGGTGTTAGATTTGAGGTGACTTGTATGCTTGAATTTTTTGTATTATGTCATGGAATTCATGAATGATTTGTTGGGGTAAAGGTGTTTGACTTGTTTTAACCATGTGAAGCATGTGAACAAAATTTTGTGCTATGTCTTCCAATGTTTCCATGGTGTAAAATGATGTTGATTGGATTAAAGAGATGATGATGATTAGGATATGATATGGAATGACAAGATTGTATGATTTGGATGATGTGGCAAGTGTTTATTGGAAGTTTGACTTGGGCACTATCACACACAATATTTCACATGTAAATGCATGAATAGACACACCAAACACAATGATAAATTTTTCTTCGAAGATTAGATGTTATGATTAATCAAACACTTGAATACACAACAAGCCCTATGACTAGTCAAGTGGGGTATGGCCAATTAGGTATCAAGCTAGTCTACACAAGGTTGACTAAGGAATGATTTGAAAGAAAAATTCTGCCACACAGCCGGGAGAAAGGGGTAACCCACCCTTCACCTTCACTTCCCAAAGGTATAAAGTTCTTTGGGGCTTAGCCAAGAGTGACAAGATTTTAACTTCCAAACAAGTGTGTCTTTCGATTCACACTTCTATTGAGGTCATCTCCAGGGGTGATGAAATCCCCTAGCAGGCCTCCTATGAAGGGATCGACAAAAAAAAACCAAGTGAGGTGTTTGTTATCACAAACACACACTTGATTCACACTCACAATTGTTAATTAACCCTTAGAAAATTGAAATGTTTGTAAAATAGTTCAAGCACTTGTTCTTTTTAACCCCAAATCAAGATGTCATGGAAGACAATGATTAATTTTAGACCCAATTTTTGAAGTGAGATTGAAGACAAAATTCATTTTAGGCCAATTTCAATTATGTGATCAAACAAGATTTGATTTTATGCCCCAAATTGAAATATGTGACAACAAGATTAAGAGATTAAAAAAATGGAATGTGTGCACCTAATTATTTGCTTTCCAAATCGTTGTTGTGATTGATCCCAATGCTTTTTGAGCTCCATATGATTCACCTACAAGATTAAAAAAATGATATTATAATGCAACCAAAGAGAAAAAAACAAGCTCATCAGAAAATTGCAATTTCAGATACATGTTTTTTTGACATAGCCGAATTAGATTTTATTATTTGACAATTTTATTGATCTAAAAAATGAAAAATCAAAGAAGAGATCCCTACTAATTTTCTGAGAACTTTCCATAAATGTAAAGAAGTCAAAAAAAATCCATGTTTTGCTCTTAGAAACGTGGATTTGTGAAAACCATATAGAAAATGAAGATCATATTTTTTTGCATTGTATTTGACCTCAAAATAAAATCTGTAAAACATAGATCCACACTATAATTTAAAGAGCTTTCCAAAAATGTAAATTTTTTTGAAAAATTCAATTATTTTTGTTTAGAAGACCAATTTTATGAAAAAAATATAAAATTATGATAAATCCTACAAAAATGACGATAAACCCTCAATTTTTCTATTGTAGCCTCTTGAGATGATGCATAAAACTTTGTAAAAATATTGTAGAAAAATTAGTAGTTGTGTAGAAGATATGATTTTTTTTTCAAAAACTTGGGGTTTTGTCCAAAAACTGACAGATCTACAAAACAAAGTCAATAAAACCTACAAAAGCACCATTAAAAGCCTTGTATGCACTACAGAGATCCTCGTATGCACTAAAACAAAAAAAAATTCCAAAAATACGAATTCCAAAATGAGAGATCCTGTCAGAAAACCTGTAGAGAAATGTTAAAAACGGGGCAAGGCCCTACAGTGGGCGCCAAAATGTAGATAGGGAAAAATCCAAAAGTTTAATATGTTGAGAATAACAATAAACTAATGAAATCCTATCAAACACCATGAAGCACAAACTAAAATGAAAATAAAAATAAAGAAAGAACATGCAAACCAATTTTCAAACTAGACTTGATTGACCTCCATGGCTCTTCTCCACCTGCATAAGAATGCAAGATTTTGAAGGTTGATTGTTGAAGAATGTTGGTTGCTCAATTCTGCAGCATAACAATGTGATGAAGGTGATAGATGAAGATGGATGGAAGATAGAAGAATGATTTTTTTGATAGCATAAGGATGTCTGAAGATTCAATGCAAATGGCCTATGAAAGGTTAGATTTATAGAGTTTCTTAAGGCAAAAACTTAGTTGGCAAAGATCAACGGTTGAGATTCAGTTTGGTAAGATGAGCGGTAAGAGATGGAGAAGTTGGAGAGAAAGATGGAACCTAGAGAAAAAGAAGGAAGATGTTTCCTTCCCACAAAACCTTTCACTCAAAAATGAAGGCAACTTGCCATTTGTCAAGTTTAGTTATGAGTTGGTTTTGTAGTTGAAGATAATTCATTAATTAAATAATAAAATTATTTAATTTCATGTGACATGTGGTTTTGGAAGTTTCTAATTAAATATTGAAAAATATTTAATTATGTGTGAAATGTGGATAAGAAGTTTCTAAAGATGATTTCATGATTTTGAAAAAAGGAAGAATATTTAGAAGATTTAAGGATGATTTTATGATTTTGGAAAAAAGAAGAATATTTACTTTATTTAAAATAAAGCAATGTGATTTTTAGAAGATTTAAAGATGATTTCATGATTTTGGAAAAACGAAGAATATTTACTTTATTCAAAATAAAGCAATGTGATAATTAAATTAAATAAATTGTAAAGCTTATTTAATTTAATTAAGAAGAATTAGAAAAGTAATTAAATTAAATAAATAATTAAACTTATTTAATTAAGATAGAAGAATTAGAAAATGAACAATATAAATAAATAATTAAATTTATTTATATGTAGATTGAACTAGAGATTTAACTAAATAATTTGTATTTAGTTAATTACCAGACTTATTATAATGTGACCATTTTTAGGTGTATACAAGATGTAGTAGAAAACATGGAAAAAAAGATAGTAGAATATGAGAAAAGACTCAAGTTATCAAATGATGAAATAAATAAGTTATTCATTGAAAATGTCAGATTAAAGAAAAAATTGCAATAGGCCACAGATGTAAAAGGAGATGAAATAGTTGTCTATCATCCACCTACTCTAGTTGAAGATCCAAAAATTCAATGGTTGAAAGAAGAGATTGAAAAAATGAAGAAACACAATATGGATGATGTCAAGCAACACATCTTGGGTGCCTTAAAAGAAATATTGAAGCATAGAGTTGAAGTTTTGAAAGAGAAGATAAGGGAGTTTATGAGGGTTTTAGTCATTTGGTAAAAGCTTTGGAACAAATAAATACCAATTTCGCTATCTTAGAGGAATTACATAAAAGATGGCAGCCTACTTACCATATTTTAGCCACTCTATGCAAAGCAACACAAAGGGATCCGAATCCACCTCTGGGATTAAAGCCTACTCAAGAGATGGTGAAGGGAGTTATTGATGAGCATAAGTATTTGATTGACATGAAGAAGAAGGTAGAGAACAAAAGGAATTCATTTGATTCAATAAAACACAGTTTCAGTCCCTTGATCACTAAAGGTGATGGACAACTCAAGGATGTGGATGAATGGAAGAATGAGTTTGATCAAATGGTTCCCCAATGCTTGACATGTATTCAGGGTGATGGTGATATCAATCTGGAGAAGTTTAACACTCTTCTCGATAGAATTATGACATTGGATAATGGTTATACAAAGTTTGTTGTAGATGCTAGAAACCTGCTCGATAACAGATGAAAGAGCCACCTTACAAACTTCACTGATGCACAATAATTCAAGTGGCTGATGATTTAACAATAAGAAAATGGCAAGAAAAATATTTGGGCTCAGATGAGGACTGATCAGGGTCATCATGAGGAAGAATATATCAGAAAGTAAGGGCTTTGCAAAGGTCTTAGATGGCCACGAGCTTCTTACTTGAAGACTAATGGACTGGAGCATGTGTTTGTTATTTGGTTATTTTTGTTTCTTAATTATACTTTGTTATTAAAAAACAACCTTTGGCCTAAAGCTTGTTTTCCTCTCATATAAGTATGAGAGACCAAGGCCAAAGGGGATATTATTAGAATAAATAGAAGAAGTAGGAGAATAGGGATTGATACAATGCTACATCAAAAAGGATCAAGATGCACGTGTAAATTTTGAAGGAGCTAATGGAAAATCTCTGATTCAGTGGCTCTATATTGGTATTAATTGTTTTTTAAGTTAATTAAGATATTATCAGTTTGTCTCTATATTTAATACTTCTTTGTTGTTTAAATTGATATATCAAGCATAGTTTCAGTTTATCAGTGCACATTTGTTCTATCTATGTAGCATAATTGATTGATTCTTTAAATTAAAGATTAAAAATCCTCTTGATTATTCACAACTTAGAATTATTATTTTGGATTATTAAAGAAGAATCTGATAATTACATCTCTTCCTATTTATACAAGTTATAAACATAAAAGTGCCAAACAGTTAGAATTATTGCCAGTTATAAGTCACTTAATTATGATTTCTATTTGACTCAATATAACCAACAGAGCACTAGTCTCCCACATTCCATCATTTAGTTTCAATTCATTTCACATTTGTTAACTGAACATATTACTTTGATATTGCTGATACAATCTATACCAAAATAATAATTCATTTATCAACTCCCACTTGCCATTGTGGATAAATTGCCTTAGGGGATAAACACAAATAAAATTTCCTTCATTCATATAGGTATACCTACCTAGGTCTAGTAGTACCTGAAGAGAAGAAGGTCTAAACCATTTGGCCTTGTATGTTACCCTGAAATGCACGAAGAGTTTGGTAACTTCTTGAGGTATTGTACCTGCATTTTTGAGAGCTAACAGGGGGGATTGTTTCTAGCATGAAGGTATTGTCATTGGTGTCAACTAGTTAATTTGTTTTCAACTATTTGTTGTCATTGATTTCATGCATTATGTGTTGCAAGGTGTGACCCTTGGTCTCCTCTTCCTGTGATAGGCATAGTCCAGTGCAATGCTTGGGCTTTGTGACATGGTTTAACCCCTTCTTGTGGATCTTGATCTTTTATAAATCCAATGGTTGTATCAGCCATTAACATGTCAATCTTTTGGTCTACATCTTTGCAACAATTGGTATCAGATCCAATGTCATAGGTTTGAACCTTTTGCTTACGCTGGGGGGATTGTTGCAAGGTGTGACCCTTGGTCTCCCGTTCCTGTGGTAGGCGTAGTCCAGTGTAGCACTTGGGCTTCATGACATGGTTTAACCACCTCTTTTGGATCTTATTCTCATATAAATCTAGCAATTGTATTAGACATTAATAGGTCAATCTTTTGGTGCAACGACAGTCATCTTTGCAACATTCTGGTTATTGGCTATATTTGCCAAGGATATTGAGAAAATTGTAATTGAGGATTTTTAGTGTTTTCTTTAGGTTTTTCTCTTGGATTTGTTGCTATGCTAGTGAGGATATGAGGTATTTTTCATGGATGTTGGAAGTTCGTATATCCATATTTTTGGTTTCTAGATCATTGTATAGTGTGAGTTATGTTCACCAATTATGAACTATGTTTTTCTGTGTATTTGGCTATGGTCTAGGATAAATGTAGTTGCTCTAGATTTCTTTGATTTTTGGTTTTAGAACTTGCGGCTCTAAAAATAAGCTAATAATATTATGCTTAGGTTAATCTTGTTATCCAAAGAGATTGGATCATGTTAATGTTGCATGTGCTTAATTGTTTTGTGTTTAAATGGGTATTGGTTGACCTTGTGTTATGAACTACTTACGAAGTTCATGGAAGCATGTTGAAGCGTGTTGGGAATTATGTAGGTCCTTATTAAGTGTGTGTTTTGGTCATCCTCATTCTAATTCCACCATATAATTTTTTGGTTCTGGCCTAATTTGAATTTGTAAATGCAAATGGCGTGTGGCCAACTTTGGATGAGTTTCAAAGTTGAAGATGACATAAATAAAAGTTGAGATGTTTGTGAAAGATGAATGCAAGCATGATATATGCAAGATAGATGAAAAATAGTGTGTTTATGTGATGTGAATTTGAGCAAATCAATGCAAAATCTAAGTGAAATTTTATGGAGGTAGTGAGATGAAGGTGTACTCTATCATTCAAGCATGTCTACAAGTGTGTGTTTGAATTGTGGTGGAAATCTCCATTGCATTGAGTTTTTTTTCTCTCTATAACAATTTTCTTCTATCTTCTTTGTAATTCTGTGACAATGACCCCTCTAAGTGGTTAACCCTTGTTGGACAATGAGTCATGTTTCAAACAGTATGTCCTATTTTGGTAGTGATCATTTTCTTGTAGTGATCCTTTGTATTCAATTTTGATATTCTCTATATTGTGAGCTAATCCTCATTGTGGTTTTTCCTCATTGGATTTTACACATAAATCTGGTCTTATTGTTTGTATGGTTTTGCTTCTTTCAGTTTCTAATTTTTCACTCAATGATTAATCACACTAGTAGGGTAAAGGATTTGTGAATGATAATGGATCTAACATCTGGGGAAAGTTTTAAAGGTTAAAATTGCTACAACTGATTCAGCCCCCTCTTAGTTGTCTTGTTCAATAGATAATGCATTCTAGAAGGAAAAGATGGAAGGATATTTGATTTATCTTGGATATGAAGTTGCAAAGGTAGTAAAGACTCCATACACCATACCTACAAATGGACCACACATGAGTGATGAAATCAAGGTATATAAAATAGATGGTAAGGAAAATTTTGTTGTTTTGACTAGTCTTGCAAATACTAAATTAGTGAAAGTTATGGATCTAAAAACTGCTAAAGAAGATTGCTATACACTAGAAAGTATCTATGAAGGAGATGATAAGGTTAAAAAAGATAAGTTACAGAATCTGAAGGCTTAATTTTTGACTTTGTGAATGTTTGATGATGAAACAACCACAAGTTACATGTAGAGGGTTAATGAACTAGTAAGTGTAATGAGAGGTCCGAGTGCACAAGTCAAAGAACCTAAAGTAGTAATGAAAATTCTCATAAATCTTCCGAATTCTTATAGTGATTTTTTTTTTCTATTGAGGAATTTGTAGATTTTAATGCATACACTAGAGATCAATTATATGGTACACTAACTACATTCTAAATAAGGAAAATTGGTCCAAAAAAGTGGTACAAAAGTGGAGACTACTTTCAATACTAGAAAATCAGAAAAAGTTGAAAATTTAGATGAAGATGATCTTGATGGTGTGGAAACTAAATTTGTAAGAAGAATGAAAATGGGCACTGGAAAGTACAAAGGTAAATTACCTTTCAAATGCTTTAGTTGTGGAAATATAGATCACTATGCTTCAAGATGTCCAAAAAGAATTGTGAACAATAAGAAAAAGGAAGAAAAAAAAGGAATGATGATCAAGAAAAGTTATTATGTTAGAGAAGATGTTGGTATTCTGATGATAAATCTGATTATGGAGATGTTGATGATAATGAGTTCTTGTTCTTTTCTTTAAAATATGAATCTAGTTTTGCTAGCTCTGAAAATTGTGTGAAAGAAAGTGTCTCAGAGAAAAAGGATAAAGTTGGAGGTACCTTGGTATTTTCTTTTCATGCTAAACAGGATAAGAATTATTGGGTTATTGACAATGGTTGCTCAAATCATATGACTGGAGACAAGAGTAAGTTTGTTAAACTTCAAAAACATGATGGGGGAGTTGTTAAATTTGGAGATGATTCAGGTGCTAAGATTTGTGGAATAGGGTCAATTAGTTTTGATGACAAGAAGAATAATAAATATGTTTACTTTGTTAAAGGTTTAAGGCATAACCTCTTGATTGTTGGAAAAATGTGTAGCAAAGGATACAATCTTATATTTCTATATGATGGATGTGAGATTACAAAAGGATTAAAAAATATAATGTCCACTAGAAAGAGGAGAGATGGAAACATCTATCAGCTCAAGTGTGTTGATGGTCAAAATAACATAGCAACATTAAACAAAATATTTCTATTCTATTTCTCCTGAAAAAGATAGCTAATATTAAATCACCTATCTTCCAAGGTCTTGGTAGTTGGTTCACAACTATGTTGTCACCATTTAGTGATTCATGAAACCATAATATTCAATGGCCTTTGTTGGTAGAATGGTATAAACTTGAAATTACAAAGTATCCTAACAAGGGGGTTTTAAATAAACAGAAAAAGACAGATCAAGACTTTGGAATAACAAGATATGAACAAACATTTCCTTAAATTTAGACATGCAATTTCTGTAACAAGAATTTCCTATTTAGCTAAGAACTATAGAATGAAATAACTCACAAAAATATCATGCAATTATATTTATTCATAGTGAAATTTCATATGTGTAACACCATTCATCGTCACATTTTTTTAGAATTAATTTTCCAATAACAAACATCACAAGCTCATCATAGAATTCACAAATCAATAAACAACAAGAAAATATCATCCACAAATAGTCTAATAGATGATTTTAAATTTGGCATCTTCTATTGATTCTCATCAATTAAGAGACATTTATGCATAGAAAAATCCAATGGCATACAAAAAACCATTTTTTATCAACATTATCATTAAAATACTAAACTTTTGGAATTTAATTATTTGCATAAAAACTATAAAAATGTCTAATTATTTCTATATAAAGTTGTAAAAATAAAATGTACAGTCTTAGGCAACAAATCTAACTTCAATTTTCCAACCTTTACAATAAGGAGAAATTTATAACTTGTAGAAAGAATTAAACACTACTTTCTCCTTGCAAAGATCACGATCCATCAATTGGGGCCTTGATCCACAATTATAGGGGGTGCTTCTAGTTGAGTAAAAGTATTCATTTTGCTAAGATTGTTGAAAGTGGGAAGTACACCTCATTCCTACTCAATAAAAATTGACTAGGATTTGCTACTTGTTAAAAAGAAAGGATCTAGAGTTTATTGTTGTCCATAGGGCCCCTAAAAATAGTCAACACTGGCTCAATTTATCCCTTTCAAAAAGAGCATATTTTTTTTCATCTTTTACCAGACTCTTTTGGAAATCCATGGAATTCGTCGAAGTTATCAAAAATCACCTTCAAAACCTCTTCATTAGGCTCATCAATCCATTCAACTTTGAATTTAGCCTCTTTGAATTCCCATACCACCACAACAACTATTTCTCATTGGTGGTTAATATCCTTTCTGGCCCATCAAGTTTCAAACTTAATATTCATCAATTTGTCCAAGAGAGTTCCTTCAGGTTTGTGAGCTTCTTTTATCAGTTGTTCTAATAGTTTACCCCTATTATCATTTATTTCTTGTAATGAATTTGGCTGTTCATTTTGGGGTAAATCCTTATTCATGACTTGTGTAACAATTTCCTTGAATATGCCTATATGAAGTCATATGTCATATTGAGATTTGAGGATAATTGTTTTGTGTTCAATAAGTACTTAAGACCTTAAGGTAGTGACTCTGATAGCCTTCTTAAGATACTCTGAATCCTCATCACCTAAGATTCCTTACTCAATCAACATTTGACTGGGTGTTTTATCAATAGTGTTCAATCCTTTCAAAAACTTCTTGTAATTCTCCTCCTCTTCCCACCATTCTTTTTTCTTTTCTTCTACTTCCTTGAGAAGGGTAAGGGATTCTTCATATTGTTTATACCATTCCTCTAGAATTCTCTTGATTTATTTCTTGTGTTACATCCCCTCTAACTTAAACATGTTTATGACAATGGAAATTATGGTCGTTATGTTTGTTGCAAGTAACTGCTTTTCATGTGAATGTAAAATTGAGGATAAAATAATTGTTTTATATGTCGTAAATGTAAACATGGATTATTTTATTTTATATGAAAAGATGTATATGATGATGATGATATTATATTTAAACATGTATTTATACACATCATGAATAGTCTAACCCTAGTGTTTTTGTCAAGTGGTTGCAAGATCGTCAACACTTGAGGGGAAAGGGAAATATCATCAGGGAGAGGACATGGTTAATAAAGGATCAATTTTATCATCAAACCTTGAGTCAATGTAAGACAGTGTATCAAAGTCATAACTTGGCCAAAATTAATTTAATATAATTATTGTTAATCAAGTCAATTTAAAATATACATATCAATAATTACCTTTTTAGGGAGATTGAAAATGATTATTAAATATTAAATTAATAATAATAGTTATAATTTTAATACCATCGATCTAAATATGAAAACATATGAAAGGCTTAAAATCAAAAATTAATGGAATTGGAATTGGGAGTCAGTGATTTTGGAGATGGTAATTTCTATTTCCATGCCACCCTCTCATGTTTGAAATGCCTAAGATCATGGGTAGTCAAGAGGTTTCTTGGGTGATGGTATTGAGCTGTATAATTTAGTCTTTTGTTTTCCTTTTTGAGCTCTTCATTCTTCTCCTATTCACAATGTTCACTCAGTCTCTTCTTAGCAATCACTTTGTGTGCATTCTGTGGTCTCAATGTCTGGTTAGCACTGAACATAAAGCTAGTATTGCTCCATTTTCAAATCATTCTTTAGTTGTAGCCCAATTTCTTTATTTCTAGTTGTGGGGAAACTTTTACATCACTTATTTTTCTAGATTCGTACTCACTCCTTTCTTCTGTCTCTTCTAAATTCTTGTTGGTGTTCCATCAGTTGTCATTCTTGATTTTCTTCTGTGGAAGCTATACATGGTTGAGTTTGATAAACAATTTTCATTTCAATCTTCTGGAAGGTGGTGGTTCTAGTTCTTAAATTCACATCTCCATCTCTCTCATCTAAAAATATTGGTGGCCTCATAGCTTAACGTGTTCTTCAGACAAAAAGAGCTAGGATCTTTGAGTTTGAATCTTCTTATTTAGGCAACTTAATGTATAAAAACTTCAATGTTTATTTGCATTGAAGATTTCATCTTGTTGAGCATCTAATGTTTAGAAAATTAATTTTTTGTTCATTCTCATCTTTCTATATAAGTAAAAGGAAAATGGGGTATATACATTACCATCTGGGGTTGGTTTGTGAGGGGATTTTCTATAGGAGAACCGAACCTTTATCTTTTCTTGCCATTGAAATTATCTTTGTCAGTGATATAATTCTGAATATGGGTTCAGTTTGAACCATTTGAATATTACCTAAAGAACTTATCCTATCTAGTTAAACTAAATTATCTCCTCTATAATTAGAATCTAGTTTAATGTACTTTCTTGCTCACTTGAGTCTTTTAAGGGATATATATGTGAGTCTTCAAAATCCTCTATGTTGAATGAATCTCTTTTAATATGTATGAAATTGTGGTTAAGATATAACCCTGAACTAAGAGGAAATGATAATCAAACCATTCATTGTAATTTAAACCTTGAGACAAATGTAATCATGTCAAGGGTGAGAGTGTTGATGGCATTGGAGTGCCAGTAATGATAATGAATTCCTTGGCAAAGGTACTATGCTAGATAAGCATTGTCAGCTATGAAGTACCAGATATACCCCTGGTCAAAGTGATCTTTCTAGTTGGAAGTTACCCAAAGTGAAGGATCGATCAGGTGGTATAGGTCCTTGACACCAAGCTCAAAGGGATGATGATATAATGTGATCCTTGTTGATTTCCCTCATGAAGGGATGGGTTTCTTCAGTTTAAGAAATACGAGAGGCTAGTAGGTCTTCGGATGGGCGTTAAAGCCCTTGATGATATTTATTTTTCCCTTGGATATAGAAGATTTTTGTGCAACATTCCAGAAGGAAGCCATCAAAGCTATATTTTCTCGTACTCATTCTCTCTCTTAAATTTACTAAAATATTTAGCATGTTTATTTCTTAGCTGTATTTACTTCTCTTACTTTATGAAAGCAAAGAAAATTTAATTGCTCTTTTGTATTTATAGTTATATGAAATCAGTTAGTTGTTGCTTTTTAGCTGAATTGTAAATCTAAAAGTTAGTTGAGAATTTGAATATATGTATTTATTTAAAATTATTTTTCTTTCTATTCAAAATTCAAAGGAAATCCTAGAATGAAAACAAGTTAGTTACTTGTAGCTGAAATATGGTAGTTAGATTCCTTTCTTAAACTATAGAATAGTTAGAGTATTACATATGGTATGAGTGCTACCAGGTTCAACACTGAACCTTGGGGCTCATCATGCAAACTTAGAAAACTAAAACAAACATTGGTTTTTTTCCAAGATGATGATACAGAAAACACCCTGGAAGAATCTTCGAGACCTTATTTCCATCCAATTGTGGAAGATCAGGCTTCGATATGATTACTCAAGTTGCTCTTTCCCATTGGATTCAAAAATGAAGGATGAAGCCCTAAAGAGACTTCAAAATGAAAGAAGAAAATTGATAGCCACTAGGAAGGAAATTGTGAAGTCTGCCATACTAGTTGAGATAAATAAAACCAACACTAAGAACCTCTTGAATCTCCATACCAAACCAAAAACATCTGAAGGAGATCAAGTTCAAACTCCTGGTTATAGACTCATTCTATTTTTAGAGTTTAGTGATCAGGAGGATCCTATCACTGACAACAAAAAATGATTCCTGAATACTGAAAGTTTGAACCAATCACAGAAGTGATAACCATATTGTAATCTTTTGTAATAAATCTATCATAGGTAGTGATAGAAATTTTTTATTATGCATGAAATAAATCTATCATAGGTAGTGATAGAAATTTTGTATCATCTATGTATTGAATCTATCATAGGTAGTGATAGAAATTTTGTAACTTTAAATGAACCTATCACAGGGAGTGATAGTCCTTTTGTAAATAATTGAAAATTGAGTCAATATCAAATTTTGTGAGCTATTTTTGCTTGAAATTTAATTTGACTTGAGTCTGTGAATATTTGATTGTTAATTGGAAAAGAAAACTCCTCTAACTTATGTTATGTAAACTACTATATCACAATAAAAATAAAAACTAACTAGAACCATTAATATATCTAGGAACTCCATTAGAATGGAAAATTCCAGAAATAGATTCAGAGGAGATCAAGATAATAATCCTATGGCTAAATTGGACCAACTATTGAATCTAATGAATGAAACCCAAGCCCAAATAGCTAACTTTGAGAGAAAGGTATAAGGGAAATCAGAATCAAGAAATGAAAGGTCTAAAAACTAGAGTGAATAGCATGAGCATAATTCTAAAACATTGAGCATGGGAAACAAAAGAATTAGATTGGCTGATGAACTTACTAAGGACATGAAAAAGATAAAACCCCCTAAGTTTGAGGGCTCCACTTCAAGAGATGCCATGGAGGCATGGTTAACAGAAATAGAGAAATATTTAAAGTTAAGGGATTACTTAGATAATTCCAAAGCAGTATGGGCAACCTACCAGTTGGCAAGAGAAGCCACCACATGGTGGGAAAACAAAAGGGCTGAAATGGGTTTGGCGGTAGTTGAAGTAAGATGGGATCAGTTTGTGAGGATATTTCATCAGAGATGGCTTCCATAGTTGTATTATGATAAAAAATTGTTAGATTTCAAGAATATTAGGCAAGGACCTTTATTTGTCAATGCGTATTGGGAGAAGTATACCTGATTACTAAAATATGTTCCTCTGTATCTACATGATGAAAAATTTTGAGTTTGGAAGTTCATAATAGGACTGAACAATCATATAGGAGGTCCAATGAATGTTTCAACACCTTGGACTATGGATGAAGATTATGAAAAAGTTGTATGACAAGAACAAAGGTTGAAGAAGGATGACTCTTTTAGGGAGAGAAAACATAACAAAGGCAAGTGGGATCAGTCACATCAAAATTTCAAGAAGAAGGTTCACAAGAATAATCATTTTGATTACAAAAAAGGTAAAAGGGGTAATAATAATAACAAGAAAGATGAAACCAATACCAGCAAAGGTCCAGAAAAGAAGGGACCACCTGGAGGATGCTTCAATTGTAGAGGAGAACATTATGCCAATCAGTTCCTTGCTAAGAATCAGTAGGGGAAGAAACAGTGATAACCTCTACCACCTTAGTAGATGGCCTTTCAGCAGAGAAGCCATGTAGCAGTTGACAATAGGAAAACTGAATACCAGGTCACTCCTATAGAAACTCTAGGTATGTTTTCCAGAAATCCAATAACTATTTTAATAGACACTACATCCACTAAATGTTTTATATCCCCTAAGTTATTGGGCAGATTTCCTAAAAGAATCAGGTTCATGGCTAAATCATGGACAATTGAATATGCTAATCAGATGACAGCCCAAGTAGAGTAATGTCTGTTTTAAGCTAGGGTAGAACTTCCAGGCTTTTCCACAAAGGTTAACCTTTACATGGCACCTATGGGTTCCTATGATGTGATTAATGGAATGAATTGGTTAAGAGAACATAGGGATAAGATTGATTGTTATGCTAAGACAATATAATGTGTGGATGAACTAGGGAACCTGATGTTAATACATGGGGTACAACGAGAAGTTAAGGTATGCAAAATTTCATCTATGTAGCTGAAAAGAAATAAAAGGAAAGGATGTCAAGTGTTTCTAGTTAAAATGGAAGAAGTTAGAGAATAAAAATAAAGCACATATTTTGATGATATGTTAATGCACACCCAGAGTAGGGAAGGGGAAATGGAAATTGATTCTAAGGAGGAAATTTTCATTGAAAATTATCCCTATCTTCGAGAATAACAAGATGTGTTTCCACAGGAACTACTTGGGCTACCACCAAGAAGGGTGTTTGATTTCTCCATAGACTTAGTTCTAGGGGCTAAGCCTATTTCTAAGGCACCATACTATATGACTATCATAGAATTGATGGAGCTAAAGGTGCAACTATAGGAATTACTAGATAATGGCTTGATTCGACCTAGCGTCTCACCTTGGTGTGCACCAATGATATTTGTTAAAAAGAAGGATGGGACTCTTTGTCTATGTATAGACTATCGAATGTTGAATAAGCTTACCATTAGGAATAAATACCACTTACCTTGAATAGATGATCTTTTTGATCAAATAAAAGGGGTAGCAGTATTCTCTAAGATAGATTTAAGATTAGGTTCTCTAAGATAGATTTAAGATTAGGTTATCATCAACTCAGATTAAGAGAATAAGACATTTATAAAATAGCTTTCAAAACTAGATATGGACACTATGATTTTATAGTTCTACCTTTTGGACTCACCAATGCCCCAGCTACATTTATGAGCCTAATGAATAGTATTTTCAGAGATTTTTTAGATAGGTTTGTATTGGTTTTTCTTGATGACATTCTCATCTACTCCAAAAATGGAGAAGAGCATCTTCAACATCTTCAAATAGTCCTTCAATGGATGAGGGAGCATAAGCTTTATGGGAAATTGTCAAAATGTACTTTCTTTCAGAAAGTTTTATTTTAGAAAGAGGTACAATACTTAAGGCACATAATATCAGCCCAGGGAATAGTAGTGGATCCCACAAAGATAAAAGCTATAGTAGAATGGCCAATACCGAAGAATGTACATGAGGTTAGAAGTTTCATGGGATTGGTTGGGTATTATCAAAGGTTTGTTAGAGATTTTTTTGGCAAGAGACACTGAAAATGATTTTTGGTGTTGTCATTGATGGAAACCCTAGTCGGTGACAGATCCACATAACATCATTTGCTTATACCGGAAGTTAGATTGAAGACAATCAGGAAGAATAGAACATCTAGCAATTTGGTGATCATTGATTCACTTGTAGATTTCCAATTGTTATTTTGAGTTGTGGATCTCATGGGAGGTCTATAAGTACATCTAATGTGTTTTCAGAAAATATCATTGCTTCGTATTAAACTTGTGGGAGTTTGGAGATTCGGTTGGTTACTTTTATGTTTATCAGTATTTTGGAGCCAACTCAATTAATGTAATATGTTGCAGATATTAAAGGAATATTTTATCAAATATTTTTGTGTTCGGTCATTATGTTTTGGGTCCAAGCTAAGGTGTGGATGATTTTTGTGGATTTGCATTGGATAACTCTTAAAATTTGAGCCGACAAGTTGCTAATATTTTCAAGTTTTATTTGGAGCCGACATGTTGCAATTAAATTTCTAGTCACAGATATATATGTATGATCTCTTATATCTTTTTGGAGTGTATGTGTCATGTGTCAATGTGTATTGTGAATACCAGAAGAATGTTAGGATGATTTTATGCATAGTTTCACTTGGGCATAAATATTTTGTAGAGAGAGTCAAAGCAGAGGAGAGCATAAGTTCAATATCAATTAGAAGGACAAAAGATTGTCAACCAAGCTTAACCAAAAATATAATCAAGCATTTGTAGATACTATTCCTTTAGTTCATTCTTTTGGATCTAATCCAAATATCTATAAGGAAGTGTTCCTTCCTATTTTGAGCAGTGATCTCTACGCAATGTGCCTAAATGAAAGTGCATTCCCATGTTGTAAACTTCTTTTGAGTATACTTAGATTATATTGTGGATTGGCCATCCACTGTGGTTTTTCCCCTAACAGGGTTTCCACGTAAAAATCCTTGTGTTATGGTGTTGTGGTTATTTGCATTTTGTTTCTGCATACTTCTCCTAGTTAAATATTTTAAGTGGATTAATAATTAGATCAATAAACTAATTTTTTGCAGAACGTTGATTCAACCCCCCCTCTTAGTGTTGATTGTTTCCAACAATTGGTATTAAAGCTAGTTCCTCGAAAGAAGTCTAACAGCTTGGGGAGATCTTGGGAAGTGTTTTCAATGGATACAAGTAGTCTTCAATAGGAACTTATGGTGGCCCTAGATGATCTTGACTAGCCAAATTTTGAGAACTGGGAATTGCAAGAGAGTTTTGAGAATACAAAAAAAATCATCCAGTCATTAAAAGACAAAATCAATGAATCGAGGGAGAAAAGAAAGGAATTATGTGATCACCTCAAGCTAAAGAATAGAAGCATGGAAGATGAATAACTCAGTCATACCTTGAAGGAGAAAATAGAAGAATGTGAAAATTTTTCTAGAGAAAATGTTTCCATAAAGCATGAGATGGAGTATATCATGATGAAAATGACCAAGGAAATTGAAGATAGAAAGAAGAATGAAGAAAAGATTGCTCAATCCTTGAAATAAAAATATGAACAATGCAGTTGATTGGACAATGAATTGGAACAATCTAAAAACAATGAGGAAACACTTGAAAAACATCTTGATGATCTTAGAGATGAACTTACTGCTACAAATGAGTACAAGGAGAAATTCAAAGCCAATTCAGCCAAACTTGATGAACTGATTAAAGGTCAAAGGACTGATGGTGACAGGAAAGGTCTTGGATATGAAGAAGGAGAAAGTTCCAGATCTCGACAAAGGAACTCTGGAAAAAGGAATTTTGGACAAGGAAGATTCCAACAAGGAAATCAAATGAATGGAGCCAGAAGAAATCCAATAAGACAACCAAATGCTCAGAGATTCAATGGTTATTGTTTTACTTACAAAAAATTTGGTCATATGGCTTCTTAGTGTAGAAGCAGGATGAATCCAAGTGGATCATCATTCTCAGGTCAGTGCTTTAATTGCTATAAGTATGGTCATAATTCAAGTGAATGCAGAGTTGTGATGAATAACTTTCATAGAGATGTCAAATGCTATGCATGCAATAGATTTGGGCATATTGCTAACCAATGCAAATCAAGGAAAAATTAGTGGAACAATTGGAACAGTTGGTCTGATCAGAGAAATGTTGTGTTACAACTGTAAAAAATTTGGGCATATTGCTAGATTCTGTTGGAATAGAAGAGGTTCGGTAAAATAGAATACACAACAGGATGTCAAAGGAAAAGGGAAAGTCACTAGAGATGTAATCAGGAGGAAAATGCAGAAGAAATGGGTGAAAAAGAATCCCTCTATTGAAGGAAATGTGTCAGCACCAGAATCTACTTCTGGTAATTACTTCGAGAATTAGTTTTAGGACTTTGGCCTAGGGGGAGCTATCAAATAAACCCTTCAACCCCCCTTGCAGGCAAGTGATAATGGAATTTGGACTAGTCCAGTAGGTGGATCAATGCTTTTCAGATGTTGTTTAACCAAATTAGAGCCATTATTGTAGAATTTTGGAGATCCGTAGAAAATTTATTTGTCTCAGTGCTTGAAATTAGAGTATCCAGATGAACTAGGGTTAAGCCATTTATTGCAAAAAAAAGGGTTAGTTGTGCAAGTGATAAAAAATCCATTTTTATCTTTCATTTGTCACTTTGCATTTTGAAGGAAAGCAGTTTGAAGAGCCCTGGAGTGAACCTTGTTGAATTGTGGAGAGATTCAAAGCATGGAGAAGAATCTGTGATGAAACTTTGATTCGACAAAAAGATATTTTTTGAAAAACCTATGAATTTGTGAATTTGCATTCATGGCCACTCCTCTAGTTATCGAATTCAAGGACATACCCCATCCTAAATTCAAATGGAATCCCTATAAGTCTATTGAGACCGAGCCCTTAAGAGTGTTTTCATTTGTGCCGTATAGAGTTTTGCACACTGAGGATATTAGGGCATATATTCATGTGAACATTGAAGAGTTGGGCACCTCTCAAAGAATTAATTTGTATTCCCATCATATAGTTGGAGAAGATTTTATTGTAAAACCAAAAATTCAAACCGTAGAAGAGAAGAAGTTTGCACAATTTTTGAGATTTCCCGTATTTGAGGAAAATGAATGGGTTAGATACATTTTGAGCCGTGTTCATGCTGAATTCATGTGGCTAAATATAACCTTCAAAATCACAAAAGAGGCTATATGTGCAGTAACAGGTTTGAATTCCATCGGTAGGCTTCTAGTCTTGAAATCCATAAAGAATGACAAGGTTACTGAGGCAATAGGAATGCAATGAGATAGAAGGGAAATGACAATAGAAGACATTGCTAAAGTGGATGTGAAATTTGTATCAATGGTCAGTGGTTACAAGATATACCATTCTAGCCAGGATAATTCTGTATCTGGTACAACCATCTATGCAACTTATGAAATGGTAAAGAAAAATGCAGAATATAACTTTTGCGAGCTTCTCAGAAGTCAGTTGTTGGAGAATCTAAGAAAAATCAAGAAAGACAAGAAGAATAATTTTAAATATGGTAATCTGCTATTGTGCTTATTTTTCTATTTCATGAATGATGTTCTGGGTATTGGAAGTGTACATTGGAAAAATAATGAGCCTATAGTTGTTCAGATAAGGAACATGTTTGGAATGGGTGATTGTCAGGTCAAGAATACTACCCTTTGGGTGTACTTTAAAAATTTCTAGAATATGATGCATGCTAGGGAAATAATTCCCACTTCAAGTGTGGAACAATACAAAGATACTACCTACTTCATGGTGGATATTGACCAATGTCATATGGAAGCTGCTGATCCTAGAAAAAATTGGATCATGCTAATGGGATACGAAGTAGAGGAAAATGTTTTGAAGATGTATGTAGAACACTTGTTGAATTCACCTCTTAATAAGGTAGAAGAGAGGTTTGGAATATATGCAAATAAAAGTATGCAGGTTCATGAGGAATTGATAAAATAAGTGATAGTCAGGAAAGTAAGAAAAAAGATAGAAGTTTTTGTAGAAAGGATGGGCTTACCTATAAAAGCTTTGAGAGAAGGAAGATGAAGGAGAGATGAGGCAGAAGTAACAAAAGCGAAAGAAAAAATAGAGTCTGCTAGTCCTAGTGCATCCTCTTCCTGCACTAGATCTTCAAGGAGTTCCCCTATAGCCAAGCCAGCTCAAGACAAGCCTTCTGGTAAAAGGAAGAAAAATAAAAGTACAAGAACTTATAAGCCTATTTTAGAAGATGATGAAATACAATTAGAAGTATTAAGATAACTAAAAGCTACTGGAACTCAGACTATTGAGTTAAACAAGAGAAAATATTCTGGCAAAGAAGAAAAGGAAAAGAAGGATAAAGTTGATAAACTTGGTATGTCAGTTGATGAAGTTGTGAATGCAATTGTCAATGATGGTAATCTCAAGCCCCTCTATGAATTGTATGAGACCTTTGATGAATCAGCTCAAAGAGTTCTAGAAGAAGGAACAATAAAACATATGAACATTTTTAATAAAGCTCTTGTTGAGATTATGTCTAGCTTACCCAAGGATCTGTATGATATTTTGGAGTTAAGAAGAGTAAGTGATAGAACAAAAGAAGAGAATCTAAGGAAGAGAGTTATTGAACATTTGTGCCCAGAAATATCAATTGAAGAGATGGATTCACTCCTTGAAAAAGATAAAAAGGAATTTAAGAGCAAGACAAGGGTGAATAAACTCATGATTGGTGAAACTGATGTTGTTGTTGGTGAAACTAAGGAAATTCTAGAAGAGTTTATGTCAAAGAATAAGATCAACATTGAGGAAATGAATACTGAAAATGTTTTAGAAAATAAGGAAGTGAATGTGGAGGTAAATGTAAATGAAAAAGAGAATGTGAACGAGGAGAATATGAATGTATCTAATCCTCCAGAATTTCAGGATATTTTGATTTCTCCTAATGTGAAAAATATAGACACCTATGGAAACTGAAGTTCCTAAGGCGGTGCTAGTTGAGGAAAAGGTGGTGCAAAATGAAAAGGTTGAGGAACTCAAATTCAATCCAGAAATAGTCTCTGAAGAACCCAAGGATGAAGAAGAAAAAGTTCAGGAAATTAGAGTGGAGGAAAGAGACACTGCCAAGGAAGTGAAGAGATCTCTGATGGAGCAATAGGAAGATTTTGATCCTGAATTGGATGAAAGTTCAATCAATCTATCTACTATGTCCCCAATTCAGATGATGAAGGTTGCATCAATTTCTCAAGCTAAGGCCAGTGAGAAGAACCTAAAGTCTCACATAGAAGATAGTGAATTGCTAAGCCTTGCATCTGGAGTTCCACAAAAATTAATGCCTACCCATGTCATGGATCCATCAGGTTCCTCTTTGGGTGAGCTACAGAAGGTCATAAATGTTGTAAGTACTCAATTTGAGTCTCTTGAGAAATTTGTTGAGGATAAACTGCAAAAGGAGTTTAATAGAAAAATACTTAGTTAGTTAAAGGAAGTGATTGCAAAGGATAAGATTCTACTAGCTACTTGCATAAAGAACATTCAAAGTTCTATATCTGAAGCTGGAAAAGCCTATAAGTCTTTTTTGGTTCTGTCCAAGTTTACTAAAGGTAATGAGAAAAAGGTGAAGGATCTGGACAATCAATTAGCTACCATTTATGCTACTTTTAATCCATTAGCTGGTGATGTGGTTCAACAAGAAGGTCAAGTAACAACTCTACTTGAAAAATTAAGATGTTTAAAGAATGAAAATGACAGAATTGTTGGGACAGTATGTGAACTTAGGGGACTAATTTTTTGGAAGATTAAGATAATGATGAGTTCTTTGAAGGAAGCAAAAATTGATGTAGCAGTTAGTGACCCAGAGAATATTGAAACTACATAGACTCAATCCTATTTAATGTGTGGTCACATACTAGTTTTGGAAAGTCTCAAAAAGGTCTGTGATGACAATTTAAGAATGTTGAAACAAGATTTTGTAGATGTCTTCAAATCCTTGTAAGTTACAAGTTCATGTCTGTATAGTTTTGGAATTTTTTTTTGGTTTCCCCATTTTTTTCCATTGATGTCAAAGGGGGAGAAGTGTATAGTGAAAAATGTATAGTCTTCATAGGGGGAGTTGTTTTCCCAAGATTGAAGATTCTTTTTGAAGTTTTGAAATGGCAGTGTAACTCATGTTGGTTTTGATTTGACACTTAGTCATTTTTCACTAAGTGTTGCCATCAATACCAAAGGGGGAGATAGTTGGCAAGAGACACTAAAAATTATTTTTGGTGTTGTCATTGATGGAAACCCTAGTCGGTGAAGGATCCACATAACATCATTTGCTTATACCAACAGTCAGATTGAAGACAGAAAGGAAGAACAGAACATCTGATAGTTTGGTGATCATCGATTCACTTGTAGATTTCTAATTTTTATTTTGAGTTGTGGATTTCATGGGAGGTCTATCAGTACATCTAATGTGTTGTCTAGAAATCCCAGTGCTTCATATTAAGTCTTGTGGGAGTTTGGAGATTCGGTTGGTTAGTTTTATGTTTATTAGTTTTTTGGGGCTGACTCAGTTGATGTAATATGTTGCGAATATTCAAGGAATGTTTTATTGAATATTTTTGTATTCGGTCATTATGTTTTGGGTCCAACCTAAGGTGTGGATGATTTTTTTGGATTCACATTGGATAAATCTTAAAATTTGAGCCGACAAGTTGCTAATATTTTCAAGTTTTATTTGGAGCCAACATGTTGCAATTAAATTTCTAGTCATAGATATATATGTATGATCTCTTATTTCTTGTTGGTGTTTATGTGTGGTGTGTCAATGTGTATTGTGAATACTAGAAGAATTTTAGGATGATTTTATGCACACTTGCACTTGCGCATATAGATTTTGTAGAGTGAGTTAGAGAAGAGGAGAGCAGAAGTTTAGTATCGGTTAGAAGGACAAAATATTGTCAACCAAGCTTAACTGGAACTGTAGTCAAGAATTTGTAGATGCTATTCCCTTAGTTAATTCTCTGGGATCTAATCCAAATCTTTGTAAGGTAGTGTTCCTTCCTATTTCGAGCAGTGAGCTCTAGGCAGTGTGCTTGAATGCAAGTGCATTCCCATATTGTAAACTTCATTTGAGTATACTCAGATTATATTGTGGATTGGCCATCCACTGTGGTTTTTCCCCTAACAGAGTTTCCACGTAAAAATCCTTGTGTTATGGTGTTGTGGTTATTTGCATTATGTTTTTGCATACTTCTCCTGGTTAAATATTTTAAGTGGATTAATAATCAGATCAATAAAGTAATTTTTTGCAGAACACTGATTCACCCCCCCTCTCAATGTTGATTGTTTCCAACATATTTCTCTAGAATTTCCCATCCCATTACCTCTCTTCAAAGAAAAGAAAAGAGATTTGAATGGACCAAGAAATTTCAAGAAGCATTTGATACATTGAAGGAAAAATTAACGACTGCACCAATTCTGATTGTACCAAATCCTAATTTCCATTCTATAGTTATAACGGATGCATCTGGAGATGGATTAGGTGGAGTGCTAAAGCAAGAAGGAAAGGTGGTGGCTTAAAAATCTAGAAAAATAAAGCAGTATGAGTAGAATTACACACCACACGATCTGGAGTTAGTAGCTATTGTCCATGCCCTACAAATGTGGCAACACTATTTGCTAGGAAAAACTTTTAAACTTAAGTCATATCATCAAGGTTTGAAGTATATATTTACTTAGCCCAATTTAAATGCTCGCCAAAGGAGGTGGATGGAGTTAATCTCCATTTATGATTTCAAGGTTAGTTACATCAAGGGTAAGGAGAATAGAGTAGTTGATGCATTGAGTTAGTGAAAACATATAACTTCCATGGTGGAAATCAACAAAGATTTTAGAACTCAAGTACTACAAAAATTAAATGAGGTTGAATTCTACTTACAGGTTCGTAAAGATCTTCAGAAAAATCCACTAGAACCTAAATTTGAGGGTTTTTAGATTGAAGCTAATGGACTCTTGAGATTCAATGGTTGGATGTATATTCCAAATTCATCAAAGTTAAGGAAAATGATATGGAAGGAGGTACACACCACACCCTACTCAGGTCATCCAGGGGTAACCAAGATGATAGTTGATGTTAAACGATTATATTTTTTGAAGGGAATGAAAAAGGATGCAACCAAGTTTGTAGTAGGATGTTTTGAATGTTATAAGGTCAAAGTAGACCATCAACTCTCGACAGGATAACTACAACCCCATAGTGTACCAGACTGGAAATGGCAAATCATTAGTATGGATTTTGTACAGGGTCTACCGATGACAAGGAATGTGCATAATGCTATATTGGTAGTAGTGGATAGACTCACTAAAGTGACACATTTCATACTAGGGAATTTGACAAATGGGGCATCTGTATTTTCACGTAAGTTTGTACAAAAAATATTTCATCTTCATGGAGTACCAAAAAAGATCATATCAGATAGAGAAGCCAAAATGGCATCTAGGTTTAAGCAGACTTTATTTTCTGCTTCGGGGACTCATTTAAATATTAGTATAGCCTATCATCCTAAAATAGATGGTCAAATGGAAAGGGTAAATCAAATTTTAGAAGACCTGCTAAGGATGTTGATCTGAATTAGGATCTATGACAATTTCTATTTGAATGCTTAACAATTACAATGATTGATTAAAGCTTCAGAATTGAATTAACATAATTGAAATGTTTACTATCAAATGATTAAAAAGATGAATAAAGGAATAACAAAATTTGAGAATGAGAAAGAGAAGACAAGATAGTTGATTGGTAATGGATTTTTCCAACTGGCTACATCTCTAGGTCCCTCTCCAATAGAGTGACTGGTCCTTCAATTCAGCTCCAAGAAATCATACAAGTCCTTCTCGATCAAGGAAATTGACAATATTTTCTCTCCTTCAAGCACAAACACTTTTGCATAATCTCCCTATTGTCTACACAGAGATTTTACAAAATTTCCCTAAGTTCCCAAGAATTCACCCAATTCTCATTACCCTCTCAAGCCCAATCCACCCCCTTTTATATAAAAAGTTTACCCAATTTGTCCTTCAACCAAATGATTTTCAAAATCAGGCCTATCACCCTTTACAAGTAATGATTTCAACCAATCCCCCTATTTACATAAATAAATCTCCCAAATCCCCCTTTTTACATATTAAAATCATAATTAATCTTCTTAATATTATGTAAATATTATTTGGGCCCTTCATTCTTCTTATTCTTGGGCTTCTTTAATCTTAGGAGATTAAGTTTTTAATTAGGGATTGGATTTGTTATTAAAAAGAGGGTAAATCTAAAGCATTAGGGGTAATCGGTTTCAAATTCTCAAAAAAATTGACTGATCCCTTATATGTTCTCGGGACCACACAGTGGTGTGGCAGTTGCACAACCTTTTGGGGCTGGGGAGGTCAGAGGGTCGACCCCTGACCCTTCTATTTTTAAAACCAAAGTTTAAATTGGTAGATATCAAACCAAACTAGTGCCCATGTATGTTTGAGCGCGTCGGGCATGGCGCAATGGTTAAGTGGATCATTCAAAGTGGAGAGGTGGGGGGATCGAATCCCCCCCATTCCATTTTTAAACAACTAGAAAAATTATTGACCCACATTGGAGGAGTAAAAGACAACCAAATGGTGCAACATGATTCACTAGAGATTACACATTAGCTGCCACACGTTCGCCACATCGAAGACACATCAGTGTACAAAATCCACATCAGCTGCCACCTATGCTTGCCATGTAATTTGTACGGTTGCACAACCTACCACGTGTTGTCATGTGATTGGTCCACCTCACCTATTGTACCATACAAAATTCCAAGTCAACATGTTCATGTCATGCTGATGTCATCATCCATATGAACTGGTCAACCTTGTGCCTGCAAACTTTGACTTGGTGTAACTTGCACATATGAGCTCAAAATTTGATTAAAAAAATGTCGTTGAAAAGGTCTCAACAAGCTCTTCAACTTGATGCCAGTTCTTTTGAATTTTGAGATATTAATTTTTTCACCTTTCTAGATGGCCTCACATGCATGTTTGACTCATACCTTTGACTGGCCATATCTTGGGCATACAAACTCCTTTTGAGCCTGTTCAAGTTGTGTTGGACTTAGAATTTTGTGCACTTCAATCTAGAGATTATTACTAGAGCATATGGGACACTTAAAATTTTGACATCGAGTATTCCCCTAGATCAATCCTCCCCATTGGAGAGCTTTTGGACCTCCAAAATCTTGATTACTCAGAAAGTAAGTGAGGGTAAAGTTCCCTCACTTTACCAATATTCCATTTTTCCTTTCTTGGATTCATCCCCTTCAGTCCCACTCTGAGGTATTCAACTGCTCCTCTTCACGAAGTTCTGGTTTTCCTATATAAGATGACATCCTCTAGCAACTATGACATGTACTCTGGTGAAAGATCATCAAATGATGGAACCTGAATGTCTGTGTCTTCATCTAGTATCATTGGAGCCTTGTACAACTTTAGATTCTCAATATTATCAACTAAAAACATGGGCATGTATGTAGGAAGATTGAGGTAGAAGGCGTTGGTTTTGATTTTTTCCAAGATCTCAAAGTGACCATACCAAATTGGATTGAGCTTCCTTCCTTCACCTTGCATTATTTCCTTTCTAATATGTAACAAAAAATGTCTCTAACCTGGAAATGGTGATCACTACGATGCTTATCATGGTGAGCCTTGTATTTTGCTTGTTTCTGCTTCAACTATGCTTCCACTGCCCGATGGATTTCTTGGAATTTTTGGATGAACTTTAAATCCATCTTCAACATCATTCTTCCCAAAAGAAAAGTTCATTGGTTTTTCTGGCACATAACCAAAGCAAGTCCCAAAAGGAGACCTCTTTGTAGAAGAGTGTGTCACATGGTTGTAAGCATGTTGCACATAATGAAGACTCTCATCCCATAGTTTAGGATGTTTTTTGTAGTAACCTCTGACCAGATGCACAACTATCATGTTTACTACATTTTTCTATATGTCGATCTGCAGATGGAAGGCTATAGTCTTCTTCTATTTGGTGTGCATGAGTCCCCACAAAGCTGAACAAAATTCCCCTAGGAATCGATAATCTCGATCTGATACAATAGAAGTAGGTAACCTAAAATAAACCCATACAAATTGAAAGTACATCAGAGCTGTCATTTCAACAGTAACCTATTTCTTACAAGGCATTAGAATACACATTTTTTTGAACCGATCAACCACTACATACAAATAATCATGTCCCTTCCTAGATATAGGTAACCCCATGACAAAATCCATTGAAACACTTTCCCATGGACGGGATGGTACAGGTAGAGGTGTGTACAACCCCAATTTACTATTACTAGGTTTACTTATGGCACACATGACACAACCTCTAATATACTTAGTTACAATTTCCTACATACGAGGCCAATAACAATATTTTTGTAGCTGAGTGATAGTCTTTCTTGCCCCAAAATGTCTTGCAATCAATGAGGTGTGTGCTTCTCTGATTACCTGTGCTTGTTCATCTTTTGGAATGCATAACTTTCCCAAGTGATACAACATTTTATCCTACACATAGTAATCTTTCTCTTCTACATGTTTGCCTAAAATTAGAGCTAAATAGATTTCCTTGAAGTCTTCATCATTAGCATATTGTTCCTAAAAAATTTCATGTACCATGGAACTACCTTTAAGGATAATCAAAGAATTCATAACAAGAGTCCTAGAAAAAATATATACTACTTTGTTATGGGCACCTTTTTTGTACTTAATTACCAAATGAAACTGTTGAACAAAACCCATCCACCTAAAGTGCCTACTTTGTTGTAGTTTAGACTGTGAGTTCAAGTACTGAAGTGGTTAGTGATTAGTGTGGATTACAGTTTTTTTCCCCATTTAGTAGTTTTTCTATTTTTTAACACTCTAAACTAATGCATAAAGTTCCTTATCATAAGTAGGATAGTTAATTACCGTGCACCTGTAAAGGTCTCAGAGCGATAGAAGATTGGTTTACCTCCTTGCATTAGCACTGCTCCCATGGAAAATCCACTTGCATGTGTCTCGATCCTAAATGGTTGGTGTAAATCTAGTAAAGCCAGAACTGGTATTGTGCTAAAATTTTCCTTCAAAGTGTTGAAGGCCTTCTACTGTGGACCTCCCCACTAAAAATTTATCTTCGTACTAATCAATGCATGCAATGGTGATGCAATGTAGGAAATGTTTTCAATGAACTTTCTCAAGTACTGGAAGAAACTTCTAACTTCAGTAATTGTATTTGGCTTAGGCCATTTTACAATAACTTCAACCTTCATAGGGTCTAATTTCAATTGACCACCACCTACGACATAGCCTAAGTACACTAAGGATGTCTTAGTGAATTCACATTTCAACATCTTTATAAAGAGTTTTTCTTTCCTCAATACATCAAAAAATTTCTTTACATGACTTACATGATCTTCCCAAGTTCAACTGAATACAAGAATATCATCTAGATATACTATGAAAAAATCATCAATAAAAGGATGAAAGACATCATTCATGAATCTCATAAATGTAGTTGGTGCATTGCAAAGCCTGAAGGGCATGACGAACCACTCGAACAGTCCCTGTTTTGTCTTAAATGCATTTTTCCAAATGTCATCTTCTACAATTCTTATCTGATGATATCTGCTATGCAAATCTAACTTAGTGAAATAAACTGCATGTTTTAATTGATCAAGTAAATCATCAATTTGGGGAAGAGGATACATGTTCTTTACCGTTATCTTGTTCAAGGCTCGATAGTCAATGCACATTCTCCAAGACCCATCTTTCTTTGGAACCAACACAATTGGAGAACCACAAGGATATGTACTAGGACAAATGACTCCTTTTTCAACCAATTCCTAAACTTTCTTTTTTATTTCTTCATTCTTCAAAACTGATAAATGGTACATCCCAATGTTTGGAAGAGGCACATCTTGTTGTAACTAGATTTCATGTTGTATCTCTCTCTTAGGTGGCAACCCCTTTCGCTCCTGAAATAAGTCATCATAAGTAGAAACTATTTTTACCATCTCATTTTTACGCTCTTGATCATACCCCTTAAATGCTTCATCTTTTTCATCCTCTTTGGGTTTTACAAGCATTAATACAAATTTCTTACTATATTTGACCAACCTTTTCATCTAACTAGCGTTAACTAGTGCAAGATTAGTCTTAACTTTGTGTGCACATACAATGTATTCTATCCCATCCTTAAAGAGATGATACTTATTCTCCCCCTATAAAAGATTTCTTTTATGTCATACAAATAAGGACTCCCTAACACAATCCCACAAATATCCAAAGGAACAACATCTACCTCTACCTCATCAACACAATTTGCAGTGATAGCAAATCTCAATTTACAATGTTTCGATACTTGCAGTTGAGCATCATTGCAAACCCATCCAAGCGGATATGGCTTTGGATGAGGTATCGTGGATAAATTAAGTTTCTTTACCACCTCTTCAAATATTAAGTTGACTTGAGAACCCGTATCAAATAGTGTGTCAATCTTAGTGTGCTTAGTTACAACTCGAATATGAAACAATTCATTCTCTTGTTTATCAGCCTTAGGAGGAGTAGATAATTTACTTGTACTTGCATAGAAAACACTTGCATCAAAAGATAGAGTTATACATTTCCCTTTACCTTGGACCCCAATAGCAACAATCTATGTTTCATCTCCAGAGTCAGATCCAAGATCTTGTTGAATCACTACAACAGTCTTTTGCTTGCCTTTATTGCGTTCGTATCTTTTAGGCCTTAATTTTGGATGTAGCTTCTAGCACTTCTAATCATCATGCCCCTCTTTCTTGCAATGGGAGCATGTGGGCTTATCACCTTCCTTCTTAATTATAGTTGTCTTCTTCCCTTTTCCTTTATCTTTTTCTTTACCCTTAGACTTCACCTTAGACTTAGATGGTTTCTTTGAGAAATTATCATTGAAAGTGTTCTTACCCCTTGACTCTAAATGAGTGGCTTGGATAGACACTTCATCTAGATTACTAGGACTCAACATTAGAATAGTATGTCTTAGGTAAGAATGCAAGCCACCTATGTACTTAAGTAATCTATCATGAGTATACAATGGAACATATAAAGCAATAGCCCATTTTCTAAACTCATGGGTGTAATCTTGGACAAACTGTCCCTTACCTTGCCTAAAGGTTTTCCAATTCATTGTTAATTGTTGCATATAACCTAAAGGATAGAATTTTCTTTTAAGGGTAGCAAAAAATTCCAACCAAGTCATATTAACCTTAACATGGTGAGCAATTTCCTCCTGAGTCCTACTCTCCCACTAGGTGAGAGCTATACCTCCCAACCGAAGAGTGGCTAACTAGATCATAGAAGCATCTTCTTCTAGGCCTTGAATCCTACAATACACTTCTACCTGCTGGATTCAATCATCTAAATTTTCAGCATTTAACTCCCCACAGTACTTAGGAAATTCAAATTTTACATCCACTTTAATAATAGGCTTAGAATTGCTCTTGAAAGGAATAATAGTAGTAGAATAAGAAGAAGAAGGTGAAGATGGAGAAGAAGGGGAAGATGGAGGAGATGAAGTTTCTGGACCTTTTCCTTTTTTTCCTTCCAATCTCCCTTCTTTTCTAGCTTCGAAGAATCACCCTTTTTGCGCTTCTTCTTTTCTACATAAACCTCTTCCACCATAGCCTCCATGTCAAGAAAGACTCGCTAAAAAGACTTATCATCAAGTTCAGGCTCAATACTTTTCCCAACTTCAATTTCTTCCATCATTGGAAAAGTCCTTCATTTGTCAATCTCAGGATTGTATTCTTCTAGCTTTCCTTCACCTCGCTGCTTCCCAGAACATGTTAGCATCCACTTCTACAATACTAGTCACACAAAGCTTTGATACCAAACTTGATTTGAATTAGGATCTATGAAAATTTCTATTTGAATGCTTAACGATTACAATGATTGATTAAAGCTTTAGAATGGAATAAACATAATTGAAATGTTTAATATCAAATGCTTAAAAAGATGAATAAAGGAATAACAAAATTTGAGAATGAGAAAGACAAGACAAGACAATTGATTGATAATGAAGTTTGCCAATTGGCTACGTCTCTGGGTCCCTCTCCAATGGAGTGACCAATCCTTCAATTCAAGTCCAAGAAATCTTACAAAGCCTTCTTGATCAAAGAGGAAATTGATAGTATCTTCTCTCCTTCAAGGACAAACACTTCGGCATAATCTCTCTATTGTGTACATAGAGGTTTTACAAAATTTCCCTAAGTTCCCAAGAATTCACCCAATTCCCATTACCCTCTCAAGCCCAATCCACCCCCTTCTATACAAAAAAGTTTACCCAATTTGGCCTTCAACCAAATGATTTTCAAAATCAGGCCTATCTCCCTTTACAAGTAAGAACTTCAACCAATCCCCCTATTTACATAAATAAATCTCCCAAATCCCCCTTTTTACATATTAAAATCATAATTAATCTTCTTAATATTATGTAAATATTAATTGGGCATTTCATTCTTCTTATTCTCAAGCTTATTTAATCTTAGGAGGTTAAGTTTTCAATTAGGGATTGGATTTTTATAAAAAAAGGAGGGTAAATCTAAAGAATTAGGGGTAATTGGTTTCAAATCCTCAACAAAATCGATCGATCCCCTATATGTTCTTGGGACCACATAGTGGTGTGGTGGTTGCACAACCTTTTAGGGTTGGGGAGGTTGGAGGGTCAACCCTCGGCCCTTCTAGTCTTAGAACCAAATTTTAAATTGGTAGATATCAAAGCAAACTAGTGCCCATGTATGTTTGAGCGCATCAGGCATGACACAATGGTTAAGTGGATCGTTCAGAGTGGAGAGGTGGGGGGATCGAATCCCCCCCATTCTATTTTTAAACAACCAGACAAATTGTTAACCCATGCCAGAGAAGGAAAAGAGGGCCACATGGCATGCTAAGGAGGTACCATGTGGTGCAACATGATTTGCCAAAGATTACACATCAGCTACCATGCATCTACCACATTAAAGACACATCAGTGTATGAAATCGACATCACTACCACCTGTGCTTGCCACGTCATCTATACGATCGTATGGACTACCACGTGTCGTCATGTGATTGGTCCACCTCACTTCTTGTATCGTATAAACTACCAAGTCACCATGTTGATACATTCGTCCATACGACTTGGTCAACCTTGTGCATGTGAACTTTGACTTGGTGTAACTTGCATGTACAAACTTGAAATTCGATGAAACAAACATCATTGGAAAGGTCCTGACAAGCTCTTTGACTTGACATTTGTTTCATCAAATTTTGAGATAGTTATTTTTTTCACCTTTCTGGATGGCCTCAAGTGCCTGTTTGACCTGTACTTTTGACTAGCTATATCTTGGGCATACAGACTCCTTTTGTGTTAGGAATTGTATGCAAAAAATATCAATTAAATGCAAATAAATATTAAACAGAGGAATGACACAAATAAATAATAACAACAAGAGACAATATTTAACGTGGTTTACCCAAACTTGGGCTATGTCCACCAATAGAGAGTCCAATATTATTATCTAGTAAATCGAACCAATTACAACTAGTAATCCTTGCAACTCAATACCATTGCAAATGCTACAATACAATGTCAACAGAAACCCTAATCCTTAGTCTTTTATTAAGACTTATGTCAGTTACAAAAATACGGTTTTTTTATGTTGCCCCTAGACCCTACAAGGGGCACTGCCCCTTGACCCCATCTTGGGGGCACTGCCTACCTACCCCTTGACCTCATTAAATAATTTGTGGGGAAGCCACACCCATAAAAGTGGGGAAAATTTAACCTCCGAGTCTGATTAGGCTCCATATACCAACATTTTGAGCTCGTTCAAGTTGCGTTGGACTCAGAATTTTGGGCACTTCGATATGGCAACAATTATTGGGGCATATGGGACACTTCAATTTTTTATGTCGAGTATCCCCTAGATCAGATGTATTCTATGGATCAACAATATAAGTGGGAAGAATACTTAACCTTGGTAGAATTTTCTTATAAAAAATTATATCAATCATCTATTAAAATGACACCTTTTGAAGCATTGTACGAAAGGAAGTGCAAAACTCCTATAAGTTGGAATAGGATGGAGGACAGGATCATTTTAGGACTCGAAATGCTTTAGGAAATGGAATAATAGGTAAAGATAATTAGACATAGGCTAAAGGAAGATAATGATCAACAAATGAGCTATGTTGATGCAAAACGAACCCCTAGATAGTTTGTGGTGGGAGAGAAATTTCTCTTGCAAGTGAAACCACAAAAAAGTTCTATCAAATTTGGAAAAGCTTCTAAGCTAGCCCCAAGATATGTGGGACCTTTTGAAGCTCTAGAAGTTATCAATCCAATAGCATATAGAATTTCTCTACCACTGGATCTCGCCAGATTGCACAATGTGTCATGTTTCCTATCTTAAGAAGTATTATACAAACTTTGATCATATGATTGACTAGAATTCCTTGTAGGTACGAGACCTTGGGGTGATCACAATAGAGCCACTCTGACTACTCAAGGTACATAAGTTGTGCTTACGTAATCATGAGGTGGTACAATGTAAGGTCTGTTGAGACTAGTATTCAAAGGAAAATGCCACTTGCGAGGATTATGATGAAATTCTTTAGAAGTTTCCATTTTTTTTTAAAAACAGTTGAGACTATATATAATTATGATTTTAAACTTGAATTTATAAATAATAATTATCGGGGAAGATGATTCTTAAGGGGAGGAGTATGTTACATCTAGTCTAACTTGAACATGTTTATGACAATGAAATTATGGTTGTTATGTTATTTGCAAGTAACTGCTTTTCATGTGAATGTGAAATTGAGGATAAAATAATTGTTTTATATGTCATAAATGTAAATGCAAATTATTTTCTTTTATATGTGAAAATGTATATGATGATGAGATTTTATTTAAACATGTATTTATATACGTCGTGAATGGTTTAACCCTAGTATTTTTGTCAAGTGGTTGCAAGATCGTCAACACTCGAGGGGAAAGGGAAATATCATCAGGGAGAGGACGTGGTTAACAAAGGATCAATTTTATTATCAAACCTTGAGTTAGTGTAAGATAGTGCATCGAAGTCATAACTTGGCCAAAATTAATTTAATATATTTATTATTTAGAAAGTCAATTTAAAATATATATATCAATAATTACCTTTTTAAGGAGATTGCAAATGATTATTAAATATTAAATTAATAATAATAGTTATAATTTTAATACCATCGATCTAAATATGTAAACATATGAAAGGCTTAAAATCAAAAATTAATGGAATGGGAATTGGGAGTCAGTGATTTTGGAGATGGTAATTTCTATTGAGTGCCACACTCTCATGTTTGAAACACCTAAGATCATGGGAAGTTGAGAGGTTTCTTGGTTGATGGTATTGAGCTGTATAATTTAGTGTTTTTCTTTCCTTTTCAAGTTCTTCATTCTTCTTCTATTTGCAGTGTTCACTCAGTCTCTTCTTGGAAATCACTTTGTGTGCATTTTGTGGTATCGTCATCTGGTTAACACTGAACATAAAGCTAGTCTTGCTCCATTTTCAAATCATTCTTTATTCGCCACTCAATTTCTTTCTTTCTAGTTGTGGGGAAACTTTTACATCACCGGTTTCTCTAGATTCATACTCACTCCTTTCTTTCATCTCTTCTCCATCCTTATTGGTGTTCAATCAGTTGTCATTATTGATTTTCTTCTATGGAAGTTGTATGCAGTTGATTCTAATAAATAATTCACATTCCAATCTCTCAGGAGGTGGTGGTTCTAGTTCTTAAATTCTTGTCTCCATCTCTCTTGTTTGAAAGTATTGGTGGCTTCGTAGCTTGACATTTTCTTCAGATGAAAAGAGCTAGGATCTTCGAGTTTGAATCTTCTTATTCAGGAAAGTTAACGTAAAAAGACTTCAATTTTTATTTGCATTAAATATTTCATCTTGTTGAGCATCTAATGTTTAGAAAAGAAATTCTTTGTTCATTCTTTTCTTTTTGTAAGTAAAAAGAAAACAGGGTATATACATGACCATTTGGGGTTGGTCTGTCCTAGGATTTTCTGTAGGAGAACTAAACCTTTATCTTTTCTTGCCTTCAAAATTATCTTTGTCAATGATATAATTCTGAATATGGGTTCATTTTGAAGGATTTAAATATTATCTAAAGAACTTATCCTATCTTGTTAAACTGAATTATCTCCTCTGTAATTAGAAGTTGGTTTAATGCACTTTCTTGAAAATCCTAGCTATGCCGAATGAATTTCTTTTAATATGTATGAAACTTTGTGGTTAAGATATAACCCTAAACTAAGAGGAAATGATAATCAAACCATTCATTGCAATTTAAACATTGAGACAAATGTAATCATGTCGAGCAAGGGTGAGAGTGCTAACAGAACAGGAGTGACAGTAATGATAATGAAATCTTTGGCCAAGGTACTATGCTAGATAAGCATTGTCAACTATCAAGTACCAGATATTTCCCTGGTCAAAGTGATATTTCTAGTTGGAAGTTACCCAAAGTGAAGGATTGATTAGGTGGTATAGGTCCTTGACACCAGGCTCAAAGGCATGATGATAAATTGTGATCCTTGTTGATTACCCTCATGAAGGGATAGGTTTCTTCAGTTGAAGAAATGCGGGAGGCCAGTAGGTCTTCGGATGGGCGGTAAATCCCTTGATGATATTTCTTTTTCCCTTGGATATAGAAGAGTTCTACACAACATTCCAACATGAAGCCATCAAAGCTATATTTTCTTGTACTCATTCTCTCTCTTAAATTTACAAAAATATTTAGCATGTTTATTTCTTAGTTGTATTTATTGCTCTTACTTTAAGAAGGAAAATAAAAGTTGGTTGTTGTTCTTTTGTATTTACAGTTATATGAAATCAATTAGTTGTTGCTTTTCAGCTAAACTGTAAATTTAAAAGTTGGTTGAGAATTTGAATATTATGTATTTATTTAAAACTATTTTTCTTTCTATTTAAAATGCAAAGGAAACCCTAGCATGAAAACAAGTTAGTTACTTTCAACTGAAATTTGGTAGTTAGATTCCTTTCTTAAACAGTAGAATAGTTAGAGTATTACATCTTGAAATCATCAAACCAGCTGTCAAACCAAGTAGCTTTCATTTTCATGGTGCTCAACTCATCTACTTCCTTCCAACTCATTAATACAAGTATTTCTATTGATGTTGGAAGTTCAGAGATTGATGTAATTAGCTCTTTCAAAAAACTTTTCTTGTGTCCTACCTGATCTTTAAGCTCATCCTTGGTTTTCTTATACTTTATCATCCTTGATTTTTTCATATTTTTCACAATGTCAATAAGATTCATCTGTTGGGTCCTTGTTTTCTTACCTAGATACTAGTAGTTGTGATTTCAAAATCCAAAGCCTATAACTCCCTATCATTTTTATCAACTATAGGAGTTGCAATATCTTCCACTAAATCTCCCTCATTAGTGAGCTTTGTAGAGTGAATGGCTCGGGGCTTCTTCTTGGGCTTCACTTTATCAACCACCTTCACCATTTCATCCTAGCTCACTGGTTGAGCCTAAAATTTCTACCTTTTCTCCAAATTCAATTTTAACCATGTAGGAGTAGTAGGCTAAGTTGTTACTTGCTGAGTGCTTGAACGCATTGATGAGGGAAGTGTAGGAAGAACTATTTCTACCCTTTGCTCTAAGGAAGTCTTTTACTGCTCATCTTTCTCTTTCAATAGTCTTTCTTGCTCTATTTTCTCATTCTGAGCTTTTATTTATTCTATCTTCTTCATCTCTAATTCCCTTTGTAGAGCCTCTTCCTCATATTTCTTTCACTATTCTTCCTTTTCATGAGCTAACCACTATGCTGCTTTATCCTACTCAACTTTATTTTGTGCTTCTATAGCTTCCTCTTCATCAGGAGCTAGCTCCTCAACAACTTTCTTTTGAAAAATCTCTAGTATCTCTTTCTATTCTTCCTTTGTTAAAACATCATTCATTTGTGCCTCATTCCATAGGTTCCCCTCCTCAAACTTAGCATCTCATGCCTTAGGCTCTTCCAAAAAATATTCTTGACCTTCCCCTCTTCCTTCCTCAAATAAAGGAGTTTCCACATAATCTAAAGGGACAAGTGATTTTGTTACATCAATAATAGGTGCAACTTATTCAATTGAAGGTACAATGGGAGTGGTATCCTTAGCAAGTATCCTCATGGGTAGTTTTCTCTTCGGGGCACATAGTAGCTAGAGGTTTAACACCCAAACCTAAAATAACTCTCACAATAGTAGCATGATAAGTGACTTTGGCTAGTTGCAAGGCTTCTATAACTTCCTTCATCATGACTTCTTCTATTGCTAGGGCAGGTTCTTCTATATGTGCAACATTTTTCTTCAACCTCTTATATTTCCTTGTTTCAGTTGAAGAAGCAGGTGTTGAAAGGAACAATACAACTGAGAGGGGGGATGAATCAGTTGTCACCAATCTCAATCACAAAACTCAAACAATTATTATCTCCACATCCACTTTATTTTGTTATTAAGTATGAACATGAAATGCAAATAATAGAAATTAATATCAACACAAGAAACACCATATTTACATGGAGAACCCAATAAGGGAAAAACCATGGTGAGGATTAACTCACAATATAAAGTAATTCCAAAACCGATTACAAAGAGGCTCACTGTGAAAGAGCTCACTACCTACAAATAGGACTCACTGTCAAACAAGGAGGGTCAATACTTATAGATACAAAAAGATAATAGAAAAATCCACCATAGAAAATTACACACATCTGCAACTTTAATCAGAGAATTACTGAAAAAATCAGCTCATTGCTTTTCAGAGTCTAACACATTAAAGTATTGTTGCCTCAATTTACTTTCACACACTCTTGCTTCTCACACTTGTGGTATTCTTGATACATAAAATCCATAACATCTCGACTTCTATTTATACCATCCTCAACCTTAGAAACTTTCTCCAAGGTTAGCTACACACACTTCATTTTACAAATTCAAATTAGGTCAGCAACTCAACATTCCTATAGTGGAAGAGAATGAGAGCATACCAAACCAACACTTAACAAAGACCCAAAAACACCATCTTGAATCAATCACATGCTTCCTCAATTGATACTTATCCTTTACTTGATGTGTAAACACCAGGTTGACCATACCTAATGAAAACACAAATGAACTTTCAAGTACACACTTCCACAATGAGAAGAAAACATGTAGACCACATAACATGCTTCACCATACACTGGAACACATCTTAGATTCCTTTAAAATCATCCACAGAAAATGCAACAACCTTCATACACAATACTTTCCATCAGTCCATCTGGGTTGTACAAACACACTCAACAACTCTAAAACTAGTCTTTTGAAGCACCAAACTACGAATGTGTTTGTTACAACACATATAACATTATTATGAGCCTTCTTCTAGATCCACAATACCTGAAACAAACCAATGAAGGACTGGAGAGAAAAAATATTTCTCCCACTCCATTGACAAACAACTCTACTAGACCAGTTCACACACTGGTGAACACAACTTTGACTCTTCATCAAACCAAAAGCTATAATCTAGGATATATCATCCAAAAATTCCCATAAACAACACTTTAGATCCACACAAGCATAAGATCAACACAAAAGAAATGCATAGCACATACCAAAGCACATTTTGAACACACACTCAACTCTGACTTCACTATTTATTAATTTTCTCAAAAGCACTTGGTAACTCATCATATCAACACACCAACTATTAGAGCCTAAAATTTCATGCAATTTTTTTCAAAAAATTAGGTTTCCAATGAATGCAAAATTGATTTCAGCACTCGGAAGTTCAGTTTGAAAATTTGCTCAAATTAGCCACTTTGAATAATCATAATTGGAAGCTCATTCAGTTTCACACAAAATCACTTTGCAAACATGTTCATCTACCATATATGAGTGTGCACACCAATTTATAGCTTCGTATGATCAGTTTTGTCATCATTTCAAAAGGCCAAGTTGAAGGGTTCTACAAAGGTTTGTTGTCTACACAGTAAAATCTATTAAAGTGACCAACTTTGGAGGACAATATTAAGCAACTGAAAGGATTTCATGACAAACCAGTTGGTGCTTTTGATTCTCCCCATCTTAATGTGTATCCATGTCAATTTTTAGAGCTTTAGGACATCATTTGGTATTGTTTTAAAATCAAATCCAAATGGATTTTACACAGTCTGAAGATTGCATTGCCAAAAAAGCTACAAAAGGGTCAACTTTGATGTTTGATATTTTTTGAATGAAGATGCTTGGTGAAGAACCCTCTTGCACATATGTTCATCATGCCTAAATGAGCTAATATCCAAATTTATAGCTTCCCATGATCAAGTTTGATTTTTTTTCGAAAGGGAAAGTTGTTGAGTTTCAGTTGAGTTTGACAAGTGACAGCTTTCAAAAATGATTGAGTAGGCAATGAATTAACAATTTTCAATCTTGATCATTTCATGCCAAACCATTTTGCAACCACATTCCCCTATCATAGCACAACATTCTAGTGCATTTTCGTGACTCCAGGAAAAGTTTTGATCAGCTTTCCACATTTTTCGGAGGCTACTTGACCCATTTTGTCACAATGCAAAATGTCAGAAAACCAATTTTTACAAATTCCCACTTTAGTTTAGAGATAAAGCATCATGAAACTTGATCAATTGGGGTTATATGCTAAGAACTATAATCTTGTAGAAGAGACCTTTGAGATTTTTTTTTGGATTGGATAGCATCAATAATTGGAACTAATGGCATTTACCAATGCCAATTCTTTGAGTTCCATTTGCTAATATATTCATGATAGTAGACATAGAGGAAAAGTCCATTATGAAGCATAGAATGAAGATATTCCATTAGAGCCTTTTAGTAATGATTTTGATAAAGATAAGATGAGTACATGCATGTGCCATAGTCTCATGGAACAAGAGTAGAAGTAATTCAAGAATTTGAAAGAGGAAGGGGGTAGTCTTGTATCATCCCTAACATTTTAGTGATTCTTGATTGATGTTGTGGCCCACCAAAGGGGGTTACATTTCTTCAAAAAATAAAGTATTATATATACAGATAGAAGTTGATTTTGGATATACTCCCCAAAGAAAAAATTTCACACCATGAGAAGTACCCCATCCTCAAATACCATAGGAGTATTTATTATTGCATCTAAATGAAAGTGGTATTCTTGAACTATCGAATCGAATAAATCTTTAAGTTTAAGGAAGACTCCTTGGTGTACATCAAGCCACAAGCAAAGGCGATACTAATTCCTAAACAAAGCAACCAACCAAGGACATGGGAAAATGATAAATGAAGAAAACACGGTTTTTTCTAACACCCTGCAAGCTTCTACAATCACAATGCCATGTATAGAGAGAGAAGGGAAAAAAATTGGAGAGTGCTTCAATAAAATGATGAGGGGCACCTGTCCGACTCATAGATTTAGTTCAATAAGAAAGGATCTGCATTTAATATAAAAGGATTAATCTGTCTTGTGAAGTCTCGAAGAGGCTACTAAAACGGATGATTATTAAGTTACAAATCAACTAGGAAAGAGACAGTTTATAATCTATAGCTTGGGGTGCGTCAATTGATAAATACATTGAGATACATTGAAGGAGATAATAAATGTCATGTGGAAAGAAGAACTTCACACTATTTTAGCGTAGTGGAAATGTGCATGGTGGTTGTTACTATCAAACCTATGTCCTTAGATCAAGGGTTTTAAGTTTGATAGTGAAGCGGTATGGACTGATAAACCATCTGATGGAAATTCAAATTTTTGCTCCTTATGTTTCACTCAGGCCCTCCCTTATGTTACTGGTCTTTCATGGTGTCATTTTTTTTTCCTTGGGTTGAGGTTTAACTTTATTTTCATGTTAAACCCTTGTGTTTTTTTTAATCCTTGGTTAGGATCTATTTTGCTGTTACTTTTTGAGGGGCTCTAAAACATCTTATTTCTTATCGTTTCATCTAGGCTGGGTCCCTTTGGTCTCAAATATTTTATTTCCTCCACTGGGTTTTATTTTCCTAAGTCTTGGTTGGCCCCGAGTTTCATTGTTTACCATCCACCTAGTGATGTCCCCTTGTCCTCTTAATAAATGTTTTATTTTGTAGAGGGATCAATTTCATGCTACTATTGATCAATTTCCTTCAGATATCAACTGTTGCCCGCCATTGGATGATCAGGAATTGCAGGATCTTTATTGATCACGATATCACGGGAGGGCGCCACATGCCTTTTCTGAAGGATGGAATTTATGCGACCGTTGATGTACTGTCGTTTGATCTCTGCCATTCCCCGCTATCCCACGATGACCCCACCACACTGCTTTGGTTAATCATGATATCGTGGGAGGGCACCACGTGTCCTATCTGGAGAGGCCTAGGGGGATAAAGTTTGAGTTACTATCGATCAAGTGTTTTCAAGATCTATGGTCGCCCAACATCGCGTGATCCAAAGTTGCAGGATCTTTAATGATTGCGATATCGTGGGTAGAAGCCACATGTCTCATCCAATGAAGCTGAAAGAATAAAGGAAATAGTGTCCAACCTTAATACATTAAAAGGAGGGTTACTAAAGTGCTCTTAAGATGCACGTGTTTTAAATTGACGGATCTATTATAATCTTGGTGGGAAAGCTGCTCAATGGATAATGATAAGGCTAGTGACTGTGTTGAAGGAACGAGATCATTCATGCTCAATATCTATGGTTTCCTGCCATCGTGTGATCCAAAGTTGCAAGATCTCTACCAATTGCGATATCGCAGGCGACTGCCACGCAGACTTCCTTGGCAATGCATGGTATGGTGGGCCCCTTATTGCCACGTTGGCGACTGTTTTATCTTGTTTTGAAGATGGCCATTCAATGAATTGATTCAACTAAAGGATCGACGGCTCAAATTTGAATCTGCATCAAATATGGTTGGAGCCATTAATGCAGCGCACAAGTGAGCTTTAATGGCGGATGAGACACTTGGTGGCATGATTTGATTGAGATAAAATAAATTCTTCTGCTTTATTTGTATCACAAAGCATCCAAGTATTTCATGAAGCAGTTTTAGAGCTGAAGGTGAAATTGCGAGTCTCTATAGCTAGAATTTGGGATTTTTGTGAATAAAGTCATGAGTTTATTTTCTGTGTCTTTCAGTCATTCTGCACTTGAATTTGGGAAAATATTTGTTGCACTTTTCATTGAGCTTGTTGATAAACGTGTTAGGGCTATAGTTTAACTATAGTTGTGAGAAATTACAGTGTTTTGTTCTTTAATTTCCAATCTCTGGTTAGTCCTAGCTATTTGAAGTGTAACATTGTAAAGAGGCCCTAATTTTCCTGAGATGGCACCGCCAAAGCAACATTCTAGCCAAATTGACTATTTAAAAAAGAAACCTGTACAATGATTTCCTGGATCAGTTGCCCTTGTCAACAAATGATAGAAGGAAGGGATTGGTTCTGATGCAAGGGAAAATCCTAGGGGAAGGGTTAATATACAATTGCTCTAACATAGCCGATGCTAGGGTTCCTCTCATAGGCTTGGAAATGTTTAGATTGTGGTATGGACAGAGGAATTTTCCTCACCCCTTTTCAAATGGTTGGATGTATGATATGGGGAAGCTAGTGGTACCAAATGTGTTCCCTGATGTAGACCTGCTTAGGGCAGTAGCTAAAAGATATGACCCTGTCACACGAGTAATCAGAAATAATGATGGAAGTGTTTTGTTGAGTATTAACAGAGAAGAAGTTCAATAGATTTTTGACCTGAGTGAACCGACTGAAGACTTGGTTCCTATTAATCTTGAGGAAATGGAGCAGGAATATGCAAAGTTGAAGTCTCTTTTTAGAGCTAAGTTGCTTCCACCTCATCTAGCTAGAGCAGGGGGTTCAAGATTTCATATTAGCCCTAGTGACCAAGAACCTTTCAATTAAATTATTTTGCAAATAATTTCTTGGCCACATTCTATTCATTGTGTTAGATTTTGGGTTTCAGTCCTGGTGCGATGATTCCCACACACATGTTCATGGGGGTGCAAATACAAAACCTTAACTTCTTTGTGACATATGACTTTGCTTCTTTCTTGGTTGAGATGATACACGAAGGGTTGTCAAAGCTATAGAAAAATCATACCAGCACTCAATTCTTTTGGTATTCTATGCTGATGCATATATTCTTGTTCAAGAATGTTGACTTCTTCTCTAAAAAGGTGAAATTAAGGCAATCGGTTGATGGAGAAAGATTGCTAGTACAAATATGGGCTACAGATTTATCTTGTAATAAGGAAAGCACCAGTTATATGCAATTTGATAATTTCTTTGCTTCCAGATTGAGGGCTAGACTTATGGTGAATGTACTTAGGATCCCTGAGGAATTACATGATTTCCTCAGGCCAAAGGGGAGGAAGCCAGAATTGAAGGTTTTCCATAACTGGGGTGACATTATCCCATACCCATTCAGTACTATTTTGAGAGTATACGGTTTTGAAGGAACCCCCCATATATTTCCATACAATGTGCCACCAAGAGTGGGGTTTGCAAAAGTTATGTGGCAAATAGGTTGTATCCATGAGGACAACCTCACTAGGAGAGGTAAGGAAACCATTTTCCCTTATTATACAGTCGTGTCCGATTTTTCCTTTTCAAAAGGAGGCTAAGTGCATTTTGATAAATTCTTTGATGATTACCATTTTAGGTGTGGTCAAAAGTTGCAGCATGATCCTAAGGGTTTCTTTGCTCTTTTTAGTCAAAGAATAAAAGTTGGCAAGTTTGTGCATGAATTCAAATCTCCTGAGGAACTGATTCGAAATGAGTTCGACCTAAATAGGCAGGAGTTGAACAAAGAGAAATGGATAGCTTATGATAGGCTATTAGATATTGTGCACAAAATGGATCCCAAGTATGATCCATTGTTGGAGTTCAGTCCATACCATAAGAAAATTGATTTTCTGATGGAGAACTTCAAGGAGATTATGGGAACTTTGAGAACAAAATAGGTAAATTTAGAATTGAGTCTGGGTGTATAGGAACAAGGTGCTAGATCAATTGAAACAAGGCCAGCATACCAACCTACAGAAAGGTTGCCCATCTACAAAAGGAAAAAGGATAGTAGTAGTGATGAAGAAGAAGTGGACAGAAAAGGAAATAAAATAATAAAGTTTCCTTCACAACTAGGTCAAAAATTCAAAGTGCCTAGGGCAATTAAAATCATTGATTTAGAATCATTGCCAGAAGATAGTCCCTCATCACCACCATTCGAGCCAAGCCCTAAAATACAAAGGATTGATCAACCATAGGAGGATCTGATGGATGAAATTATTGTTACTAATCAAGACATGCAGGTTGGTATGCCTTCCCCTCCTAGGCCAGATGAATTGGTTTTATCTGATTTAGATATGAAAGGAAAAAGTGTACAAGATGCAAGAATGGAAGCATGTAAGGAGTTTCTAGATGACAATACATTTGTAAAAACTCTTGTATTCTTGTTGTATACCTTGCAATTTATCCTGTTCTAAATAAGCAAAACAACTTAAAAATGCAAATGATAAAATACCAAGGACACCTTAAGATTAGCCAAAGGAGTGATAAAACAAGAAGGAAATGGATAAAACAAAATAGAAACAATTTCACCTTCGTTGCTATTGATGTCTCCTTGATTGGCCCTTACTTGGAATGATTTTTGTGCTCCTTAGATGATTGCTTGAGTGACTAAATGCAAGATTAGATGTGCAAAATGACTAAATGAGATGGCTAAATGATGGCAAAGGATTGAGGATGCAAATTGGCAGCATGTAGTTATGAAAATCCAAAGTGTTTAAAATGCCCTTAAGGAGGGGGTATTTATAAAGAAACTTGAATTCTCTAGAGAATTCAATGGTCAAGATTGATCCAACAAGGTCAAGATGAAGGGCTATGGTGGGTTGAGAACCCACAAGCCCTCACATCTTGACGTGTGGAGGGTGAAGTGGCCAAGGGGATATGAGATAGAGGTGAGTTGTCAAAAAGGTACATGAGGTGGAGGAAGGACATGCACCTTGGGGAGTGAGGAGATTTCCTCAAAAGGGGATTCCTTGTCCCCAAGTGGGAGTGAAAGGGACATTTGAGAAATTTTGGAATTCCTCAAAAATCTACATGGGAAAAGGAAAGGTGGTTGGGGATATAAATGTGAATTAAACATTCCTAGGATGATCTAGAGAGTAAAAGGTGGGCTCCAAAAAGGTGGGACTTGGTCACATGTGGAGATTGTGACAAGTCCAAGATTCTAGAAGCCTTGGAAGAATGAAATGTGAATTAAAAATTCACATATAAAGGAGGGGAATCTAGGACAAATAAATGTGAATTAAAAATTCACATGGGAAAGGGGGGTCAATGTCCAAAAAGGAAAAATGGAAGAATTGACCAAAAAAGTGGTGCTAGAAATAGCTAATGACTTTGATTATAGTTGTGCAAATACTTGATTATGATAATTAATGAAAGATTAGAGACAAGTGGCAAATGTAGGAGGATGTGACATTAATCTCTGATTAAGAGGATGCACATCATAATCATGAATTAATTAAATTAATTCAGATTAGGGCAAGGTTATGGAGGATGTGACAAGGAGAGAGAAAGTGAGGAATTTTAAATTGATTTTAAATCAAAAAAAGGGAAAAAGACTAAATTAAATAAATTAGCGTATTTATTTAATTTAGAGAGGAATAAGGAATAGGGTAAAAGACAAAGTATTAATTATTAAATTAAATACTTTTCCGATATGAGACAAAAGGTGTAGTATTAATTTAATAAATTAATATTAATACTATAAATGTAAAGGCAGTAAATTTAATCATATGAAAGTGATTAAGTTTGGATGTCCACATTTTTCCCCTTTTCGAAATATTGTTAAAATAACAATGTTTCGAAGAAAAATAAATGTCAGGGACGAAGAAAAGAATAGGGATTGATGCCCCAGTGCTTGGTTTGAAATGGATGGAAGAAAGTGATATGGTATGCCCCCTCGAGAGGGCGGTTGGGGAAGAAAGGAGGGGCCCCAGACGACAACTCGATAGAAAGAAATGGAGGAGACCGTTGGATAGAGGGTGAAAAATTAAGCAACTTTTCCTTTTGAACGAAGTGGATTGGAAGTACTATTTGCAAACGGCGGCTCCAGGAAGTGAGGGATTAGTTGGAGGAATAAAAAGATAAATAGAAGGGGAAAATACCTTTTAGAGAGAAAGGGTTAAAAAGGTAATTTGAAAATTTACCTTAGTCATTTTCACTCTAGCAAGTGAGGAAAGAAGGAAGAAGAGAGAGAGGAGACGGAGCAATCATGCCGCAAGACTACGACACTAAGATCGTGCACTGAGCAGATGAGCTGCGAAAACGATGGACTCACTTCACGGTGCCCCGCAAGGTGAGTACAAAAACCTACATGATTTATTTTGAAAATTTAAACGTTTGTGAGAAGATAGGAAAAAAAGTGGCATATGGGTTTCGTAGGGGGAGGAAAATAAAAAAATGAGTAGGTGTCAGAATTGAAAAAAAAACTTTAAGGGGAATGGGGGTGAAACGTGCCACCATAATGGGGCGTATGCGCCCCGATGGGCGGGGCACATACGCCCCACTGGGGCGGAGCCGCCCCGAGCAGCGGGGTGTACACGCCCCGCCGGGGCGGACACGCCCCGCCAGAGCGGGGGCCACCCCAGCCGCGGGGCGGTTCCACCCCCGCAACTTAGGGCGGATATGCCCCAAGCTAGGCGATAGCCACCCCGGATGGGACGAAGCTGCCCCAAGGGGTGGCCACGCCCCACCAGGGCGGAGCCGCCCCGCAGGGGTGGATACACCCTGCGAGGGCGGTAACGCCCCAATGGGGCTGAGCCGCCCCGCAAGGGCGGACACGCCCCGATGGGGGGAGCCGCCCCAGGGTGGCGAATACGCCCCGCGAGGGTGGAAACGCCCGACGGGGCGGAGCCACCCCGCAAGGGCAGACACTCCCCGATGGGGCGGAGCCGCCCCATGAGGGCGAACACGCCCCGATGGGGCGAAGCTGCCCCAGGAGGCGAACACACGGTAGGAGGGCGTAGAGCGAGGTGGCCCAAAGGAGAGGGGGGAAAGAAAAGAAAACAAGAAAGAGGGATAGGGAAAGGAAGAAAGGAACAGGCTTGATGGTGGGGTAAAAATGAGGACGAGGGGAGAATAAAAGTAAAGACGGTCCAAGGTCAAGAAAATTGTGTACTGATAAATGGTTGATTTGGATGCAGAGTTTAGTGCAGATACGGACACACGAGCGATGGTTGGAGGTATTGATAGCGGCGCTAGGAGTGATGATGGGTATGGATCATGCGGCCTTAGAGCATGCGGGACTATTGTATTTTCTAGAGGTACGAGTGATGAGGGCGCATCGAGCGATGCTGACGGCCCTGATAGAGAGATGGAGCTCCAAGACGTTGACATTTCGGCTACCAATGGGGGAGGTTACGGTGACGCTGGAGGATGTATGGCACATCCTAAAGCTGCCGATATCAGGGATTTTGTTGAGTGATGTGGTGTCGAGGGGGGCCGAGTTGAGGTAGACTATGACAGTGTTGTTTGGGCACGTTGTCCTACCGTTGCAGGGTCAGTAGTTGGATGTAGATGGATGCCTGACAGTGGGAGTACCAGCGTTGCCTTTATTTTTAGCTGGGTTGATTAGTGGTGTATTGCTGTCAGATCATAGCAGACGGTATTGCAATTTGTGGTTCATGGAGCTGATCTGACACATTGTGGAGTGGCGAGAGGGACAGATTGCATGGGGTGCGTGCATACTAGCCCAGTTGTATAGGGATATGCATCTGATTTGTTATCGGGAGGCAGTGAGTTTGACGCACATGACGCTGTTACAGGTGTGGGCATGAAAGCACATTACAGTGACTAGACCAATTGTTGTGCGGGAGGGACGGGTGGATGAGACAGAGCCACTGGCATGGAGATATGGAGAGGGGAGGGGCTGGGTTATTCGTTATAGGTGGGTGGGAGATATGGAGGTATGGAGGAGGATGATAGATGATTTGGAGGAGGGAGACATAGTTTGGCGACCATATATGCGACGACGCTTCAGGGGATGGAGAGAGCAGAATGCGAGACATAGTGGATAGTGGAGATGCACCGGCTGGATAGGGTGTTGAGATAGTTTGGGCAGACACAGGATATTCCTGGTCCGCCAGTGATGCTTCAACGTTTCACCAGAGACAGACCGTGGGGGCGTGCGATTAGCCCCACAACGGCCAGAGCATCATGGGCAGCGACAGTGTAGGTACCCTACCCTGGGAGATATGTGGGAGTAGTAGATGCAGGAGTGATAGTGCGATATGATGGATGGTTTCGCAACCACCTATGGGAGAGGATTACACCTTTGGTGCCGATTGTAGGAGTGGTTGGATTTGGATCAGAGGATGAGTGGCGTGGGGCGAGAGAGGGAGGACATCCAGAGCCGGAGATGGGAGGAGAGAGGATGGAGGCAGTGGGACAGGTAGGTAGGAGGAGGAGGGGGACTAGGGGGCAGCGGAGGAGGGTGAGAGAGGCGATACGACAGGAGAGGAGGAGAGATCCGAAACCGGATGTGGGAGGACAGGAGGGGAGGAGAGATCCAAAGCCAGATGCAAGAGGATAGGATGGGTCAAAGGTAGAGATGATACATGCAGTGGAGGGTAGAGGGGTCCGACAGACTGGTATAGGGGGCAAAGTACGTCAGAGGAGGGTGTTAGTACGGGCGGAGTAGGAAGAGGAGAGATAGCCGGATGGAGGTCAGGAGGAGATGGATGTTAGGAGACAACCAGAGTTGATGGTAGGCATGAGACGACTGATGAGGGTACAGACCGCGACAGAGCATGAGGGTGCCCGATAGGATACGGAGGCCAGGAGTCAGCCAGAGAGGGTGAGGAGTGGGGGTCAGTAGAGGGGAGGGTAGGAGCCTCCCATTGTAGAGATAGGGGAGAGTGAGGATGAGGAGCAGTCAGAGATAGGAGAGCCGAGGAGATTGATGAGAGTGAGGAGGCATGGTCAGTTGCAAAGAGTACGAGTCTATCCTTCCATGGAGGACCTGGGGATCAGCAGTAGCAGGAGGCGAGGGGGAGCGATGATGCTATGGAGACAAATGGCGATGTGCTGGATATAGATGTTTTGGATGTAGAGCCATTAGTAGTGGTTCCTGTCATTTCCTCAAGGGACGTGATTGTTCAGCTGAGAGGTACTGTGGAGAGTCTTCAGGATATGGGTCAGAGGTTGAGGGTGGCAGAGGCAGAGGTGATCAAACTTAGAGTTGAGCTATTGAGAGCACCAGTAGCAGGTCAGAGGATGGAGAGAGTTTTGATGGAATTGCTTTTGAGAGAGAGGGAGGTACTACGGGCTGACATGCAGGGGCTATGAGATGAGTTAGTTGCGGTCAGTTGGGACCAGGATAGACTAGAGGCAGAGACTATTATATTGCCAGCCAGAGGGGCAGCAGTGGGGGTGACTAGATCGGCAGGTAGTGGGCAGCAGGTGGATGATCTCTGGCGGGAGCGAGATGAGTTACAGGACAGAGTGTTTTTCCTAGAGCAGACGGTGGGAGAGATGGGGGCGGTGCGGGAGAGGGAGAGACAGACTAGGGAGCAGGTTCGGACTATGCAGACGAAGAGAGATGCAGCACAGGCGCGAGTATAGGCAGTGGAGGCAGAGAGGGATACAGTGCAGGCGCGAGTTCAGGTGTTGTAGGGTGAGTGAGATGCAGTGTTGGTGCAAGCTCAAGAGTTGCAGGGGGAGAGGGATGGGGCAGTGGTTCAAGCACAAACTGCAGAGAGAGAGATGTTGCAGAGAGGCAGATGCAGACACTGCAGGGAGAGTGGGATGTCGCAGTGGCACAGTGGCAGTCTATGCAGGGAAGTGATGTGATAGGGGGAGATATGCATGGATTACAGAGGGAGAGGGATGTCGCAGCGACCAGAGCGGTGGTTGCCGAGGAGATGAGAGATCGGATGCAGGCAGAGATGGCACAGTTACGCCTATCCCAGGAGGCCTGGGAGTAGGAGAGGAGGATGATTACGAGGAATCTGGACAGGTATCGACATGAGCGAAATTTTGCTCAGGTCCAGGTTGCAGAGAGAGGATAGCATGAGAGAGGCAGGTTTTTGGATGGTTGCATATTATGATGCAGTTCCTGATCCAGCTCAGCAGAGATTCTATTATACCAGGCAAACACTTCAGATGCCAACGCCATCGCAGTCATTGGGGACACAGACCCGTGGTTACAGTGATTCACCAGGGGTTTCACCAGACAAAGGAGTAGGACCTGAGTCTCCACAGAGATCAGATGTGGGGAGTTCATTTGGGAGGTGACAGGCTACTGAGTTTTTGACAGATGCATGATGGACTGTGTAGGATTTACTAACAGAGATCAGAGATGTTCTATATCTCTGGATTTTGTACTTTGTCATGTGATGGATATATGTATGATGGACATGTGACACATGTTATATTATTTTGATATGAGATAGTTTTTATTGACACTGTGTAGTATGTTTCTGTTTATGATGGGTGATTATATGCATGTGTATATGGTATTACTTGTTTATGTGGATGAATGTGTTATTTATGCTCATGTGTTGATTTATTTATGTTTATGATATGAGATGTTCATGTGGATGAGTGGATATATGTATTTATAGAATATGAATAATTTTATTGATGCACATGGTGATGTGTTATGTGTACCTATGGGATCTATGATGATTTATATATATGGATGCCTAGTTGACTTATTTGTCATGTATGTATATGTGTATGATGGGTTTTGTATGAATATTTTATATATGCAGGATGGGATCTATTATGCGTCTAACACTTTGTGATGCAAGTGGTGATGTGTGTATGGACCTAACATGTTGTGATGCAGGTGGTGATGGATAAATGGAATAGTACTTTTGTAATTTTAGAGGAAATAACATACGGCCATAAGTGCCAATAAGAACTGACATGGGAATGGGAGGTGGGTATGTGGTGATGGATGTAATTTGGCATCTGTCAAAAAGTATCAGTATCCTGAGAAGAATGGAAGAGAATGGGGGAAAGTATTTGCACAACCAAAACCATAGGGTGAGTGTTAATGCAATGATTATGAAGATGCAATCCTAACTCAATTTTTCCATCTTTGGAGCACTGGTTTTTGCTATAGCATAAGACACGATTCACCAAGGTATGGAGGACCGAGGTAGATTTGTGTCTAATGCATGAGACAAACACGCCAGACAAGAAGACTATCCCATACCCCAAAGGCACGAAGACCTTGTTCGGGTCCAGTACTGGGATAACCACAAATACAAAAGGATGCCCCAACATAACACAAGACCTCAAGGATCTTGGTGGGTACTATATGGGACAACCAAGAAGATACAATCAAAGAAAAGATCAAGATATGCCCCTATGCAGATTAATCAAAACACACCATAATATGATGGATTATGGCGGCCTTGATAAGTAATGATAGGGAGCTCAAATGGTAAACAAAAACCAAAAGCATCAAAAGATCGTAATCAATGTCAAATGTCCATTGCCATAGGATCAAGGGGATAGATGGAATTGATGAGGTATGTTAGGAAGGATGTAGCCTGATGAGACCTATGATGGATACTAAGCAAAAAGATCAGTATGATATAGGATATTCAAAATTGATTAGATTCGTTGGTATAGGTGGATTTTGTTTGTTAAGAACCAGCGAGATAAAGGCATAGCTTGATATCACAATACAAGGGAGACAAGACACAACCTAAAGACCTAGGGGCTCGGGGGCCGATCAAAGATTAGCCTTGCCTACGTGAAAGCACAGAGCCCTCGTAGTTCATGGAAAAAGACCATGGATAAAGCAGAAATAAGACAATGGTGACTGATGATGAAGGACACAACACATGATAGAAAAATGCCCCAGGGGAGGATCAAATGACCAACCTTGCCTACGTGAGAGTGCAAGGGCAACGTAGTTCGACAAAGGGTAAAAGTGACGTAGGAGGATGAGATCTAGATGGAGACCGACACGATGGATGATCCTATATGATGACACAGACCGACCAACAAAGGGAAACGAAATATATAAGTTCAAAGCGGGATATAAAGAAGCTCAGGATGAGGGATAGGTAAGGTGGGTCATCCAGTGCTCAATCAACAAATACCAAGCGGCCTAGGCTGATGTGGGTGGGGATGATAATGCGAATGAAAGCACAAAATAACTGGGATGTCAGGTAGATAATGATTAAGCCCTCTATGGATGACGCCTATTACTAGGTTTTCACCATCCATACTTATCCAAGGTGCCACCAAGAGGTGGTTTTCTCCATAGGATGGATTTATTTCTCTTTACTATTTTTGGATTTTTTTTTGTCACTTTTTTTATTTTTTTGATCTTTTGATAGGGTAGACCAAGCGGACTTAAGCGTAGAACCTTTTTAGATGGAGAATATTGATAGGTTCATCAAGAGGATTTCCTTCCAGAGTAGTCAACCTGTAGGCTCCAGATCCATATTTGGTAGTGATGATATATGGCCCTAGCCAGTTTGCCTCAAATTTTCCTTTCTTGTCACGGTCTTGCTGAGTGTGCTGATTTTCCTTGAGAACAAGTTCACCAACCTGAAATTGCCTGGCGTGGACCTTTTTATTGTAATGACGTTTGAGATGATTCTGGTATACTTGTAGGTGATCATAGGCCCGTATTCTCCGTTCATCTAGTAACTCTAGCTGTGCAAGCCATGCAATGCAAGCATCTTCTTCGATGATGAGGTTCTTCAAAGAAATTCTCAATGAGGGGAGCTCAACTTCGATTGGAAAGATGGCTTTAGCATCGTATACTAAAGAGAGGGGGTGGCGCCTGTTGGGGTGCGGATGAATGTGCGGTATGCCTAGAGGGCGGGATGATTGTGAAAGTGCCAATCTCATCCAGTGTTATTGACAACCTTTTTGAGGATGTGGATGAGGGTCTTGTTGGTTGCTTCTGCCTGACCATTACCCTGAGGATAATAAGGCGTCGACCAACGATGCTGGATATGGAAGGTATCGCAGAGGTGTTTCATGGCTTGGTTTTTAAATGGCTTTCTATTATCAGAAATGATGGTGGATGGGATACTATATCTGTAGAGAATATGGTAGAGGATGAATTTAGAAATATGAGTATTGGTGATTTGTGAGAGTGGCATTACTTCCACCCATTTGGTGAAGTACTCGAGTTGCGGTGATGATGAATGTATGGCTGTCGGATGATGGTGGGTGAATCTTGCCAATCAAGTCAAAACCCCATTGGGAAAATGGCCAGGGTGCTAGGAGAGGCTGAAAATCTTGTGCTGGAGCATGGATCAAATCTGCATGTTGTTGGCATGGAAGGCATTTCTTTACAAATTCGCAAGCATCATGTTCCAGTGTAGGCCAATAAAATCCAGCCCATAAGATCCTTTTGGCTAGAGCCATACCATTTGAGTGAGCCCCACAAATACCACCATGTACTTCTGTTATTACCATTTGGGCCTCGGTCTCATTCAGACATCTCAGGAGGATTCTGTCATACCCGCGACGATAAAGCGTATCACCAATGATGATGTATCGGGACAAACGATGGATAAAGGATTTACGTTGGTTGCGTGTAAGTTCTGGGGGTATGGTATTGTCACGGAGGTAAGTATATATGTCTTGGTACCATGGGGAGGCGAGACCTACAATATCACACACCATGTCAGTTTCGGGAACATCATATGTAGGGATTAAAAGTTGTTCGACAAGAAAGTCACACTCTGTTCGATCCTTAGGCATGTCAATCAAAGAACCAATAGTGGCCATGGCATCTGCTACTTTATTCTGCACCCGAGGGATTCGGTCAAATTGTATGGAGGTGAAATATTTTTTGAAATTATCCACCATGCATTTATAGGGTAACAGTTTATCATCCTTTATGAGGAATTCATCATTAACTTGTCTGATAACCATCAAGGAATCCCCAAATACTTTCAAATGTGTTATGTGCCACTGTTTTGCAATTCTAAGGCCAATGAGGAGAGCTTCGTATTCTTCCATATTGTTGGTACATGGAAACGCTATCCTGAATGATTTTGGGATGTAGTCACCTTGAGGAGTGACTAATAGAATTCCTGCCCCCGATCCATTATGAGTGTATGAGCCATAGAAATATAACGTCCAAGTTGGCACTTCTGCCACTGTGTAGATTTCTTCATCCGGGAATTCAGTGTCTAAGGGGTAAGCATCTACCAATGGTGCTTCGGCCAATTGATCAACAATAACTTGTCCTTTTATGGCTTTGCACTCTACATACTGTATGTCAAATTCACTTAGGAGCATGACCCATTTGGCCATGTGGCCAATCAAAGTGGTTCTAGATAACAGATACTTCAAGGGATCAATTTTAGTGATTAACTTGATTGGGTGACTGAGCATGGAATGGCGGAGTTTCTGTGTACTGAAGATTAGTGCGAGGCATGCTTTTTCCATAGGGGAATAATTTAACTCATAGCCAACCAGTGTATGACTGATGTAGTAGATTTCCCTCTCTTTGAGTGACCCATCATGTTGCGCCAATAATGCCCCCAGTGCGACTGAGGTAGCAAAGATATAAAGCAGGAGGGGTTTCCCTGGAATAGGCGGCATCAAAATCGGTGGATAAGCTAAATATTCTTTAATTTTATCAAAATCCATTTGGCATTAAGGAGTCCATCAGAAGGTGGAATCTTTCTTCAAAAGATGGGTAAATAGCTAACATTTATCTGCGAGCTGAGCTATGAACCGACGGATGGACTGCATCTTTCCCTGGAGGCTTCTTAACTACTTTAGATTGCGTGGAGGTGGCATGTCCAGGATAGCCTTTACCTTGGCAGGATCAACTTCAATACCTCTGCGAGAGACTATGAAACCCAACAATTTCCCTGACGTGACCCCAAAGACACACTTTTTTGGATTCAGCCGCAACTTATAATGTTATAACTGCTCAAATATCTTTTTCAAAATGGCAAGATGCTCTGCTCGTGTTCTAGATTTCCCTAATAGGTCATCAACATAGTCTTCCATGATGATATGGATGAGGTCATGGAAGATAACTATCATGGCTCTCTTCTATGTTACCCCCACGTTTTTGAGACCGAAGGGCATAACATTGTAATAGAAGGTGCCCCAAGGAGTTGTGAAGGTGGTTTTGTGTTGGTCTTCAGGTGCAATTCGGATCTGGTTATAACCAGAGAAACCATCCATAAGGGATAACATCTTGTGTCCTGCTGTTAGGTCGACCAACATGTCAATATTAGGAAGAGGGAAATCGTCTTTTGGGCAAGCTTTGTTGAGATCCCTAAAATCTGTGCAGACCCAAATGTCTCTATTGGGTTTGGCAGCTGGAACTATATTGGAGATCCATTCGGAGTAGTCAATTGGTCTGATAAAACCTACATCCAGTAACTTCTCCAATTCCTTCTTAACTAACAATGCGACTTGCGGATGCATCTTACGGAGTTTTTGCTTGACAGGCTTGGTGTCCGGGCGAATGTCTAAGTGATGAACCACTAAAGTAGGGTCTAAGACTGGCATGTCTATGTATGACCAGGAAAAGTTGATGATTCCTTCTTGGAGTAGCTGCACAAAGATCGGATACTCTTGTTCAGAGAGTGACTTGGCTACATAGGTGATCTTCAAACTTTCAGCAGTTCCCAAATTAACTTCTTCTGTCTCTTCAATCAGGATAGATGATCTGGCAGATAGCTGAGTTCCCATAAGGGGAAGATGAACATCTCCATCTTTCGGTGCCTCTTCGAGGTTTTCGCCATCAGAGGCATCCTTTATTTTTACTTTTTCCAGGTCAGGAAGTGCATTAGAGAGGTTTTCACTAGATGACCACTTTTTACTTTTCTTACTTTTATTTTTTCGACTAGAGTGTTCATCCTCCCCCAATCCCATAAGGTTGACATATGTGTCCGCAGACATACTGACAGGTGTGGTATTATGTAGGTCCCAATCAATGAGTTCAAGGTAACGAAGGGATAGGCTAATGGTGCAAATGGATAGGCATTCGAACATGGACGATAAGTCAGTGTGATCGACATCATCATATGCATGTATGATGGATTCCTCCTTGGGTATGTCTGCCAATGAGACCTCGTCCATGGTGATACTATGAAAAGTATTAGATGATGTTGCGAGGCCTTTCTGTTTGCTGTCATACCCAATTACTACCTTCTTTGGTAACTGTGGTGTATCAATGGGTTTCAATCACCCTTGTTCCTCTTTACCTAGGCCTCTACCTTGGTAGTTATGTTTTTCCACGAACTTTGTTGGCCACGGATACTTTTCCTGAAAATATTTCTTTAGAGGAGTTTCTGGTTCGGGCTCTTCTCGGTAGACCCATTGGCTTATGTCTTCCTCTGGTGCATCGACCTTGACACTCAGAGATCTGAAAGTGGTAGTAGGAATGTTTTTACTGCTGAAGGTGATGATCTTGTCTTCCTTTTGTGTAGCATGTGAAGGTTGACCATACTCATGTGGTGACGGTGGCATGGTGGCTACATTGAGAGCCGTAGGCATCTCATATTCACCACACCCTTTGTCAATGATCTGGACTCTAGTGACTGAAGGATTAGTGGCAGAGGATGGAGTGGTGATCACGGTGGATGATGGATTGGAGGATGATGACTGGGATGCCCCCATTTCGACCCTAGGGCAATAATGTAAATGGGGAAAAGATGCTTCTAAAGCTCGACAATATTCAAACGGTTGGGGGTCGGCATAGATGGTGATCTTTTATCCATTGACTGGGAATTTGAGGCATTGATGGTATGTGGAGGGGACAGCTTGCATAGCATGGAGCCATGGGCAGCCAAGGAGGAGGTTATATGGTAAGTCCAGATCAAGGACATGACAGATAGTATATTGGAGCACAGGTCCCACTTGGATAGGAAGACTGATGATTCCTTTTGAATTTCTCTCTGCATTGTCATAAGCTTTGATTGTAATGATCTGGTTGCTTAGGTCCGCTTGAGTATACCCTACCTATTTTATGAATTTCAAAGTACATAAATTGAGGGCAAAGCCATTATCTACCAAGACCCTTTTTATTTTATGGCGAGTGACTATGACTTCGATATGCAAAGCGTGGTTGGGATTGACATCGATGTTTGGCATGTCATCTTGGCTGAAATGGAGGTGATGAGACAAAGCCAAGTGTCCCACCAAAGCTTGGAATTGTGTGGGGTCGATGTCATTTGGTACATGGGTCTCCTGTAAGGCTCTATTGAGGATCTCTTGATGTACCGGGGAAGACTTAAGCAGATCCAAAATGGATATATGAGCGGGGGTCTTCCTTAGGTGATCAAGAATGTTATATTGAGAGTTTACAGGAGTGGATTGGATGGGTGCAGAGGCTACAGGGACGGTGATGTGGGCTCGTGATGTAGTCACAGCACATTGAGGGTCTTTGGCTTTAACATGTATCATGGATACTCGGGGTTCCACCTGCTCAATGTAATGAATAACACCTTCATAATTGAAGGGCACATTCTTGTAATTCACATTATTTGTGTTGTTGTTTTGGGGATTACTGTTGGAGGTGCTAGGGCCTTGAGTATGGTTTGGAAAGGCATTTTGATAGATTTGCAGTTGAGCATTGGACGACGAAGGTTGACTGGGGTCAACCTTGATATCTCCTTGATCAATGAGATCTTGGACGTAATTTTTTAAACCCTGACACTTATTCAAAGAGTGTCCCTTGATTCTATGAAAGTCACAATACTCATTTTCTTTAAACCATGCCGGCTTGGGTTTAGACTCATCGAATGGCTTGGTGACAGGGTATGTGATGGGGTAATTGATTTGTAGCAATTTATTAAAAACAACACTTAGGGGTTCACCCAATTGGGTGTATTGATGTTTGGTATTCCCCTGATTCTTTTGGTTTGACTGTTGAGGGGGGTGAGGTGCCCCCTATGGTATGGATATGGCGTTGGGTATAGACTGTTGTTGCTTTTGGGATGCATTAGCCACTTGGACATGTTTGGTGTCTGTCACTCTGTCATTCACCGCATTTTTGTTCTTGTTCCAAAATCGTGGTTTATCTCCAAATGACCTCTCTTTATCATGACTATGTATTTTGATGTGTCCTTTGGAAATAAGGGCGCGTTCAAGGATAGGTCCCTTTTCCACTATCTTGGCGAAAGTGGTGACACAATGTAATCTAAAATTGTAAGCCATGTTAGGATGAGAATTCTCCACGAAAAGGGTGACCATGTCTTTTTCTTTCAGAGGATTTTTCATTCCACTTGCTAATGTACGCCACCGCTGGAGGTAGCTGGTAAAGGTTTCACCATCACGTTTCTCTTTTAGGAGATCCAAGGTGTCTGTATCCTTCTGCAAATTGAAATAGAAGTAGGATACAAACTTCTCTGATAAGTCTACAAAAGTTTTTATGGACCCCTTTTCGAGAGTCATGAACCAATCTAGGGCATGGCTTGCTAGGCTTCGTGGGAACAAGCGCAAGAGATAGTTATCACTATACATGACTTCTTGACACTGTGAATAAAACTCCTGCAAGTGAGCCTTAGAGTCTTTGTCTCCCTTGTATTTGTCAAATTTTGGAATCTCAAAATTTTTAGGAAATAGGATCAATGAGATGGAGAGGTCAAATGGATATGGGCATATATCTTCAAATTTAAATGATTGTTTTGTAGCCCCGGCTTGAAGATCCTTAAGTGCAGCTTTGATTTCCAACAAATCCGAGTTAGCTGGCGGTGGGTTGGGGGGATACTAATGATAGAATGATGAGGGATCCTGCTGAAAGGGCATTGAATTGTTGAAATGCGGGTTTGGATGATTGGATGATGACATGGTTTGCTGGTAAGATGGGGGATTCTATTGATACGAGGGTTGTCGTTGTGGGGCACAATATGAATTTGTTTGGTAAAAGTGTGGGGTAAGTTGCTGAGGAACTTGGATGGGGCATTGCGTGTTGGTTTGTTGGTACTGAGGGTATTGTTGTGATTGTTTGGAGGTCATATAAAGCGATTGTTGGGGAAATGGCTATTGGTTGTTGTTGTGGCGTCAAGTGTTGTATGGACTGAGGTGGGATATTATGTTGTGGTTGAACCTTTGGACGCAAAAGGGACGCGAGAAAGGGAGATATGGTTTGGGCAGTAGGTTGAGATGGATTGCCTTGTGATTGGTAGGATGGTTGTTGTGAAGAGGCCAAAGCATTGTGTATAAGTTGTTGCGGATGAGATGGCGGAGGTAGCGTAGGCGTATTTTGTAAAGGGGGTTGTTGGATCCCGCTCGGGGTGTTTAGCTGGGGTGTGCCTTATGGAGGTAATTGAGGTGGAATGGTAGATTGGTGAACTTGTTGAGGTGGTATGTTGGTGGTCCCAGGGGGTGGATGCGATGTGGCAAAGGAGGTGCCCCCAATGTTGACTGGAGGTTGGTTGGGAGGAAGGGGTGTTGTTAACGTTAATGGAGGAGGTTGTGGAACACTTTGTGGCATGTCGTAAGCAAAAGGATTATTGGGATCAGGCACTTGAGGTCCACCTATAGCTGAGGTCGAAGCATGTGGGGGATAATTAACCTGATAAATAACATCATTGCCAAATTTAGGTTGATGCCAGCCCTCGACTCGAGGAACATTGGAGAAGTATGAACCTTCGGGTGCATTTTGGGACTCTTGGAGTACGTTAAATGGGGCACCCCTATATTTGGACAAGTCAACATTGGAAGGGGGTTTAACACCCTTCTCAATTAAATGGGCCAAGATTTCTTCCCCATGTTTCTCAAGCAAATGATTAGTCATTTGCACATTGGTGGGATTACTAAAATGTTCCTCAAGTGTGAGTTCAGGTTGATTAACCATATTCTCTTCTCCATGTGGCGAGTTATTCTGATTCTTAGTGTTGGAGTGTGATGAAGTACCATTATGAGGATCGTGAGAGATGTTGGTACCCTTGTTAGGATCTGATAAGACATTGATTGTGTTTTTGGGATCTTGAGGGTTGTTTGATTGGGTATTTTGAGCTTGACGGTCGGCCATTTTCTTTGCCTGTGAACGGGTTTGAACAAGCATGCAAATGCGGGATGAATAGATTAATGCCTTTGTTGAATGATTTGATTGTGATTGGATCAGGTGTGATTTTGATAGGATTTGGATGTTGATTAGATTTTGTTGGGATATATTGGATCGGATTGGATTTTGATTGGATTGGATTTGGATTGGGCAAGATTGGATTGGACTGGATTTGATTGGATTGGATTTGATTTGATTGGATTGGATTTGATTGGATTTGTTTGGATTTGAATTGGATTGGATTGGATTTGAATTGGATTGGATTGGATTTTATTGGATTGGATTGGATTTGATTGGATTGGATTTGATTTGATTGGATTGGATTTGATTGGATTTGATTTGAATCAGATTGGATTAGATTTGGATTGGATTTAGACTATTGGATGGGTATGGTTGGATGATGAAAGATGTGAGAGAGAGACCTTAAACTTGATCACGTGAGGTTACCCTTAGTGACCCTAGAGCTTTGGTTGATTAAGAGGATGATTACGACACCGAATCCACCTTAAGATAGGAATGGATTGATTGGGCCGAGGATGATAACTTACAACACCGAATTCACTTCAAGATGGAAGCGAATTGATTGGGGTCAAAGTTAAAGACTAACAATCAAACTCAAATGCTATGGTCAATTTGGGTAACCACTTTGTAAAGCAAGTTTAAGGATAGTTTGGTTATGAGTGGTGTTTGGAGATGCAAATGGTAAGAAATTATTGGTGGATTAGGGAGAAATTAGAATGAACGGGGGATTAAGGATAATCGTGGAGAATGTATGGGGATTTAGAATGGTTGAATGAAAGTTTGGAATAATGGGATGGAGGTTTAAAATGGTCAAACGAGGGTTTTTTGAAGGTTTAAAGTGACAAAATGAAGGCTTGGGATAATGAGGTAATGGTTGGGAATTGTTAAATGAGGGTTTAGAGGCTAAATGGATGCAAATGGGGTGATTTCGGGTGTTCAGGAGGGAAAATTTGCCCTTTTGCAGCAAACCAACGGCGTAATCACCTTTCTACGGTAAAACAGGGGCGTAATCAGCTTTTTACGGTAAAACAGGGGTGTAATCGCCTTTCTATGGTAAAACAGGGGCGTAATCGCCTTTCTACAGTAAAACAAGGGCATAATCGCCTTTCTACGGTAAAAAATAGGGGCGTAAACGCCTCACTATGGTAAAACAAAGGCTTGGTTTGATGCAAATGACTATGGCAAGGACTTTTAAAATGACAATGATAAGGCCAAATCGTCAAAAGTTCACTGGTTTCTCACAAGAAAACACTCTCAAGCAAATACAACCCTATGATTAGTGTTAAGGGTATGGCCAAAGTGGTCTTAATCTAGGATGCAAAAGGTATCTAGGGATATACTCTCGGTACATGAGGCACAACCGTGAACACCAGCCCGTCACAAGCGTGAGTCAGGAACCCCAGCGAGATACTGAAGGGCTCAGACCAACTCTTCATGTCTATCTAGGTATCACCCTAGCTTCGACGCTCCACCAATTACGATGTGACTAGATTGGGGTACAGCTTTCGCTCTCCCCCCTTTGTATACCTCGTCGGTACGTGTGGTTGGAATCGTCCCTTGGGGTGATGAAATCCCCAAGCAGGTCCCACTATAAAGAAAGCACCAACCGTTTCCCACTACTCCCTAGGCTCACATGAAGTGCAAGGGGAAAGCGAAAACAAGCTAATGCTCCCTTTGGGTAACACAAAAAGACAAGCACAACAAGCAATAAATATTACTCCCTCTAATTAAACTATGTTCTTAGATTAATGCAAACAACAAGGATAATTTAAAAAATTTGAGCAAATGGATAGCCCTGCAAGCAAATATTAGATATTTTATCCTACTTTCTCCATCAACTTCACAAGAATATGCTACAAAAAGTTAGCAAAAAACACATGTATCCTTGCAAGAACAATGTTAAATGAGAAAATAGCAAAGAAATCCGAAGCCAAGATAATAATTTTACCTTCCAGGGGCGCAGTCGCCCTTCTGCAGCAAAACAGGGGCGTAATCGCCCCACTACAGTAAAAACAGGGGCGTAATCACCTCCCTATGGTAAAAACAGGGGCGTAGTCGCCCTTCTACGAAAAAGTGAGCACAAATTTTAGTCCAGGGGGCGTAATCGCCTTGCTGCGGTAAAGTGTTAGCACAAAAACAACTTTCAGCCCAAGAGGGCGCAGACGCCCCACTGCAGTAAAAGCGTTAGCACAAAAACAAGTTTCAGCCAAGGTGGGCGCAGTCGCCCTTCTGCAGTAAAGTGTTAGTACAAAAAAAAGTTTCAGCCAAGGTGGGCGCAGTCGCCCTTCTGCAGAAAAGTGTTAGTAAAAAAAATGATTTTCAGCCCAAGAGGGCGCACACGCCCCACTGCAGTAAAATGTTAGCAAAAAAGTGATTTTCAGTCCAAGAGGGTGCACACACCCCACTGCGGTAAAGTGTTAGCAAAAAAAGTGATTTTCAGCCCAAGAGGGCGCACACGCCCCACTGTAGTAAAAACAGGGGCGTAATCACCCCACTACGGTAAAAATAGGGGCGTAGTCGCCCTTCTGCGGAAAAGTGTTCGTAAAGAAAGTGATTTTTAGCCCAAGAGGGCGCACATGCCCCACCGTAGTAAAGTTTTAGCAAAAAAAATGATTTTCATCCCAAGAGGGCGCACACGCCCCACTGCAGTAAAGTGTTAGCAAAAAAGTGATTTTCAGCCCAGGAGGGCGCACACGCCCCACTGCAGTAAAAATAGGGGCGTAATGGCCCCACTACGATAAAAATAGGGGCGTAGTCACTCTTCTGCGACGTGTTCCTGCAAAAACCTCAACAACAGCGAACGTAAAGTATAGGAACCCGTTTGTGGGTCCCACCAGGCGTGCCAGAAATGTATACCTTAGAATTTATCCTATTCTAAATGTGCAAAACAACTTAAAAATGCAAATGATAAAATACCAAGGACACCTCAAGATTAGCCAAAGGAGTGATAAAATAAGAAGGAAATGGATAAAACAAAATAGAAACAATTTCACCTTCCTTCTTGTTGATGTCTCCTTGATTGGCCCTTGCTTGGAATGATTTGTGTGCTCCTTAGATGATTGCTTGAGTGACTAAATGCAATATTAGATGTGCAAAATGACTAAATGAGATGGCTAAATGATGGCAAAGGATTGAGGATGCAAATTGACAGCATGTAGTTATGAAAATCCAAAGTGTTTAAAATGCCCTTAAGGAGGGGGTATTTAGAGAAATTTGAATTCTCTAGAGAATTCAATGGTCAAGATTGATCCAACAAGGTCAAGATGAAGGGCTATGGTGGGTTGAGAACCCACAAGCCCTCACATCTTGACATGTGGAGGTGAAGTGGCCAAAGGGATATGAGATGGAGGTGAGTTGCCAAAAAGGTACATGAGGTGGAGGAAGGACATGCACCTTGGGGAGTGAGGAGATTTCCTCAAAAGGGGATTCCTTGTCCCCAAGTGGGAGTGAAAGGGACATTTGAGGAATTTTGGAATTCCTCAAAAATCTACATGGGAAAAGGAAAGGTGGTTGGGGATATAAATGTGAATTAAAAATTCACATTCCTAGGATGATCTAGAGGGTAAAAGGTGGGCTCCAAAAAGGTGGGACTTGGTCACATGTGGAGATTGTGACAAGTCCAAGGTTCTAGAAGCCTTGGAAGAATGGAATGTGAATTAAAAATTCACATAAAAAGGAGGGGAATCTAGGACAAATAAATGTGAATTAAAAATTCACATGGGAAAGGGGGGTCAATGTCCAAAAAGGAAAAATAGAAGAATTGACCAAAAAGTGGTGCTAGAAATAGCTAATGACTTTGATTATAGTTGTGCAAATACTTGATTATGATAATTAATGAAAGATTAGAGACAAGTGGCAAATGTAGGAGGATATGACATTAATCTCTGATTAAGAGGATGCACATCATAATCATGAATTAATTAAATTAATTCAGATTAGGGCAAGGTTATGGAGGATGTGACAAGGAGAGAGAAAGTGAGGAATTTTAAATTGATTTTAAATAAAAAAAGGGGAAAAAGACTAAATTAAATAAATTAGTGTATTTATTTAATTTAGAGAGGAATAGGGTAAAATACAAAGTATTAATTATTAAATTAAATACTTTGCCGATATGAGACAAAAGGTGTAGTATTAATTTAATAAATTAATATTAATATGATAGATGGAAAGGCAGTAAATTTAATCATATGGAAGTGATTAAATTTGGATGTCCACACTTGCAATTGGTATGGAGGATTCAAAATATGAAGAATATCAAGATAAATGTAAGAGGAGAAGAGAACTAAGACCTGATAGGTGAGACCAAGAAAATGATGAGGAAGTAAAAGCTGAATTAATGGAAGAATTTAAGAACATCACTCCTGAAGAAGGAAGAAAATTGGTGAGTCAGGCTGGTGTATTGATTCTACCTAAATCAGACATTGCAGATGTTGTAGCATTTAATGCTATTTTGAAGTCCAAGCATCCTTTACAAGACTCTGAAGAGGAAGTCAAGGAAGCATTGCAAAATTCTGCCTTCAGTGAGGAATATGAAACTTTGCAAATTTGGGCATTGGTCCCCCAAGGAAGAAAGCCAAATGTTACAGATATCAATCCAAATTTCAGAGGAGGATTAATAATAAAAAGAGCTTCAGAGACCTCAACCACCGAGGCTACTAATTTGACTGTGAATGTGGCCAAATTAGCCCAAAAGACTGCTGAAAGGGAGGAGGCTGAAAAGAAGAGCCTAATGGAGAAGTATAACCTCTTCATTGAGGAATCCAACAAGATGTAGTAGAAGAATGTTGAGTTGTAGACTAAGGTTGAAAGGTTTAGGTATAATCAGATTGGGGAGACATCAAGTGCTCTGAGAACTAGTACATTACCTTCCACAGTAGGTTCAGTGCCTCCTGCTTCTCCAATTGTTTCCATAACAGGGTCTCCCAGTCATAATCCTTCCTTCACCCCTTCTCTAGAGGAAATTGATGAAAAAATAGAATGCTCTGTTGATCCTAAAAAGAAGCAGCTCTTGCAAAGAATTGAAGAAATGCAGACATCATTAAAGGTAAGTGAGGAGGGATCTCTTTCAAAGAAAAAGGAGATTGTTACTGCTATCTTGATGCATTTAAATGAAAAGGTTGATAATAAATTGCTATCTATACATTATTTATATTCTTTGTTGTTAGATGCAATCAAGAATATTGATAGGGATCAAGAGGTAGTGATACCATTGATTGAAAATTGGATCCCTAGGGGCAATGATTTGGATGTCATGTATAAGGCCTCAAGGTTTGACATAAATAATAGACCCCAATCATTAAATCCTACTCAAGTATTAGTTGAGTCATCGCAGGGTTTTCAAACCCTACTAGATGACTTGAGTAGGAAGATTAGGGAGTTGGTAAAGAATTTCAATGATTGGGGTAACACATTGTTACCTGATATAATTGATTAGCAGGGGAAAATCAGGTCACTCCAATAATAGCAGGATCAAGCAAGTGAAGTCATCAATGATCAGATTAAATTAATTTGTGATGAATCAGATTATGATTTGTTGGTGAGTTGTATGGATAAGATTATTAGCACTGCCTCATTTTTGGAATCTTTTAAAAAAGATGCAAATCAGGTAGCGATAAAGTACACACGTTATAATGCCAAGGTGAATGAGGTAATTAATTTTGATTGGCCGACTGATGAAGAATACCAAAAATGGGTAACTAAATATTTGATTGAGGAAGAGTAAAAGGAATGGACTACTAACAGGTGGTAAATCAAATGATGTGGTTACAACGACTCCAGTTTTGCATTGATGGAATTCTCGGCGTGGGTTTCTTTTGCTTTTTGTTATTGCATCAATTTTCCTCAGCTGACATGATGAACAATAATATTCTCTAGGGTGATGGTTGTTGTAACAATTTTTGGAATATCACTAGGTGTGTCAATTGGCTGGTGACATGTGTACTTTTTGGCTCGATGCTTGTTTGCTCCTTGATTTTCTATAAGATGGATTTCAAGGCCAGAAGTACGGGTTAGCAAGTTAGATAATTTTTGGGTCAACTCTAGGTGAAGTTGCAGAGAAAATTTTAAAGTTTGATGGTTTTAGAGAGAAATGCAATTTAGGTTTTGAGTCATTCTATAATAGGTTTTGAGTTCATGGGGATTTAATGTTGTATAATAGTACTAGCATTTGAGTTGAAATGATAAATTCAAACTCATGTCTCTCCACTATATATGCATATCTGAATTTTGAATAAGATGACTAAGGGTTGTTTCATTCATCTCACTGTTGTGGTGTGTGTGATCCTTATTTTAGCTTTAATTCAAGGAACTAATTAAAATGTTTGAATGGGATTATAGGTGGATATGTTCTGTATAAGTATTTGATAAGTAGTATTGGGTTAAAATGCATACTGATAAATTTGTAATACAATATTGTCAAGGATCTTATATGTTATGTATTAAATCTGTCATAAACCTCTAGATGCTTATGAATTTGACTCCTCCAATCGATAAATGGCACAGATCTAAGTTGTAATTATCTGTATGATTTAGTATTTGTTTGTCTTTTCCTAGATCTTGCTACAAATTGCAAATCCATGACTATCTTATACTATGGATTGTGTTTAGTTATCTCACACTCCAAGTAGTTGATATTATCAATGAACAATCGATTCTATTTGATATTATCCTATCATGTTGAGCTATTAAGTGGGATTATTTGTTATTATTAATGTTGTTTATGATAATGGTGTAGAGGTTGTAAACACATTAGGGGATTACCCTCCTGGGTCTTGCAGAGCCTGAAGTGTAGGAGGCTTGTTTAAAGTCCTCGTCAGTTGGTCCAGGTCCTTTGAGCTGCCCTTAATTGGACTTGGAAATTCCATAGATAGATTAGAAGACCAACCTGGTTACATTGTAAAAAAGAACCAACAAAATGGTGAATCTACTGGGGAGCTAATTTTAATATTTCTTGTCAGTGTGTTGGTTATCCATTTTGCATAGAGTTGTCATAGTATTTTTGTGATTTGAAGGTTGAGCCTATAATTCGGTGTTAGGTTTGTCCACTTCTTTTTTCATAAGTGTTAAGAGTTATGTTGTAAAGCACTTTTGTGTGTTGTCAGTACAAGGTTCCAAAGGTTTTCATTATCCACCACGTGTCTTTAGGTATTTGATATTCCCAAGAAAATTTGATGGTGACTCTGAAGTCTCTGCACCAGTGTGCATTTTATTTTGAAAGGTTTATTATAAGTGGAAAAAACTTGTGGACTAGTATGAAGAATGAAGAACACCAAGTCATTCATGAAGAATCATCCGAAACAAAAATTGGAAGGTGAACTTCCCAAAATGAAGAAGAAGGATTGGATAAAGAAAAGACAAAAATCTAGTAATGTTTCTCCCACATCACAAGACTCTATACACCAAGGTACAAGTAAGCTTTTACACCCTGTCCCTGAGAATCTTGAAGAGGTGTCTAGAAATTCTAAGTTAGATAGTGGTGGATTTTTTGATTCATTATTTAATACACCAGTTCAAGAAGATGTGATATGTCAAGATAAAGGGCTTGTTAGTGTCAAATATGTTGAAAAGAGAAGAGGCAGGAGTAGAAGTCGAAGCCATCACAGAGAATGCACCAGTGATGTGCCTCCTCCTCCTGCTGAAAATGATGTAAATCCTTTATTGTCTGAACATGTACTACAAGAGGTCAATCTAGTAGACCTAGATGATATGTCAAGTTCTGATGTGACTTTTCCTGACCCTGACGATGTTTTTGGAGACATTAATTCTTTGAGGTGGGAAATCCAAAAGCAAGCTGAGCTCAAGAAGAAAAGAGAAAAAGAAATAGAAGCAAAATTGAGGGATGTTGTGATTGAAAGGGATAGGTTGATGAGACAGTTGGCAAAAATGAAGCACCTGAACCACGAAGAACCTAAACTAGGTGTTGAGGGTCCGATTGTACGAAAGACTGCTAATAAGGAAGCAAAACCTGTGTCTAAAGAAAACCCAGTAGGCCACATTAATGTCCAACCCAAACCTACCGACCCAAAACTCTCAAATCCTATTAAGTCTCAACCGAGTAATACAAACCTTTTAGCTTGTCGTGGATAAGGGAAAATAAAAGGTTGAGGGGACTAAAATAAATGAGAAAGTGACTCCCCATTAAAATCAACGAGATCTCTAGCCACATGTGTCATTTCAAACAGAGTCTACCTTAGAAAAGCCTAAGAAGGAGAGTGAGGCTCTGGTAGAAGAGTTGGAGAGAATAGAGATTGAGGCTGCAAATGCAGAAATGAAGAGGAAAATAAGTTTCCTAAAGATGTCAATCATGGATGAGGCTACATAAGCTGCAACTTCATCAAATCATCAAGATGTTTTAAAGGGCGGTCCTAAAACTAATCCAAACCCCACCATAAATAATTCTATCCTGAAGACTCATGCAAATAGGTCTATAAATCCAAATCAGGATGGTTCTAAAGTACAATATTTAGGGTCTGGTGTTGATCCTCAGATGAATGAAGTATTATTTCAATGACGAACTATATAGTTGGAAAGGTATAGGCCATTATTCTTTGATGGTATCCTTGGTTATCCAAATCCCATCCCTGCTGACTTGAGAGAAAAGATGAATAAGTTTGCTAGCAATCATGTTGTAATGGTAGAGGAACACTTGAAAGCTTTTATAGATATGCTAAATGATTATGAGGTAGAACATGAAGATGTTGTAATGAAATTGTTTGTAGAATATCTGGTAGAAGATGCGAGGAATTGGTATAGAGGTCTACCTAATGCTAGTATTGGTTCATGGGATGAGTTTGAAAAGTGTTTCAAGGAGCAGTATGGTGATAAAACTAATGCTAGTTTTATGTTAAATGAATTTAATAACATCAAGAAGTCATTGAATGAGCTTGTAACAGAGTTTAATTTGAGATTTTAGAAAGCAATGTATAAATTGTTTTAGGTTTTGAGGCTTGATGAAAATGTTTGTTTAACTACGTATTTCAATGCTTTTGATGCTAAAATGGCCTATCTCCTCAGAGATAAGGACCCTCAGACTATGAGGGATGCATTTAGAGTGGCTATAAATATTGAAAGTAACAGAAGAGATTCTAGGAAGTATGGTAGGAGAGAAGAACCTACACTCTTAAAAATTCTAAGAATAAGACTGAGAAGATTCTGGCTGCAAAGCCTAAGGATGATGAAAAGTGGGAAAAGGTTTACAATACTTTGAAAGACATAAAGCAAACTGTTTCTAAGCAAGAGAAGGGTATAGGAAATGCAAGGAAACCTTATAATAAAAATGATAGGCAGCTCAAATTGCAAAATTATCCTTATAATATAGATTGGAAAGATGGAAAACCAATCTTGCCTATCCAGAAGCCTAAAAATGATCAGCATACACCAGACCCCATGTAGAAACATTCAGTGAATCTAGTACTAGATAGACCATGGTGTGAAGTGTGTGAACATCCACATGATCAAAATTATTGTGGTGTTGCTCAGTTGCTTGTTGTTGAGGAAGTGGAAGAGGATGTTCATGATCAAACATCAGAATATGAGCAGGATGATGTAGATGTTTGTATGGCTAGATCATACATTGATGAGGCAGAATGTTCCTCTGATGATGAAATACAAGAAGTTGATGTGGATAATCAAAGGCAGAGAAGTGAGATGTATCATCATCAGGTCTTTTCTAATGAGAAAGATGATTTTGATCATAATAATTGCAATATGGAATAGGATGAAGATTTAGTGTCCTTAAGGAGACCGTTAGAAGAAGAGATTGCAGAATTGACTGAGGAAATGGCTGCTCAAATGAGAAGTTCACTTCAATTGAGAAATAAAACTGTGGGTGGTGAACAGGGAAAACCTATTGCCATGTTTATTAAAGAGAAAAAGGCTAAAACCAAAGGTATTAAGGTTGACAACAAAAGAGATGTTGTAAAATTCAAAGAGGTTAAGAATGATAAGGTTTGGACAAAAAAGAATGAAACCCCAAAGCCTCAAGAAGATGTACCTTCATCACTAGTGAAAACTAAGGTGATTACAAAGGTAGTTGAACCTGTTGCAAAAGATAAGAAGCATAAGAAGCTAGGAGGAAGTAATCAGCACAAGAAAAGGGAAAACGATGAAGGTATGATGTCTAATCTGCCTAAATATACACCTGTAGATATGTTTCATGTGATTTATCAAGTTAAAGTAATTGTACCTTTGTTAGAAATGATGAGAATAAATGAACACAAAGAAAAGACAATAGCCTTGATCATAGATGTTGCTGGTAATAAGACTAAACAAGGAAGTGGTAAAAAAGTGAAGGATAAAGAGAAAGAAAAGGAAGTGGAGGGAATTGTGTCACAAATTCCCCCTATGTATTTAGGAAATTCTATTAACATGTGCCTTGAAAAAATAACCCCTTTTTTCTTAAGTGTGGATATAAATTGGAAAACTTTAAAGAACTGTATGATAGATTCAGGGGCATCAAATAATGTCATGCCGGTCAAAATAATGATGGCAATGGGATTGATAGTAGATACTGCTCAAGGTAAATTTTATGCTATGGATTCAAGAGAAGTGCCAGTTATTGGAACTATCAGAGCATTGCCTTATAAATTGACTCAGTACCCTGACAAATATTTAGTCATGACTATATTAGTCGCAGACATCCCACCTCATTTTGGAATGCTTTTGTCAAGAAAATGGAGTGCATCAATGGGGGGTAACATGCAATGTGATTTTTCATTTGCTACTTTCTCCATTGATGGTAAGGATGTCAAAATTGAAAGAGAATCAAAAGTACCTCATATGATTGAGCATGTCCTAATTGAAAATATGACATGTTTTGTTGACAGTGGTATAGATGAGTTCAGGGTTGAGGAATTTTCTAGCAATTGTGATAAGCCTATTGCATTGATTGATACAAAAATAAAACAATTGTCAAAATCTGATGACTTGTGGACTATGTATTTTGATGGTGCAAGTTCAAAGGAAGGCTATGGTGCAGGTGTAGACACTTAAAAATGACCTAGGCCTGCAAGCTCTATTTTTACCACTTTCGTCCTACCATAATTATGACATTTAATTATGTCCTTGGTCCACATTCGACTATTAATTAAATAATTCATTATTATTTAATTAATTCATGTCTCTTATATTCTTCATGATTATTAAATAAATAAATTATATGTATTTATTTGATACGTCACTAAGGGTCTATTATCTTCTTACAATTAAATAAATTTCTTAATTTATTTAATTTCCTTTATTCATTTATGTCTTCTCGATTATTAAATAAATAAATTTTATTTATTTATTTAATATGTCACTAATTCTCATAATTAAATGAATTTATTAATTTATTTAATTATTGGTCATAATCCTCTCAATTAAATAATTATCTTCAATTATTTAATTGCCTAATTTAACATTTCTCTCATTTTAAATTAATTAATTATTTAAAATGATCTCACTTTATTAACTGTCAAATCATTCTGTAAATAATCTGAAAATCGATTATTTATTATCGCACAAAATCCATATTTTGAATTAATTTAATTTAAAATGGTAATATTCTTCCAAAAATCAAGTAATTGAGAAAATTATTGATTTTCCAAATCTGATCTTCAGTTCAACTCTTATCTTCTTGATTTTTTGAATCTCACAAATCAGGCAGTCTTTATCTTCTTGATTTTTGAAAATCTTTATTTTTCTAATTAATTATCTCATTTATTCTCCATCGCCAATTTGATTTCCTCAAATGACATCTCGACCACTCATTTAATGATTTTTCCCTAACCCTAATTAGGGATTATCACATTAAATCCTGTCCTCTGATTTTAGGTTTATGTCAAAAGTTGATCTCATCCATCCATTCAAAATTGCATTTTCTATAAAATGCTATTTTGCTCACATTTTTAGCGGACACACATGAATTTCGTTATTCTGAGGCATTAATGCTTAGAGTTATTTGGCATTTTAGAATCATTTTGTCATTGGCATAGGCATAGTATTTATTTAAATCCTTCAAGGCTTGTGTAGGACTTAGTCTTTATTTTCAAACTTGCTCGTACATTCGATCTGAGGGCAACACAACAATCAACAAGTTAGAAGGTGCTACAAAGATGAATCATGGAAGCTTCAGCGATTGACAAGTATAATCGTTTCTTCTTTTAGTTTTCAATGTACTTTGTAGTTCTTTGGGTTTATATGCTTTAATGATTTGATAATCTAACCTAAAATTTACCGTTAGATACATTGGTGAACATGACGCATTTATTTTTTTCTGTAGTTTCCATACGGTTTCAGTTTTCTATGTTTTTTTTGTAGGTACAAGTACGGAACACCACATTTTTCTTTTATTGTGCCGCATCCAATGTGTCACAATGCATTCGCAGAGGCAAACACCACAATGACTCTGATGTGCTGCAATCAAAGTCTAGAAAGCCACATCTAAACTACCGAGCCGCATTTGAAGATCCAATCGACACATTTGCCTGTTAGACCACAACGCAGGACCGAGCCGCATTTGCAACATAGAGTGACGCATTCACTCTGTTGTGATGCATTTTCCTGGTAATATTCCTTTTCATTTTTTCTTTCAGGTTCTCCGAATTTCTTTTGGCATTCTAGTTTTATTTTTTGAATTCTACCTAGAATAGGTTTTTGTGTTACTAATCTTCATTTACAGCATGTGGCAGTTACATTTCGTGGGTCCAAGACTGGTGGATAAAACTCCTAACTTGTGGTTTTGTAGGTTCGAGTGTCGAAGACTCACTTCCAAACATTGTGCTTGCATTTTTTTTAGATTAGTACACATTTATTTTTGGTGCACATAAAACAAACATGTTTTTCTACTTTGTCTTATTGTGTTTGCAAATGGTAGGTGATTATGCTCTCACCTTGTGAAAACTTGGTGATCAGAAAACTAGACCCATTTTATCTGTTGTGCAACCTTACGACTTAGTAATCGAAGTATCCTCTCCCCTTGCACTTTTGAGTGATCCTGGGTGTAAGAGAAATGGTTACTGACTCTAGAACTTGGGCCTGTTCTAGTGGGAAAAAGTACTCACCCCAGGACAACTAAAACTAGTAGCACCCTAAACCTGAGGGACTTCCAACCAGTATATAAAAGTGGATTCTTGGGGAAAGCCCAAGAATCACGCATATGGTTCTGATGAGATGGATCCAAAAGGGGACTCTTGCCGCATGGATCATGCCCTACGAATAGAATTCCCTTACTAAACACCTATTGTTTTAGAGGCCAACCATTTTTTAGCTGTTACTTGATATAGTGCAAGGTACAATATCATGCCCAAGACACTCACTACTGATCCCCTTGAGTAGAGATAGCAATTCTTGGGAAGTCACTACCCAAGAATCTGAATTTGGTGTGCTCGAATGACGTTAATGAGCCGTGGAGTGGAGCTAGTGCCACCAAACTTCTAAGCTATCTGCTCTCGAGAAGGAAAGGTATTTAGTACCAATCTAGGGTAAATCAGTGGGCTATATCAAGTATACAAACCCTTGGCCTATTGGCCTATTAGGATCATGCTTGTCTCATGTGTGTTTGCATAAACAAAAACATCATGCTTTCCAAGTGTTTGATGGTTACTTAAACAAAACAAATAACACCCAAACATTAGGAAACAAATCATCAACCTTTCAACAATTTAGGTTTTCAGCCACAAACATCAAGAATTTGAACTTTTAATATTTTGTACCGCATTTGGAAAAATGCAATCGCTCTATCGCAATGCATTTGCCAAATTTTGCAACGCATTCGACCTGTTAAACCACATTTTCCACTCAAAACACTGCATCTTTCTACGTCACGACACATGTGAACCTCATAGAACCACATCTACAAAACTCAGTTGCATTTGTCATTCCTAGAGCTGCATTTGCTTAAACTAAACCGCATTTGAGATACTATGATGCATCTGAGGTCTCAAGCGATGCATTTTCCTGTCAGAAGTAAAACCCTGATACAAAGTCAAATCTGAGTCTAAACTCTGTCAAACTTTTTTCAGACATTGATTCCAAAGGGATTCTATCAAAAACCAACCTTGAAATTGCTCAAAAAATTTCAACCATTAGTTACATTTGTAACCATAGGCTTCATCTTTCAAATTTTAGTTGCATACATTAGGCATTAGCTTGACCCTAGGTTTTCATCCTTGCATACTTTGGATTAGGTTAATCTTGGCACAACTTGCAATATCATTATTTTCAAGACTAGGTTATCTTGGACTTAATCATCCTCTCTTTTTATCAACCATTGTCCCTTTGTGAGAGTTTCCAACTCAATAGTATAGTTAGGAAAACTCACTAGTCATCTTGACCTTGTCATTTTCAACAAGTCCTTTAGTAACCAAAATCGAAAACAAAGATTGAGCTTAGAAGTGTTTAGGTATCCTTTTCTCCAAATTGCATTCTAGTTTATACCTTGCATACTTTATTCCCAAAGCAATACAAAAATATTATTCATCCTAGTCATCATTTTGAACCTAGACCTTGCATTTATCATATTAAGTCCTTAGTCAACATTATCATCTTAGTCCTCATTCAACATTTTGGCTTTAACAACCTCATCATCTTACATCAATCATTTCCTTAGACAAATGTCATCACCACCTAGTCGTCCTAGTTGACATTCTCTTTAGAAAACATAGTCTTGCATTGTCATCCTTTATCGAAAATCCAAAAAAACAAAAACAACATAGGCTAGCATCATCCTCGCATTTAGTTGTCATCCTCATCATTTTCATTTGAGAAATCTCATTTTATGGTGGAAATTAGACTCCAAAGACAGAAAAGACAAATGGAAAACTTTGGACAAGACTCCACTTCCAATGTCAACAATCACACGTATGACCCAAATTGGACTTTTGACGACCCATTTAACAACACGAATAATCAACCTCTCATGACCATAACATCCTCATCAAATAGTCCCTTTGAACCATTCTTACGAAAGGATGAATATGGAAAAAAACTTGAGGAAAACCCAGAGGTAGTTGCACAAGATCCGGAGGCAGGCTACTTTGTCGAACAAATGGTCTTATATGGTAGAGATAGATATTTGGCCATACTTTTAAGTAAAGGAGCCAAATTACCTCAAGGATTTGACATTGATACCTTGAGATCAACATCTCCTGCCAATAACGTCAACAATACACACAACATGTCAAATAATGGTCAACCTCCAACCACCACAAGCAATAAATTTTTTGACGCTACCTCACAAAATGTCACAATGACCATGAGTGCTACCTCCAACATTCCAAACAACTCCAATTCAATAAAAACTACATCCATTGGAAGAACACAATCTGCCACATTTCCCACAATATCGTCACAATCGGCCAGAACCACCTTTGGGTCCTCGGTAGTGTGGGAAAGTTATTCCAATCCTCTCTTTACCACTATGGTAAATTCCATGGGGGAATCATCAAGCCATACAAATCCCCCATTGACAGCTACATCTAGTACCATGAGTACATCTTCATCATATCCTCTCCTTGGTATCTCACAAAATCCTTTGGGTGGAGGCAAATGACATATCTTTATTCAAGGACAACAACAAAATGTTAACACGTCAACAAAATCAAATGCCATCACCTCCCAAGGAAAAAATACGAACATTCCCCTTGTACAAACCCAACAATTTGGACAAGGTAGTCAAAACACATAGCCCATGGCATCATTCACACACCAAAATATTCATGGTCGCCATATTCCCCAAATATCAACCCAAATGGCTATGGGACACATCCCAACATACTCATCCCATATTCATACTCACCAACATACCCCCAATCCAAAATTTCAATACCAAGAACACGCAAATCCAAACACATCATACATGCCACAACAACATATACCTCAACAACATACCAACATCCACTCACAACAAATGGGGACCTATGGTGTACCAGTCAATCCAATCTATGGGACCACAAATGGACCTATAATCGATGCCTTATAAGCAAAACTGATGGGTCTAGAGAAGACCATAGAAAACATACAAATATCCAACAAAAAATCAGAAGTGTCATATGATCTATGAGACTTTTTTCTAAAAGTCTTGCAGGTCCTTCCCTTGAATGGTTCTCCACTCAAAAGGATATCCAAGCATGGGATGAGCTTAAACACAAATTCATAAAAAATTATGCGTACAACATTGACATGGACACCTCTATTACTAGCTTATGCAATCTCACGCAAGAGGATGCTAGGGAAACATTCATCCCATTCTTTCAAAAATGGAGAAGCCTAGCTAGTCATTGCCACATCGACATACCCAAAAGGGAAAAGGTGGACATGTTCTTTCAAACACTACTAGGACCCTTAAAATATGTTTCACAAGTACATTATTGCACAACCTTCATAGACCTAGTTGAAAAAGGTGTCCAGATTGAGAAATCCCTTATTGCAAAGGAAGAGCTAAGATATGGTCCTAAAAACACAAATGCAAATCCTTCCACTAACAAAAATAAGTACTAGGTCAAAAATAAGCACGTTACAAATGATGGTGTTGTGGATGCCAAGGCTACAAACACTATGGGTCCTATATTGGCTCTAAAAGGGGTTCAACCGCAAAACAAATCAACAACAATATTGACACCCCCTACCAATGTCCCCCCAAACAACCAAAGTAGCCAAAATAATCAAGGACAATACTGTCATATGAGACAATTCCCTAGGGGTCGCACATACACTCCCTTGGGTGAACCCATTGAGGAAGTCCTCAAGAAATGCCTTCAGAATGGTGTCATCACACTTCAAGAACCAAAACCATATGACCCAGGACAATTCAAACCAGCATAGTGGGATGATAACTCATTTTGTGATTATCATAAGGCAAAAGGACATAAAAATTCTACTTGTTGACAACTGAAAAACCTGGTACAAGAATTTATCAAGAATCGTATCATTAAGGTAGGTGGACCATAATTTGCCTCTAATTCAGATCATACCATTCATAAGAACCCACTACAAGACCATGGTTCTAATAATGCTTCCATGTCAGGTCCAATGATAAACAATAATCAAGCCAATTTCACCTGCACCAAATATGACTATTCTAGTGGAACCACTATAAATAATATCCGAATTGATAATGAATGTGTCAATACAATCACGGTTAAGAGAGGACCCCAATGCAATGCTACTACTCGAAGTGGCAAGATCACCATAGCTGGCCTGCCTCCTAGTAGGCAACCTAAAATCACCATACCTAGTCCATCTCCTAAACAATCACAACCCACCTCGACCACAAAGCAATGACAACCCAAGATTCAGTTTAACCTTATCGACCAACTTGGAAAAACTCCCATGCAAATTTCTATACTTGAGCTGCTTTGCATCTCTCCCACGCATAAGGCTATACTGGATAAAGCCCTGCAAGAGTTGTCAGTCCCTAAGGATATTGATGTCAACCAATTAAGACCATGGTGGGATACCTCACTATGCCTCATCATGTCACCTTTTCTGATCAAGACTACTTCTCACCTAAGACTAACCATAACAATGCATTACACATTGAAACTTTCATTTGAGTATGTGCAAGATCATGATGGGCCAAAAAGTGGCAATATGATGGGTATGTGGCTGGCGACTTTTTTTTACCCAAAATTGATGAAACAAAAAGGGTTTTTAAAGGAGATTCTTAGCTTTCCACCAATATAAATTATGCTTTACTTTGAATTTAATAAGTAATTATTATTCATTTTCTATTCAAATTATGACTAAAGTCCTTATCGATAGACTGATTGAAAAACATCTATAGCTTTCAAACGGTATCACTTTTTGAATCCAAAACATGTGTCACATTCTATGATTTGTATACTATAGGATTAAAAATAAAAATTGAATTTCATGAAGTTTTGACCAAATTAAGGTGGTCAGACATACGAGTTTTTATATTTTTAAAATTGTAATAAAAAATCATAATTAATTATTTACTTGGAAAAAGATTACAAAAAGAATATGCATCACATCGGACATGAGTCCTCTACTTATATCTAAAATCTTATAAAAAATATTATCATTTTATTGTGGTTAGGGTGGTCAGACAGACACCCACTTCTTATTTTTTCCCTGAAATTTAAGTACTATTGCATTGAAATTTCAAATTTTCACCAAATAGATTTCTTTTTTTTAAAACAAACCTAGTAGTTTAGAAACTACATTCAATTTTCTATAGATTCTATTCTTACATATTTTTGAAATAATATAGATAACTTATTCAAATTTTTAAGTCAAGTTGTCTAACTCTGATTTTTCTAATATTTTTGCCACTTAAGGGCCTATTTTTTCCATAATGATCCTGCACATACCCATCCATAAGCACAAGATCAGAAGAGTTTTAGTAGATGGTGGAGCAGGATTGAACATATGCTCCTTTAAACTAGTTAAGGCTCTAGGATTTTATGATGCATGCGTGGACCCTACAAAGAGTATAGTGATAAACACATATGATGACGAGGAACACTCTTCACGAGGCATTATTTCTCTTCCTATCAGAGTGGGATCAGTCATTGTGGATACAACCTTATAGGTCTGGATCTAGAATTACCTTACAACATCTTGCTCAGCCACCCATGGATTCATGCCTTAAAAGTCGTTCCATCCACATATCACCAATGCTTAAATTTTCTATTTGACGACACAGAAATCACTATATATGGAGACCCCAATCCTTTTCAATATTGTACCAACCTAAGGGGTATTTCTGCAAATCGAGTGCCTGTTAACCGAGAAGCACTTGGCTCCTCTTCTTCTAAATACATTGATCCATCCACACTCGCATCATCTTCCACGTCCACTCCATCCACGTTTTCCACAAACCCTAAGGCTGAGACCACTATCAAGATCCAGGATCTCGGTTGCAGAGAATTCAAACTACATATAGCATATAGCATAGCAACAATACCCAAGTCTCCAAAGTTCTATGGTCAGCCATGTTTTAGAATGGAACCCAAAGAAATTTTCAAAGTTCCACCAAAAATAGTTTTCATCAAATCGGGAGACATGAGCAATGAGGACCTTGCCGATATTATAGGATGGCTCTGTAAGGAAATGGCAGACCTACCCCCATTACCAGTTAAGAAATATGGCAAGGGATATGACATAATGAAGGCTAAGGGCTATGATGGCACTAGTGGCCTAGGCAAAAATAAAACTGGATGAAGAGAGCCCATAAAACCTTTCAAAGTACCAAAGTATCTTGGATTAGGGTTTGGATCGCATGACAATGACAATCGATGTACCAATGGAATTTTGAGTGAGAAAATACATGCTTTGGAAAGTGTCGAGAGTGATAAGGAAAACTTCACCAAAACTGACTCCCAAGAGTGGGAATTTGGCTCTGAATGATCCTTAAGTGACTATTGCCTCGATGATTTGTTTGTCGAAATGGGGAACTGACCTCTGAACCAAGATTTTTGTAAACATTTAAAATCAATCAAGCACCGAACAGTCACAGTCCCATCACCATTCCCCATGATATACAAACCCTACCATCAGAATCCCTTTAGTCTAATCCATCTGAATTACCAGATAACGCTGGCAACCATGACTCTAGGTCCTTCACCCCTTACTTTGACAATGAATATGAAACAAGTGAAGGGGAATATTGGATAGATTCTGATGTGGAATTGGATGATGATAATTTCACCTACAATATTTTTTGAATCCGTTTGCATGCTTTCTACATACTCCCCTCAATTCACCAACCCTGGCGATGGCATTTCCCTAGTCTATCCACAATTAATCGATTGGGACCAACAAGGCCCGCCAGTCCTGGACACCTTTCAGAACAATGAGGCTATTGCAGAATTCATGGGATTACATGAGGGCATACCCAGTGGTGATCACAAGGTGGGATTCACCATTGATCTAGATTGTGCAGCCTACTTCGGTGAGACTGCTCCGTCCTCCAGTCACAAAATTAAAAATGAAACGTCTTTAGGTGAAAATTGAAAGGCACCTTCTAACAACAAAAAATTAAAAACAAATGGCATATATGTGGGTGAAAACCTCTTTGAGGCACCCAAAGATGGTGGACTGGAATTTCTTCTCATAACAAAAGAGAAATCAGCTATGCTCATAGAGGAAGCAATAGAAGACAACATATCAACAAAAAAAGATCCCAAAATGGTCCTCTTTGCTACATCCTTAGATGAAGAAGAGAGACAGGAATTTCACAAATTCTTTGCAGAACGTAAAGTCAACTTCGCATGGTCCTATGTTGACATGCCAAGATTAGACCCATAACTGGTTCTGTACCATTTTCCACTATTGCCTAATGCCAAACCAGTTAAACATAAGTTATGCAAAATGCATCCTTAGGTTGCTCTATTGGTCAAGGCTAAGTTGAAGAAACTTCTAGACGTTGGGTTCATACGATCTATTGAATATGTTGAATGGATATCTAACCTAGTGCAAGTAATAAAGCCAATTGTGATGATCTGCGTCTACATAGATTTTAGAGACCTAAATAAGGCATGCCCAAAAGACGACTTTCCTTTACTGAATATTGATATCATATTTGACCTCACAGCAGGATATGAGATGTTGTCCCTCATGGATGGTTTCTTCGGCTATAATCAAATTTGTATTTCCCCCGAAGACCAGCATAAAACAACATTCACTTTCCCTTGGGGTACATATTGTTGGAATGTCATGCCATTTGGTTTTAAAAATGCAGGCACCACATATCATAGGGCTATGACCACAATCTTTCATGACATGATGCATAAAATAATGGAAGATTATGTAGATGACTTATTTGCTAAATCAGTAACAAGAAAGGATCATCTGAAGGTGTTAGACACAATTTTCAAAAGACTAGAAGAATACAAAGTTCGATTGAATCCTAAGAAATGTGTCTTTGGTGTAACATCAGGTAAACTCTTGGGATACATATTTTCTCATAGAGGCATTGAGGTCAATCCAGCAAAAGTAAAAGCCATCATAGACATGCCTCCTCCCAGAGGAATAAGTGAACTTAGAACTCTATAGGGCAGGGTACAATCTATCGGGCACTTCATAGCACAATTGGCTGACAAGTGTCAACCATTTCAATATCTTTTGCGCAAAGGCATCCCCTTTGTGTGGACAGATAAATGCCAAGAAGCCTTTCAGCACATAAAAGACTACTTACTGTCACCACCAATCCTCATGTTGCCCATTCACGGAAAACCATTGATCCTATACATCTCAGCCACTAATTTAGCACTAGGGGCATTACTAGCGTAGAACGACCACGAAGAAAAAGAAAGAGCTATATATTACATCAGTTAGACATTGGTCGAGTATGAACTGAACTACACATCAATTGAACGGGCTTGTCTAGTTGTGGTCTTTGTAGCACAGAAGCTAAGACATTATATGTTAAGCCATCAAACACAATTAGTAGCAAAGATCGACCCCCTCAAATATTTGTTAAGTCGGACAACCTTAATAGGACGTCTGGAAAAATGGGTCATGATTCTGAGTGAATATGATATTCAATATGTAGAAAGAAAGATAATAAAAGGACAAGTCATAACAGATCAGCTGGTGGATGCATCTTTACAAAGTGATCACCCATTAGTGGCAGATTTTCCAGATGAGTCGATATTCCATATAGAACCTAAGTCACCATGGAGACTCTACTTTGATGGATCACACACAAATCATGGCTTGGAGGCAGGAATCCTATTCATCACCTCTCAAGGAGACTCCATTCCTAAGTCTTTCCGCATAGCTTTCCCATGCACAAATAATGTGGCAGAATACGAAGCACTGGTTATAGGACTTAGAATGGCAATAAAATGGAAAATCAGAACACTACATGTCTATGGGGATTCTCAACTGGTCATCAACCAAGTAAATGATGACTATGACAAAAAAGATGAGAAGCTGATGCCCTACAAATGAATGGTTGACAGTTTCCAAATGTACTTTCATATGGTAACTTTTGAACAAGTTCCGAAAGCACATAACAAAGTGGTAGATGCCATGGCTACAATAGGCTCTCTCCTCAACATTCCAACCAATATGCCTCAACTAGAATTCCTAATAGAACAATTGTTGGTCCCCACTATTGGTGGTTTTTTCTTGTAAGCAGGTTTGTCTCCTATTCTACCTATGGAGTAGCCAACTCCAATCAAGGACAGCTCAGAGGATCAGGACCAACTAACAAGATTCAATCAAAGACTGAGATCTTCTGCACTTTAAGCTCTGTAGAACCAGGGTGGGTATACCCACACAATGCCTCAAATAAGACTAGACATTGCATTTTATAGCAGATGACTCCTGATGCCAAGTGTTGAGAACCTCAAATAGGGCTAGATTCTCAGTAACACAATACTTGTAGCAACCAGGAGGTAGGGCAAGACATCAAACAAGATTGATTAAATAGAATGATTGATCTTAAGCAAGAAGACTAGAACCCTAAAGACATACAACAAATATCAGATTAGTTCCATTATTCCTGGGCTAGGAGTCACAATAACTTGCAAATAGAAGGAACGATTACTCTAGACATAAAAAGTCTTTGCAAGATTAACCTTATTAGTCTCACAACTAGTGATCAGATCTATAAGACTACTTATCAAATCCTCCTATCATACATGTGAATCTCTGATATGATTAAAGCATTTAACTTATTCCTTGAATAAGAGCAACAACCAGAACAGACAGTAAAACATTACATTAAATGGTTGATGAAATGATCCTTAATCAACTTTCATTAACAATCCATACACACAATACAAAGGAGAGACTTAAAGACCTCAATCTATACATTCAGATTCATACATGTGTCCAAGACCTCACAATTTAACTAATTACAGGCCCTAGACCCTATACCCTGATAGTAATCTGACTCAGTGACTCGGTGCCCTTCTCTTCATATTTGGTTCTAACTTTTGGCCGAAGACCTATACAAATGATTCATAAATTCCTTTTAAATAGTCCAGGAATCACCATCCAGCTCAAAGCCACATCAACATACCATGTCAGACCCCAACTGCATCATGACCAATCAAAACCCTCGCCGTGACCTCCAACAACTTCTCTGGTCTCATAAATGTCTCTGGTCGGATATCTATTAGGAGAGACATTCCCGCACAAACAAAGATCAATCAACTTGCACCAAATCCGCCACCAAATCCACGTGTCCATACTCGAGCCATGCCATCCTTGTCCCAGATCCGCGTCGCCATGAATGCTAGCTCGGCGAGCCAGCGACCAACTCACTGTCGTCATGAATGCTCCAAGCTTCTGGTTTTCACGTGCACCGTCAATACCAAACCCTAATTGTGGTTTAGTTTGAAACTCAACCATTGATCATCCATGATCAGATGGCCACCTTTTAAATCTCCATTAGTCGTTGAAGCAGGCTACCACCTATGACTCCCATGCCCACCAACTCTCGTGCCCACCATCAATTACCTGCGATTGGATGGCCATCGCATTCCTTGCAAGATGTATTGATCGATCACTTTGTATCGGCGAGCTGAATGAGAGCCCTTGATCTCTATCATCAGCCACCGTGGGCCACTAATCTATGTGGTCCTTAGCATGGCATACCTGACATTCGGCCATTGATAACCATCGAGCACCTGTATTGTTCTAATTAAAACATCACCGTTCACATTTGACACATGCACATTTGCTGCCTTTAAGTTGCTCAGGTTTTACCTTACCACATCCTACAGCTCATCCCGGACTGGACATGTGGCACAATATCACTATGGGGAAAACCACAACCATTAACAGTCACGGAGAGATGGTCGTGTCAGAAAGAGATCTTGGTGAGGTAAACAGTCACATTGAAAGCACACCAGGGTCGGGGAGACAAAAGGAAGTCGCTAAGAGATCACCCCAAATAGACGCCAACATACCAAAGCAAAAAGTCAGTCAGCAAGAGGCCACCAAGTCAGCGAAACATCCCAGTGAAGTCCACATAGGATACTGAGTGCACCATAGAGTCGAAGAGAAATGGCCGAGTCGGCCAAAGATCTTGGTGAAGCCACCACGGCCGAAGGGAAGTCACACCGAAGAGTAAAAGGGGGCCACCACAATCAACCAAACAAACGGGGGTTGGGGAGACATCTCCCTGACACAACAGACACAAGCTGATAGGAAGGGGTCTCGGGGAGACATCCCAAAGTTGGGAAGACATCACCCTGAGACCGATAGTCATTCCGAACGCACAGCGGGGGCGGTAAAAAGGATCTCGGGGAGATAGATAAGAGTTGAGAGGACCTCAGCCCAAGTGGACACCAACACACCAATGGGAAAAGCCCATTGGTGAGACACAAAGGAGTCAAGGAGACATCTCCCCAACACAACCAACAAAGGCCGATGGAGACTTCAGGGAGACAAGCCAGGGTCACTAAGAGGTTAGCCTGAGGACCAAAAGTCATAGAAAAGGCAATGCAGGGCCGGTGAAAATGGTAGCCAGGGGCTGGTAGTGAACGAAGAACAGGGCTCAAGGGGACCATAAGTGAAAAGTGAACTGGGTGGATAGGTCAAAGAACAAAAAGATAGGTGGAAAGGGAACCAAACCCAGGCAGATACGGAATCAAAAAAGAGGAGTCGGAGCCAGAGCGGGGGACAAAAAGGAACAAAAGAGACCGGGACCGAAAACCATCCCACGCCCGCCTCCACAAAAGACTGCAGAGGCGAAGTTGGAACCGACATGAGACAGAGAAGCCGCGGGGCCAGGAGCGGGACAAAACTTGAAACAAGAAACTTGAAAAACATTCCAAAATAGATTCCCGTTCCAATCCCACGCCAGCCAAAGGAAACCAAAAACAAAGACAACCGAAGACGCGGAGTCGAGGCTAGAATGGAACACGAAAAAGAAACCAAAGGCAATATCCTGATTCAAACTCCATTCTGGTTCCGCCTCCTCTAGGCAAAGAAAAACACAAGGCAAGGAAGAAAAGAAAGATCTAGCCATCTAAGACATGAACACTTAGCACACTGAGCTCAACCCTGGTGGGAGCCCATTTACCCCATGTGCCAAAATGATAGAAAATTCCCAAGCTAAATATTTGTCAGGAAAATCAAAGGCAAACAACTGGAAAATGAGAGAACCAGAAAAGGCACTAACACCCGCCTATGACATTCCAGAGTCAAAGATGATTTGCAAAATTATTGGTCCCGATTCTCCCTAGTATCAAGACATCCATGAATACCTTAAGTCTCAAACCCTCCCTCCTAATCTGTCCAACAACCAAAGAAAGTCTTTTATCTGAAAAGCCACAAGATATGCCATCGTCAGTGACACCTTTTACCGCCGAAGCTTTGACGACACCCTCCTTAAATGTCTTGACACTAACGAAGCACATACAACCTTACGTGAAGTACATGAGGGTATATGCAGGTCTCATTTGAGTGGTACAACTCTGGCCAAGAGGATAACGAGACTTGGGTACTACTGGCCAACCATTGAAAAAGATGCACTAAAATATGGCAGAACTTGTCACCAATGCTAGATTCACAATGATTTGATCCACGCTCTAGCACAGGAACTTTGAATGATCACCTCTCCTTGGCCCTTCACACAATGGGGACTCGACCTCATGGGTAAGATCCATCCTACCTCATCCAATGGCCACAAATTATTCATCACCGCCACTGAGTATTTTACAAAGTGGATCGAAGCCATCCCTTTGACATACATAACTGGCAAACAAATATCCAAATTCATTCTTAACTACATCATTTGTCAGTATGGCCTTCCACAATCTATCATCACTAACAACGGACATCCGTTTAAAAACCAAGATGTTCATGAGTTATGTGAGCGATTTCACATCCAACATCATTTTTCCTCTCCATATTACCCACAAGGAAATAGTCAAGCTGAGGCATCAAATAAAACCATTGTGAAAATCCTTAAAAAGACTGTCAATGACGTTGGTTGTGATTGGAATATTCAACTCAACCCTGCTTTGTGGGCTTACTGCACTAGCATTCACACACCCACAGAAGCCACTCCATTTTCCCTGGTCTTTGGAGTTGAGGCCATCTTTCCCATCGAGGTTGAAATTCCTTCCCTATGAGTCTCCTTGAAGGTTTTGACCGATGATGAGGAGTATAGAAAGTCTCGCCTACATGAGCTGGAGATGTTAGAGGAAAGAAGGAAATTTTCCCTGAACCATCTACAGGCATATCAGAACCTTCTTTGTTGCAGTTACAAGAAGAAGGTCGTGGTCAGGAAATTTGACATTGGCGATTTAGTCCTCATGCAGAACCCTAAGAACTAGGCTGACAGAGAAAAGCTAGGGAAGTTTGAACTAAACTAGTTGGGTCCTTACGCCATCGTATCTTCTTTTGGTTATGGAGCTTATCAACTGGCAACTCTAGATGGAGAAAAACTGATAGATCCTATCAATAGTCTACATCTTTGAAAGTTCTATGCATAACATCAAAAGATCGAGCTAAAAACCTTAAAATACAAAAAAAAACAAAAAATTGAAAAATGGTAAAAAATTGTTGCCCTAATAAAAACATGGAAAATAGGCGTCTTGGTGGCACCAAAAAAATAAGAAAAATGAAAAAAATAGTAAAGAAAAATAATTCATCCAACAGTGAAAACCTGGCAAACAGGCGCTTTGGATAAGTACCATGGTGAAAACCTGGCAAATAGGCACCATGCATAGTCAATCATTGCTCGGCCATCTACTGTTACTTCATCTGCCTATGCCTAGAATGGAACAAATTTCCTATCTCTATCATGATAGTCGCCATGAAATCATACCCATCCTCTCATGGTTGATAAACGGTTGACATCAAGTCCTCTATACTGTCCATCTGGTATCGTAGGCACATCTCTTTCATGTCCTTTAAAATTGGCTAAGTCCTGGACCTAACTAGGGGAAAAATTTGATCATGTGACTGTAGTGGATATCGTACATGGAGTGAAAATTGTATAATGTCCTGAATAAAGATTAAAAAATAAGAAAACGTCCTAAAAAAAGACAAAAACATGGCAAAAAGTCCTGAAAAAACACCAAAAATATCACAAAATGTCCTGAAAAAAGACAAACATTGCAAAATATCCTAAAAAAAGAAGAAGACCAAAAACATCGCAAAACGTCCCGAAGAAAGACCTAAAAATTAAAAAAACGCCCTGAAGAAACCACAACAAAATACCAAGTAGTCTCGAAAAATGCAAAAGAAAGTCACATTTCATCATGTCCATCATATTGCAATCATTTATTCAAACATGACAATCACATCAGCATGTCAAAAAAATTGACATGGTCAACACAAGTCAAACTCAGTCAAAGCAAGTCAAATGATCATAACCTATCAAACTATCAACTCTTGGTTATCTTTTAGATGTGTCCTTCTAAAGAATAACCTTTGTCATTCATGCCTTAGGATGTGTCCTTCCTAGGCATCGTCCCTGTCATTCGACATTTTGAGGGATCCTCTTGACATTTAATGATCAATCCTCTTGACATTAGTATTCTTCAGATGTGTCCTTCCAAAGAACAAACTTTGTCATTTATGCCTAAGGAAGTTTTCTTCCTAGGCATCATCATCATCACTGTCACTGGAATTTCGAGGGATCCCTTTTGACTTTTAGGGATCAATCCTCTTGACATCAACATTATTTAGGATGTGTCCTTGAATTTGAAAATCTTCAACATTTGTCATCTTGGCATCGTCAAAACCTTGACACCCTGGCATCTTAACATCATCAAACCTGACATCTTGACATTAAAACACTCGGCATTTCGACACACTTGGAAAACACTTGGCACTTGTCTTTTTGATTTTTATCATGTTACTAGTTTTTCAACGAGATCCCAACAACAGGATTTAGAGAAGCAGCGATGTATCATGACATTTGTCTCGACTTTTGACACGCATTATTACTAGTTTCTCAGTGAGATCTTGATTTTAGGATTTAGAAAAACAACCGCGTATGATGATAATGGCTCTCTTTTGTATTTTGGCAATCATGCTGCTAGTTTCTCAAGGACGTCCTGGAAAGAGGATTTAGAGAAGCAATGACATTTCATGAATTGTCCTTTTTGTCTTTTTCTGCTTGTGGTTGATTATGACAAAAAGACTAGGGCAATTGCACTCTTCGTATGAGTCATGATCATTCTTGTCTGTGACTTCTTGTCTTATGTGATGGTATGACCTTGTACACCTTGATCTATGTCATATCATGGTGTTTGTTGGTCATTACAACAATCTTCCCAATGATGATTAAAAGCAATAATAATTAAAATCCTATACTAAATTTTTGAAGGATTTGGTCTAGGAACTAACATGCATCTCCTTCGGTCTGGTCACCTTCTCTCGTCCGTCTCATCATGATATCATGTGACATACAAAAACATAAGTGCATACATGATCATATAAACATTGCATTAGGTCCATACATACAACATTTATAGCACTAAATCATATACATTTCATTGCATATTGCATTAACATAATCATAAACATCATCTGTTTAAATAAATACATTATTCCTATTGTTATCATCATCATGACAAAATCGACATAACATATAAATAATTGCATCATCATGACATCATATCATAAGTAAGCATCATAGGACATACATGATAAGACATATAAATAGTACCATCATACATCATAAATCAACATCATACATAAAGCATCACATCACATATATCATAATGCATAAATCAAATAGCATCGCATAACACACATGTAGGCCGCATCAAAACTACATCATCATATAAAATAATCTCAAAATATACAATGTCACAGGATAGAGTCAAGAGATATCCCAAAAATGGAGCTTGCAAGCTCAGTGATCTATACATAATGTGTCACAACATAGAAGCAAACGTATCAAACATGCCCCTAGGAAAGGCTCTCATCATCCCCTCATGGTGAAGAGTGTGGCCACTGAGGATCTGTGACTAGAACTGAAATCATAGGTGGAATGGTAACGGCCTCTTTCTGTGACCCTAATGGAACTGACACTGACAACATCATCTCCATGGTAATCAACACCTGTGATGACATTGCAGCTTGAACCTGTGACGTTGATGGATCTATCACTAGTGGCTGCCTTTGTGCTGACCTCTGCTTTGAATCAGTAGACCCATGACTATGGCTCAAATGATGACTCGAGGCATGCCTGCGAGAGTGGCGGGACCTATTCCTTAATGTGTGCCCTGACGAGGTGGACCCTCCTACACTCATGTGACTCCTACTGCTGCTCCCACTCCCTGATCTGTGACCACTACATGTCCTCGTCTGTGACCACAACATTGTAGGATCTCATCGCTTAGGAGGCACTGCCTACTCATATAGGGTCTTGTACTACCCCAACTGAGTGCTCACCCTAGAAAGCTCATGGGCCATATCCCTAGAAGGTCCTAAACATAGGGCTACAAAATCCACACACCACTATGTCAACTCCTACTAGCGGATCACTACCTAATCTCACTCTACTCAAGCCACCTCTAGCTCTACCCACAGTGCCTTGACCTTTGCCACACTCTCATCTAGCCTCCTCTGTAGATCCGCCACCCTTTGGTCTATCGTGGTGTCCTAGGGAAATGTCAAGGAAGACAGTATCTCCTCCTCTCCCTCCACCATCCTCCATCTCGGGAGTCTCTCGGCCTTGTCCATGGCATCATCATCATCATCATCATCATCATCATCCTCTGCAAAATCCTCTCCACTAACTCCCTCATCTTGAGGCACATCTACGTCCACATCCACATCCTCCTCGGCCACAGGCTCCTCTTGTCTCTCCTCCTCCTGCTCTTGCCTCGGTTGCTCCTCGACATCAATCTCAGGATCCTACTCTTGCCCCAACCTCCATCCCTGCCCCCATCTTACCCTCCACCCTAGACTCCATCCCTCCCCTACCTCCATCCTTGCCTCCATCCCTCCCCCAACCTATACCTCTGTCACTGTCTCTACCCCCTTTCTTGACCCTTGGAACATGTGGTATAATTGACCTCCTGTCCATAGGTGCTAGCCCATCTAGATCTATCAGTGGCACTGGTCGATGTGCCTGCCACCATAAGTCATAATCAGCCATAGACCCTGGATCCACCTACCCACCTCTCCATCCCCACTGCTAGGCTACTAGCCCCTCAATCTACTGCTCAGAAAAAGATACAAAAAGCACTGGCCCCCAATCTACCTCTATGGATGACCGAGCATACTCGGATGTGCTTGAAGGTACACCCTACTACTCTCCAAACTATCTAAGGACACGTTGTGGTAGATACATCTCTATAATCAATTGGCTCTGCATTGTCCTCCCAATCAGGTAATGATACTATCAGCAAAGGATGAGATGGTCAACCTCATCATCCCATTGCTGGCAGTCTTTATACAGTCTTCAGATGAATGACACCATGGTATCAATCCGATGATGCCACCAACCTGTCTCTCCTATCTGTGTCTACTGCAGAGCACCAACATAGTAATAAGCATAGGGCATCCCCTTGACTAGCTGTGGTCTCTGGATAGGTGGACGAAATATTGCTATATGCTCCCAAGCCCAGATCATCAGAAGGGTGGTGCCACATGAAATACTCTCTACCCTCCTATAGGAAACCTCGTGAAGCTGGTGGTAGATCGTGCCTAATAAACAGGGCCCCCATGCATATACTATCTTGTATCGCCTCATCCCCAGTATCACGTCTCCCCAACAAATGGGAAACCCACATCCGCGACGGTTGGGAATCAGTATCCCGCCAATCAATGTCGCCAAGAAGGGATCGAATTGAGCATAATGCTCCACCATAAACTCCTAGTGGATCTCATAGTCCTGGGTGCCGACTCCTACTCCCCCATTCCGATAGTACGCTGTGAAAGTCTGATGGCCATGGTGAGGGTCATAAATGATCCGCTCTCCTCAGATCGGTAGGCGTAGAATGCGGTAAACATCCTCAAGTGTAACTATCACCTCTCCCATCAGTAGGTGGAAGAAGCATGTCTCTGAACACCATCGCTCACATAACATAGTCAATAGTCCCTTATTTTCCTGAATAGTAGGCATATAGGTAGCATAAAACAGACCTAGTGACATCAATCGTTGTCGCTCTTGTAGAGTCAGCTGATCCACAAACTAGAAATTCAATAGTCTTCTCTCTCACGTGTATATGGGGGCTAGCTGTCTCTCCATAAAGCCAAACAATGTGTCAATACCTTCTAGACAATTGTCAGTATCATCAAAAAGTATTTTAAATTTGAAAAGCATCAAAATCAGCCCTAGTCAAAGTCAAAGTCAAATGTGTTGCGTTGATTGCACTTGCATCTTGAAACAATAGTTGTGTCATTCTGTACTTCAAATACAAAGCAATATGTCGATTGCATGATTATGTTGCTCAATTGTGTCGCATCAGAGCACTTACGTCATGATATATGACACATGTGTCGCTTCATTCCAATGCGTCGCTCAAACAGGCGATTCCTTCACAAAATGACACATGCGACATTCTAACTGTCGATTGCGGTTCGATATCACGAATGCGTCACACTTTTTAGCAAATGTGTTACACATCCTCAGCCTCCCCTAAAATATCCTTACACTTGTGTCACGACACATCAAATGCGTCGAACATAAAGTCAAATGCGGCTTGCGCACACCCATATGCATCCCAGCGCATTTGTTGTTCACCCTAAAACCCTAATTTTGACACGCAAAATGAAAAAATGACAAAGTGGGTTACGGGTACATACCGTTGGCTCTAAGCCCTCTGACCGCTTGTAAATTCGCATAATCTCACCACGATGCTGGGTCACTAGAATCACCATCCTCGTAGAATTCCTCTTCGCTCTAAGCTCTCAAATTTGCCTAAGTAAATAGTGAAAATGAATTGACTTTTACCCCTTTGTCAACCTATTTATAAAGTCAAACTAGAATTTTTCAATTAGGTTATTACTGGGGAGTCCTTTGACCAACTTTGACCATCCCGTTGGCTACCTTAAATGTGTCAGAACCTGAAACCGTCTGAGCCACTATCTTTCTGCTTATCAAATTGACTTATCGGGACCCTTTCCGAATTTTTCTGCCACCAGCCCAAAATTTGAAAAATTTCCCAATGGGGCATTGATACTTTGTAGCTTCACTAGGGCATGGCTTTGACTTATCTTCCTTGTCACAACGCGACATGCTACATTATGACAAAGAGGGGAAAAATGTGGACACTTAAAAAATGACCTAGGCCTGCAAGCTCTATTTTTACCACTTTCGTCCTAGCATAATTATGACATTTAATTATGTCCTTGGTCCACATTCGACTATTAATTAAATAATTCATTATTATTTAATTAATTCATGTCTCTTATATTCTTCATGATTATTAAATAAATAAATTTTATTTATTTATTTATTCAATACGTCACTAAGGGTCTATTATCTTCTTACAATTAAATAAATTTCTTAATTTATTTAATTTCCTTTATTCATTTATTTCTTCTCGATTATTAAATAAATAAATTTTATTTATTTATTTAATATGTCACTAATTCTCATAATTAAATGAATTTATTAATTTATTTAATTATTGGTCATAATCCTCTCAATTAAATAATTATCTTCAATTATTTAATTGCCTAATTTAACATTTCTCTCATTTTAAATAAATTAATTATTTAAAATGATCTCACTTTATTAACTATTGTAGATAGGGAAAAATCAATAGGTTTAATGTGTTAAAAACAATAAACTAATTAAATCCTATCAAGCACCATGAAGCACAAACTAGAATGAAAATAAAAATAAATAAAGAACATGCAAACCAATTTTCAAACTAGACTTGATTGACCTCCATGGCTCTTCTCCACCTACATAAGAATGCAAGATTTTGAAGGTTGATTGTTGAAGAATGTTGGTTGCTCAATTCTGCAGCATAACGATGCAACGAATGTGATAGATGAAGATGGATGGAAGATTGAAGACTGATTTTGATAGAGTGAAGATACTAGATGAAGATTCGATGCAAAATGGCCTGTGAAAGGTTATATTTGTAGAGTTTTTGAAGACAAGCTTAGTTGGCAAAGATTAAGGGTTGAGATTCAGCCTAGTAAGATGAACGGTAAGAGATGGAGAAGTTGAAGAGAAAGATGGAAGCTAGAGAAAAAGAAGGAAGATGTTTCCTTCCCACAAAACCTTTCACTCAAAAATGAAGGCAACTTGCCATTTGCCAAGTTTATTTATGAGTTGGTTTTGTAGTTTAAGATAATTCATTAATTAAATAATAAAAATTATTTAATTTCATGTGACATGTGGTTTTGGAAGTTTCGAATTAAATATTTAAAAATATTTAATTATGTGTGAAATGTGGATAAGAAGTTTCTAATTAAATATTAAAAAATATTTAATTATGTGTGAGATGGATTTTTAGAAGATTTTAAAGATGATTTCATGATTTTGGAAAAAAATAATATTTAGAAAATTTAAGGATGATTTTATGATTTTGGAAAAAAGAAGAATATTTACTTCATTTAAAATAAAGCAATGTGATGTTTTAGAATATTTAAAGATGATTTCATGATTCTCGAAAAGAGAAGAATATTTACTTTATTCAAAATAAAGCAATGTGATAATTAAATTAAATAAATTGTAAAGCTTATTTAATTTAATTAAGAAGAATTAGAAAAGTGATTAAATTAAATAAATAATTAAACTTATTTAATTAATATAGAAGAATTAGAAAATGAACAATATAAATAAATAATTAAATTTATTTATATGTAGATTGAATTAGAGATTTAACTAAATAACTTGTATTTAGTTAATTACTAGACTTATTATAATGTGACCATTTTTAGGTGTATACAATTGTTAGTTCATTTTGTAAATAATTTGAAAATCGATTATTTATTATCACACAAAATCCATATTTTGAATTACTTTAATTCAAAATGGTAATATTCTTCCAAAAATCAAGTAATTGAGCAAATTATTGATTTTCCAAATCTGATCTTCAGTTCAACTCTTATCTTCTTGATTTTTTGAATCTCACAAATCAGGCAATCTTTATCTTCTTGATTTTAGAAAATCTTTATTTTTCTAATTAATTATCTCATTTATTCTCCACGGATGATTTGATTTCCTCAAATGACATCTCGACCACTCATTTAATGATTTTTCCCTAACCCTGATTAGGGATTATCACATTAAATCTTGTCCTCTAATTTTAGGTTTATGTCAAAAGTCAATCTCGTCCATCCATTCAAAATTGCATTTTCTATAAAATGCTATATTGCTCACATTTTTAGAGGACACACATTAATTTCATTATTCTGATGCATTAATGCTTAGAGTTATTTGGCATTTTAGAGTCATTTTGTCATTAGGATAGGCATAGTCTTTATTTAAATCCTTCAAAGCTTGTGTAGGACATAGTCTTTATTTTCAAAATTGCTTATACATTCGATCTAAGGGAAACACAACAATCAACAAGTTAGAAGGTGCTACGAAGATGAATCATGGAAGCTTCAGCGATTGACAGGTAAAATCGTTTCTTCTTTTAGTTTTCAATGTACTTTGTAGTTCTTTGGGTTTATATGCTTTAATGATTTGATAATCTAACCTAAAATTTATGCTTAGATACAACAGGTGTTTTGTTACAATCACCAAGTGGAAAGACATTCAGGTTCTCTTTCACTCTGTTATTTGAATGCACAAATAATGTGGCTGAGTATGAAGCCTTGTTATTGGGGTTGAGATTGGCTGAAAAACATGGGATCAAGAAGCTCAAGGCAATTGGGGGTTCTGAGCTTGTGGTCTCCCAAGTTAGATCCAAGTATGTATCAAAGAACAAGAGGTTGAAACAGTATAGGAATGTTTTTTGGGATGAATTGGAGAGATTTGATGCATTTGGCATAGGATGGATGGAGAGAGGTCAAAATAAGGTGGCATATATATTAGCTAATATTGCAGTAAGATCTTATGCTGTAATTTCAAAGGTTGAAGTGCAAACCAGGCCATCTATTCCTGATAAGATAAAAAATTGGCAAGTTTTTGATAATGATGATGATATATTAAGATTTTTGAATTGTGTGGGTGAATATGAAAATCAAGAAATTGACTTTGGAGCTTTTGTTGAAAATATTGATGGTAAGGATACTATATTTGGAAATGAGGTCATTCAGTTAAAGACAAACACAATTCCCAAGGGTCTAGTTGTACTAGAAAGAGTGATTGATAATCAAGATAAGACAAAGGCTAATCACACTGCTTCCCATCTTGATGACTTGGAAGAGATAAATCTTGGAACAGAAGCATCCCCAAAGAAGGTGTATATTGGAAAGAAAATGTCACCAAAGGTGAGAAGGATGCTAATTGACTTATTAAGGAAGTTTAGGCATTTGTTTTCATGGTCCTATGATGATCTTAAGGCATACAGGGAGGATATTTTCCAACATGAGATTCCTTTGCGTGATGATGCCAAGCCATTCAGACAAAAGCAAAGGCCTATTAATCCCACTTTATCCCCCAAAATGCAAGAATAATTAATGAAACTAAGGGATGCAGGAATCATCAAGCCAATCAAACATTCATCCTAGGTATCAAACTTGGTACTAGTAAGGAAGAAAAATGGAGACATCAGGTTATGTGTAGATTTCAAAAATTTGAATCGCTCTTCATTAAAAGACAATTATCCATTACCCAATATGGAAGCCATGTTGCAATGAGTGACAGGCTGTGAATTAATGTCTTTGATGGATGGTTTTTCTGTTTATAACCAGCTTATGGTCAAAGAGTCTAAGTAGTTTAAGACAAATTTCACTACACCATGGGGAACATATGTTTATGTAAGAATGCCATTTGGTCTAACAAATGCAAGGGCTACTATTCATAGAGCTATGGATGTGGCGTTTTCATATTTCATTAACTTATTTTTGGTGATTTACGAAGATGACTTGACAACATATTCTAAAAAGGAAGAGGATCATTGTGAGAATTTGGAGAAGGTATTCATTAGAGCTTTGGAGTATGGTATTTCTTTGAATCCAAAGAAATGTGTGTTTGGAGTACTAGAAGGAAAATTATTGGGACATATTGTTTCCAAGGATGGAGTAAAAATTGATCTAGAGAGGGTAATTGCAATTGATAAAGTTCCACAACCCTGAAATGTCAAAGGAATACAATGTTTCTTTGGACAAATAAACTTCTTCAGGAGGTTTGTGACAAATTTTGTTGAGATAGTTTTCCCTATTTCCAAAATGCTCAAGAAAGGAGCCAAGGTTGAATGGGATGAGGAGTCTGTGTAGGCTTTCCAAGCCATTAAGCAATCAATAAAGGAGGCTCTTGTGTTAAGAACCCCTAATTTTTTGAAACCATTACAAATTTTCTCATTTGCTTCATTCCACACAATTACAGCTGTGTTGTTGCAAAAGAATGAAGAACGTTTTGAACAACCTGTGGCCTTTTTCAGCAAATCTCTATAGGCTGCAAAACTTAAGTATGATATAAATGAAAAAAAGGCATATGCACTGGTAAAAGTAGTAAAGGATTTTAGGCCTTATTTGAAGGGAGCTACTATAATTTCCTATGTGCCTAGTGCTATTAAGGACATCTTCACACAACAAGAAGTGTCAAGAAGATAGTGTAGGTGGATAAATAGGATTTAGGAATTCAATATTGAGGTTCAAATTACTAAACTGGTAAGAGGACAAGGATTGGCCAAGCTTATGTCTCAAAGTAATCTGGAAGCAAATCAAATGAATTTGCTAGAAGAGGAGAATAGATCTCATATATGTGATATGGAGCATTCTGAATGGTATAAAGATTTGATATATTATTTGCAAAGAATGAAATGTCCTGACAATTTAAGTGAAAATGAGAAAAGGACATTGAAGTTACATGCTATCAATATGTTATCGTAGATGGAAAGCTCTGGTGGAGAAATGGAGAAAGTGTCATGCTGAAGTGTGTTGACCAAGATCAAGTAAAAGAAATTTTGAGTGAGATGCACGATGGAGTTTGTGGAGGAAATTATATGGCTAAAACAACTAAACATAAGATAATGAGGGCTAGATTTTGGTGGCCTATAGTTTTTAAGGATGCACACCAACTAGTGAAGACATGTGATGCTTTTCAACATTTATCTGGTAAGTTAAAGTTTTTTGGTAACTTGCCTCTAAAACCAGTTATAGTACAAGCTCCATTCTAGCAGTGGGGTATTGATTTTGTAGGAGAGATAACATGTAAATCTAGTGGAGGCCACTCATGGATATTAGTGGCTACTAATTATTTCACTAAGTGGGTGGAAGAAATTCCAACCAAGAAAGCCAATAGTAAAGTAGTAATTGACTTCCTGATGAGCAACATATTGACTAGATTTGGATGTCCAGAAAGGATTGTATCAGATAATGCAATGTGTTTTAGTCTGAGGAATACATAGAATTTTGTGAGAAGCATGGAATCCAAATTTCTTATTCATCACCATATCACCCATAGGGGAATGGATAGGAAGAATCAAGTAGTAAAAGCTTGATGAAGATCATTAAAAGAATCCTGGATCAGAATAAAAAGGCTTGGGATTCTAAGCTGAGATTAGCAATCTGGGCAGATAGGGAAACTGTGAAGAAGGAAATAGGTTGTGCCCCATTTGACTTGCTTTATGGGATAAATGTCAGGTTGCCCCAAAATAATTTAATGGAAATGTATAAGTTTGTCCAAATATATGATAATGAAATTGATGATGAGATGCAATTGAGAGTGGAAGCTCTTATAGAATTAGATGAATCTAAGAGGGAAGCACAAAAAGGAAATGCAAAGTTGCAGTTACAAGTAAAGAATTTGTATGAAAAGAGGGAAATTGCTAGGAGTTTCAAAGATGGAGATTTGGTCTTAATGTGGAATGCTAGACTGGAAGATAAAGGGAAACATGGGAAATTTGATGCAATCTAGTTGGGTCCATTTTTTATTAATGGTAAGTGGGGTGAAGATTCGTACTTCCTCCAAGATATGACAGGGGATATTCTTGAACTGCCAGTTCATGGAAAGTTCTTGAAGTTATACTTCACTTGAAGTATTATTTTCCATGAAAAGTAGTTTAGGTTTGTATATTTTGTATATATTTTGTACATAGTTCGGGGTTGTTTTGTCCAAACAATCCCTTTTTGGTCGTCTCTACAGCTTGGTCTGCTCTTCCAAAGATTTTGAATTCTCGCTTCATTCCAGTGGAATGAACGTCCCCAACTAAAGCCACTGATGGAACTTCAAATTTTTGCTACTTATGTTTCACTCAGGCCCTGCCTTATGTTACTGGTCTTTCATGGTGTCATTTTTTTCCCTTGGGTTGAGGTTTAACTTTATTTTCATGTTAAACCCTTGTGTTTATTTTATGCCTTGGTCAGGATGTATTTCGCTATTACTTTTTGAGGGGCTCTAAAACATCTTATGTCTTATCATTCCATCTAGGTTGGGTCCCCTTGGTATCAAATATTTTATTTCCTCTGCTGGGTTTTATTTTCCTAAGTCTTGGTTGGCCCCGGGTTTCATTGTTTAAAGACAACTTATGTCATTTTTTACCATCCTCCTAGTGATGTCACCTTGTCCTCTTAATGAATGTTTTATTTTGTAGAGGGATCAATTTCGTGCTACCATTGATCAATTGCCTTCAGATATCAATGGTTTCCTGCCATCATGTGATCGGGAATTTTAGGATCTTTATTGATCGCGATATCATGGGCGGGTGCCACGTGCCTTTTTTGAAGGATGAAATTTACGCGACCGTTGATGTTCTGTCATTTGATCTCAGCTGTTCCCTGCTATCCCGCGATGACCCCACCACACTACTTTGGTTGATCACGATATCACAGGTGGGTGCCACATGTCCTATCTAGAGAGGCCCAGGGGGATAAAGTTTGAGTGACCATCGATCAAGTGTTGTCAAGATCTACAGTCGCCCTCCATTGCATGATCCAAAGTTAGAGGATCTGTACCGATTGTGATAGCTCGGGCGGGCTCCATGTGTCTCATCCGAAGAAGTTGAAAGAATAAAGGAAATATTGTCCAGCCTTGATACATTAAAAGGTGGGTTACTAAAGCTCTCTTAAGGTGTACGTGTTTTAAATCGACGGATCAGTTATAATCTTGGTGGGAAAGCTGCTTGATGGATAATGATAAGGTTGGCAACTATGTTGAAGGAATGAGATCATTCATGCTCAAGATCTACGGTTGCCCACAATCGTGTGATCCAAAGTTGCAGGATCTTTACCGATTGAGATATCGCGGGCGACCGCCACATGGACTTCCTGGGCAACGCATGGTATGGTGGGCCCCTTCTTGGCACATTGGCGACTATGTCAGCTTGTTTTGAAGATGGCCATTCGATGAATTGATTCAACTAAAGGATCGATGACTCGAATTTGAATCTCCATCAAATAAAATTGGAGTCGTTCGTACAACACACGAGTGAGCTTTAATGGCAGATGAGACACTTGCTTGCATGATTTGATCGAGATAAAATAAATTCTCTTGCTTTATTTATATCACAAAGCATCCAAGTATTTCATGAAGCAGTCTCAGAGCCGAAGGCGAAATTGCGAGTCTCTGCAGCCAGAATTTGGGATTTCTGCAAACAAAGGCGTGAGTTTATTTTCTATGCCTCCCGGTCACTCTGCACTTGAATTTGGGAAAATATTTGTTGTGCTTGTCATTGAGCTTGTTGATAAACGTGTTAGGGCTATATTTTAATTATAGTTGTGAGAAATTGCATTGTTTTGTCCTGTAATTTCCAATCTCTGGTTAGTCCTAGCTATTTGAAGTGTAACGTTGTAAAGAGGCCCTAATTTGTCTGAGATGGCACCGCCAAACCAACATTTTGGCCAAATTGACTATTTAGAAAGAAACCTGTACGATGACTTCCTAGATCAGTTTCCCTTGGAAATGAATGATAGAAGGAAGGGATTGGTTCTGATGCGAGGGAAAATCTTGGGGGAAGGGTTAGTATACAATTTCTCTAACATAGCTGATGCTAGGGTTCCTCTAATAGGATTGGAAATGTTCAAATTTTGGTATGGACAGAGGAATTTTCCTCACCCCTTTTCAAATGGTTGGATGTATGATATGGGGAAGCTGGTGGTACCAAATGTGTTCCCTGATGTAGACCTACTTAGGGTAGTGGCTACAAGATATGACCCTACCACATAGGTAATCAAAGATAATGATGGAGGTGTTTTATTGAGTATTAACAAAGAAGAAGTTCAACAAATTTTTGACCTAAGTGAATCGAGTGAAGACTTGGTTCCGATCAATCTTGAGGAAATGAAGCAGGAATATGCAAAGTTGAAGTCTCTTTTTAGAGCTAAGTTTCTTCCACCTCATCTAGCTAGAGCAGGGGGTTCAAGATTTCATATCAGCCCTAGTGACCAAGAACCTTTCAGATTAAATTGTTTTGGAAATCATTTCTTGGCCACATTCTATTCATTGTGTCAGATTTTGGGTTTTAGTCCTAGTGTGATGATTCCCATTGCATACATGTTCCTAGGGGTGCAAATACAACACCCTAACTTCTCTGTGACATATGACTTTGCTTCTTTCTTGGTTGAGAGGATACATGAAGGGATATCAAAGCTACAGAAAAATGATACCGACACTCAATTATTTTGGTATTCTATGTTGATGCATATGTTCTTGTTCAATAATTTTGACTTCTTCTCTAAAAAGATGAAATTAAGGCAATCAGTTGATGGAGAGAGATTGCCACTACAAATATGGGTTGCAGATTTATCTTGTAATAAGGAAAGCACCAGTTATGTGTAATTTGATAATTGTTTTGCTTCCAGATTGAGGGCTAGACTGGTGGTGAATGTACCTAGGATCCTTGAGGAATTACATGATTTCCTCAGGCCAAAAGGGAGGAAGCCAGAATTGAAGGTTTTCCATAACTAGGGTGACATTATCCCATACCCAGTCAGTAATGTTTTGAGAGTATTCGGTTTTCAAGGAACCCCCCATATATTTCCATATAATGTGCCACCAAGAGTGGGGTTTGCAGAAGTTATGTGGAAAATAGGTTGTATCCATGAGGACAACCTCACTAGGAGGCGTAAGGGAACTTTTTTCCTTGATTATACAATGGTGTCTAATTTTTCTTTTTTAAAAGGAGGATGGGCACATTTTGATAAATTCTTTGATGATTACCATTTGAGGTGTGGTCCAAAGTGGCAGCATGATTCTAAGGGTTTCTTTGCTCTTTTCAGACAAATAATAAAAGTTAGAAAGTTTTTACATGAATTCAACTTTCTTGAGGACCTGATTAGAAATGAGTTTGACCTAAATAGGTAGGAGTTGAACAAGGAGAAATGGATAGCTTATGATAAGCTATTAGATATTGTGCATAAAATGGATTCCAAGTATGATCCATTGTTGGAGTTCAGTCCATACCATAAGAAAATTAATTTTCTGATGGAGAACTTCAAGGAGATTATGGGCACCTTGAGAAAAAAAAGGGTAAATTTAGAATTGAGTCTGGGTGTATAGGAATAAGGTGCCAAACCAACTAAAATAAGGCCAGCATACCAGCCTACAAAAAGGTGGCCCATCTACAAAAGGAAAAAGGATAGCAGCAGTGATGAAGAAGAAGTGGACAGAAAAGGAAAGAAAATAATGAAGTTTCCTTCACAACCAGGTCCAAAATTCAAAGTGCCTAGGGCAATTAAAATCATTGATTTAGAATCATCACCAGAAGATAGTCCCTCATCACCACCATCTGAGCCAAGCCCTTAAAGACAAAGGATCGATCAACCACAGGAGGATCTGATGGATGAAATTATTGTTACTGATCAAGACATGTAGATTGGTATGCCTTCCCCTCCTAGGCTAACTGAATTGGTTTGATCTGATTTAGATATGAAAGGAAAAAGTGTACAAGATGCAAGAATGGAAGCGTGTAAGGAGTTTCTAGATGACAATACATTTGTAAAAACTCTTGTATTCTTGCAATTGGTATGGAGGATGAAATATGAAGAATATCAAGATAAATGTAAGAGGAGCAGAGAACGGAGACCTGATAGGTCAGTCTAGGAGAATGATGAGGAATTAAAAGTTGGATTAATGGAAGAATTTAAGAACATCACTCCTGAAGAAGGAAGAAAATTGGTGAGTTATGCTGGTGTATTGATTCTACTTGAATGGGACATTACAGATGTTGTAGCATTTAATGCTATTTTGAAGTCCAAGCATCCTTTGCAAGACTCTAAAGAGGAAGTCAAGGAAGCATTGCAAGATTTGGCCTTCAGTGAGGAATATGAAACTTTGCAAATTTGGGCATTGGCCCCCCAAGGAAAAAAGCCAAATGTTAAAGATATTAATCCAAATTTTAGAGGAGGATTAATAATAAAAAGATCTTCAGATACCTCAACCACCGAGGCTACTAATTTGACTATGAATGTGGCCAAATTAGCCCAAAAGACTGCTAAAAGGGAGGAGGCTGAAAAGAAGAGCCTAATGGAAAAGTATAACCTCTTGATTGAGGAATACAACAAGATGCAGCAGAATAATGTTGAATTATAGACTAAGGTGGAAAGGTTTAGGTATAAGCAGATTGGGGAGACATCAAGTGCTCCGAGGACCAGTAAATTACCTTCCACAACAGGGTCAAAGCCTCTTGCTTCTCCAATTGTTTCCACACCAGGGTCTCCTAGTCAGAATCCTTCCTTCACCCCTTCTCCAGAGGAAATTGATGAAGAAATAGAATGCTTTGTGGATCCTACAAAGAAGCAGCTTTTGCAAAGAATTGATGAATTGCAAACATCATTAAAGGTAAGTGAGGAGGGATCTCTTTCAAGGAAAAAGGAGATTGTTACTGTTGTCTTGATGCATTTAAATAAAAAGGTTGATAATAAATTGCTATCTATACATTATTTATATTCTTTTTTGTTAGATGCAATAAAGAATATTGATAGGGATCAAGAGGTAGTGATACCATTGATTGAAAATTGGATCCCTAGGGCTAGTGATTTGGATGTCATGTATAAGGCCTCAAGGTTTGAGACAAATAATAGACCCCAATCATTAAATCTTACTCAAGTATTAGTTAAGTCATTGTAGGGTTTTTAGACCCTACCAGATGACTTGAGTAGGAAGATTAGGGAGTTGGTGAATAATTTCAATGATTGGGGTAACACATTGTTACCTAATATAATTGATGAGCAGGGGAAAATTAGGTCACTCCAATAATGGAAGGATCAAGCCAGTGAAGTCATCAATGATTAGATTAAATTAATTTGTGATGAATCAGATTATGATTTGTTGGTGAGATGTATGGATAAGATTATTAGCACTGCCTCATTTTTGGAATCTTTTGAAAGGGATGCAAATCAGGTAGCGGTAAAGTACACACCTTATAATACCAAGGTGAATGAGGTAATTAATTTTGACTCGCCGACTGATGAAGAATACGAGAAATAGGTAACTAAATATTTGACTAAGGAAGAGTAAAAGGAATGGACTACTAACAGGTAGTAAATTGGATTTTGCAGTTAGAACAGTTCCAGTTTTGCATTGATGGCATTCTCGGCGTGGTTTTCTTGTGGTTTTTTGGTATTGCATCAAATTTCCTCTACTGACATGATGAACAAGAACATTCTCCAGGGTGATGGTTGTTGTAACATTTTTTTGGAATATCACCAGGTGTGCCAATTGGCTGGTGACATGTGTACTTTCTGGCCCAATGCTTGTTCGCTGCTTCATTTTCTATAATAAGTATTTCAAGGCTAGAAGTACGGGTTAGCAAGTTAGATAATTTTTGGGTCGAGTCTAGTTGAAGTTGCAGAGAAAATTGTAAAGTTCGATGGTTTTAGAGAGAAATGCAATTTAGGTTTTGAGTCATTCTGTAACAAGTTTTGAGTTCATGGGGATTTAATGTTGTATAAAAGTACTAACATTTGAGTTGAAATGATAAATTCAAACTCATGTCTCTCCACTATACATGCATATCTGAATTTTGAATAAGATGACTAAGGGTTGTTTCATTCATCTCACTGTTGTGGTGTGTGTGATCCTTATTTTAGCTTTAATTCAAGGAATTAATTAAAATGCTTGAATGGTATTATAGGTGGATATGTTCTTTATAAGGATTTGATAAGTAGTATTGGGTTAGAATGCATACTAATAAATTTGTAATGCAATATTGCTAGGGATCTTATATGTTATGTATTAAATCTATCATAAACCTCTAAATGCTTATGAATTTGACTCCTCCAATGGATAAATGGCACTGATCTAAGTTGTAATTATCCGTATGATTCAGTATTTGTTTGTATTTTCCTAGAGCTTGCTACAAATTGAAAATCAATGACTATCTTATACTATGGATTGTGTTTAGTTATCTCACACTCTAGGTAGTTGATATTATCAATGAACAACTGATTCTATTTGATATTATCCTATCATGTTGAGCTATTAAATGGGATTATCTGTTATTATTAATGTTGTTTATGATAATGGTGCATAGATTGTAAACACATTAGGGGATTACCCTCTTGGGTCTTGCAGAGCCCGAAGTGTAGGAGGCTTGTTTAAAGTCCTCATCAGTTGGTCTAGGTCCTTCGAGCTACCCTTAATTGTAATTGGCAATTCCATAGGTAGATTAGAAGACGAGCCTGATTACATTGTAAAAAAGAACAAACACCATCCAAGATTGACATGTGCACAAATTGTTATACAATTTGGAAAACTAGCCATAAAAGCAACGCTCAGTGCAAGACATCAATTAAATAATCTTCAATGAATTTCCTAGAGGACATAGAGATATATGGATGGTTTCAATAAGCAATATCACCGACCACATCCTAAGTTTTCACATTAATTCAATTGAAAGTGTATTCTCAGCTCTGCAATGAAGGAAGGCGTTCTCAAATTACATATTACGCTTTGACGATAGTGTTGCAATGCAAGAGACTTCAACTTTAAAAGAAAAATATGTTGCAGGAAAGGTTCAAATCACTAGTCAAATACACATACTACAATAATAACCCTCTCATTCATTTCCCAGGCCACCGATTAAGCTTGATCTTTTGTATGAAGAATATGAACAAATCTTGTGGAAAAATGTTTGTGAGGATTAATGATAGCTTCTTGTGTTAATACAAGAACGCCCTAAAATAAGTGAGATATGGGGAAGAGTTGATGCACTATCCTTCTGATAGCCCAAGAAGAACGAAAAAGAGTGAAAAAAAATGATAAAAGAAGCGTCAGAGAGACACATTACTTTCAAGAGAGAAAGTATAAGTCTTGTCAACAGGGCATGTCAGGCCAAAATTTGAGGTTGGAAAGAAACTTGTTGATTGAATAAAAGGCATGAATGCACTTTAAAGTGATTTGAAAAAAAATAGATTAGCACTATTTAAGATTAAAGTCATTAAATTCGAGTCACAGTGAAAGTATGAGAATGGAGGAAGCACAATTGAAATGTGTCTGGAATCACTTTAGAAAGGAATCCCTAAATCCATTTATGAGGCAACATTACTCTTTGGGATAGCCATCAAGAGTTTGTTGTGAGAAAGAAATAGCTTTGATCACATGTTACACTTGGATGTTGGTATTGCAATGTAGAAGTTTTTCAATTTCAAACTCCAAAGGCAAAGACGTATTGTTGCTAAGGTGTGACAAAGAGTGTCAAAAATTAATTCACTCCTCATATTCATCCGACTAATGGAGTTTCATATTGAATACTGTAAACATTTGCTTGATGCTGAAATTCATCAAGAAGCACAGTAAAATAATACGATGCAATCATGGAAACCATAAAAATGGCAGTAAATATGTAAAACAAAGTTTTATAAGAGAGACATATATAATCAAAGCAAGTTCCTTAGATCTCATTGATTATGTAAGTTACTCCAATGAAGGGTGAAATATAGTTCTATGGTGAATTTATTCCAAGGATTTGATACAAATGTGACATTATAAAAAGGGCAATAAAAGAAAATGTTATTGTGCATTAAAATGAGATGAAATTTTCATTTACCAGATGGAGGAAAATTAGTATCATTTTGTGGAGTTAAAGAAAAATAAAGGGGTAATTATTTTATCCAGAAAGAATATTTTTAATTCTGAGGAAGGGCATACAGTGAATAAATCAATCGGTAAGAAAATCAAAATCGGTGGAGATAAAATAAGTCTTCTCAATGCTCTAAGTTACTCCAATACATAGATGCATATGGTCGAGATGCAAATAAAGGATTGAATAAAATGTGATTAAAGTGGAAAAAAATATTACTTTGAGAAATATAAGCTTCACTTTGTTACCAAGGAGATTATAAGGCTAATGTTTATTTCACCTAAGAAAAGCCTAAAGGGTAAAAATTATGAAATATTTGCACTTGGAGGTGGAATATTTTTTCACCAAAGGAGTTAAGAGTGAATAATTATTGTTACATGAAAGGCATATTTTATTGGGTAAAATGAAAGTGTTGGGGAAACAAATCAAAATTAAATTTCGCAAAGAGGCAAAAGCAAAGGGAGCATAAAGACTATGAGGCGAGTAATTATTTTACCTAAACGACTTTTCAGGTAAAATATAAAAAGAACTTGCCAATAAAGAAATTAAAGTTAAAGTATTGAGAAATGATTTTCACAGGAAACAAACATAATTTTCTGAGGGAAATTAATTAAAATAAAGTGAAGTGTTGCAACATAAGAGATAAGAAAGGTCATAACCCTAGATGATGTAATGTATATATGCTAGATGAAATCAAATGAGGAAATTATTAGAATTAGATTAGAAGTAGTAGTTAGGTAGTTGGATAGGTGGAACAGTTGTCAAAACAAAATATCATGATGTGTATTGCAAAATCTTTTGAAATAATGCAAATGGAAAATATTTTTTAATCTTGTGGCTAAAATCTAGTGTCTATTGTTTGTTGAGTTGAACAATTATTTGGTTGTCTTTACATTGTTATTTCTTTGTTATTTGAACCTATGTATCCAAGTTGATATTTCAGTTTCGTCAAGACACTTGTTGTTTTTGTGTAATCAAGTTGATTGGTTTCTATTAAAGAATTAAAATACTTTTGATTGATTACAGTAACTTGGAGGTAACACTTGGATCAATAAGAAGAGTTAGGTAATTGATAATATTTTCATATTGTCTCCAACTTGATGTTTTCTTGTTATTCAAATTGAGGATATAATTCATTTGTCAATACACATTTGATATCATTGTGTGATTCTTTTAATTGGTTCCTTCAAGGAAGGATTAAAATCCTTTTAATAGATCACAATAACCTGATAGGATCAATTGGATCAATAAGAAGAGTCTATAAATCACGTTCTTGCACATTTATACAAGGTATAAACAAGTATAAGTGCCAAATAATTGGAATTGTAGCCAGTAAGTAATTCATATATAATTCACCTCTTGACTCCATTAACCAAATAGAAGTAGGAACTGGTCATACCAATTCCATTTTAGAATTTTATAAAATCTTATATTCACATTTCAAATTTTAGTAGTAGTTAGTAAGCTTTTGTCTATCCCACACTGTTTACCACTATGAATAGATCCATCAGTTCAATCAAATCACACATTCCTCTAATTTTCTCCATTACAAAGGTCCACTCACCTAGTTCTAGTAGATCCTGAAGTGTAGGGATTCATTAACCGAATAGGTTAACTCCAGTCATTGGTTCAAGAACGTTGCAAGTCTGATCATAGAGCCTGGCATCCTCTTAGGATTTGTAACCTACATTTTTGAGATCCAATAGATTGGTGACTTTGTTCGGGATCAAGCCAAATCAACATTGAATTCAAGCCTTTGTTGGTATAGAGTTATAAAAAAATCGCATTTGCATTCACCTGATTTCATAGGGGATTCCATTGGGGTAAAATCAAGAACAATTTCAAAATCCATTTCATTTTCCTACTTTTGCGAAAATTAGGTGGCGACTGTGTTAAAAATTAATAGATAATGTATAAAACTTTTGGAACAACAACACTATTTCCATTCAAAAATAGAAGATAAAAAGTTTTTGCAAATTTCTTGTCAAGATGTCAGAAGAAGTGGAAAGGCAATAGTTAATAAGAGAATGTAAATAATTGGACCAACAATTGCTACAATTGAGAGCCAAACATGTTCCAAATGCATCACAAAATATACCATTCTACAATGAGGATGAATATGTAAATTGAAGTAGACCTTGGACCCCACAAGTGCCTCATAATATAATTGGGAATTTTCATAATGGAGGTAATGCAATCTATTCACAACAGAACATTTATTCTCCATAGTCATAAAATCAAATGAATGCTTATCCCGTCCCTCCTGGACAAAGACTAGTAAGCTACCGAGAGCTTCAATACAATCAATATCTTAAGCATTATCCATATCAATACCAAACTCCATATTAGAATGTGCAAAGCAATGTCATCCCCCGTGGAAGTGTAAATCAGAATTTGTAGCAAGGTATATATCAGAATCAACAATCTATGAAGAAAAATGATGAATGTTTATGTATTCAAGAAAGAAGCAAAAGTCTTTTGGGCACCTTTCTTGACATAAGGAGACATAAAGGAGAATCTGGGTGCTCTTTGCTTAGAAGAATGGGAGATATTTGTGGGATAATACCTATTGATTTCCCACCTAGTAGGTTTGAGATCATTCAGTAGTTCATGAAAGTATATGAGCCTAATTCAATTTATTGGCTTGAATCATGGATGCCAATTTATTTTGACCAAATAAATGAATGGAATAACATTGTAGATAATAAAAGGTATGAGGAAACTATCAATGTTGGGTCTAATAGTGGTATCACTAATGAGTATGGAGGAATTGATCAAATAATGCATCCAATAGAAGAATCAAGTGCAAGTGAAAATAATTCCTATGACAGCTTGCATGAGGAGGATGAAGATATAGAGGGTCTCTCCTGCATAATAGATTGTGACTGTGAGGAATCCATTGAAAATTCAGATTTTGATGACAATCATGTGGATTTGCAATTAAGTGATTCTTGCAGCTTTTATGGAGATCAAGAGGAAGAAGCAATGAAAAATTTAATTCCATTTAACAGTAAGAAAACAACACCTCTAGCTGCAGTTTAGTTCCATGATGACACAATAAATGAAGAAAAAGTTTGTACACCTGAAAATGGTTTTTAAATTTTTTCATATATGATGAAAAGATAGAAGAAGATCAAATGATATTCTGCCAAGGTATGCCAGAATAGGAATTTCACGTGTATTCAAATCCACTTTATAATGAGGATGAAGCATTTCGAACTATTAGGATGGTGTACCAATTTGTGAAACAATTGAATATGAGATCAATGCATCTGAATTGCCACTTTTTGATGATGAAAAAAGTGAAGAATACAACAGCAATGAAATGGATGAAGAGGCATGTTCACTTAGTAGTAAATAGATTTTAGATTTACTAACAATGGAATATCAGAGATCTACACCTAAGAATGATTCAAAAATTTCATCTTCAGCATGCATTTGCTTTGACAGTGAAAACAATTTGTGTAAAAATGAAGGAAAAGATCTTGAAGTTGATATGTCTATTCAACAGGAGAAATATAAATCAAAAGTGGAAACCTTTAAGAAATATATTGGCTCACATATCAAGGATATGAAATGCTCAAAATTGATTGATTTAAACATACATAGTGATGACTGTTTGGATCATAAATTTGTGTCACTGCCAATTAGTAATATTGAAGAAGTAGAAAATGTTTCAAATCTAATTATTCTAAAAGATGTTGATGTGACATAATTTTTAGACTTACATGAGAAGCATTCAGATGATGCAATGTTTAGTGCAACTGGGAGATCATTTAATAATACATGTTAGTGAGAAAAATAATGAGAAATGTTGCATTGAATGTGAATAAATTTTGCATGATGAAGATGACAACAATTTATCACACATGATAATGGAAAATATGAACTGCAAAATGGTGGAAGGAATGTGAGTCAAGTTGAACACAATGATCTTCTAAAAGTTTTCAATGGTGGTGGATATAATAGGGTTGGTTGCATGAGTATTCACAAGAAGAATTTGATGAAAACATATCAAAACAAGGTGTAGGCCAAAGGAAAATAGGGGACTTTCTTTTTTGGTGGCCTTGTGCCATTAGTTGTGGTGTGTTTTTTTCAAAACCATATCAGTTCATCACATAAAAGAGTTTGAGTCTGTTGCTCAATGGATAAAACACTTGGTTTGCTCTCCCAAATACCTAGATACTTGCTATTCCCACAAGGGGCATACATCCCCAGATAGAGCCACTATTGGAGGATAAAATTTCATGCAATTTTTTGCAAAATTTTAGGTTCCCATGATGAAAAAATTGATTTCAACACTCACAAGTTCAATTGGAAAATCTGCTCAAATCGCCTAATTTGAAAAATCATAATTGGAAGCTCATTTAGTTTCATGCAAAATCACTTTGCAAATATGTTCATCTACCATATATGAGTGTGCATGACAATTTTCAGCTTCATACGATTAATTTTGACAAGATTTCAAAAGGCCAAGTTGAAGGTTTCTACAAAGGTTTGTTGTCTACATAGTAAAATCTGTTAAAGTGACCAACTTTGGAGGACAATATTAAGCAACTGAAAGGATTTCATAACAAAAAAGTTGGTGCTTTTGATTCTCTCCATATCAATGTGCATCCATGTAAATTTTCAAAGCTTTAGGACATAATTTGGTATTTTTTCAAAATCAAATCTAAATGGATTTTACACAGTCTAAAGATTGCATTGCCAGAAAAGCAACAAAAGGGTCAAATTTGATGTTTGATATTTTGTGAATTAAGATGCTTGGTGAAGAACCCTCTTGCATAAATTTTCATCATGCCTAAATGAGCTAATATCCAAAGTTATAGCTTCCCACAATCAAGTTTGGTATTTTTCAAAAGGACAAGTTGGTGGGTTTTAGTTGATTTTGGCAGGTGGCAGCTTTCAGAAATGATTGAGTAGGAAACTTTGAGCATTAATAGTTTTCAATCTTGATCATTTCGTGCCAAACCATTTTGAAACCACACTCCCCTATCATAGCACAACATGCCGGTGCATTTTCATGACTCTAGGAAAAGTTTTGATCAGCTTTCCACATAGATTTCGAAGGCTACTTGACCCATTTTGTCACAATGCAAAATGTTAGAAAACCAATTTTGACAAATGCCCACTTCAGTTTAGAGATAAAGCATCATGAAATTTGATCAATTGGGGTTATGCTCAAAGTAATCTTGGAGAAGAAACCTTTGAGAATTTTTTTTGGATTGGATAGCATCAACAATTGGAACTAATGGAATCTACCAATGTCAATTCTCTGAGTTCCATTTGCTAATATATTCATGATAGTAGACATAGAGGAAAATTCCATTATGAGGAATAGAATGAAGATATGCCATTGAGCATTTTAGCAATGATTTTGATAAAGATAAGATGAGTATGCATGTGCCACAGTCCCATGGAACAAGAGTAGAAGTAATTCAAGCATTTAAAAGAGAAAGGGGGTAGTCTTGTATCATCCCTAACATTTTAGTGATTCTTGATAGATGTTGTCGCCCACCAAAGGGGGTTACATTTCTTCATAAACTAAATTATTCTATGTACAAATAGAAGTTGATTTTGGATATACTCTCCAAAGAGAAAATGTCACACCATGAGAAGTACCCCATCCTAAAATACCATAGGAGTATTTATTATTGCATCTAAATGAAAGTGGTATTTGAACTATTGAATCGAAGAAATCTTTAAGTTTAAGAAATATTCCTTGGTGTAGATCAAGCTATAGGAAAAGGCGATACTAATTCCTCAATAAAGCAACCAACCAAGGACACAGGTGAATGATGAATGAAGAAACAAAGATTTTTTCTAACACCCTGCAAGCTTCTACAATCACAATGCCATGCATAGAGAGAGAATGGAAGCAAATTAGAGATGCATTTCACTACAACCACCATGTAGTGCTTCAATGAAATGATGAGGGGCACCTGTCCCACTCATAGATTTGGTTCAATAAGAAAGGATCTAGATTTAATACAAAAGGATTAATCTATCTTGTGAAGTCTCGAAGAGGCTACTAAAACATATGATTATTAAGTTACAAATCAACTAGGAAAGAGATAGTCCATAATCTACAACTTGGGGTGTGTCAATTGATAAATATATTGAGATGCATTGAAGGAGATAATAAGTGTCACATAGAAAGAAGCACTTCACAGTGTTTTAGCATAGTGGAAATGTGTATGGTGGTCGTTACTATCAAACCTACGCCCTTAGACCAAGGGTTTTCAGTTTGATAGTGAAGCGGTATGGACTGATAAACCATCAAAGATTGACATGTGTGCAAATAGTTATACAATTTGGAAAAATAGCCATAAAAGCAATGTTTGGTGCAAGATGTCAATTAAATAATCTTCAATGAATTTCCCAGAGGACATAGAGATATATGGATGGTTTCAATAAGCAAGATCACCAACCGCATCCTGAGTTTGCACATTCAATCAATTGAAGGTGTATTCTCAGTTTTGCAATGAAGGAAGGCGTCCTCAAATTATATGTTATGCTTTGATGATAGCATTGTAATGCAAAAGACTTCAATTTTAAAAGAAAAATATGTCGCAGGCGAGGTTCGAATCACTGGTCAAATTCACATACTGCAATAAGAACCTTCTCATTCATTGCCCAGGCCACCGACTAAGCTTGATCTTTTGTATGAAGAATAGGAACAAAGCCAGTGGAAAAATGTCTATGAGGAGTAACGATAGCTTCCCGTGTTAATACAAAGAAAAGCCCTAGAACAAAAGAGTGAAAACAATGACAAAAGAAGCGTCGGGGAGACACATTACTATTAGGAGAAAAGGTATAAGTCTTGTCGACTGGGCATATCAGGCCAAAAGTTTGAGGGAGGAGAGAAACTTGTTGAATGACTAAAAGGATTGAATGCACTTTAAAGTGATTTGGAAAAATAGATTAGTGCTATTTAAGATTAAAGTCATTGAATGTGAGACACATCGAAAGTATGAGAATGGAGCCACAATCGAAATATGTGTCTGGCGCCGCTTTGAAAGGAACCCTAAATCCATTTATGGGGCAAATCACTCTCGGGGCTAAGATGTCAAGATTGTTTTGCGGGGAAAGAAATAGCTTTGGTCACATGTTACACTTGGATGTTGGTATTGCAATGTAAGTTTTCAACTGAAACTCCAAAGGAAAAGGACCGAATGCACTTTAAAGTGATTTGAAAAAAATGGATCAACGCTATTTAAGATTAAAGTCATTGAATGTGAGACACGACGAAAGTATGAGAATGGAGGAAGCACAATCGAAATATGTGTCTGGCGCTGCTTTAGAAAGGAACCCCTAAATCCATTTATGAGGCAACATCACTCTCGAGGTTAGGTGTCAAGAGTTTTTTGTAGGAAAGAAATAGCTTTGGTCACATGTTACACTTCGATGTTGGTATTGCAATGTAGAAGTTTTTCAACTTCAAACTCCAAAGGAAAAGGCGTATTGTTGCTAAGGTGTGACAGGAAGTGTCAAAAATTTATTCACTCCTCATATTCAACCGACTGATGGAGTTGTATATTGACTACTATAAACATTTGCTTGATGCTGAAATTCATCAAGAAGCATAGTAAAATAATACAATGCAGTCATCGAAACCCTAAAAATGGCAGTAAATATGTAAAACAAAGTTTTATCGGAGAAACATATATAATCAGAGCAAGTTCCCCAGATCTCACCGATTATGCAGGTTACTCCAATGAAGGTGAAATATAGTTCTATGGCGAATTTATTCCAAGGCTTTGATACAAATGTGACATTATAAAAAAGGGCAATAAAAGAAAATGTTATTGCACATTAAAATGAATTGAAATTTTCATTTACCAAATGGAGGAAAATTAGTATCATTTTGTGGAGTTAAAGAAAAGATAAAAGGGGTAATTAGTTTATCGAGAAATAATATTTTTAATTTTGAGGAAGGGCATACAGTGAATAAATCAATCGATGAGAATATCAAAATCGGTGGAGATAAAACAAGTCTTCTCAATGCTCTAAGTTACTCCAATACGTAGGTGCATATGGTCAAGATGCAAACAAAGCATTGAATAAAATGTGATTAAAGTGGAAAGCAATATTACTTTGAGAAATATAAGCTTCACTTTTTTAAACTGAGGAGATCATAAGGTGGATGTTTATTTCACCTATGAAAACCATAAAGGGTAAAAATAATGTTCAAATATTTTCACTTGGAGATCGAATATTTTTTCACCAAAGGAGTTATGAGAGTGAGTAATTATTGTTACATGAATGGCATATTTTATTGGGTAAAAATGAAAGTGTTGGGGAAACAAATCAAAATTAAATTTCAAAAAGACGCAAAAGAAAATTGAGCATAAAGACTATGAGGTGAGTAATTATTTTACCTAAAGGACTTTTCAAGTAAAATATAAAAAGAACTTGCCAACAAAGAAATTAAAGTTAAAGTATTGTGAAATGATTTTCATGAGAAACAAATATAATTTTCTGAAGGAAAATAATTAAAATAAAGTGAAGCGCTACAACATAAGAGATAAGAAGGATCATAACCCTAGAAGATGTAATGTATATATGCCAAATGAAATTAAATGAAGAAATTATTAGAATTAGATTAGAAGTAGCAGTTAGGTAGTTAGATAGGTGGAACAGTTTCCAAAACAAAATATCATGATGTGTGCTGCAAAATATTTTGAAATAATGCAAGTGGAGAAGAATTTGTAATCTGGTGTCTATTGTTTGTTGAGTTGAATAATTATCTGGCTGTCTCCACATTGTTATTTCTCTATTATTTAAACTTGTGTATCCAAGTTGATATTTCAGTTTCATCAAGAAACACTTGTTGTTTTTGTGTAATCAAGTTGATTGGTTTCTATTAAAGAATTAAAATCCTTTTGATTGATTACAGTAACTTGGAGGTAACTCTTGGATCAGTAAGAAGAGTTAGGTAATTGATAAGATTGTCATATTGTCTCCAACTTGATGTTTTCTTGTTATTCAAATTGAGGATATACTTCATTTGTCAATACACATTCGCTATCATTGGGTGATTCTTTTAATTGGTTCCTTCAAGGAAGGATTAAAATTATTTTAATAGATCACAATAACTTGATAGGATCAATTGGATCAAAAAGAAGATTATGTCAGTCACTTTCTTGCACATTTATACAAGGTATAAAGAAGTATAAGTGCCAAATAATTGGAACTGTAGCCAGTAAGTAAGTCATACATCATTCACCTCTTGACTCCAACCTAACAGAAGTAGGCACTAGTCATACCAATTCCATTTTAGAATTTTATAAAATCTTAAATTCACATTTTAAATTTCAGTAGGAGTAGTTAGTAAGATTTTGTCTATCCCACACTATTTTCCACTATGGATAGATCCATCAGTTCAATAAAATCACACATTCCTCTAACCTGCTCCATTACAAAGGTCCACTGCCTAGGTCTAGAAGAGCCTAAAGTGCAAGGAGTCATCGACCGAATAGGTTAACTCCATTAATTGGTTCAAGAATGTTGCAAGTTTGATCATAGAGCCTGTCATCCTCTTAGGATTTGTAACCTGCATTTTTTAGATCCAACACCTACAAGACCATAAAGATAGCTCTGTGTACTCACAACATCTCAACAGTATCTCAACTTAGATACATGTACCACCTACAATCATTTGATTCCTTCCTCTACAAAAACCTACACTATGTTGACATCAATGACAACATCAATGACAACACCACCATATTGATTCATACTTGCAACAATCTCCCCCTTTGTCATTGATGGAAACACACGACACTCTCTCCCACTTTGACATCAATGGAAAAGAACAAAAATTTTGATCACTCCCCCTTAGGAGTGCACCCACACATCTCATACTATAACAATGATACTTCCTACTCCCCCTGAGGAATAGACCAAAGTCATTAGTACAGATAAATGAAGAATCTGCAAATCCACTTAACTATGCACCTCCATGTGCGCCTAGTTCAAAGGAGGGGCAATAACCCCCAACTTCTCCCTAAGATACTCAAAAGTATCCTTTGGAAGAGCCTTATTAAATATGTCTACAATTTGATCCTTTGTAGGTACATACTCCAGTCTAACTTCATTCTCCAATACCTTCTCTCTTAAGAAATGATAAATGATAGATATATGCTTTGTGCTTGAATGCATTACTGGATTCTTTGAAATATTTATTGCACTTGTATTATCACAAAATATAGGGATAGGCTCATCACACATCACTCCTATGTCCTTCAATGTTTTCTTCATCCATAATACCTATGTGCAACAAGACGTTGCAGCAATATGCTCAGCTTTTGTAGTGGATAAAGAAATTGAATCTTGTTTCTTGCTTAGCCATGAAACCAATCTTCCTCCAAGAAAGAATGAACCACCACTTATAATATTCCAGTCATCTACACAACCATCCCAATCTACATCAATGAAAGCACTCAAAGTGAAATCAATATCCTTAGGATACCAAAAGCCATAATTTGGAGTGCTTTTAAGATATTTGAGTTTCCTCTTCACAGTTGTAACATGTGTTTCTTTAGGTTCTGATTGAAATATAGTAACCAAACATAGTGCATGCATGATATCCGGTCTAGTAGCAGTAAGATATAACATTCCACCAATCATATATTTGTACATGCTCTGATCAACTTTAGGATAATCATCATCTTTACTCAACTTGCATCAAGTCACCATAGGGGTACAGACTAGTTTGGATTCATCCATTCCAAACTTCTTCAGCAACTCTTTAACATACTTTTATTGTGAAATGAATATTCCTTTATCAGTTTGATTCACTTGAAGTCCAAGAAAGATATTCAACTCACCAATTATGGACATTTCAAAATCTTTTTGCATCTCCTCTGCAAATTTCTTGCACATACCCTCATTTCCTCCAAAAATAATATCATCAACATACACAACCACTATTAACATTTTGTTTCCTTCAACCTTGAAATAGATATTACTATCTATGAAGCCTTTGTTGAACCTTTGTTGTGTCAAATATTTGTCCAACCTTATCTACAATGCTCTAGGAGCCTATTTAAGTCCATATAATTCCTTTTTCAAGTTTGGTAAAATTTACTTTTATCTCTCGGTCATGTGATTTGAGCAACCATTGTCAATCACCCAATAGTCTTCATCTTGTCTAGCATGAAAGGAAATAACTAGAGTACCTTCCATCTCTTCCTTCTTGTTCTCCAAACCACTTCCCCTTGCACATCTTCCAGAGTTAGTAGACATTGATTTATTCTCTAAGGCTAGAAACAAGAATTCATCATTATCATCCTCAAAATCAGATTCATCATCAGAAATTCTAGCATCTTCTCTAACATAGTACAATTCTTGAACTTCTTATCCTTTTTGTCTTTATTGTCTCTATTCTTCTTGTGTACAACTCTATTTGGACATCTTGAAGCATAGTGACTAATATTTCCACAACTGAAACATTTAAAAGGTAACATACTACTTCTTGGTACCTTTCTTCAACTTCCTTGAATTTGCTTCCAACTCATCTGAAATATCACCATCCATATCATCTTTTTTTGTAGCTTTAAGTTTGATTATGTTTCTCCTTTTCTTTTCCAAATTTCCTCATTTTAAATGTAGTCAAAGTGCCAAATACTTGTTATTTAGTGAACTTCTTAGGATCATACACTTCCTCAATGGTTAAGACCTTAGCACTGTTAGCTTCTTCCATTTTCAAGTTCTCATATATGTGCTTAGCTATTAGCTTCTTTGAAAATTTCACTCTATCATTTCCTTCATAGATATCTTCCAACTTTTTCCAAATTTCATAAGCAATGCCAAAAGAAATAACTTTTGTACTCTTAGTCTTAGATAAAGCACTATAGATTGCATACCTTGCTTTGTAATTTTCCTCATAGGAAAAAATTCCATATATAGAAGAAGGACCACTTGTCGATGCAACACATTTTGTCTCAACAACTTTCCAAGTCTTGTAACAAAGAGAGATCAAGTAACCTCTCATATGTACTTTCCAGTCACTATAGTCAGATCCATCAAACATAGTGATTGGCAATTTTTATGCCATTGGATCTACTTGAAGCAGTTAAGCTCTTCTTTGAGGAACCAAAGCTTTGATACCAATTGTTGAAAGGCACAAGACAACTAAAAGGGGGGGTGAATCAGTTGTCACTAATCTCAATCACAAAACTCAAACAATTATTATCTCCACATCTACTTTATTCTATTATTAAGTATGAACATGAAATGCAAATAATAGAAAGCAATATCAACACAAGAAACACCAGATTTACATGGAAAACCCAATAAGGGAAAAACCATGGTGAGGATTAACTCACAATATAAAGTAATTCCAAAACTGATTACAAAGAGGCTCACTACCTATAGATACAAAAGGGTAATAGAAAAATCCACCACAGCAAATTACACACATCTGTAACCTTAATTAGATAATTGTAGACACCACCAACTCACTACTTTCCAGAGTCTAACACATTAAAGTACTACTTCCTCAACTTAATTTCACACACTATTGCTTCTCACACTTGTGGAATTTTTGATACATCAAATCCATAACATCTTGACTTGTATTTATACTGTCTTCAACCTTAGAAACTTTCTCCAAGGTTGGCTACACATGCTTCATTTTACAAATTCAAATTAGATCAGAAAATGAACATTCTTGCGATGGAAGAGAATGAGAGTGAACCAAACCAACACTTAACCAAGACCCAAAAAACACTATCTTGAATCAATCGCATGCTTCCTTAATTGATACTTATCCTTCACATGACGTGTAAACACCAGGTCATCCAAACCTAGTGAAAACACAAATGAACTTTGAAGTACATGCTTCCACAATGAGAAGATAACATGCAAACCACATAACACTCTTCACCATTGTAATGTCTCCTTGTTAGACTAAACCAAAAAATATAAAGCACAAGTTACGACATATAATTTATTTTACCAACACACCATTTTATTAGTACAAAATTACCTTGAAGACCTACTTACAATATGTATTATCAATTAAGCACATAATTCCTTGTTCATGATTAAATCATTTCAGATTGTACATCTTAAGAATAAGACAATCAAATGCATTATCATCTAAAACCATAAACTAGGATGATCAAATATGACTTATTCTCTTGATTGGAATAGAAATTCACCTTGTCTCCTCTTTTGTATCCTCATTGGGTGTTGATTTATTATGCAGAGGGAACATGAACACTCTCAAAGTGGACTCCCTCAAGGTGTTCCACTCATCTTGGGACTGTCCATCAGTGGAGCGATTTACTAGCCTTTCCCTCCACAAACACCTTGTCCTTATTGAGTGCTAGTGAAAGGGAGCTCTAGCCTGAAGTATATCCTTCAAGGTAGAGTCATAGAATCTTAATAAAACTCAATAATTATGGTACACAACCCTATTCAATTATAGCATTTATTAATCTTAGGAGTCCTTAATAGTTTGATATACACTTATCTATTGATCACAAATTGTATCACTTAGTTACTCTATGCATTCCCATTACATATTATCTTAATTTCAAACCATAGATAGGAGTGTTTCATTATTACCAAATCTGAATGTACATAATTTGGTGATACCTATATGCACATATTTTCTATCTGTAAATTTGTTATTAGCATGTGTAATCTTATCCATTTGTACTGGTCAAATTCTAGGTTAATTCATATTCAATTGATTAAAGCATATATTGTATATTGGAAAGGATATTGGTTTCATTAATAATAGTATCACTGCCATAATGGATTTCATCAATCTCATGATTCTTTAGAGAATAAATAAGGTAGAAATAACTTACCTCTACTCTATGACTAACCAAATGCTTACTCTCAAGTGAGCTTTAGAATTTCTTTGGACATTGATCTTCTTTTCCTTTTTAACACGATTTATTTCTATGACATTTCATTCTATTTACACATTATTATGATAGCTACCCTATACTAACATATTCTTTACCTTGTGTTATCTATCATTCTTATTCTATGATAGTATTTCAATTAGTTATATATGCAGATTTGTTCTACCTTATATTAGCATTCCACTCTATCATGCTACTACATTACGAACTATTTTATGTTATGTATTCTTTCAACCATAAGTATTGCACAACATTATGATTAGATTGTTGTTATATTCAAACATAAGACACGTTAATTGTGATAAGGATATTACCTTTTAATTAGATAAGTAATTACCAACCTTTCATTAAACAATGTGATAATACTTACCTCTCAATACTTACCCTTACTTGGATTTAATCTTCTAAGGCTCCTCTTGATTCCTTAACCATCGATCAACAATTTGTACTTGAGTCTCTCAGTCTTCTATTCTGTATTTTGATCAAAATTTTCTTATTCATCTATTTGTCATAAAATTTTGTTGTATTATATATATTTCTGCCCCAATGAGACTTATACTTCTTTATCATTATATCTTATTTCTATCCTCATAACTATATTATTTTATTTATTTATTTGATTCCCCATGATTTGATGCCTACTAAAAATTATATTCTTATCTTTCCTGACAGTTGTGATTCTTATTCTATCTCCAAGTATTCCCTTTTCTCCAGCGATGATGATTTATTTTGTTTCCTTCTATTCCATGCCTTTTTGACTGATGTCCCCATTCCTTCTATAGCTGATCAAGGCATTATGTTGGGCCGTAGCTTTTTCCAAGACTCTTTGGAATTAGTGTGATGTTTGACCATTTGTTTGAGAACTTAGACTTATTATTTTCTATGTAGGATTATGTTGGAGTTGGTTCTCATGTTATTTGTCCTTTCTTGTATTTTGAATTTTGTATTCTATATTTGTAATTTATCTCATTTATAATTTGTACATTATATTATGATAATATCAATTTGTTAATATCTATTTGTACTGATAAAATTTATGTTTATATCTGATGATTAATATTATCAATAATAACAAGTAATATATTTAATTGTAACATAATATAATTATTATTTATCAATAATAAGTTGTAATATATTTAATAATAATATATTTGTATATTATTAGATGATATTTAGGTTGTTAGTATTAGGGTTCTAATATTCAAATGGTGATTATTTGTATAATATTATCCTGATAATTATAATTTTTAAATGGCAATTACTTATAGTTATACTTTTATATTTATTTGGTTCGATTATTTGCATTTCAATATCTCAGATTTAGCTTTACAATTTCAAGGACATGACAACCATACATTGGAACACATCTTAGATTCCTTTAGACTCATTCACAACAAATGCAACAACCTTCATACAGATAATACTTTCCATCATTCTATCTGGACTATACATACACACTCAACAACTCTAAAACTAGTCTTCTGAAGCACCAAACCACAAACGCCTTTGATACAACATAGATAAAATCATTATGATCCTTCTTCCATATCCACAAGACCTAAAATGAACCCATATAGGAATTCAGATTAAAAACATTTCTCCTAGTCCACAGACAAACAATTCTGTTAGACTAGTTCACACACCAATGAACACAACTTTCACTCTTCATCAAACCAGAAGCTACAATCCAAGATATATCACCCACGGATGCCCATAAACAACACTTCAAATCCAAAAAATCATAGGACCAACACAAAATAAATGTGGAGCACATACCAGAGCACATTCTGAACAACATCTCAAAAGCACTTGGTAACTCATCATATCAACACACATGCAACACCATAAAGATAGCTCCATGTACTCACAACATCTCAATAGTACCTCAACTATACATGTACCACCTACAATCACTTGATTCCTTTCTCTTCAACAACATATACTGTGTTGACATTAATGAAAACATTAATGACAAACCCACCATACTCATTCATACTTGCAACAGTAAGCTCACTGTCAGAATATTTCTTCCTTGAGGCCTTAACTCTTGGTTGTTTAAGATAAAGATTAATCCATTTCAGGATTCTCTCAACAACTACCTATGAAATTTTATTAATGTTTGTTTCTTCTTTCTCCATCCAATTAATTGGATCCAAATCTTTGGTAGCCACTTGATCCATTTCTTACCGAGGATCATGAACAATCCCATCATCAGAAACCCCTTGTGGTATATCTTGCTTGATGCCAAAATCCTTCATCTGTGGGATAGTCGATCTTTCATATCCCTTCTTTCTAACTTCAAATCCATCCTACAAGTTAGTCTAAAATTCCTCAAGAAGTGGCTCATGATAGAGGAATAATGAAGCATACATCCCATTCATTTTTCCCTTTGGATGAAAGTTCTTTCTAGATGTATAAAAATTCAAATTCAAGGACTAAAATTCTTCTATAGTTGACTTAGCTACTACAATAGAAGGACAAGAATAAACCCCAATTGCATAGGGAGTGAGTGGTATCCAACTTTGTGTTTATCAAAAAAAATTGCATGCACCTCAACCGCTTGATGAGAAAACTCAATTAGGATCCATTTATCACTATAGCACCTGGGTAGTTTGAAGGGATTCTTATCAAATCCAAACAATCTAATATAAGTAGATTTAATGTATTGGATAAACCAACTTCCCTACTCTTTGATGAACTCCATGGATTCCCTTGATAATATGAAGCCAATATCTCCCATGAGCTAGTTAATGACAACATAAAAGAATGCATCATTAACTCTCTTGAAATTCCTTTTTGCTACCTTAACCTCCAGTTGATCATAATCCTCCCAAACCCTTTTTTGTTCTAGACCAGTTTCAAGTGTTCCCATAGTATTCAACTTTAGAAACCTTCCCATTCGTGCAACACAATAGATTACATAGGAAGACATGTAAAAGTTCTTGGTTTCCTTTACTTTGATCAAATGATTATGAATATTATCTGAGATCAACTACCCCTAATATAAATGTTATTGTCCATCTAGAATCTATTGGATAAATGGGAACATCAAATTCTCAAAGGCATGATAATCCTCTTTTCCAAATGCCCTAGATAGCCATGTGATGATATCTCTAATATCTTAAGAGAATTTAGACCTTTTGGGCTTAGGTGGTATCTTCTTCATTGATTTCTTCTCTATTTTAAGCCATCTCTTGTTGATAAGATTTTTATTTCCTTCCTCATCTACTACCCACCATTTCAATGCATGATATTCAGACATGGTTTTGAGATTGGGGTGAGGAGGAGGATCAAACACTAGTATTTTCATCCCTAGGATCAAATCTATGATCTCATTTCCCCATGAATCAATGCACTTCCTCTAAGTTGGATTATAGGCTTGTGCAATAGCTAGTATTAATCTTGGACATTATACATCAATAGGGAATGTGGCCACATGTCCCAAACCAGAATCTATAATCCTTTTAGCCCTTAGGGAAGCATCCTCAAACAAGGTATCATCACAAAAAAATTTCAAGTCAATGTGACCAACTAATGCATCAGTAATTTTCATGACCTTAGACCCAAACTTAGATGGTACTAGATTCCCCTAGAATTTTTATTTCATAAAGATGAGAATCTGTTCTATTTTTAACTTCCTATCCTTTGTTTCCTTTGGTACTTCTTCAAAGCAACATCTTCCTTTGAATCAGACATTTGTCAATACCTACTATAGTGGCATTCATTAGAAAAAGAGAAGAAATGCAAGGGGTAAAATTATCACTAGCATCCATAATAAGTCCCCATTCAATCAAAAAAATTCCCATTTATAAGTTAGCACTGTGTTTTTGAACCTCGGGTTAAGGATAGAACCAAGAACTTGATCATTTTAAACTTAACACTAAACCACGTTGAGAGTCAGGATCGAGGAATACTCTGAACATGACCTTAAGAAAACATTCGTACAACCTTATCACACATCATAATCGGACTTGAAATTAGCACTCATACTTCATCAAAATGTGTGTCAAGATTTAGGATTGGGAAAATATTGGGCTCAAAAACATTTATTGGCAAAAAAAAAGGTTTTAAATTTTGTTCAAGGTTAGATTCCGCAATGTGCTTAGAAATTGGTATCAAGAAGTCACCTCAAATTGAGACTTCACAAAATGAAATCGATACAGGACTCTCTCCAAGTTCTAATCCTAATGCGTTATTGGAAGTCAAAATCATGATGGAATTTGAGACTAGAATCCTAAGAAGTGAAAAATTTTAAGTATCACTCAAGTTTTGATCCTGATGAGGTATCAAAAGTCAGAATTAGGATTTAGTCTACAACTAGACCTTTTGAACATGAGTGGGTATGAGTCAATTTCAATTTTTGATCCTGACATTGTGTCAGAATTCAGAATTAGGACAACACCTAGCACCAGAACTTAATACTACATCAAGGGTTTGGTTCCCTTCCAAAGTCCAATCTCGATTATAATGCAAGGATTGGAATTGGGATATGAATTGGTACTTTGAAAAAAAAAAACTTTGAACACTTTAAGGTCATGAACCGAACTTCAATTTTGATGAAAGATCAAAAAACGAAATCAGTACATTGATAGGACTTAGACCTAGGTGGAGGTAATAGGATGAAGTTTAGTTTTGAAACCCAATTCTAATAGGAATGCAGGAATTGAGTTCAGGAAAAAATCACACATGAAGGAATTTAAATGGATTTAACAATATATTCAAACATACCTTCATGGGATCGAGATAGTTTCAAAACCCTTTGAAAGACCAATTCAAAATTTTAATCATATTTCCATTTCATTCAAGAATCAGACATGGGAAAATTTAAGGTTTTGAAAAAAAATTCGCAACGGTCAACAAACTTTAAATTCCTTGAAATTTGAATATAGCCAACCAGACGGTATGGAAACCCTAGCAAAACTAGGGTTTCAGTGGGAATGAGAAACCCATGCCAAAAGAACATGAAGCAAAAAGAATGAGAAAAATTACAACCAACAAAACCCAAAACAAAAGAAATGCCAAAAAACCAAAGGGTTCAAGGAAAAAAAGAAAGAGAAACAAAAAAACTACCAAGAACAAGAACAAAAGAAAAGAACAAAAATAGAGAGAAAACAAACAAGCGGCACACAGGGAAGTGAAAAGAGAAGAAAGTGAACACAAAAGCACCTACCTAAATAAATGTGATAGAAATATGGCAATACGACACAAAATATTCAAGCTCAACCTCAATCCCATACCCTTCACTTTGCTCTAATTTTCTCCATCGAAATACACAAGCAACAATGGTAAAAATTTGAGAAGTAGTAGGAATTTAAACTTGTCCACATGAGAATAGGTTGCCATTAATGCAGGTTGGTTCAAGAATTGGGGTCAAGAAGTTACTCGAACAAAACCAGTGCAAAACACAAAGGTAGGTCAGAAGTTGGGATGGGGGAAAAACTCGACACCAAAACTTTCAACAAATGCAAAGTTCTGAGAAAGTTATGAAATCCAAACTCGAGAAGAAAGGAGGACAGACATGGGAATTAGGATCAGGATGGAACTAGGAACAAGAACCTTGGATAGGTTGGTTCTAGTTTAGGTCCAAAATATAATTCCAACAAACAAAAAGCACACAAGGAAGAAAAGTGGAAGTCAGAATTAGAATGGAAACTTAAATAAAGAACTTTTAAGAGTGCAAGGTGATATGTTCGATCCAAAATTTGAATCTGACAAAACTAAAACAAAAGGAAAACATGGAGATCAAAATTAGGATGAAACTGAAATAAGAACTTTGGAAAAGTGTCAAGTGTCAGTGACAGTCCAAAACCCAAACTCAACAAATGAAGGAAAAAAAATACTTGGGAGGAAAAAAGACAACTCCCAATGCCTGAACAAGAACACCAAGACAAAAAAACAAAGGGGGACCCATTTGGACCAAAAAACAAAATAGGGTGGCTATGTAGCGCAAATGATTGGCAAATCAACTAGGAAAATGGTTTACCTATTTTCAAGATATTGAAGAATTCAGTCACCTAGAACCTCTGGTTTATGAATCTTTTAATTTGAGCATGATTGGCTATAGAAAACAAGGGTGAGTTGAAATCTCAAATTGTAAATCAGTATAAAAAATTTCAATCTAAGTGTGTGCATTCATGGTACATCCCCTCCTTAAATACTTTACCTATCCTTGAAACAACTCTATTCAAATTCAAGCTACATGAGATGGGTCACTTTAGCTTTCGAGCAATGATATCCTAGGCATTGCTCTACTGCCAGCCAAACATTTATATCCCCTAATGAATTTACCTAGAGTTCTCTCAAAGCATTTCTCTACTACCAACCAGGTGTCCATAGCCCTGGTAGAGATACTTGAATAACCCTTATTATATTGTGATTACTTTATGATTTTTTTCTTTTCTCTTCCCCTTTTTTTAAAATTTTGTTGGAAGTAATTATTTTCTTATCTTTTTCCCCAATACTTAGACCTAATAATCTAAAAATCAGGTTGAGAACTATAGTGGACCTCATGATAGTGTTGGGACTCATATTTTTCACCTAAATGAAGAATACAATCATTCTAAGATAACTAGGTCTTCAAGGAGATAAATGATTCTATCTAATACGTGAAAAATTTAGCCATGGTTTATAGGACCACTTAGAATATACCTGTTTGTTCTGACCTTTCAAACTATCATTAAGATGGACATAAAACAAGTTTTGAAATGAAAAAGATCAATAGATATACCTAAAAATACCTAAATCAATTTCTCTATCATAGTACCCTTAGTATGCCTTTAAAAACTACCCATTATTCTGAAAATGATGAAAATGAAAGTCCCTAGAATAGAAAGAAAATAACAAAAGATAACAACAAAAAAACAACAAAATAGAAAAAACAAAGGAAACGAAACAAACAAACCAAAACAAGAAAACCACTAAACTACATATATACAAAGGGAAAACAATTAGGCCCTCATGGGCCAAAGTAATTTTTGAGAAATTATCCATTGACTAGCAATGGAACAAGTTCTCTCATTAAGGTGCTAAGTTAGAAAGCGTTCTCACCAAGGGATCTTAGCGATATGGTATGGTCCTAACCAAAGTCTATCAAACTTTTGATGATCACCCTTCCTCTCTCTGGCCTTATCCCATAGCAACACAATGTCAGATATCCTAAAGGTGTTTATTTTGGCTCTCTTGTCAAACCAACTTTTGACTACAACTTGATGTTTGGAAAACTACTGCAAGGAAACATCCCTCTATTCTTCTAGATTAAGAAAATTAGTTAATTTGACCTCGATCCTATTGTCATTAGAGTAGAAATATTGCATAAAAGATAAACCAGGTATGTGTAGATTGATAGGAAAGATTGGGTCTTTTCCATAAACTAATTTAAATGGTGAGTTTCCTAGGGCATCTTTAATTCTAGTCCTATCCTCCCATAAGATGAACTTTACCTCTGTGTGGCAGTCCCTAGGATTACTTTCTAACAACTTTTCTATTACTTCCAACAAATTATTATTGGTAGACTCAACTACCCCATTTCCCTGTGGATAATAGTTAGACAAGTACTTCAAAATAATCTTATATTCAAATTCCCATTGAATTAATTCCATGGAAGAAAAGGCTAGAGCATTTTCACATACCGAAGAAAATGGTACCCCAAAGTTGGTAATGTGATATTCGTTAAAGAATTTGATAACCACATCAGTGGTGTAGTTTTTTTAAGGTTAAGCCTTGGTCCACCATGTATATTAATCTGTTACAATCAAGATAAACATGTGACCTATAGAAGAATTTGGATTAATTACCCTGACAAAATCTAACGCCCATTGGGAAAATGGTCTTACCTCATAAGTTGTAGGGGCATCACCGGGTTGCACTCTCTGGATGTTGAAGTTTGACATATATGGCATGTCCTAACATGTTGATGAGAATATCATAACACATGAGGCCAATATTATCCTAACCTCAAGATTTTATGCACCATTGCATCAACTGAACCGTGCTTGGTACCATGTCTATCATGAAACTCAACAATGGTCTGCCTCACCTACTACTGATCCAGACAATGTAAATAGACACCCTCAAATTTTTTTATGTACAAGGCTCCTCCTTTGGTCATATAGTGAGAACTCTTCAGTCTCAATTCCCTTCTCTTCTTTGTTTTCATCCCATCAGGACACTTGTTCAACAACAAAAAAATCAGATCAGCATACCAAGGATCTCCTGTAAATGATTGTACCATGTATTACTAACAGGTTATCTTGGAATCAATGTTGGCCATTTCTTTGGACATACCCTATCCTTAGACTAACTTCATAGGGTGAATCTTAAGATCGAACTCCTGTATAATTTCCATCCATTTCCC
>VDFB02193867.1:759108358-759260537 GCA_007258455.2 Sequoia sempervirens | reverse complement strand
TATCATCACGTAGTCAACTATGGGGGGTAAGGAAGACAAAAAAAGGTGAAAATGATGTCTTGATAGGAAAAGGGCTTTAATAAAGGAAATTGTAAGGGTCAAAGAGGGCGTTTGGGTATTAGAAGGCTATAAATAAGACAATATAAGGGAAGCTAGGAGATAAGTGTTTTGGAAAAAAATGGCATCAAGGGAAAGGTGAGTAAGACAACAATAATAATCCAAACCATCATTATCCTCAATTGGACTCACAAATATTGACAAAATAAAATATTAGGTCACTTTTAGGTGTGTTTATAATCATTATTTAAATATACATATTTTTGTTTGAGAAATAATACTCTAGCTAATTTGAATATGCCAACACAAACATTATTTGATATTTTTACATTCATGTCACATTAGAAGTTGAGCTAATGATGTTGTTTGAATAGGGAAATAAATTAAGAAGGTAAATGGTAAAGATGAAAGGAGACTAAAAATAATAATTTGAGTGTTAGAAAGCTAGAATGAGGACTATCTAGGAAAAATGAGGAGATAATCGTTAGGAAAAAAATGTGTATGTCTAGGGAAAGATAATTAAGACAATAATAATAACTCTTGACACCTCTTGATAAGTCCTTAAGATAAATCGTCTTAATCTTTATTTGAGAAGTCGATGGACTCACATATCTCAACAACAAAAAAGATTTTTTTTAGATGCATATTGTAACCATTGTTTCTAAATAAACTTTCATAAAAAACACCCTAACTACTTTGAATGCCTCACAAAAAATATTAAATATTTCTACATAAATAGAATTATAGTTTTTAAATAATTACCTGGCTAAGGAATAATAAGCCTAGAAAATAATTATATTATATTAAAAGATAACATAATTTAAAAATCAATTAATAGACATAAAGTCCACAATTATGATAGGTCGTGATGATGTCCAAAATACCCTTGGCTTATAGTGTATAAGACTTTGTGACTCTTATGTTCCAAATTTTTTAACTCTTATGTGTATTTTCTATATATATATATATATATATATATATGAATGACAAAGACTAACATATTCAACAATCTAAATTAATACTTTCATTTCTTGAAATCTTCATAACTATTCTTTTCTAAATTACAATTTAAATATTATTCAACTAAAAAAGAAAAGAAATACAATATATAGAACAAGGGTCCATTCAAATTAAGCCACCCAAAATTCCATAGCTTTTAAGAAGGATTTATTCCCTTTCATGACCAACATTATAACATGGCGACCACAAAATTATAGGCCTTAACTTATTTTCCATTTCAAAATAGCAAGTAGAGGAGCTGAGAATCCTCTCCACCGTGCAAGATAAATAGATGAGATCAAAGAGAAACATTATGGATATCAAATCTTATAATATTACTTGTTTTATTCCAAATAGAATTTTTGCTATCTTAGGTGCCATACTCTTTTTCTAATTATTTACTAGAGAAACTATATAACTAGTAATTTAGTGTAATCATTGTCTCCTTGTTCATACGGAATGTAAAAGGACCTATCAAACCAAGATATATTAAGCTATGCATAGGCATTATTATAAGGCCTGCACTATGATTATGGAGATCTGTTATTGGTAAGAAATATATGTAAGCACATGCAAACTTTTATCTTTTTCTTATGAAGAATAACTGGTGTTGAATCATGGGTCATTTCTTACTTTCATGCTCCTCAATAATATAATGGATTTCCTGCTAAACTCCAATCTACTTTGACGTGGATGTGCCATAGTTAATAGACAATTAGTTTAGAATGATTTAATGATTCTTTTTTAAGCCTATAACTTGTCCTGGCATGCATTTTTTTCCACGCCATCTTTCACTGTCTTTCTTTTCAAAACCCAAGTGGGATGTTTAAGTAATACAACTTATAAACTAAAAACCTTGTCTAGATACACGGGATGCCCATGATTTGGTCTTTGGATGCCCCTGATTTGGTCTTTTCTCCAAAATTATATAGAGATATCCAGTCTAGTTTGGCTATCTAGGTAGTTGGAGTTGGGCATGATTGAAAACTTTCCAACAAACTTTCCAAACAATAATTACATGCAAAAGGCAACATCTGATAATCCAGTTGTTGGACTCTACTGAGGCAATCTCACAGTAGCTTTTGGGGTGAGTGCAACTTTTGATATACCCTCTTGTCAATCATTCCTTTAAATGAATCCAATCATATTATGACTTGGTTGAAGTTACATACCATAAAAAAATGAGGAGCCCATTTCTTTTTCTTTTGAAACAACGAATTCTGAGCATTCCTGTCACCAATCATATTATGACTTGGTTGAAGTTACATACCATAAAAAAATGAGGAGCCCATTTCTTTTTCTTTTGAAACAACGAATTCTGAGCATTCCTGTCACATTTTTATTTTGTTTTATCCTTTGTTCTTCCTTTGTCTTTCCTTGTCCATTTCCCAGGCCCTTTAGTCCAACTTGCTAGCTGGATCGAACAAAAGCTTAAACAAAGCACTTATTCAGTTCTCTACTCAATGCCCAAAAAAAATATTTGGGATTCTGTGATCTCAAAAGCAAATCTCGTTTGGCCCCTAGTCCCACTAGAATATATATAGATTTCTGTTTAAGCCAAGTCACCTCATAAGAAAAGAAAAACTTCTGGAATAAGGAGTTATTCCGTGGCTACTAGTCTTTCATCCTGTCCCCCCTTGAATCGATATGAATAACAAATATGAATAATAAAATCTTTTGGAACAATTGATTTGACCCAGAGAAAAGATAAAACATTGGGATGTGAAAGCCAAGTATCTTCAAGTACAAAGAGAAAACAAGAGAAAACCACATGGCTACAGCGTAGCATATATTCTCTCATTCTTTCGTGCCTTTAAGGTTCGGGGAATGATTTTATACAGGATAATATATTTCCGCTAGCTAAGCAAGATTTCTTTTCTTCTCATTGCTTCCCGTTTGAACGGGAACAAGTTGCTGTGTGAACTAAGCACAGAATATTAATGGTTTCTTTTATAGTTCTTTGGTTACCGTCAAAGCGAAAGAAGTGAAAGGGTACACGTTTCTGCTCTTGTACGGATGTCTCTGGCACTCTTCCACAGAGTTCTGAGGGCGACCTTCCTTTTGGCATTTCTTTTTAGGGTTTGATTGTTTTTTTAATTGTGATGTTTGGAGTGGAAGTATATTTTGGAAAAAGTTAGAATTACATTGAATAAATTGAAAAAAATATGTTAGGGATAATTTTAAAATAAAAAGTATTCTGTTTTTTCTTTATTTTGGTATTTAGTTTTGTGATTTATTTATAGTTCTTTTTTGTGTCATAAATGATTGTGATGTAGAATGTTGATGCTAAAAAATATTGCATAATTAAATTCTAAAGTACTTTTAAGTAGTTTATAATTCTTTTTTTTGCACAATTAAATTCTAAAGCACTTTTATGTAGTTTATAATTTATTTTTTCTAATAAAAATGATTATATTGTTCTTTGGAATTGAAATTTTAATATGGTATATTTTATAAAAAGATAATCAAAGAAAATCAAGATAAGATAGATTCCATCTCTTTTCAAAAAATCTTATATGATGCATTCTTATTTTAAAAAGTTGTTGGAAAAATAATAATTTAATATTATGAGGATGAATTTGGCATAACCATTACTGATTTTTATTTAGGTTTGGGCCTATTTTGACAGAGCAACTCAATATAATTAGATTTTGACAAGTGGTATGTACTAATAGTAAAGTTGGATTTATTTTATGATATGTAACCCATTTTTCTTTACACTCATTCGTATGCATCTAAACTTATTTTGTTTGTATTCATACATATTCCTATACCTTAACTATTTATTACACATATCCTTACACACACTCCCATGCATTCCTTCCCTAGAGCATGATATTAACACATTCATGTCCTAGGACAATATTTTGGTGTGTGGGATCAATCTTGCACAATGTCTAATTGACCTAAAAATTTAAAATTCAAATGACAATTTTTTTGTTGACTCCTACATAATCCATTAGCCATTATGAACAAACATCAAGTAAATGTTTATACATTTAGAATTTTTGTCTTGGTATTTAAAGACACTTGGTGTGCAATAATTCATAATCAAGGATCTTGTTGTGCCTTTTTCACAACACGCCCCATTTTTTAGCAAAATGTGGACCCCCTTTTTTGATTAGGTTTAGCTTGGTTCCTCAATGTCTTCAATTTCCAAAATCAGCCAAGTTTCCAAAATTAGTTGTCCCAAGAGCAAAAATTCATCATGGTTAGATAGAGTATCCAAAATTGATCCCTATTACTTTTGGAAGTCTCTTAAAATTCACTAAGAGAAGGAAGAAATTTGCTTAATAATGTTACCACTATAACAGGTCCAAAATCTAGTTGTATAAATTTTTCCTGCATACCTAGTTAAGTTAAGAAGTTCCACAAAAGTACTTGCTTGTAGGAAATTGAGATCCAAGGGAACTAAACCTTTTAAAATATAAAATGAACTAGTTCACTTGAATTTTCCCACATGTGATAAGGAATAAACTGAATTTTAATGAATGTTGAATTCTAAGGTGTAATTGAACTTTCCAGATAAAATTTTGATATAAGTTTAGTTCTATAGGATTTTTTTCATAGGAGTTAATGGTGAACTGCCAACACCCTAAGATCACTTGCAAGACAAGAATAACTTCCACAAGAGTGAAATGGAAAGAATATCATGCTATGATTATGGATGCAATATTTCTAGATTGAATATGTAAATGTGCATATGATGCCTTTCTTATAAAGACAAGTTATGAGATAGGATTAGACAATATCTTGACATTTGTTTTAATCCTATACAATGAGACAACTACATCAACAATATTAAATGACTTAGGACACAAGCATTAAATAGAATCCAAAGTAGATAAGCTATGATAAGATCTTACCTAGACAACTAAGACTTCTAGAAAGCACACCTAGGACCTAAGTGGACTTAACATGTAAAAAGGAACTATTAGACAACCATATAGGTAAAACACCTATTTACACCAACATACCCCTTAAGTACAATTTAGGGAGTAGAATATTATGCAAATGATACAAAGATGGTGGACGGGTGGAAGAAGTTGGGTACCAATTTTCTGGCCACTTATGAATTTTTTTTAAAAAACGCGCTCGCGTTATAACGCACACGCATGATTTCGCATTAAAAAAAAAGAAAAAAGTGAAATTATTTGCCTTGGAATACCAACCCAAAGGCTTGGAGGGCATTCCCAATAAGGCTAGAGACATGTTTTTGCAAATTCTACAATTTTCACATAATCAGGTCCGTGCTCACCATCAAGATTGCATCTAGTTCAATATTGACAAAATAAAAAACATGGGTAATATTAGGTTCTCTCTTAGCTATCCAACGATGTAATTTTTTTCACTTTTCGACAATGTTAAGCCTTTCATCCATAATTTATTTTGTTTGTATGTCTGTTTTTTGTCAAAAAGCAGTGTTTAGTGTTTTTTGTTATAAATTAACAGTTCATCAAAATTTCAAATAAACTACATTTTTAGAAACTGGACTCCATTCTACAAATTTAAAAAAAAAAAGAAAAAAAAATCAATTATTTTCAAAAATTTGTAGGGGGAGCACGGCCAAAATTCTGCTTTTCAGGAAGTGCCCACTTAGAAAATTAGTAAAAAATCAAATATTCATTAAAAAATTATCAGAAAAATTGTGCACCAACTAGATGCTATTACCTAACTTCTGACCATAGCAATTTTAAAAATACTACAAAAAGTTCACTATGCTCAGGTCGTACAAGAGTTGCTATGTTATGTTTTTCTGACAAAAACAACACCAATTTATGTACATCCCTCTTTTGAACCCCTTAATCTCAACCATTTTCAAAATAAATTAGTAGTTTAGAAAGTAGACTCAAAGCAATTCGATCCTTGTTTTTGTTCCATCTCAAAATTTTGAGTGTAACTATCCTCAATTTCATGTCCAAGGTTAGCATTTTCTGATTTCAAAAAAAAGTGGCCACTTAAGCCCCCTTTTTGGGAACCGTCTTGGTGCACTTACTCTGGTGTTGATGTGTTTTTTATGCACTTCTCAACACAGGCAGTGCGTAGATGTACTACCTCTCTTGAAAGACAATCTTCCACAATCAAATTGCAGAGCACTATCCCAAGGTCTCTAAAGTCAAGTCTTGACAATGCTTGGAATATCTCAGCTGATTTATGTGATTTGTTGGAATCACAAGGAAGATTTACGGATGAGTTACAAAGCATGGGAAGTTGGGTCTTGAAATGGAGTTCTTAAGATGAGGAAGTTGCTATGCATTTTCTATAGGTTCAAACATCAGTCTTGAACTCCATTTTATCATTGGATTTAGCTCTACAATGTGCAATGAACCTTAGCATAGGTCACTTATTAAAAAAAAGGAAAAAGAGCAGGGGAGAGAGGAAGTTCCTAGACCTAAAACTATGAATGAACAGTGATCATGGAGGCTGCTACAGTATACAAGCTTCCTATTTAATTGAGTTTTGCTTGACCAAGAGAAACCTACAACTACACAAAACCAATGCAATCTTCTAAAGTCTACTGATTTACAAACTACACATACACATCATGAACATGCAATTGAACTAGGTTGCAACAATAACAAAAAGAAGCCCAGGCTAACTTTGCACAGTAGCTTGTCATCAACAAGTGCTAAAAGTATGGGCTAGAAGCTCATCAAATACTATAACAACAACACCATCATGACAACCATTCAAGAAACTAATACTAAAATAAACATAGAAGGTAGAACCATGCATGCAAGATGAGAAAAATCAAAGAGAACATCCATAAAATCATGCAATGCTATCTTCTATTGCTATAAATGTTTTTTACAACAGCTCTCCAACCCTTACAAATGAGGAGAAATCCCCTATTATAGTTTTCCAAAGCCCAAATGAATGGTTAGGATTGAATTACATCAAATGGCCCATATTTGATTTACATTAGGGTTTCACCTACCCACCATTATCCAACAATTTTAAAATACATCTTGTAGACACTTAAAAATGACCTAGGCCTGCAAGCTCTGTTTTTAACCACTTTCATCCTAGCATAATTATGACATTTAATTATGTCCTTGGTCCACATTCGACTATTGATTAAATAATCCATAATTATTTAATTAATTCATGTCCTTTAATTCTTCATGATTATTAAATAAATAAATTTTATTTATTTATTAAATACGTCATTAATTATCTAAGTCTTCCCCTAATTAATTTATTTAATCACCCTTTTTCAGTCATTTCTTCCTGATTATTAAATAAATAAGTTTTATTTATTTATTTAATATGTCACTAATTGTCATAATTAAATGAATTGATTAATTAATTTAATTAATTAATCTTATCTGCTAAATTAAATAATTATCTTTAATTATTTAATTGTCAAAATTAATATTCCTCTCATTTTAAATAAATAAAATTATTTAAAATGTCATCACATTCTTAACTGATAGTCCATTTGGTAAATAATCTGAAAAAGATTATTTATTCTCACAAAATCCATATTTTGAATTAATTTAATTCAATATGGTAATATTCCTCCAAAAAATCAAGTAATCGGGCAGATTCTTGATTTTCCAAATCTGATCTTTAGTTCAACTCTTATCTTCTTGATTTTTTGAATCTCACAAATCAGACAGTCTTTATCTTCTTGATTTTCGAAAATCTTTATTTTCTAATTAATTATCTCATTTATTCTCCACCGTCGATCTGATCTTTTCAGATGACATCTCAGCCACTCGTCTAAGGATTTTTCCCTAACCCTGATTAGGGATTATCAAATTTAATCTCGTCCGTCCATTCAAAATGGCATTTTCTATAAAATGCTATTTTCCTCTCATTTTTAGATTACACACTGACGCATTGACATGCTTAGATATTTCATAGAGATTGTCGCATTATTGTCATATTTCATTAAGTTTTAATCATATTGTCATAGGCTTAGGTAGTTTAGAAGAAAATCCTTCAAAGCTTGCGTAGGAATTCGTCAAGGATTGCTCGCATGTTCAATCTGAGGACAACACAAATTAGCAAGTTAGAAGGTGTAGTGGAGATCAGCCATGGAGAATGAAAACATTGGGTGAGATTGTTCCATTTTATGTGTTTTCGTTTATTGTTCCTTTGCACTTCATTATTTCTTTGGGTTTATGCTTTCAATTCGTTTGATAAACTAAACTTAAAAATAACCCATAGATACATTGGTGAACCCAATATTTTGTAGAAAAATTGTCTTTTCTTGTTTGTTTTCACTATTTTGCAGGTTACAACCAAGAATTCATACGAAATCCCGTCACCTTTTCTTGAGCACATAAAAATGGGCACATGAAATTTTTAAAAATGATTATCTAGGTTTTTTAGGCCTTGTTCTTAGCTTTCTGAAACTTCAAACGGTTTAAAATTTATTTAAGATTTGAGAAAGTTATGGCTATTTTAGTATTTGTTGTTTTTTTAATCTAGCTTTTAAAACCCGCGTTTTCTTTTGCCTATAACATTTTTTTTGTGCAGAATGTTAGAAAATACTTTATGAGTTTTGAAGGTTTTATTTTTAGCTTTCCATGGATTCAAATGATTTAAAATTTCCTTAATTTTTGAGAAAGTTATCGCTGTTTTAATTTGCTGTTGTCATTAAAAAAAAATTGGTTACTAATCTTTGTTGGCAGCATGTGGCGTTGGAGTTTTTTGTGGGTCAAAGACATATATTCAAACTACTGACATGTGGTTTTGCAGCTACGTTTGTTGAAGATTTATCTCTCAAACCACTTGTTTGCATTTTTTAATTTAGGAACATTTCCTTTGGTGCTCTAAAATGAATTTTGTTTGCAAGTGTTTGATTGTGTTTAAACAAATGGTAGTTGATTATGATCTCACCTTGTGAAAACTCGGTGATCAGAAAACCAGACCCATTTTATCTATTGTACACCCTCACAATTTGGTATATCAAAGTATTCTCTCCCCTTGCGCACTTGTGAGATCCTGGGTGTAAGAGAAACGGTTACTAACTCTAGAACTTGGGCCTGTTCTGGTGGGAAAAAGTACTCACCCCAGGATGACTTAGACCAGTAGTACCCTGACACCGAGGGACTTCCAGCCGGTATATACAAGTGAATTCTTGGGGAAAGCCCAAGAATCACGCGTATGGTTCCAACGAGATGGATCTGAAAGGGGACTCTCGCCGCATGGATCATGCCCTACGAATGGAATGCCCTTACTAAACACTTTTTGTCTTAGAGTCCAACTTTTTTTGGTCGTTGCTTGATATAGTGCAGGGTACAATATCATGCTCGAAGACACTCACTATTGATCCCCTTGAGTAGAGATAGCAATTCTTGGGAAGTCACTACCCAAGAGTCTGAATTTGGTGTGCTTGAATGACGTTAATGAACTGTGGAGGGGAGCCAATGCCACCAAAATTCTAAGCTATCCACTCTTGAGAAGGAGAGGTGTTCCACACCAATCCAGGGTATATCGGTGGGCTATATCAAGTATACAAACCATTGGCCTATTGGCCTTTTAGGATTGTACTTGTCTCATGTGTGCTTGCTTACAGTCAAAATATCGTGCCTGCAAGTGTTTTTTGGATACTGAAACAAACCAAACAATGGTCAAACATCTAGAAACAACCAAGTCAAACTTCAAGAATTCAGTCAAAACTGATCTAAACAGTCTATCTACAACACATCTACTTTCCTATGCAATGCATCTAACATGTCGAGTCGCATTTTCCATTTATAACGTCGCATTTGATCTATTGCATCGCATGTGCCATTTGAAAAGCCACATCTGACTTGTCAAGTTGCATTTGCAATTTAAAAAGCCGCATCTAACATATCAAGTCACATTTTCCATTTCTAACACCGTATTTTCCTGTCCTGCAATGCATTAGCTTTTTGTAAAGCTGCATATGCAAAATTGAACCGCATTTGATTGTACAAACACCGCATTTTTATGCGTCGCGACGCATCTGAGTCTCACAGAACTGCATTTGTCACATCCTAATGCATTCATCAGTTCCAAAGCCGCATGTGCATTCCTGACATGCAATTGATCCTTGAAACGATGCATCTGCACACTGCAACGCATTTGCCACTTGAAACGACACATTTGCTTAATTAAAATTTAAACTGTCATAGACAAGAATCTAAATCCAAACATTTTTGTCAAATATCTTTTTCAAACATCTTTTTCAGAAACTAGAACTGAAATATTGTCCATCATAGTCCTCATTTGGCATCTAGACTTGGCATTGGTCATTTTCCTTGGTCAACATTTTCATATTTAGTCTTCATTGTCACCTTGGCATTTGGTATCCTTTCTTGACAAGTTTATCACCTTGCATTAGTCATTTCCCTTAGAAAAACATCATTATCATCTCACAACATCATGGCATCCACCACCTTGTCTTCACTTCAACAAAATGTTGATAGGCTTGCTAGTAAAGTTGAATACGAATTACTCTGTAGAGGTCGATGCCAAGAAGCATTTGACTTTAGGAGATAATTTATCTAAGCCAAAAATCAACGCCCTTCATACCAACAACCAATCAGTCCAAGTCCTCCATCCGTCTACTCTCACTATCAATAGTCACTTAACAAAAATCCTGCCATTAATTCCCAACACACGTCTACTTATTACCCTTATCCTAACCTTGACAAGGGAAGTCAACTGTCTGCTAGTCCTTCACCTATTAATCCCATCCAAGTCTACATCCCTTATCAACCATCTACCAACTCATGTCAAATCCCCACATCATACCATAACGATTTGGTCCAAGTCTCCATGTCCTATTTCAATCAACCTTACACCAATCTAGTCCAAGACTCCATGACATATCCAGTCCAAGACTCCATGTCCTATCCTTGTCCCTCACATGCTAGTCCAGTCCAAGTCCCCATGTCCTGTCCTAGTCCATATACTAGTCTAGTCCAAGTCCCCATGTCCTATCCTAGTCCTTCAAATACTAGCCCAGTCCAAGTTCCCACGTCCTATCCTAGTCCTTTGTTCATTAATCCTTTTCAAGTCACCCCCTCACAAGCCACATCTAGTTGAATTAAAATTCTATCATAGTCCAAAGTCAAATCCCATTTAATAGACTTGAGGATAAATTTCAAAATGAAAGTCCAAAGCATGACCTTATAATGTCACTCTCATGTCAAGAACAAGGTAGTCCATCCCATGACCCTATCTTTCAGTCCATCCAAGAAGTTCTTCGAGATGATCATGACATCCAAAATACCCCAACCCTCGACAAAGACTTTAATCCTAATTACATCACCCACAACAACCCCATCTTTGACCAAGACCCTACCATTGATCAAGAAGTCCAAATCCATGACAACCCCATCTTTGACAAAGACCCTACCATTGACCAAGAAGTCCAAATCCATGACAACCCCATCTTCAACCAAGACCCTACCATTGACCAAGAAGTCCAAAATGATCCACTCCTTGACCTTTATGCCATTCATGATCAAACACTTTCTAACCTTATAAAGGCCTCGACTATTGACACTTCCCACGATGAGAACTTGCCTTCATGGGACACATAGACGATATTCCTCCAAAACAAGAATCTTCCACTAGGGAAATGCTTGTGTATGATCAATTTATAGCTAAAATCATTGGACTCTATGACACTAAACATAATGATGGCTTCGATATTACCTTTGAAGCACCAACAAAATCATCTGAACCTGACATGTCACATGATCAGACCAAAGATATCAGTCAAGAATATGTCCAACATGACAATGAAGCTAAGACACTTTATCAACTAGGGTCATCTATCTTTGTCAGAGCAGGCTTTCTTGCAAAAAAAAATATTACAAGTGACAATATCCACATACCTAATGATGGGTTAGCATCTTTCTTTCAAAACAACAAATACCCCATTAGAAATAGAATCTGTCAAAGCATGCAATATCAAGGCAAAGGACTAGGCGTACACGAGCAAGGCATTCTAGAACCAATACAGCTTCAGGAAAATTACAGACATCAAGGTCTTGGCTATTCCTTAGTAAATAAAATGATGTCAATGGTACCTCCTCGATACTGGGGCCAACTTTGTCAGATACAAACGTCAAAATGGAGTCCATGAGAAATCCTTGTCATAAGATTGCTACCAACACCCCCTCCACCCACACCATGAACCGTCATTCCATCATAAATAAACCTTCCCTTTGGAACTAGCAAAAACAAAAGTCTTACAAATCAAAAGATCAAAATCAAATGTCAAAGGCCATTGAATCAAACAAAAGGACAAGTGGACAAATGAAATTAAAATGGATCCCAAAGAAAGATGGATCAAACAAAAAAACCAAGTCAAATACAAAAGTCAATCACAATGTGGAGGCACAAGACAAGAGGACTCCCACATATAACACATGTCCACCTCCTTCAAAATGGTCATCAATCAAGGCATATAAAAGTGTTGGTTCCAAACACCATCCCTCCAAAATCCGTCATCCACCATCCCAAGTTTGGAAAATAAAATGTCATTCATCCAAACATCCAAACAATCTTTCCACGTCTACCATCATTCGTCATAACCCTACATCTCGTCTAAAGTACAATGATCCCACGTCACAAATCTGTCACATCATGGCATAAACTCTTTACCACAAGGACTCTCATGGCACTCTATTACGATGTGCATATTTTGATAAGGCCAACTCTAGTATCAGAAAGGATCACAATGACATTGATTAGTTGTATACAAGTGCTATGATCCTGACAAGACAACTCCTTCAGCAAGGTCATTATTGGCATATCATGGCACCAGTCTCTACATTGGCACCATCAGTGGATTCAGAACAATCAATGGTCATCTAAAGCATCCAGGCTATCTACAAATACCAAAAATACAAAAAAAATGATAAAAGATAAAAAAAGTTCATCCTGATGAAAACCTGGCAAATAGGCATCTTGGTGACACCAAAAGACCAAAAATTCAACAAAATAGTAAAGAGAAAAATTTCATCCAATGGTGAAAACATGGAAAATAGGCATCATGTGTAAAATAAATCATCTATGTGGACTCTTACACTTAGGGGCAAGTCATCTCATCTCCTAGGCCTTCCTATTGGAATTGGCATTCGACCATTTAATCCATATCATTCCCACCTATCTCGGTCTTGACATAAAATTGGCACACATAAATCATGTTTTGGGAAAACTTTTGACATGCCTATCCTTTGGTCATACATTATCCGTGAAACATCATGTCATTACTAACGTAAACTTCATTATCCTTATGTGACATAGTCCTTGAAAATCATATGACAATTCCCTTAGTCTCATGTGTCTCGTCTTTTACCAAGGCCACCTCTCATCCTTTCATGTATGTCACCTATCTTGGCTTTCCCTTGTCAAACGGTCTAAGGATGCTCCATCATCCCATTTATTCCTAACCAAGTCATTCCAAATGCAACGAGTCTAATTCATACAAGCACATTATTCAAAACATTACTTGACTTTGTTCTTGGCCCGGCTGTAGACCTCGATACTTTCGTCACATTATTGTCATCCTCACGTTGTTTTGGGATGTGTCATTCCCACGTCAAACAATGTTACCATCACCTGTCAATTGGTATTCATCTTGACTAGGGGCATAATCATGTTTGTCCTTGGATTCTCATGTGTAGGAATCAGTCATATGCATTTGTCATGATCACCTCAAAACATTTCAAAAGTCCAAAAAAATCAAAACATTTCAAAAGTCCAGAAAAATTAAAACATTTCAAAAAAGTCCAAAAAACTCAAAACATTTCAAAAGTCAGAAAAAATTAGAATATTTCAAAAAGACAAAAACATCATAAAATGTCCTAAAGAAAGACCTAAAAATCATAAAACGTCCTGAAGAAAAACACAAAAACATCCAAATCAATGTCAAAATCCTAAAAATGGAGTCAAAGTCAATCATGTTAGTCAGTCCATGTCATTGTCAAACTACGTTGTCTTTGTGCATTTTCTATGTAGGCAAGGCCATCAGTCGATGAGTCCCCGAGACATTAGGTCAGTCCTTTTAGGTTGGTCCAAATAAAATCATGGCATTTGTCACAATCGTCACATCGGTCAAATAAGTCAGACGTCGTCAAACTCAGACACAAGACAATTATTTGAAACGTCAATGTCAAAATTGGTCAAAATTAGACAACACAGTCCAATCAATCATACAGTCAACATCAGTCAACTTGCCAAAACATATTAGTCAAAACAATGTCAGTCTCATCACTCTTTGGTCCTCTTCAAGATGTGTCCTCGGATTTGGACCTCGTCAAAATGTCCTTTTCCTTTTTCAGGATGTGTCCTTCCTGACAATAGGCCTCGTCAAACTGTCAACACCATCAAATTGGCAAAACTCTTAAATTGTCAAAACTGTCAAACCAACAAGAAATCAATCTTTGGCAAACAAACATTGGCAAACAAAATAAAATGGCTGTTAATCTTTCTGGTTTATCTTGTCTTATCTTTTGACTATCTTGGCTATTTTGTCTTATATTTTTATTGTCTTGTCTTTCTGGTCATGTTACTAGCTACCTCGAGGATGTCCCATGAATAATTTAGAGGTGCGATGACATCTCCTGGCCTATTTTATTTTCTTTGATTGCTATCTGTGGATTGTCTTGACAAAAAGATTGGGGCAACTTCGCCCTTAGTATGAGTTAGGACATTCCTTGTATGTGACTGTCTGTTTTTCAAGTGGATGACCTTGCACACCTTGGTCTATGTCATATCTTGGTGTTTGTTGTCCATTTGTGTCATTTTTATCGCCCAATGATGATTCGAGCAATGTCTATTAGTTCTTTGGCAAGTTTTGAAGGATTCTTTCATCTAGTTTGCATCTTCATCATCCATATCTTTTGCACTAACATTTTTTTTGTCTTTTCATATTCTAGTCTTCTCGTCCATTTCAAGAGCACACCCATGTTCTTGGAACCCGTCTTTCCTCTCGAGGGGGCATATCGCTACCCTCCTCATCATTTTTCCTCATTGTATTTTGCACTGGGGAATATTTTGACTTATTTTCTTTGTCACAATGCAACATGCTACATTATGACAAAGAGGGGCAAAAGGTAGACACTTAAAAATGACCTAGGCCTACAAGCTCTATTTTTAACCACTTTTATCCTAGCATAATTATGACATTTAATTATGTCCTTGGTCCACATTCAACTATTGATTAAATAATCCATAATTATTTAATTAATTCATGTCCTTTTATTCTTCATGATTATTAAATAAATAAATTTTATTTATTTATTAAATACGTCATTAATTATCTAAGTCTTCCCCTAATTAAATAAATTTCTTAATTTATTTAATCACCCTTTTTTAGTCATTTCTTCTTGATTATTAAATAAGTAAGTTTTATTTATTTATTTAATATGTCACTAATTGTCATAATTAAATGAATTGATTAATTTATTTAATTAATTAATCTTATTTGCTAAATTAAATAATTATCTTTAATTATTTAATTGTCAAAATTAATATTCCCCTCATTTTAAATAAATAAAATTATTTAAAATGTGATCACATTCTTAACTGACAGTCCATTTTGGTAAATAATCTAAAAAAGATTATTTATTATCTCACAAGATCCATATTTTGAATTAATTTAATTCAATATGGTAATATTCCTCCAAAAAATCAAGTAATTAGGCAGATTCTTGATTTTCCAAATCTGATCTTTAGTTCAACTCTTATCTTCTTGATTTTTTGAATCTCACAAATCAGGCAGTCTTTATCTTCTTGATTTTTGAAAATCTTTATTTTCTAATTAATTATCCCATTTATTCTCCACCGTTGATCCGATCTTCTCAGATGACATCTCAACCACTCGTCTAAGGATTTTTCCCTAACCCTGATTAGGGATTATCAAATTTAATCTCGTCCTCTGATTTTAGGTCTCTATCAAAAGACAATCTCCTCCATCCATTCAAAATGGCATTTTCTATAAAATGTTATTTTCCTCTCATTTTTAGATTACACACTGACGCACTTGCATACTTAGATATTTCATAGAGATTGTCGCATTATTGTCATATTTCATTAAGTTTTAATCATATTGTCATAGGCTTAGGCAGTTTAGAAGAAAATCCTTCAAAACTTGTGTAGGACTTCGTCAAGGATTGCTCGCATGTTCGATCTGAGGGCAACACAAATCAGCAAGTTAGAAGGCGTAATGGAGATCAGCCATGGAGAATGAAAACATTGGGTGAGATTGTTCCATTTTATGTGTTTTCATTATTGTTCCTTTTCATTTCATTATTTCTTTGGGTTTATGCTTTTAATTCATTTGATAAACTAAAATTAAAAATAACCATTAGATACACATCTTTGTCTTTTCCCTATTTTGTCATCTAGTGCTCAGGTGTTTTAGCAATTTCATCATTTAGTTGATTGCCCTTTACTGTAGCTGAAACTGCCTGAAATTTGTCTTCTTACTTGATGTGCTTGCAGTGTTCTTCCTTGGATCAAATGAGCCCATTGACGATTGGCACCAATAGATTGGTTTCCCCTGATTCGAGCGGACAACTCCCTTATGCTTTCTTCAAGGCCACCCCCTTGTATTTTTGTCCTTGACTTCCTTGGCATAGGCCTTCTTCTAACGTTGACCCTGTTGGTGGGTGCTAGCAGGAGAGGCGAACATGGAATGAATGGTGACAGGAGCTATGCACATTCCTTGTTCAACTTTTTCGATGGGTCTCCTGACAGACCTGCAGTAGGCTCCTTCAATCCTACGTACATGAAACGCTGTAAGTGCTTTCATACATAAATCAAAGAAAACGTTAGTCAAATCTTACAAAATCCTTGTTAGATCCATCCATGCATCATCAAAAGATCATAATATTCATATTTGGAGCTCATTTGGACCATAAACATTAATGCAGCCCAAGGGGACGGGCAGCGAATGAGGGACAACAAACCAGAAGGGAAGTTCCCGGACCTCACAAAATTTAGCAAAAACAAGATTTTACAATTATAGTGCATGGGAAAAGGGGAAGGAAGAGTGCCCAAAAAAACTTCCTCAAGATTGGACTCATTTGAAAAAACAAGAAGTTTGCAAGGGGAAAGGCGGAGGGTCACCACCCTTTTGAAAAGGCAATGAGCACACGATGGCCCGAAAGGAAAGTCCCAGACGACGACGAAGGAGTGGAGTCCTGGAAACGGCCATGGAGTGGTCGGGTTCTGAAGGCCAGGTCGCTGGGGCTCCATGGATGTTCAAAACGGCCACAGAGGGGTCGGGTCCCGGAGGCCGGGTCGTCGGGGCTCCACGGATGTTCCAAAATAGCCACGGAGGGATAGAGTCCCAGAAATGGCCACGAAGGGGCTGGGTCCCAGAGGATGGGTCGCCGGGGCTCCATAAATGTTCAAAATAGCCATGGAGGGACAGAGTCCCAGAAACGGCGACAGAGGGGCCAGGTCCCAGAGGCCTGGTCGCCAGGGCTCCACGGATGTTCCAAAACAGCCAAAGAGGGATGGAGTTATGAAACCCTTAAAACTTAACAAAACATTGACGAAACCTTGGCAGTTCACTTAGGCACCACAAAAAAATCCCAAATCCACCAAAAAGTTGTCCCCAAAGTCAAAAATGTGGAAAGCGGACTGTCAGGGGTCTACGGATGTTTCAAAACAGCCAAAGAGGGAGGGAGTTCTTGAGGGAAAGTTCTGAAACCACTGAAACTTAATGAAACATTGATGAACCCTTGGTAGTTCACTTAGGCACCACAAAAAAATCCCAAATCCACCAGAAAGTTTTCCCCAAAGTCAAAAATGTGGAAAGCGGACTGTCGGGGGTCCACGAATGTTTCAAAACAGCCAAAGAGGGGGGGAGTCTGAAGGGAAAGTTTTGAAACCACCGAAACTTAACGAAACATTGACAAAACTTTGGCAGTTCATTTAGGCACCACAAAAACATCCCAAATCCACCAGAAAGTTGTCCCCAAAGTCAAAAATGTGGAAAGCGGATCGTCGGTGTCCACAGATGTTTCAAAACAGATAAAGAGGGAGGGAGTTCCAGAAGGAAAGTTCTGAAACCATCGAAACTTAAAGAAACATTGACGAAACCTTGGAAGTTCACTTAGGCACCACAAAAAAATCCCAAATCCATAGAAAACTTGTCCCCAAAGTCAAAAATGTAGAAAAAAGCGAATCGAGCGATCAGGGACCAAGTTAGCAGGAACAAGACAAAAGGTAGAAAAGGGACGAGGGACTTTGTTTCTCCCTAGACTTGAATACCCAAGTAGGTGAATTTGGTAAGGGGAATTTGATCATTTGAAGGAACATGACCAATTTGGGCTTGAAAAATGGGGCACGCAAAACAAGATAGGAGTAAAGCAGCCTATAGGGAGAGAAAAAAGGGGGTCCTTGCCTACGACAGGGCATGTGTGCAAAACATGCACAACAGATGGGTCCTGTCTATGAGGCCATGTTAGGTACCCATATAAAATGCAAGTGCAATCTCTCACAAATGGAGAAAAGAATAAAACCTAGTGGACAAAACTCCTCTACCAAAGAGATAAAAGATAAAATAATACTCTCCATGAAGAATGAGAAGTTCAAAACCCCATGTGAGAAAAAAGACCTCCCCATAAGAGAGAAGAAGAGATACCATATAGCCCCCACTCAATGAGATAACCTACTATAAAACAACATTGAAAGCACACTAGTGGAGTAACACTGGAACCTTAATCCAAACAATAAAGGACAAGATGATTATGATGTTAGAAACATTGGAAACTCTCAATTATTGGAACAAGTCTAGAATTGTGATAAAATAACAAATATCTTGATGCCAAGGAAAATTGGAAAACTCTTGATATAGAGAAACACTATAACTGAATGTAGTAATAAGAGATAAAACATTGTTCTATAATTAAAATGAAGTGTGAGGATCAAAATTGCACCTTCCCAAGTGATAGTATGTCCAAGTGATCAACTAGAATGTGTGTAGCATAAAAAATGGTCACCCTTGAAAGTTTCACACTATATTTTACCCCCGTTAATTTATTCGACCTGATTGAACCCCTAATTTCCTAAATTATACATTTTGAGGTTTATTTTACCATTTTCCAATAAATTGTGGTGCACTCACAAATGGAGTGTCTAGAAAGGATTGTCCAACCATGCAGCCTAGAGTTCAACATAATGGAAATAACACAAGAAATTCTAAAAAAAAAAGAATTATTATTGATTCAACAACTTGCATTCTTACATGCATCATATACCATATATGTGGAATGATTGGGGATCACAGGCCTGCGACAAGGGAATTAAAAGATATTACAATTGGCACAAGGCCTTATTAAAATCCACAACCTTGAAGGTTGAATCTAACTAACTTCTACTAACTAATGATCTAACTAATTAAATTCTTTCCAAATGATTAAAACTGATCTTAATTATGAATATTCCTCTAGCTCCAATTATGATCTGTTCTAGCCTCAAGGGCGTACAACCCTAATCAAATGTGTAGGTCATCCAAGAACATGAAAAGATAACCCATCAAAAAATGGGATGTCTTAGAGATCTCCAAGAAAGTTCCCTTGGACCTAAAATGCCTTGGATGATGTTCCATTAAGCTCTGCACATTCTAGAAAAGGTCTAAACAACTAATTTGAGCTAGATAGGCCTTGATACTCTGTTTGAGAATTGACAGTGAAATTTTGAGAGTGATAACTTTTTTGCAAATGAATGCAAATCCTCTAAAATATGGATATGTTATAGATGACCTTCTGTAGAACCAATATCCTAATCCATGAGTTGAGAGATGACAATGTGATAAAATATGGAAGAAACTACTAAGATAGCTATAAACTAAATTGCAAGAAAATAAATATTTTTGGTTAATACAAGATTTTTTTACAATTAGGGATGCTCCTACATCAGACTCCCAGGGTTGGATGAAAAGTGAGTCCTTCACTTTCTAGGGGCTAGAGGGAAACCAAAGTGGTCCACCTCAGCCTAAGAAATCCATGATGAATCCCCAACTGGTCTTCCTTTCCACTTTACCAAGTACTCCTTGTACTGCTTGTTCCTAGTGCTCCTTCCATTTTTGGTGTCCAAGATCCACTCAATCTATTTTGGTGGTTGATGTGGTAACTACTCCTCCAATCCAACTTCTTTGTTACTCCCACTTAATTTTCCTGCATGGTACTGATAGATGTCTACAATATTGAAAATAGGTGATATACCAAGTGTCTTTGGAAACTCTACTTCATATGTGTTTCTTGAGTCAAACTTCCTAAGAATCTTACATGGTCCAAACTTCCTCATTTGGAAATTATTGTATATTACTACTAGAAACCTTTCCTTCTTGAGATATACCATAACTTCATCCCTAATAGAAAATTCCTTATGCATCCTCTTCCAAGTGTTTATGAACCTGACTATGCAATTTTTCCATGAATCCTTCAAATTCTTCTACACTCCTCCTATTCTTCATACTAATGTCTCTGAGCTCTACAACTCTGGTGGGATGTATCCCTATCATAATCTTTAATGGTGTCTTCCTTGTACTCTAGTTTACTGAATTATTGTATGAAAACTCTTCTTGCAATATAACTATGTCCCAATTTCTTGCCTTATCTCCAACCAAATATCTCAATAAGTTACCCAAACTCCTTTTTACTACATCTATTTGTCCATTTGTTTGTGGGCAATATGCTTAAATGAAATTCAAGTATGTCTTCATCTTCTTCCACAATTTCCTCCAAAAGTATATAATGATCTTGGTGTCCCTGTCTGAAACTATGCTCTTTCATAATCCATGCAATCTCATAATCTAGACTTGAAAAACAAGTCAACAACATGCACAACATCATTAGTTTGCTTGTAAGGAATAAAATGTGCCATCTTAGAAAAAATTTCCACTACTATCATTATAGAATCATATCCTCTCTATATTCTTGGTAATCCCAATATGAAATCCATGCTTATATCTTCTCAAATTCTCTTTGGTATTATCAAAAGTTTATACAATCCAGTATTCTGACTACTCCCTTTTTCTACCTGACAAATTTTAGAAATTTTAACATACTTCTTGATTTCCTTATATATCTGCTACCAAAAAATAGTGTTTATTCACCAAAGCTACTATCTTATCTATCCCAAAATGTCATGCTAGTCCACCACTATGTTTATCCTTAATCAAATTATCGCTCATTGAACTCCTTGGAATACATAATTGATTTCATTTGAATAACATCTCTTTTTGAATGAAATAATCCAACCATTGACTCCTATATATTACTATTGGTTCTTTATATGCTTTCCATGCTTCAAAAAAATATAGATCATCTTCATATATGTGTTTTAGATTTTCAAAACCTAATACTTCTATCTTCATTCTTGTCAAAAAATTCCTTCTCCTACTCAATGCATCTGTAACTTTATTTGACTTACCACTCCTATGCTTCAACACGAATGTATATATTTACAAGAACTCAACCCATCTCATATGTCTCTAATTCAACTTACCTTGACTGTTCAAATACTCAAGGCTTGATGATTAGTGTACAACACAAACTCCTTAGGCAATAAATAATGTCTCCACTTCTTTAAGGCTTGAATTATGGCATAGAACTCTTGATCATAAACCAAATATCTCCTTTTGGCATCATTCAACTTCCCACTGAAATAAGCTATGGGTATTCCTTCTTGACATAACACTACTATTGCATTTCTACTAGCATCACAATCAACTTGAAATACTTTGTCAAAATCAGGAAATGCTAACACTGGTTTCTCTATCACCTTTTGCTTCAACAATTCAAAACTTCAAATCTTTCCTATCTCCTCATTGTTTTTGTCATGGGTGTGCAAATTCCACTAAAGCTCCTAATGAATTTCTAGTAGAAAATTTCCAATCCATGGAATGATCTTACCTCTCCAATGTTCACTAGTGTAGGCCACTCAACAATTGCTCTAACCTTCTCAAGGTCCATCTTCAATCCTTCAACAAAAATGAAAAAACCCAAGTATACCAAATTTTTCTTCATAAAGCTACAATTCTTGATGTTTACCAACAAATTTTCCTCCCTCAACCTTTGTAGTACTTGTTTGATGTGCCACAAATTTTCTTCTCTGGTCTTACTAAAAATTAGAATATCATCCAAATAGATAATAACAAATTTACCCAAGAATTTATTCAATACCTCGTTCATTTATCTCATGAAAGTGCTAGGTGCACTGGTCAATCCAAAAGGAATCACTAACCATTCATGCAATCCTTCATTAGTCTTAAATGTGGTCTTCCAATCATCTCCTTCTTTGATTATGATTTGATGATATCCACTCTTTAGGTCAATCTTTGTGAAATACTTTGCTCCACTCAAACAATCCATAAGGTCATCCATCATTGGGAATGGGAATCTATACTTGGATATGATCCTATTGATTTCTCTTGAGTCTGTACACATTCTCCACTCTCCATCTTGTTAGTGTGTTAATTTTAACATAGGGTAATTAGTTTTTTCTTGTACTGGGTGGTTGTTCACCCGTTGCATTTTTCTTTCCTTTAAAAGGCTGTGCATTATGTAATTTATAGCATCTCAATTTACATTCACTTTTGGTGAAATAGTGTGTGCTTCTCTCATGCATTGCAAAGTTTTTTTGTTGTAGATGGTGATTATTGGTTTGGTGGTCTCCACCAACATGGTATCAAAGCCAACCATTCTTCCCTCCTTCCTTTGAGAGTTTTCATCAGAAGTTTCTGAGATCATTTATTTGATAATTTTTTTTCTAGAATTTGAAAAAATTTAAATTTCAAAGTTTCCTATTTGTCAATTTTGTTTGGAAGAGAGATTCTACATTGTTTGCTAGTGAATGCTTGTGTTTTTTTGTTTTGTATAAAACCTCTTGGCATTGAATTTATTGTGCATAGAGAGGCTATTGTTTGTGTGTTTGGAGGTGTGAATCCTTTTTTTCTCTGGAAATAATGTTTTTGTGATGACTATGGAAATTTTGAATTCAATATTTTTCAAGCTACGATTAAAGTTTCTGAAGAGCCTGATTCTCTCTATTGAAGAGAATGATTTCCAAGAGGATCATTTTTTCTCTACATTGGAGGAACATTTTTTTCCTTCCATGGAGTTTGGAGAGGTCTGATTTGGTTCCCCTACCACGTTTTCTTTTGAAGGAATTATTTTAGTTTTGATTGGCATTTAAATTTGAAGAGGCCCGATTAGTTGACAAGAGGTTCAATTTTTCTCTTTGGAGACTTGTTGGGTGCGCATGGAGGAAAGGAATTTGAAACCTATTTGGAGGGTGTGTATCCCCATATATGACCACATATTTTTCCTAGTGAAGGCCTGATCCTCATTGCAATGGTTTTTCTTTCTTTCCAATCTTCTTTTTGAAACCCTATCACCAACGGTCGAGTTTATTGTTGAATCTTCTAAAGTGTGACAATCAGAGGAGGCTTGAATCTATGCTTTGGAGGTGTGTGTTCCTTCTAGCTGAAGAGGTGGCTATATTTTTTCAAACTTTATACTTCATAAAGTTTGCAGTAAAATATTTAGGGTTTCATTATGTGCAACGAAAGTGTGTGGGCCCAAGTTTATTATGAAGTTATTATGGGAACATTTATCCCACATTAGCAATGTGGGTATGTTTTTGCTATTTAAATAGTATTACAATGTGTGTGGTTGGTGTGAGAAATTCTCATAGATTGTGAAGAGAATTTCAAGTTGTGGAAACTCGTGCATTCATTTGGTTTTCATTGTTGTGAGAATCTACTACAAATAGATAGTAAGGTGTACAATTGTTTTGCTCAAATTTTTTAGATTCAACCTTCTTTTTTTTGAGTAATATTTTTTTGGATGTTGGAAACCAAATTTTAAGAGGTTGCATTGGTTGATATTTTTTGGAGGATTCAGTTTGGTGTATTTTTTTCCTTTTTTTTGTCATGGCAACTCCTAAGTTGATTTAATTGTTAACCCTCCATAACTACCATACCTGGAAGATGAAAATGCATAGGTTGCTCCAATATAAGGGTTTGTGGTCCACATTGAGTGATAACCAACCCACTCTTACTAGGGAGTATGAAATATTTTCCCATAGAAACAAGTGTGACAAAGCTATGGGTCTGATAAAATTGAATGTTTCTAATAGTCTTTTTTTTCATATTGATGAGTGTGATACACCCAAGGAGATATGGGATAAGTTACATAACCTATTTGGTCAGGTCAGTGAGTTTCGTGCTTTGCAACTAGAGGAAAAATTAAATTATCTTTCCCTTGATGCATTTCCTTCCATTGATGATTTTCTAGTCAAGTTCAAATCTATAAGGTCACAATTGGCAAGATGTGGGAAGAGAAAAATTGATAAAGAGTCCATTTTCTTGATTTTGTTTAAGCTGAGAGGTCCATTTGTAGTTTTTTATTCTACCTTCTACTCCACCATGGATGCCTTGGGAAATGCATTCCAAATGCGTTCTTTTGAGATATTTTGTGACCGTTTGACAAGGGAGCAAGCCAAACTTTCCCAGTTAGAGGGGGTCTCTATGAATCATGCATTAGTTGCACAAGGATCTCAGAGCAAAGGGAAGAAGAAACCTAAGGCTAAGATAGAGTCCCATGAGTCCTCCACCTCTTCAAAAGAGGACAAGCCTAAGAAGGAGAAGTTCAGTTGTGTGTATTGCAAGAAGAAAGGGCATGAAGAACACCATTGTTATACGAAGAAGATTGATAATCTCTCACATCTTCTTTAGAAGAACAATATCCCATTTCCCTCATATGTGACTCCTTCTACAACCTCTCCATCTCCATCTGCATTTTCATCTCCATCATCATCCAAACCTACACAGTCAGGGAATGTAGGATTTGCAAGTGGTAATGAAGATAAACTCTACATGGGTAAAGGAAATGCATTGGTAACTTCTACAATTCATTTTGGTCATGATAGATGGTTTTTGGATTCAGAAGCATCTCACCACATGGATTTTACTCCCTATCCTTTTTTGGGCCTTCATCTTACCAATACTTTCAAGATTTTGTTGGGAGATAGTAAGATTTTGGATGTTGTGGGGGTAGGCAATGTTGAGATTGGTGATGGTTGTTTCGGAGATGTACTAGGGTGATCCCACAATAGTAGTTTACAATTTTTGGCCAAACTGGACACTGAAATATTTTTTTCAAACTAAATCTTCACTTTCGGGCACCTATAACGGCTAAACCATGAGGAATTTGAAGATGATTCAAACTAGAATTTAATGACATTTTGTTTGTAGATTCTAAATATATTTTTTTCAAAAATTTTGGAATTAGATTGCACCTCTTTTTCCATCTCCCTCGAAAACTAGTTTTTTTTCATAAAACAACATTTTTAAGGAGTGACACTCACTGTATAATGCATAACTTTTTTCCATGAAGGATAAAATTCTAATTCTTTCTAATTTAGATTTGTGACTCTTATATCTAGTGCTTCCACTCTTTTTTTTTTAGACTGCAGGAATCGGGTAGCACGACCCCCTATAAACTACAGTGCGCTGGTAAAAATTTTAACATGACCGGCGGTGCTAGCGTGACACGCCCTCCGGTACCATGAGGGTGGGGGACACTAGACCTTGTGACCAACCTCCTACAACAGGATCTAGTGCTTCCACTTGGTTAGATAGTGTTTTATTGAATATTTTTTCCTTAATCAAGTTTCAAAGTCAAACCAATTACAGTTTAGACATAGGCGGACTGTATAACGTGTAAATTTTTTTGTATGTATCAAAATTCAATCTTTTTTTATTGGATCAAGGACTTCAATATCTGGTGCACTCATATTTAAAAAATAAAATAAAAAACCTACATCAATTTTTTTTGTTGGATCAAGGACTTCTATTTTTCCACATGTGTAGAACAAAGAGCTTCATTTTCGGTGAAAAACCTACATTCACAAGAAATAAAAATAAATATAATAATAAAATTAATTTATTTAAAATTATACTTTTTGGGAAGCTTATAATAAGGACTACATACTTATAAAAAATAAAATTTAAATGAATTCATTTGATCCCCCAAAAGGTAAATCAAAAGTGATTTTTTATCAGCATTTTGATAGGTGTAAAGGAGATTCCTGATTTGCACACAAATATGATCTCCATCTATTAGATTACTCATGGTGAGGTACCTAAGACTGTAGAGTTCATTTTAGATTCTACTTTCATTAGAGAGGTTGATACTGGCAAAGTCATTGTTGTTGGTAAAGTTGATCATGAGTCTCATCTATATTCCTTCTCTCATTTTATTGATGATGATGATTATGAGCCTTGCACCCCTCTTGCTAGTGTTGATAACAATTCCTTAGGAGAGATTGGTCATTTGAAATTTAGAGTTCTTAAAACCTATGTAGATTCATCTCCTATTGCTTCAAAGGTTGGTTCTTCAGCACAATAGGATATTTTTGATCCCTCAGATCTTGCTTTATTGGATGAGTATTTGGTAGGCATCTTAGATTTTTTTGAGTCTCATCTTGTAGATTTGGGAGACATACTTGAGGGTATTTCTCTCCTCTTTGATGACATTTTCAACATGGTAGTTGATACATCTAGATTTTCTTTAGAGATTGAAATTGATGAGCCTTCACTTTCACTTGATTTGCCACATTTCTTGGTTCTTTATGATCATTATTATGTGGTGGATTATTCTATTTGGAGAATTCCTCCCTCTTTTTAGTTAGACATGGAGTGGCTTCTTCATCACTTCGTGGACTTGTTTCTTCCTAAGGGGAGAGGAGTTGCTTCTAGGCATTGGATCATCTTTTGTTTTTCAGGCATATTTCATTGGCATTAGAGATTCCTCATTATGGGGGGATATAATATCTCCATTTTTCCTTCCTATGGGGAGATCACTAATTGTATATACATGATGTATGTAGTCCCTGAGGGTGTTCTCGAGTCTTTCATCCATGCTTCTTGTTTTTCTTTTCTCTCTTTTGGAGATGGTTTCTTTTCCCATAGGGTTTTTCTCCTTTTCTCTAGTTGCAAGAGATTCTTTTTTGCATTGTAAATGGGTACCTAACATGGTTGTCTAGCTGGGACCCATATTGCATCTTTATTTTGCATAATAATTCTCCCCAAGTTTTCACTTAAGGGGGGGTGTTAGTGTGTTAAGTTTAACATAGGGTAATTAGTTTTTTCTTGTACTATGTGGTTGTTCAACTATTACATTTTTCTTGCCTTTAAAAGGTTCTACATTATGTAATTAATAGCATCTCAATTTACATTCACTTTTGGTGAAATAGTGTGTGCTTCTCTCATGCATTGTGAAGGTTTTTTTTTACAGATGGTGATTTTGGGTTCGGTGGTCTCCACCAACACATCCTTCTTTGGTGCTAGTACAAGTACCATACATGGGATTAAGCTCTCTCTAATCAATCCCTTCTTCAACAATTCTTGTATTTGTCTGTTCAACTCCACATTTTCTATAGGTGTCATTCTATGTTCTGCTTTGTTTGGAAAAATTTCTCTCGCTAGTAGATCTATGTGATGACTAATGCTCCAGACTGATGGTAATCCATCTAGTACATTCTTTGATATGATGTCCTCATACTCTATTAACAGTTCTATAACTTTTGTTTGCAATGATCTTCATCCTTTATAATAGAATTTTATGTCTCTGGACTACTGTACTTCTTTAGAATCAATGAAAACCACATGTTGTCATGCCTCAATCCTTCTAGAAACTTCCTCCCATCTACCAAACATAGTCTTGCAATCCAAAAACTTCACTTTTGTCCTCTTATCCCAAAGGTATCAATATATTTCTAGTGTCATTTGAAGTCACAGTATAAGTATTCTTCCTTACATCATGAATTTCTTTCCTATCATATTTCCATGGTCTTCCTAATAGTAAATGGCATACATCCATGGGAATAATATCACACAACACTTCATCATTATATGATCTTATATGAAATTTCACCAAACATTGCTCATTTACCAAGATCTTATGTTCATCCTGAATCCATGCTATCTTCTAAGGCTTTGGATGTTTCAACATCTTCAAATTCAACTTGGTTACCACCTCTTTTGAAACTAAATTATTGGTACTACCACTATTAATGATAACTTTACATACCTTTCCTCTAGATTTACATCTTGTCCTGAACAAATTCTTCCTTTGTGGTGGTTCCTTAGTCACTTCTTCATGCATCAAAGCTCTCTTCATTTCTAATGCCTCACCTTTCTTTAGTTTCCCAATTGAACTAGGTGATCCAATAGGTTCTTCATCTAGTAATTTGTTCTTCTAGTATTCGTAGTCCTCTTACCAACACTTCCCTAATGAAATTCAAATGCTCTATGTCCTTCACCTCCACACTTGAAACACTTTCCTCTGAATGGTCTCTTCTCAGATCTTTCTTCATCTCTCCTATATCCATGATTGCAATAGGAGTTATGACATCCTCTATCATTGCAATAGATATTTATGTCCTCTCTTCCTCTACAGTATAAATTATCATCCTTCTCTTAACTATGGTAGGGTTTCCCATCCTTTTTTTTCTCTGAATATGATCCTCTCTCTCTAGATTGTGATCCACTTCTATAGAATCTTCCTCTTACACTTCTTTGTGTTTGTTCAAACTTCTTATTCATCTTTTCTTCTACCTTGAGAAAAAATTGGTATGCTTCTTCAACTATTGTCATCCTCACCAGGCTCAATTCTTCTTGGATGTTTTTTCTTAGTCCATTGGTGTACCACATAACCTTCTCTTTGCTTGCTTCACTATGTCTAGCTCTAATGATCATCTTGCAAAATTATTTAGTATATTCCTTCATAGACTTCTCCTTTTTCCTCAGGTTTTGGAATCTTTTCAAAAATTCAAGCTCATAATCAATATGTATAAATTGATTCTTCAATTTTGTCACCATCATATCCCACTTTGTGATTTTATCCTTTTCTCTCCTATTTTTATCTAATTGAACTTCTTTCCACTAGATAGCAACATATCCTTTCAACTTAGTTTTCAAAAATCTCACTATTTTTTTATCTTAAATTTCTTCATACTCAAAGTATTCCTCCATATCATTGATCCAATCAATCAATTCCTCAAGGTTTAAATTTCTCGTTTAATTTTGAATTTTAATTCTAGGTCTCTTACCAATCTTCGAAACAAATTTTAACATCTTTACTTGATCTTCTTCTTCTAGATTTTCTTCATTTTGATTTGCACCATGATCTAATTTTTTGAACACCCAAAATATTGAGAGGGGGGGTGAATTAGTATTCCTTTAAACAAATTAAACATAAGCCATCCAATTATCAGAATAAATATAACTATAATGATGAATGAAAGCATTAAGAAATCCACAAAATCACATGACACATGAACAACAATATTTTTACGTGGAAAACCTCAAAAAGGGAAAAACCATGGTGAGGATTAGCTCACAATATATTATATTCGGATATAAGATATTATAGAAAGGCTCACTGCTAGGATAGGGCACACTGTCCTAAAAAAGGCTCACAACCCACATAGAAGGAACAAACACGAGTTGTAAATACTTCCTATTTGAATCGATACAATAACATCTATCATATGTCAAATTATAGTTCCAATGAAGTAAAGAATTATTTGCACACTAATCTGAATCAATACTATACTTTGTTCACAATTTTCTCAATAGTACATCACACACATAGGTGAACCACCATACATGTCATATATCTCTGAACACTCGCATACAATTTGCTATCTCTTTATCATCCAATGTTTCTTATCTCACACACACATCAATACTCTCTCTCCAAAAGCTTTAAATTTAATCTCCTATTTATATCCATATCAATTATAACTTCAATTAGGTTGGTCTAATTAGAAGTAACTTATAAAATTAAGTATGTCGTCCTAAAAAAAATTATCCACACTTTGCACCTTAATTCAAAATTCAATTTATATCAAGATAGGTTAGTATGGACCTAATATAAATCCCACATAAGATAAAGTTACTTTTTTTTCCTCCACAGAGCATCAAACATGTTCGGTTGGCCCAAAAATAGACCTAAACAAAAAAACCTTCAAGTTTATGTAGGCAATTCGCCAAACATGCGACCTCAATGCTTGATCTTCCTTTGAATTCCCATTCAACCAACATCAATTAGCTTTTCTTCATCATCACAAAGTAAAATAATTATCTGTGAAGAAATGCAGAATCTCCCACACTAATACACTATACAAAAAGGAACTATGATATACAAGGCTAAGAATTTTCACTCATATATTTTGGTAAAATTCATAGAATGTCACAAAATATTGAAAATAGTTGTATCTAATGTCTTCAAATTGTAGTTTGAATCATAGAGTTGTATCTCCACTTGCGGTGAAGTGCGAACCCAAAAACTGATGCAATGAACCATAAAAAATTTAGAGAAAATACTTAGCCAATTTCTTGATAAGCCATACTTTCTAGACCAACTTTCACTGTATATATGTCACCAAAAATACTTCCAAATTATGCTAGAATTATCATAACAATGTTGACATCAATGACAACACTGGATCAAGCAATATATATACACTTCATGCTCATGTTGTCAACCTTCATCATCAATGATAGACTTCAAACTTCCAACAATATTCCCCTTTGTCATTGATGGAAACATGCACATCAAATATTTTCAAAAGCTTGAAACATTTTTAAAATCTTGTCTCCCCCTTAAACATATCTCTCCCAAAAATTCTTTCTCAATATCTCTCCAAGTATTCTTAATTATCTCTCCAAGTATTTTGATCAAAGTGTTTTTCAACTAGATCTCTCCCCCTTTGACATCAATGGAAAAGGACGTGCAAAAAAATAAATCTGTATACTCCCCCTTAGATATATGTGTTCCCCTCAGGGAATTAAAAAAATATTTTATGTCTTTATGTAATAAGGGATTCTAAAAACTTAAAAAAAAAAAATGCATAGGAGTGAAAATTGTCAACCTGAGGATGTTGACCCTTTGAGCTTCTACAAAATGTCTTTGCAAGTAGATTTTCCTTCTTCCCAAAGCCTCTTTGCTTCTACAAGTGTCATTTATTGTAATTCAAGCTCCATTATATTTTCTTCTCCTTTTTCCAGAGTACTAGGGTTGAGATTTATCTTTGAGAGTTTATCAGTATTGGCAAGAGCACTTGAGACAGGTATATATTTTATCTTTACTAAATCCCTTAGCTTCACATTTTTTTTGATTGTCTCTTCTCTTTGATTCTGTAGGGTGAAGAAGTTATCATGAAGCTTCATTATGCTAGTCTAGGTCTGATCATCTTTGTATCGCACCAAATCATAAGTATATGCTACAGTGGTTATTTGTGTTTCAATTATACTAATAGCATCATTTATGCTTCATGTGATATTCAACCATTTCATGAAATAAGAAAATACATTATGTGCTTATTACCCATAGGTTTGAACTTCCTTCAAACATTTTGTAACTTTGTGATGTGCACTTGCACACTTTCTTGTGATATTCAATAATTTTTTTTCTGCTATCCTTGCCTCTAATTCAGTTTTAGTTTGTCCTCTTAGCTAGGAGGCATATTCCTTGAAAGAATCAACCAAGAGTTTAAAATTTTCAAAATTAGATAATGATTCATCAATACTTTTACTAGAAGTTACCCCTTGTAAGGCCTTTATAGATTCATCCATATCTTGTACATTAGTAGTTTTGATGCTGATCTGATGCTCATGTTGAGCATCATCTATGTGAATTATTTCTTCGTCAACATTAATATCCTTTTTCCATGTTGCTTCTTGCTTAAATTTCCTTACAAAAAAAGGGCTATCTATGATTTTTCTCTTCTTACCTGATCTCCTATAACTTCTAGAGGCTTCTACACTCATCTCAACTCTAGTCCTATCCTTTATCCTTGGTTGAGGGATTATAAATTATTTAGGAATTATATCTCTACCTTTGGTGGAATGTATTTTAAGCTCAAGTTTTGGTCTCTATGAGATGTCTACAACCTTTGGTGCCTCCATTACATCTAAATTACTTTCAAAGAAAAAGTCTAGAAGACTGGAATATATAGGAATTGCAAAATCCCTCGTAGTTAGCTCGACGAACTAGGGTTTTGATGTTCAGCCATCAGGAGACACATTGAACCCTTTAATTTCCTCTTTTTCTCTTCTCTTCCCCTTCGAATGCGTATAGTGAAATGGATTTTTCTTCCCAAGCACACTTTGAACTGTTTTATTTGACCCATTTCAACAATAAATGCTTTAGACAAAAAGCTGGTATACTTCAAAACCTTATATGCATAATCAACTTTCAAAAGCTCCACAAATTGCCACATTAGAATATTTTCTTCCATAGTTTTCTCCAAAAGATTCATACTATTCATCTCCATCTTATATATTTGTGCTAAACCATGACACATCATATCGGTAGGGGAGTTATATTATTTTTCAGTAAAGCTCCCCCTAAGCCGTAGCTCTAGGATTAGTTACCAGAGGAAAAATTTGCACCGGAGATTGGTATAGATTCTCCCTTATCCTCAGTTTCTTCTTTCTTTCTCCATATCTTTTCTATTTCTCATTCCACTTAATTTAGATCAATCTCCTTGACTCGTTCATTTTTCTTCATCGAATCATTCTTCCCTATGATTTAATTTATGCAAAATTTAGTAATATGTCCAAGATTTTTGTAATTGTTGCACACGATATTTCTTTGAGAACTATTTCTTCCATTCATTCTAGATTTGCATTGATTATCCTTGTGTCCAAATCCATATCATCATGTATAGGAATAACCATTGAAATATTCAATCATTCTACCATTGTTGTATCTATTCATCATTTAACTTCTGTATTCATTTGCTCTATGTCCAAATTTCTTGCATGTAAAGCATTGACTAGTAAAGGATGAAACATATCGATTCATTCTTCTTCTACATTCCACAACTTTGTGTCCAAATTTATTGAAAAATAATAGAAACCATTGAAATATTGGTACCTTTGAGCATTTGGTTATCTAATAGGGGGTCTTCCAACATTGTTTCTTTGATTCTGGAACATGTCATTGTTAAAGATATCACATTTCCACAATCCATATTGATTATTGCTAGACGACTTCTGGATGCAAAAACTCTTACACAATCAAATCCAGAAGTCGTCTAGCAATAATGTCATTGTTGTTCTTGCCTTCAGGTTTCTCTGGTTCACTAATCTTCTTTGCATTATATGTCTAATATCAAGATAGGTTTGTATGGACCTAATATAAATCCCACATAAGATAAAGTTACTTTGTTGTCCTCCACAAAGCATCAAACATGTTAGAATGGCCCAAAAATAGACCTAAACATAAAACCTTCAAGTGTAAATGCAATTCTCCAAACATACAACCTCCATGCTCAATCTTCCTTCAAATTCCCATTCAATAGACATCAATTAGCTTGTCTTCATCATCACAAAGAAAAATAATTATCTGTGAAGGATGTGGAATCTCCCACACTAATACATCGTATAAAAAGTAACTGTGATATATAAGGGTGAGCACTATCATTCATATCTTTCGGTAATCTTCATAGAATATCACAAAATATTCAATATAGCTATATATGATGTCTTCAAAACTATAGTTAGAATCATCAAGTTAAATATTCACTTGTAGTGCAGTGTGGACCCAAAAATTGATGCACTGAACCATAAAACTGCTAGAGGAAATACTTAGCCAATTTCTTGATAAGCCATACTTTCTAGACCAACTTGCATTGTACATATGTCACCAAAAATACTTCCAAATTATTCTAGTATTATCATAAAAAATGTTGGCATTAATGAAAACATTGGATCAAGAAATATATATACACTTCATGCTCATGTTTCCAACTTGCATAATCAATGACAAACTTCCAACTTCCATTATAATTCATCATCACTTTCATCCTCATGTATAGGGTTTAGACCTCTCCTATCTTCTTCTATAGCATCCAACTAGACTTTCATTTCTCTCATCACTTCCAACATTTCATCCATTCAACTAGCAACATTTTCCATAATACACACTCTCCTTGGCGGCATCTCTCCCCTTCGATTTGGTGCAACTACTTCGATTTGGAAATCTAGTTACAAGGTATCAATTGCCTCATAGTTGATGCTCAGTTGAAAACTCTTGTAGGATTCCTTAGTTCAGTGATCTATTCACCACAAGGAATGCCTTCTCAGGACTCGCAAACTCTCTTTGATACCACTTGGTGCAATCAAGGATGGAGGGTCCGAAAAGGACTATCTAACCATGTAGCCTAGAGTTCAACACAATAGAAATAACACAATAAATGCTCAACAAAAATGAATTATCATTAATTCAAAAAATTGCAATCTTACATGCATCATATGCCTATATGCAAAATGATTAGGTCTCATAGGCCTCCCACAAGGGCATTGTACAAGATATTACAATTAGCACAAGGCCTTATTGCAATCCACAACCTTGAAGGTTGAATCGAAATAACTTCTACTAACCAATGATCTAACTGATTAACTACTTTCCAAAGGATTAAAAATGATATTAAATATGAATATCTAGCTCCAACTATGATTTGCATTGGCCTCAAGGGCTTAACCCCAATGCAAGATTAAATGTATAGTTCGACCAAGAAAATGAAAAGATAACCCATCAGAAAATGGGATTTATTGCAGATGTCTAAGAAAGTACCCCTAGACCTAAAATACCTTTCATGATGTTTCATTAAGCTCTACACGTTCAAAAAAAGGTTCAGACAACTAATATGAGCTAGATAGACCTTAAATGTTTTGTCTAAGAATTGATAGTGAAATTTTGAGAGCAATAATTTTTTGCAAATGAAAATCCTTTGAAACATGGATATGTTGTAGATGGCCTCATGTAGATCCAATATTTTGCTTCGTGAGCTGAGAGATGACAATGTGATTAAATGTGAAAGAAACTGTTGAGATAGCTACAAAATCATTTGTAAGAAAAGAAATGTTTTTGGTTGATTTAGGATTGATTTACAACTAGGGATGTTCCTACATCAAATTTCAAGCATAAAAAATGTATTTATTTAATGATTTCCCCCAACACCTAAATCCTCAAAAAATAGGGCCAAGACAAGGATTCCCTTTAGTGGCATTGTCACCCTATTTTATTGGGCTCAAAATTCAAATATGTTGATATCGACATTTTAAAATTTCCAATTCAAGTTGCAAATGTTGGCTATCAAGATTTAATTTGTGGAAATTAGCATAATTGCATATAAATACCTAATTATTGTATCATTTGAAATGATCTATGACTAACAAGAAGAAAAAGGTGAAAATTTATTATCAAGATCATTATCAAGCAATTCAAGAACATTATTTCAGAGCTTTATTGCAACAATTCAAGATCAAAGCATCATTTCAAATCATATTTCATGAGTTTATGCATGTTTATTTTATCATTGTTTGTGAAGGCTAACCCTTGTTATAGGTCTCCAAGAAATTCAAGCAATTAAGCAAGCAAGATACAAGACCTTGAGGTGATTTGCATGACTTCAATCCTTCAAGGAAACCATTGAAGGGTGGCGAGTTGTAGCACTTTGTTGATTCATAATTCATTCCTATTATTTATCTTTCCTATCATTCACATTGCCATTGTGGAAGTGGAAACACTAACACAGGGTTTGACTAAGGAAATCCCCTAAATGAAACAACCCTTCTCTCTTTGAATGTGTAGGTTTTAGGTTTGGAGAGGATTGAAGGATGTTTGAAGATCATTTATCCATTGTTGCATTCAAAACCATACACCTTGTGAATTCACAAAAACTCACCTACAAAATTATCTGATAGTGATCTGACAAGTTTGTAGGTGGGAATCAAGAACTCAAATCTGATATCAAAGGACTTTGAAATTAGATTAAATATATCCCTACAAGGATAGAGATGCCCTTGGGTTGCTATGTCCTCCTATAGTGACTAAATTCACACTTATAGGATAGGTAAACAATATTCTACCCTTCTCAAATCTACCTACAAATCTCTATTACAATGTATCAATTATCAAAATATTACATTTTTTTATCTTAGGAAACATAGTCTAATTAGGTTAATTAAGGAAAATCAATTCCAATTTATATCCAACACCCACAAAGATGCATATATAGATTTGATTGACTCACCTATATGGTTGAAAGTCAATCTAACACCTTGTTGATTTGCATCCTAATGAAATCCTTAAAAAAGAGAGACTGGGTTTGAGGGTTCTAATGCCTTTAGGACACTCTCCCCCTTTTTCTTCATTTTATTTTGGTGAACTTGACCTATTAACATTATACACCTTCTAAAAATTCACCCTAGATCTAAGTTTAATATCAATGACTCAAGTGAGGATGAACAATTATCAAGTGAAATAGATGACTTGGAGGAGAATACTATCATAGACCTTGACATTATGACTGAAAAATTTGACATCTCCATCAGAACCTTTACTGCCATTGACCTTAACCAATCTGATGACTTCTTACTATTAATGCATCCCAAACTTATTGACTGGGAACCAATTGAACCTATCAGTATCCCTATCTTTGAGAATGATAATGCTATAATAAATTTCCTTTGTTGTGAGGAACCTGACACAAGTGCAAATCATAAACCTCATAACAGTGCTCCAGGTCAGGAGGGTGTCAAATCTTTCAGTTGCAAAATTGAAATTAGGAGCAATAGATCTAATGGTAAAAACCATTCAATGGTAGCATTAGATCTTTAAAAAAGTAAAAATAAAGAACGTATCTAACGGTGAAAACCTCTCTAAGACACCGAAGGATGGAAGATTTGATACCCTTCCAGAAAATTTCCATGAAAGATCATCAGTGCTGGTGGAACCTACATAGTCAATAAATATTGGCACAACAGAAAAGACAAAAATGCTACATCTGGAAACATCAATGACAAAACAAGAAAAGCTAGAATTTGTCAAGTTCTTTGAAGAGCGACATATAAATTTTTTTTTTTCTTACTCTAATATGCCAAGGCTAGACCTAGATCTTCTAATGCATCATTTATCTTTACCATCCGGAATCAAACCAGTCAAACAAAAACTAAGGAAAATGCATCCCCACATCGCATTGATGGTAAAAGCTGAGTTGAAAAAAGTTATTGGATGCAGGGTTCATCAGATCCATTGATTATGCTAAGTGGATTTAAAATATTGTACCTGTATCTAAACCAGAAAACAGTATCATAATATGCACAGATTTTAGAGATCTAAATAAGGCATGTCCAAAGGATGATTTTCCTTTGCCAAACATTGACATTATTTTTGATTTAACAAGACATGCCATGTTGTCACTTATGGATGGCTTCTTAGGGTATAACCAAATCAAGATAGCACCTGAAGATCAGGAGAAGACAACATTCACATGTCCATGAGGCACATTTTGTTGGAATGTCATGCCCTTTGGGTTGAAAACTGCAGGTGCAACATATCAATGTGCAATGACCACTATATTCCATGACATGATGCATACTTTTATGGAAGATTACGTTGATGATATATTAGAAAAATCATACACCAGGGAAGGACATCTAGAGATTCTCAACAAAATATTTACAAGATTGGAAAAATTCAATTTCAGATTAAATCCAAAGAAGTGTGTTTGGGGTTACATCGACAAAGCTCCGCAGATACATAGTTTCTAAAAAGGCATAGAAGTGGATCTAGCTAAAGTCAAAGAAATAATGGAAATGCCACCGCCCAAGAATATCAGTCAGCTACGGTCTCTATAGGGCAAGTTACAATCAATTAGGAGATTTATCTCCCAATTGGCAGATAAAAGTCATCCATTTAATTATCTACTACACAAGAATGCCTTTCAAATGGGATGAAGGACGTGAAACAACTTTTACTCAAATAAAGAAATATCTGATGTCGCCTCCCATACTCATGCCACCTATAGAAGAGAGAAAATTGTTATTATACATAGCAACAACAAATATTTCTTTATGAGCTCTATTAGCACAAGAAGATTCTAAAGGAAGGGAACAAGCTATATACTATATCAGCAGGACTTTGAATGGTTATGAAATAAACTACACCTTCATCGAGAAAGCATGTTTGGTAGTGGTATTTACTACCCAATAGTTGAGGCATTATATGTTGACTCACACGGTTAAGCTCATTGCAAAGATTGATTTGTTAAAGTACTTACTCAACAAGGCTGCTCTAATAGGGAGATTAGCCAAATGGGTCCATGATCTGAAGTGAATTTGATATCCATTATGTGGATAGGAAAGCCATCAAATGTCAAGTGATTGCTGATCAATTAGCTAAAGCTCCATTATCTGATGTTCATCCAATGAACATTGAGTTTCCTGATGTAGACATTCTAACTATGACAACACAACCATGGAGGCTTTATTTTGATGGCTCATACACACAACGTGGGTCTGGTACGAGCATCCTTTTTGTCACACCTCAAGGAAATACAATCCCAAGGTCTTATAGACTCATGTTTTCATGCAAAAATAATGTAGCTAAGTATGAGGCTTTGATTATTGGTATCAAAGTGGTGGTTGAATGGACTATCAAAGAACTGCAAGTATATGGTGATTCACAGCTAGTCATTTATCAGGTAAATGACAAATATTAGACAAAGGATGAAAAATTGATGCCATACAAGAAGACGATAGATGAGCTAAAAAAGTACTTTGTAGATATCAAATTTGAATAGATTCCTAGGGCAAAAAAAAAGTTGCAGATGTTATGGCTAGAATTTCCTCTCGTTTACAATTGCCAGAAAAATGAGGTCGTTATGAGTTTATGGTAGAAATTTTTTCTACTCCTGCCTATGATAGCCTATAATCTCAGACCATATGCCATTTAGTTGATGTTGAATCCTCCATTTATGGAAATATCTATGCTTACCTGAAAGATAATATCCTTCCTCTCGATCTTTCCAGAAACTAAAAACATAACTTCATCTGCCAATCTGCACAACATATATTAATTGTTGACATACTTTACTGTCAAGGTCTAGATGGTATTCTTCTTGAGTTTCTTGAACATGACAAGTTTGAGACAACTTTAAGTGAGGTTCATGAAGGTATTTGTGGAACTCATTCAAGCAGTCCAACCCTAGCAAAGAAACTCCTCCATTTGGGGTATTACTGGTCGAATATGGAGGAGTCTTATTAGTTTGTTAAGAAATGCCAGAAATGTCAGATCCATGGTAACTTAATTCATGCACTAGCACAAGAATTACATCCGTTTACATCAACATGGCCCTTTTGTCAGTGGGGACTCGACCTTGTAGGAAAGATAAATCTGTCTCCATCCAATGGGCACAAATTTATTATCATAGCAACAGAGTACTTTACAAAATGGATAGAAGTGGTTCCTTTAACAACAATCACAGGAAAACATATCTCGTCTTTCATACTGAATTACCTCATCTGTAGATATGACATACCTTATTCCATTGTAACAAACAATGGTAGACCTTTTAAGAACCAAGATGTCTAGGAATTGTGTGAAAAAAATTATATTCAACATCGTTTCTCAACATCGTACTATCCTTAGGGAAATGACCAAGCAGAGGCATCAAACAAGACAATTTTGAAAGTAATAAAGGAAATGGTTAACGGTGTTGGACGTGATTGGAATTTTCAACTAAATCCAACACTATGGGCATACTGAACTAGCATCAGAACACCCACATGAGCCACTCCATATGCATTGGTATATGGATTAGAAGCTACACTACCCATTGAGGTTGAGATTCCATCACTTCATGTATTATTGAAAGGTATCATTCCAAATGAGGATTATAGGGTCTCTAAACTACAAGAGTTGGAACTATTGGGAGAATTTCATCAACAAGTTGTGAACCATTTGATGACATATCAATAGAGGATGTCCAGAAGCTACAATCAAAGGGTAAAGACTAGAGTCTTTCAGGTTGGTGACTTGGTCCTAAAAGAAAACCCTAGAAATTAGCAGGATAAAGAAAAGAAAGGAAAGTTTGAACCTAACTAGCTAGGTCCCTTTGTCATCATATCAGTATATTGATCTAGAGCATATCAAATGTCTACACCTGAAGGGGATCTGTTCAATGTACCTATCAATAGTATCCATCTTGGAAAGTTCTACACCTAAGTCACCTAGTGCACGGATTAGGTTCTAAAATGATTACCTTGATGAAAACCTAGAAAATAGGCATCTTGATGATGGAAAAATACAAAAAATAAATAAATAGAAAAAAAAGAATTAAAAAGTGCAATAAAAACATGTAGTGAAAACCTAGAAACATGCGCTATTTGTGATTTAAACCAGCTTTTCCATCTATTTAGATTCATTTCATGGTCGTTCCTTTCACCATCACTTTACATCCATTATCATATCATTGTGAGTGGTCATGTCCCACCCTAGCTTGGGGAAAAAATCCTGACCTCACTGGGGGCAATAAATCTCAAGCTTAACCAAATAGACAAACAGTAGGATGACAAACACAACAAAAACAATGATCGAAACACAACCCAACATGAAACATCAATCACCATCGAAAACATATTGGACATCCATATCACAACAGAAAATCCAAAAACAAGTTAAAAGTCAGTCTCCAGAAAGTCAAAAAATAGAGTCTGTGCTAGTCGAACTACGTGGTCTCTACGTGTATAACCTAGGCAAGGTTAAACTTTGATCAGCCCTCGAGGCCCCTAGGATAGTTCTTTAGGTTAGGTTTTGGTCAAAATCTAGAAAATCACAAAAATATCATAAAATCAAATTAGGATGGATGATCTAATTTGAATAATGATTGAAATACTTTAAGCAAAGGTTGGATATGTTGTACTTTTATCTTTGTTATCATTTCTTTGGAGCAACTCAATGATGTATTGAACTAGAGAAGCTATGAAGGAGAATGGAATTTTCTTTATCTGTTGTCTATGAATTAATCATAATTATTGTGTGAATTGTCGTAGGAAGTGCTCTACAAAGTATCATGGATGACATTCCAATTCACATCGGAAAGTGACTGATTCTTGTCTATTTATGCAAGAAATGCTCAGGTTATCTCGGTTTAATTATACCTAGATGCTTGTGTTCACTTGCAATATCAAAAATCATGAAAGTAATACTTAGGTCATCATGGTCTAAATTATACCATTGATGCTTGTACTCACTTTCAACAGTTTTAAAGCTCTATGATGATACAAAGCATAACAAAAGTACTGTTAAGATGCCAATGCTTGCATGTAGATTTGCATAATAAATTATATTACATCCATAATAGTTTTACATTTAAATAATATTTGTTACATAGAAGGGTAACCAGTTCCAAACAAAAATATCTTATTCTCATAATGGATTGAGTATACTTGACATTAACCAAAACATCATAATTATCATATAGTTGCAGCATCATTTTCATTGCATATAGTTAAGTCATTTCATCATTCATACATTTAAATCAAGAAATTTGCATTGATCATATCATTATTTCATATCACACATCATAAAACTGCATAAGAAATTCTCAAAAATAAATCTCTATAGTTGCATTTCATTCATCCATTAAATCATATCATATATCATGTATTCAAAATCCCATTATATTCATCATTTTTCGTTCACTTATTACATCATGATATTTACATTTATCACAAGAATAAAAGTGCACACATCCCATTTACATCATACATCATATATCATTTAAACCATCACATCCATTATCATGCATATAGGCACATTATCATATAATTTAGAAGTACACATCATCATGCATATATTTCATACATATATACATCATTATTAAATACATCATAAATAGAACATCATAAATCATAGCATATCATCATGATTATAAAACTGCATCAATAAACATCATAATAAAAAGATCATCACATGGCATATAGAACATAGAAAATAAATGCATCCATCATAGAATCATATAGAACACATAATAGATTGATAAAATCCATTGCATATCATATAGATCTCAAAATCATAAATGTCAAGTATATAACGATGTCTGAAATAAAGAAAGATATATCATCAAAAAATGGATGTAATCAGAGTATACATCACATCTCAAAATACAATAGAAGGTACAATCATGAAACTATGTGCTACTAGCTCCAGATGGTGCAAGAATCTCAGGACCAGTCCCTCCACCACCACTAGATGTACCAAGATCTCTAGGGTCTCTCTAGAGAGGCTGTGTCACACCCACACTAATAGTCCTAGTATGAGTCCTACCAGATCAGGACTGCGCGTAACTCACTCTCTGCTTTGAAGGAACATGATCATAGTATTTACCTCTATAATACTCTACCTCCCAACCAACACAGAAAACCTCTCGCATATAGTCCGCTACAGTGGTACCATCTACCAATCTCTACAATCTATCAGCTACAGCCTGAGCCCCCTCTACTATAAATCTAGCGGCATCCTTCTCTGCTGTCAATGTTGTAATTTGTGTCTGAGCAGCAGCCAACTTGATCATGTACCTATGCTAGGGCCTGTGCATGAGCCTGAGACTGCGCCTGTGTTTGTGCCAACAAACCCTGGACTTGAGTCAGTTGACCCTATAAGGTCTGAACCTGTACCTGTAGACTCGCTATCTGGGTCTGCTGCTGCTACACATGTTGATTTGAAGGGGCCACCACTGTTTGCCTCTTATGAGGTATCAAATACTCCTCTAAATAATGAATTGACCCTTCTGCACCTGATCCACTTGATCCATCTCTACCACTATCATACCCCTCCTCCTCTCCAATACTCTCATCACTGCTACCCTCATCCCCACTACCCTCCTCATCACCACTGCTCTCGACCTCCTCCACCTCTACCTCCTCATCACCAATCTCCTCTCTCCTTCATTGGCGATAGTGTGCAACGACAACCTCCTACTTAGTAGGTAATGGTGCTGGCTCATCAGGAATGGTAATACGTGGAAATGGATGTAACACTAGAAAATTGACATAATTGGCTGTCACCAGTGGCTTAACAATATCTGAACGGATCTCCCAAAAATAAGGTTGTAGGGCCTAGAACTCCTACATTGTAGCATCGTTTGACAAATCGGGCCCCCAATTTGTAGAATCTATCTGTCGACAAGCATAATGGGAAACACCCTGGGGAATGCCCTAAAAAATGCCATACTGACGAAGCACCCGTCTTAGCAGAAATCTCTCCAAAATCCACTATGTCTGCTCGATCAGAATAAATGACTGACAAAAAAATGGCAACTGAATGTCATCATCATCCTAATTCTCACAGTCTAAATATGGATGCCATGTCGCAGTCTCCATATCATCCAATGCTTTGTGCCAATGATCTAACTTACCCAGTCTAGGTTGAGTAAGTCGACTTGCATATATGTGAACATAAGGCCACCTAGCAGGACACTGCCCCACCATCACTGGACATGTGACAACAATATTCTCCCATATCCACACCTGAAGTAAAGTAACTTTGGCTGATAAACTCCGACCTCCAAGGTAGACTGCCAAATGCAAATCATGATACAAATGGGCAAGCATACACATGCCCCAAACATATCTTGTCCTGTGCACAATCATGCTCTCCAACACATGGCCCCAACCAAAAACAATCCCTTTGACCTATAATCAGGAAAAAGGAACCCTCCAATGAAGCTAACAAGTACTGTAGGAAAAGTGGCATAAGCATATACCATATCACACCACCAAATCCAATATCCAACAATATGATCATCTTGAAACACTCTCTGAAGAGCATCAGTCTCGCCCTGCTCTGATGAATCATAGACAACAATATCCTCAACAATTGGTATCTACAGAATCTGCCAGACATCCTTAGGGTTGACTGTAATCTCGCCGGTAGCTAGGTGGAAGGTATTATGCTCACTATGCCACCTCTCCGCTAAAGTTGTCAGGAGACCCCAATTAATCCTAATCTGGGGGCATATCCAATAAGGAGGACAATCCACAACATACAATAACTGTCGTCTTAGGCTGAGCTAGTTGTGGTATCAAATCAAATGTATGAGGAAACTGCTCTCTAATCTAGAGGTTTGTCAAGGCCTCCTATCATCATGAAATGTTCAAATTCAGTATTCCTTGTCAAATCATCACACATTAATTATCCTATCAAACCTAATCAGCTCTTGATGATACTTTTGATTAAATCTCGTGAGTGAACATCATTGAACCTCGCCTATCATGAGGTCAATATATCAAATCAACCTCGCCTATCATGAGGTTCATCAATCAAATAATAATTATTCCTCACCTATAAAGAGGATAATTGTCATCAATCATATCAAACCAATGGCTAACACAATCGAAATCGACAAAATCAAGGACAAATTTGACAAATTTTATCAAACTGACTTAGAAGCACTAAAATAGAGTTTCTATGTGCTAAATCATCAAAAGTACCATTTCATTAGGTATATGCGCCATTTTAGACAATCAAAGCACCATTTCATCATAAGCACTATTATATTGGGTCAATGCGCTAATCTATTGGGTCGATGCGCTAAACTAATCAAAGCGCTAAAACAAAAAGTCAAAGTGCTACAAAACCTAATCTAAGCACTAAAATATCCTACCTAAGTGCTATAAAATTCAACCTAAGTGCTAGAACATTAAAAGAGCTATAACAAATGTTTGAAGCGCTACATTGGCATGCAAAAGCGCTAAAAGAAACGTAAATTTAAAAATCCAAAAAAAGTGCAAAAAATGAGAAATATACAAGTAACGAGGGGGTTAACAGGTACGTATCAGAGGTTCATAGGCCGTCGGAAAGTTGTGTCGTCGCACACGCTCGAACTGGTGAGTGTGGTAAGGAATTGACATCTTGCTCCAAATAAAAAAAAGCTCTCTCACAAATTTTGCAAACTCAAATAAACAGGTTCACATACTTTGTTTTAATTAATTGTTCATTTCTTCCATATTTAATTTAATAAATAAACTTCTATAGTTTGTTTTATTAAATTTAATATCTTATTTCTTCCTAAATTTGAATAAATAAAAAATATTCAAATTCTATAGCTCATCACATCTCACCAATAAAATTAGATATTTTATATTTAATTAATTCAACTGGAATTCACAGGAAAGCTGTGGAGACAAACTTGCAAGTAATCCTCTTCAATCTCCTTCCTTTGATTCTTCCTATCATCTGGCCTGATGTTTTCATGGGGAGAAACCATTCCTGTGATCAGCTCAAGCTTCTTCATCTCTTACTATTGAATCCTCAAGATCAAATCCAAGCCTTTGTTGTGCTTCCCCTTCACAAAATTGTTGTCGTAAATCTATAAATATAGCCTTCTTCTACAGGAAATGGATCCTAAATCTGAAATTTGTGCAATCTTACTCTACAGAAATAGCATTCAAGAATTCAAGCATTTAGTAATAGCAATATTATCAATAGCAATAGCAATTATAGCATCAGCAGAATCATAATCATGGTTGCATCATAGTTTTACTGTAGCTTCTTTTATTAGATTTCATGTCAATTTATATTACAGTAGCTTCCTTTCAATCTAGAAATCATCATACATGATTACATCTTTGCATTTAGTAGCATATCATTCTCTAGATTGACATTTTAATAGTCACAATGCTTACCAAATTTGAGAGCCTTGTGACTTGATAAATCTTTAGAGATAGGGAACAATATGACGCTTTCAGTAGATTCTTGCTTTTAAATTAGTTTAATTGCTTTCAGATCAAGTGTTTTCAATTATTTACTTATTTACTTATTCCACACTTACACATTGTTTTATATTATTCACTTAGGGTTTCATTTTTGCATCATAAAAGACATAAAATTTTCAAAACATTACATATAATATTGCATCATAGGTTAAAATAGGATTAGTTTTAGTCATTTAGGTTAGATCTACATTCAAAATTTCATTCAAAATTGCCATTTATTTTTCAAGAATTGTTACCCATTTGCATTTGAGTTACATTGTCTTAAATTGAGAAAATTTTGGAAAAATATTCAGTTTCATACCTACTTGCACATAGATACATAGTACTTAAATAGTATAATAGATAGTCAAACTTTTAGATTTTAGAAACCCTGTCTAGGACAAGAACACCCTTGGGTAGCTTTATCCTCCTATGCTTGGCTCAACCAAAATTTTCCCATATCTCTATTTTTGTGTCTTGAGTCTGTTTATACTTGTTGATTGTTGATTTGAAATTCTTAATTGCATTCATTTAGGCATCTTTCATATAGTTCAAAAGGGGAAGAAAATTGAATTGTTTTATGTCAAAATTGCATCAAAATCATCATTTTTTCAGTTTTTGGAATCTTAGGAGTCCATTGTTACATTTTAAATATGAAAATTACATCAAAAAATTTCATTAACTGTTCAAACATTTTCAACACTTGTATTCTGAATCACATTGGCATAAATTGAGTAATTTCTAAAAGGATTCCATTGTTACATTTTAAATATGAAAATTACATCCAAAATTTTCATTAATTGTTCAAATATTTTCAACACTTGTATTTTGAATCACATTGAAATATATCGAGTAATTTCTGAAAGAATATTCATTTTCATACTTATTTGCAAATAGATCTAGAAACCTTAAACAATAACATACACAACCAAACTTTTAATTTCCTAAAATTGTGTCTAGGACATAGATGCCCTTGGGTGTCTCTTTCCTGCTACATTTAACTCAGACAAATTTTTCCAAGGTTTTTATTTCTATGTGCTCTATTTGCTCCTACTTTCTGATTTTTATTTTTGTTTATGTTGCTATTATTATTTAACCTTTTAGAGTTCATCTTGGTTGCACTTAGTTTTTTGAAACTTGCATGAGCTTCACAACCTGGTGTCCTATTACCAATAATTCAGTGATACATAGTTGTATACTTATGGCATCCTTCACTATTGTTACATCTACTATGGATACTAAGTCTTCCAACTCTTTCATGCAAAATCTTGTCAATACTAAACCAATTTTGGAATTTATCCCTAATGCTACCATACCAATGAAAACTTTACAATCAACCATTTACATGGATGTTGAAACTGTTGTTTCCCACATTTGCGAAGATAAACTAAAAAAAATGGACAAATATCTAGGACTTCAAGACTATTTGAGCATTGAATCTCTAGCTGTTGTAACGCTTCATATAGTGGATAACTTGAGGAAACTAATTAATGATGCTCAAGGATTAAAGGTTTTGTGTATCCTAGCCCATATAGTTGATGTTAATATACCTATGGTGGCTAGTTTTGATCAAGCTTTGGGATACACTCAAAGTTAAGGAGGAAGTCAAATCTCCCTCCCCACAACTATAGCCTCTATTCCCACATATACAAATACAGTTGACACTTCAACAATACAACAAAGTGTAGACACTGAAAAATGTCCTAAGTCTACAAGCATCATTTTTCTTGGTCATTGTCCTCCGATAATTGAATAATTCAATTATGTTCGATCATATTCCTCTATTAATTAAATAATTTTTTAATTATTTAATTAATTCACCTTCTCATCTCTATTCTATCTTGATCAATTAAAATTATTTAATTGTGTCGCTAATATGCCTCTTTCTTCAATAATTAAATAAATAATTATTTATTTAATTATTTATCTTTCATCTATAGTTAGATAATAATTATCATTATTTGACCTTTTATTCTTCTATAATTAAATAATTGTCGAAATTATTTAATTATGTGTCATTCCTCTCTTTTGAATAAATAATTCAAATTAATGATTCATGTCCAATTTCCATCTCTCCATTTAATTAAATTGATTAATTTAATTAAATCTCCTTTTTCATTTTCTCCAAATAAATAATTTGAATAAATTATTTATTTGACACTTGTCCCTTTCCTCCATTTTCAAATAAATAATTTAGAATAAATTATTTATGCACCTCTGGTCAAATATGCCCTGTCATTAACCCCTATCATAGCCTTCATTGTTGTCATAGCCATTAGGAGTCATAGCTGTCGGTGCCATACCTTTCATAATCTCTCTAGGAATGGAATATTCTTGGTGCATCAATTATCAACCGTTGATCTCAGGAATCTTTCTAGAATTTTGATCTTGGCCATCCATTTTGTAACCTCCCTCTCATGCACTCTCATATGTCGATCTTGGAATCTTTCTAGAAGATTAATCTTGAGTGTCTATTTGAATGGTTGTCTATAAAAGCAACCTTCCTCTCCCATTTTTAATTTAACAGTATTTCATCTCAACCTTTCTTGCTTACTATGTGCAGGTGCTTGTACAAGTTTATGACAAAATATGAGGGAAAAGATTGCATAAGAAGAAGGAGAGACAAGAAGAGTAATCAACCATAATGGAGAGTGTTTCATTTACTTGCTTTTAGTTTATTTATCTCCATTATTTGTGTTCCCTTGTTTAGGTGTGGTTAATAGCTTAGAAGTGTTGGTTGTCACTTATTCTAGGTTAGTAACTCTCTAACCCCATCTTACATTGGTGAACTTGATGTGAACATTTTTTTTTTCAAATTTTGCTTTTTTTATTTATTTTAGGTATAGAACAATGCAATTGTTAAGCAGAGTGACACATTTTCCAAGAAGTGATGGATTTAAAAAACGTAGTGATGCACTCGTCCAAAAATTATGCATCTACAAAAGCCATCCATGGGTGATAAATTTGAATTCAAAAGAAAGCGATACATTCAATTTCGTGTGACGTAACGTAGCGACGCAACTGAGAAAAGAAACGACGCATTTGTATGCTTTGTAAAAAGTTTGTCTTAAGATCTTTTTTATTTTTCTTTTGGTTTGTGCAAATGGAATAGAGTTTATGGGCTATTGATTTTCTATTTGTAGCATGTGGCATTGAAGTGAAGCTCCCAAAACTGCTTCTTTTGAAGCAAAAAAAATAAAATTGTGTTCTTAGTTTAGTTTCTTTTAATTTCCCTAGTTCAATTTCATTTGTTTATTTTCTAGTTTGGATTTCTAGTCTAGCTTTAATCTTTTGTGCTAACAGGGTTTTGCAGCTTTTTTTTTTCGTTGGTCCAAGATCAATTTGTGAAACTTCTAATATGTGGTTTTGTAAGTTTGAATGTCCAAGGCTTTATAATTTTGAAACCATAATCTTGTTTGCTTTAGATTAGATAACACTTTGTTTGGTGCTCTAAACAGAACGATTATCTTTCTCACATGGGTTTAATTAGAGGGTAAATGAACCACATGTCTTAGTGTTTGAAGGATGGTAGGTATTATTGTAAGTGGTAGAATGAGGAAAACAAACTAAACATGCTTATACACTTCTAAATAAGACATTGCATCTAAGATTTAAGGAATTTAAACTAATTTAAACTAGAAATCTTCATAAATCTATCCTATTGCTCTCTAACTCTAAAGATCTCTCTAATCTACTTTGCTCTCAGATTTAGAAGCTAATTAAACTATTGAAATGACACTTAGAGAATGAGAAATGAACTATTCTATTTCCTATATGATTAAATAATTAAAACTACTGTGATTGCAGCCATGACTGCAAATGCTAGATGTTTGACGGATGCTAGATGGATGTTGGGTGCTTGATTGCTGGATGAATGCTGGATGTTTTGGAAAACCTGCAGAGTAAGATTGCATAAGTTGGGATCCTTTTTCCTGTAGCCAAAGAGCTGTATTTATAGCTTTCACTGCAGCACGTTTGCACAGGGATACGGGATAAGAGGCTGGGATTCAATCTGGAGAATTGAATGGCATGGGATGAGAAGATGGAGCTGATCATAGATGATTGTTTCTCCCCATGAAAACACCAGGCAAGATGAGAGGGAAGGTGGTTGAGAGGACTTCTTGCAGGTTTTTCCCCGAAGCTCTTCCTGTGAATGACAGTAGAATTAATTAAATTTTGAAAATTTATTTTTATTGGTGAGTGAATAGTGGAAAAAGATTTATGCATAAATTTAAATATTTTTGATTTATTTAAATTTAGCAAAAAGAGGATTGAATAATTTAATAAATCAAACTACAGGGTTTGTTTATTAAATTAAAACAAAAGGAAAATGATAATTAAATAAAAGATTTTAGATATCTTTATTTAATTAAGAAGAAATGTGATGAGGTATTTAAATAACACAAATTATTTAAGTTTGTGTATTTAATTTATGATAGAAGTATAAAGGAAGTAATAATGATAATAATTAAATAAAACAAAGTTTTTAATTTTGTTTATTTAATTAAGAGAGAAATAATATGATGAAAATGATAATAATTAAATAAAACAAAGTTTTTAATTTTGTTTATTTAATTAGGAGAGAAATAGAAGAATTAATAATGAACTTAATATAAATAAATATTTCTATTTATTTACTAAGTAGATGAATTTAAGATAAATTAATCAAATAAGTCGTATTTAATTAATTAGATTCTCCAGACCATTTTTAGGTGTCTACATTTTGCCCCTCTTTGAAGTGATGTGTTTACACATTGCTTCAATGAATGATTTTGCCTTAGCTGCCAGTATTGACGAAAAGTTTAAAATAGCCCCTGATTTTGCCCCAGATGTTGAATTTTGAAATGATAGCGATATATGCCCCCACGGGAGATAAATTGATGAATTTTGAATTTTTCAATTTTTTTTTGAATTTTTATGATGATTTGATGATTTGATGATGACTTGATGAAGAAACAATTTATCTCCTGATAAAATTGTCCAAAAATGCCCTTGTGATAGATAAGAATTAATTCCTCAGAAGGAAAAAAATAAATAAATCCCATGAAAATCCCGCAAAAATACCCTATAAAATCTCAAAAGGTCAAAAGTCATTTATGCATTTGACTTTGATAATCTTGTGATAGAGACCCTCAGAGTGCTAGAGCTTCAGGATGCCGATCCCTTACCACATCCACCGACTCGAGCGTGTGCGACGTCACTAGCGTCCGACCGACTATGGACCTCCGGTATGTACCCCAAATCTTCCTCGTGATTCACGCCTGTACTTTTTATGTCTTTTTGCACATGTTTTCATGTTTTAGCACTCAACAGGTGCGGTTTACCGCATCCGTAATCTATTGTAGCGCGCCAACCGAATTCTGTAGCGCGTCCATAGATTAGAGTAGCGCATCAAGTCAATTCTACAGCGTGCCAGAAGGTTTTTGTAGTGCTCCAGTAGTTTTAGTGCTTTAGGTTGATTTTGTAGCGCTTCAGAAGGTTTTTGTAGCGCTCTAGTAGTTTTAGCGCTTTAGGTTGATTTTGTAGCGCTTCAGTAAAATTTTGAAGCGCTTGGAAGTTTAGATTGATGAAGAATTGTACACTTTGATTTTTATTTCGTTGATTGGTTGTTGATTTCATCTATTTTAGTTTGATCGTGACTAAATAAATATTAAATGATCTCATGATGAGCGAGATCCATTGATTGATAATAATTACCCTCATGATAGGTGAGGAATAATTAAATTTTTTGAAGGAATGAAACTGATTGATAGATGAAGGTTCCTTCTTGATAAATTGATAGTTTAATAGGTAAAGCACAATTTTTCAAAATTTGATGACCTCCTAATATTTGATATTCTGATTAAAATGTTCTTCTTTTATGATAACAGGAGCATTTAGATGTTATTCAGGTGCGAGAGCAGTTCCCTTGGACTTTTGATATGATACCACAACTTTCACCAAATGAGAGACAGCATGTTACTGATTGGGGTTTAGCGACATTACTGGATATGCCCCATATTAGACTTAATAGGGGTCTACTGACAGCTTTAGCAGAGCGGTGGCATAGTGACCACAACACCTTCCATTTACCTACTGGCGAGATGACCATGATGCCAGAGGATGTATGGCGTATTCTTCGCATTCCTTTTGTTGGGGAGATTGTTGTGCATGATTCAGAGGAGGTTGGTGGGGTAGAGTCTATGCGGAGAGTTTTTTAGGATCCCCATTTTGTGGGAGAGTGGATTCCATGGGTAGAGATGCATGATTCATATGCTCCACTTCCTTCTATTTTGGCTGACTTTATTGGTGGATTCCTTTGTCCTCATAGGAGGTCAAAGGGTCTATCTCTCGGATGGGGTCGGGTATTAGAGGGTTTGGTAGTACACAGGATGAGATATGCTTGGGGCATGTGCATGCTTGCTCAGCTCTATCATGATTTACACTGGATCGTGTACCTCAAAGGCAGCAGTTTATTGGCGGGTGCTAACCTTCTTCAGGTATGGGCATGGGAGCATATTGCTGTTACACATCCCGTGCTGGTGTTATCGAGACCAGCGACAAGACCCTATGTGTTTCATTACAGAGGTAGGCCTACCCAGCATATGATGGGTAAGCTAGATTATTGGAGGCAGATTATTGATGATGTGGAGACAGTGACCTGGCATCCCTATTTAGACTGTGATGACTGGGATGTGATGATATTGAGTTGGGGTTCTTGGCCAATTCGATGTATTTGATCGGGAAGAGCCCCAGGATCCTGGAGCGATTCTTGTTTCATCATGTCTACAGGCAGTATGGTATTGTGCAGTGTATGCCATAGGGAGTAGCGCACTACAGACGATGACGGATAGATGTCAGTGATTGGGGTCCATGCTTGCCTTATGGGGCACTTGTTGAGTGTTATCGTGCTCTGTAGCCATCGGCTTGGGATATGCGATGAGACATTGTTGAGGCACTTGTTACTCCCGAGTACGGACAGTATTTGGCTTTGCACCCTCCTCGTATTACCATTCCAGATGAGCTAGTACCAGCACCAGCACCAGCACCAGCACCAGTAGCTGCAGGGGGTGATCAGGTTGGTCGGAGATGAGGGAGAGAGGAGGATGTATATGTGGACGTGGAGGGTAGTGATGAGAGTGGCAGTGATGATGACAGTGAGAGTAGCAGTGATGATAGTAGTGATGATGATGGCAGAGATGAGGGGAGACCGAGTGTTGCAGGTACTTCAGAGCCATCATCCAGTGCACCTCGTAAGAGGCAGGCCGTTTCTTCCTTGTCAGCAGAGCGATCAGAGGTTGCAGGTTTACAGGTGTAGGTTCAGACCTTACAGGGATAGCTAGCATAGGTGCAGGGATTACTAGCACAGACGTAGGCCCAGATGTAGGCACAACTAGCTACTGCACAGGCATAGATTACCTCTCTGATTGGTGAGAGAGATGGGGCTAGACAGGCAGTAGCGATGGCACAGGCTTAGTTAGCAGGTGTACGAGGATAGTTGACCACTGCTCAGGTGCATATTACAGCTTTGACTGTAGAGCGGGATACTGTTAGATAGGCAACAGAGACGACACAGGCTACTGTAGAGAGATTGTAGAGAGTGGCAGATGGGACCTCTGTGGCAGATTACATGTGAGGCTATGTGGGCAGGTGCTAAGATTGAGTTTTACAGGAGCCGCTATCATGAGCTTTGTCCCCCAGAGCAGAGAGTCAGTTATGCCCAGTCTCGCTCAGAGAGGACTCGTTCAAGGACAGTGAGCAGAGGAGTGACACAGCCTCTCTCGAGAGATCCGAGAGATCCGAGAGATCCGGGGACATCTGGTGGTGGTCATGATACTGGTGCAAGACCTGCTCCTTCTAGTGCGAGTACCACTTGATATTAGTTGTGTACCCTTTGAGAGATATATACAACCATTTTTGACATGATGTTATTTTCATCCTTTTCAGACTTCATTGTATACTTGACACTTGATGAGATATATGTGCAGTGGTTCGATTGATCTATGATATGTTCTACATGATTTATGTGATGGATGCATTGATCTTATGATGTGTTTTACATGATTGATGTGATGGATTCATTTTAATTTTTATGTTTTATGATAATTTATTATACTAGATTGTATGGATGCATTAAAAATGGTGTGATTATGATATTGATGATGTATTTCTTTCTTAATGAGATGCAATGTATGATAAATATAATGAAATGTAAATGAATGATGTACGAATGAAATGCAATGTATGATGTATCTAATGAAATGTAAATAAATGATGTACAAATGAAATGTAATGTATGATGTATAAATGAATGATGTATGGATGAAAATGTAATGTATGAAATGTAAATGATATGTGGATGAAATGTAAGATAGAATGAGATATAAATGATTGATGTATGGATGAAACGTAATATATGATGAGATATAAATGATTGATGTATATAATGAAATGTAAATGAATGATGTATGGATGAGATATCATGTGAGATAAAATGATGTATGGATGTATGATATGTGATAGATAAAATGATGTAAATGAAATGATGTATGATAGATAAAATGATATAAAATGCCCTCTATATGTATGTAATGAATGATGATTTTGCAACTACATGATAATGACAATATGATGAGATGTAAATGAATGATGTAACATAACGTGTATATGATGTCACGAAATGAGATGTTTATTGTGAATTTTATGATGAGATGAAGAAGTGATTTTTGTATGCATGTCATTATGAAAATTGTATGTGTCAAGTATACTCAATCCTTAATAAGAAAATATAACATTATTTGTGAATGAATCTTCCCAACTTGTGCAATCTTACTCTATCTATGTTACCATGCAAACCTATTTTATCAATGCAAACCTAAGTGTCATTTCAATAATATTTTTATTCTGCTTTGTATCATCACCGAGCTTTTAAAATGTTGAAAGTGAATACAAGCATCATTGATATGAGATAAACCAATGATGACCTAAGTATTTCTTTCATGATATTTGATATTGCAAGCACACACAAGCATCAAGGTATAAGATAGACCAATGATGACCTGAGCATTTCTTGCGTAAACAGACAAGAATTAATCATTTTCTTAAGTGAATCAGAATGTCATCCATGATACTTGGTAGAGCACTTCCCGTGACAATTCACAAAATTTTAATGACTAACTCACAAACAGCAAACAAAGAAAAGGTATCATTCTCCTTCCTTGCTTCTCTAGTTCAATACATCATCGAGTAGCTCCAAAGAAATGAAAAGCAAATGAAAAAATAAAAAGCACAACAATTCAAATTCTACTTAATGTATTTTCAAATCATTATTCAGATTAGATCATCGATGTTGAAATGTGTGTGCTAATGTTTGCATGATATTCTCAGATGTTTTGACCAAATGATGTAACCTAAAGACCTATCCTAGGGGTCTCGGGGACTGATCAAAGATTAGTCTTGCCTACGTTATACACGCAGAGACCACGTAGTTTGACTGACATAGACTCCACTTTCCGACTGATGTAGACTCTATTTTTGTGTTTTCAATTTTATGAATGTTTTTGCATGGATTTTCTGATTTTCCGATGTGTTTGGATTTTGATTTTCTGATGTTTTTGGATTTTGATGGATTTTCTGATGTTTTTGGATTTTGATTTTCTGATGTTTGTGGATTTTGATGGATTTTCTGATGTTTTTGGATTTTGATTTTCTGATGTTTGTGGATTTTGATGGATTTTCTGATGTTTTTGGATTTTGATTGATTTTCTGATGTTTTTGGATTTTGATGGATTTTTTTATGTTTTTGGATTTTGATGGATTTTTTGATGTTTTTGTATTACCTTTCAAGTATCGTCACCTAGTGTTGTCATGTTTGATTGCCTTTCCATTTAAGCTGAAAGTCCATTGTACCAAATAACACTAGGATGTTGCCCCCAAGCTAGGGTAAAACATGATATCTCTGCTATGATATGGATAATGATAATGATTATCCCAAATGATAAACATAAATGATAGAAAGGAAATAATCGTGACAAGACTATATCTAAATAGATAGAAGAGCTGGTGAAAATCACAAGTAGCGCCTGTTTGCCAGGTTTTCATCACTTGTTTTTATTGTGTCCTCTTTCTTTTTCTTTTGTATTTTTTCTTTTTATTTTATCCTTTTTTCTTTTTCTATCATCATGATGCCTGCTTTTTTTAGGTTTTCATCAAGACAACCCTACTGACCATGCACTAGGTATCCTCAAGTGTAGAATCGCCTGAGATGAATGTTGTTCATGGGTTCCTCCAACATGTCTCCTTCTGGTGTAGACAGTCGGTATGCTCCTGATCCATAGACTGAGATAATGACATAAGGCCCTATCTAGTTAGGTTCAAACTTTCCCTTCTTTTCTCTGTCTGCTTGATTTCTAGGGTTTTCCCATAGGACCAAGTCTCTGATCTGGAAGACTCTAGGCTTAACCCTATGATTATAGTTCCTAGACATTCTTTGTTGATAGGCTATCAAATGATTGATAGCTTGTTGTCGACGTTCATCAAGTAGCTCTAATTCTTGAAGTCTAGAGATCCTATAATCTTCATCTGAAATGAGTCCCTTTAGTGAAACTTGAAGGGATGGAATTTCTACCTCGATAGGTAATATTGCTTCTGATCCATAGACAAGAGCATATGGTGTAGCTCCTGTTGGTGTTTTGATGCTAGTCCTGTAAGCCCAAAGAGCAGGGTTAAGCTGAACATGCCAATCATGCCCTACCTCATTTACAGTCTTCTTGAGAATCTTTAGGATTGTTTTGTTTGAAGCTTCTGCCTGTCCTTTACCTTGAGGGTAATACGGGGTTGAAAAGCGATGTTGGATGTGGAATCTTTCACACAGCTCTTGGACGTCTTGGTTCTTGAAAGGCCTGCCATTATTTGTGATGATTGACTGGGGTATCCCATATCTACAAATGAGATAATTAAGTATGAAAGATGATATTTGTTTCCCAGTGATTGTGGTTAAGGGAACTGCCTCCACCCATTTTGTAAAATATTTTGTTGCGGTGATAATGAACTTATGTCCATTAGATGAAGATGGGTTAATTTTCCCTACCAAGTCCAATCCCCACTGACAGAAAGGCCATGTAGTTGTGAATGGATGGAGCTCCTGTGCTGGTGCATGTATAAGATTGCCATGAATCTGACATTTTTGACATCTCTTAACAAACTTATAAGATTCTTGCTCCATGTGTGGCCAGTAATACCCCAAACGAAGGAGTTTCTTGGCTAAAGATAATCCACTTGAATGTGTACCAAAAATTCCTTCATGGACCTCATGTAAAGCGGAAGCGGATTCGTTATGTTCTAAACAATGCAAGAGAGTACCATCTAGGCCTCAACGGTAAAGGGTGTCAGCAATAATGGTATGTTTGGCGAATTGGCATATGAAGTTGCACTTTTGGTTGCGAGAAAGATCTGGCGGTAAGATATTATCTTTTAGATAAGTATAAATGTCCCCATAAATGGAAGATTGGGCACTATCCAACATGCTTATGGTTTGGGATTTGGGGTTTGCGTATGCAGGATTTGACACTTGTTCCACAATAAATCGATAACGATCTTGTGTTTCAGGCATTTGTAGAAGAGATGCTATTGTGGCCATGGCATCTGCTGCTTTATTCTTTGATCTTGGTATCTGCTCAAATTTGATATCTATGAAGTATTTCTTTAGATCATCTACCAGTCTCTTGTATAAAATCAGTGTGTCATCCTTGGTTTGGTAATCATTGTTGACTTGATAGATGATTAACTGAGAGTCTCCATACACCTATAGTTCTGTGATTTTCCAGTCAATAGCAACTTTAATTCCAAGGATCAAAGCTTCATATTTTGCAACATTGTTAGTGCAACAGAAGGTAAGCCTGTAAGATCATGGAATTGTGTGCCCAAGAGGTGTGACAAATAAAATTCCTGCCCCTGATCCATGTTGTGTGTAGGATCCATCGAAGTAGAGTTGCCATGGTTGTGTTGTAATGTTGAGGATATCCACATCAGGAAATTCCATGGTCATAGGATGACAGTCTGACAATGGAGCTTCTACTAATTGGTCGGTGATGACTTGTCCTTTGATAGCTCGCCTTTCAACATACTAAATGTCAAACTCACTGAGGAGCATGACCCACTTTTCCAACCTTCCTGTTAAAGCTGCTTTGCTCAGTAAATACTTGAGGGGATCAATTTTTGTAATGAGCTTGACAGTGTGAGTGAGCATATAGTGTCACAATTTTTGTGTTGCAAATACTACTGCTAAGCATGATTTTTCAATGAAGGTGCAGTTTACTTCATGTCCATTGAGTGTTATGCTAATATAGTATATTTCTCGTTCCTTTCCTTCTTTATCCTCTTGTGCTAGCAAGGCTCCTAAAGAGATATCTGTTGTTGCGATATAGAGCAACAATGGATTGTCTTCACTGGGTGGCACCAAGATTGGTGGTTTCATCAAATAATGCTTGATTTGATTGAAAGTACTCTCACACTGTTCATCCCATTTAAAAGACACATTTTTATGCAAAAGATGGTTGAATGGATGACACCGATCTGCTAGTTGAGAGATGAATCTTCTGATGGACTATAGTCGGCCTTGTATAGATCTTAATGTACTGATATTCTTAGGAGGTGGCATTTCCATAATGGCTTTAACTTTTGATGGATCTACTTCAATTCCTTTTGTAGAAACTATGTATCCAAGGAGTTTTGCTGATGTTACTCCAAAGGCACATTTCTTGGGATTTAATTTGACTTTAAATTTCTCCAACCTGTTAAATATTTTGCCCAGTATCTCAAGATGTCCTTCTCTGGTCTAAGATTTGGCTAAGATGTCATCCACATAGTCCTCCATGAAGGTGTGCATCATGTCATGGAAGATTGTTGTCATAGCTCGCTGGTATGTAGCTTCTACATTCTTTAACCCAAAAGGCATGACGTTCCAACAAAAGGTGCCCCATGGACATGTAAATGCTATCTTTTCTTGGTCTTTAGGAGCTATTTTGATTTGCTTGTATCCTAAAAATCCATCCATGAGTGATAGCATTTGATGGCTAGCTGTTAAATCTACAATCATGTCTATGTTTGGCAAAGGAAAATCATCCTTTGGACATGCTTTATTTAAATCCCAGAAATTAGTACATATTCTGATGGTGTGATCTGGTTTTGAAATAGGTACAATGTTGGATATCCATTCAGCATAATCAATAGATCTGATAAATCCAGCATCTAGTAGTTTCTTCAAATCATTTTTCACCAATAATGCAACATGTGGATGCATTTTTCTTAGTTTCTGTTTTACTGGTTTAGTGCTAGTTGGTAAGGATAAGTGATGCATAATGAGATCTGTGTCTAAGCTTGGCATGTTAGAGTATGACCAAGCAAAATTGATGCATCGTTCTTCAAAGAATTTGATAAAATCTGGCTTTTCTATATCTGTCATGGATGTTTCCAGGTGTAGTATCCTTACTTTCTCTACTGTGCCAATATCAATAGACTATGTGGGTTCTATCAACACTGATGATCTTTCATGGTAATGTTGTGGGAGGATGTCAAACCTTCCATCCTTTGGTGCCTCAATGAGGTTTTCACCATTGGATGCGTTCTTTGTTTTTACTATTTTAGGATCAAATACTGCCATAGAATGGTTTGCACCATTAGATCCATTTTTTATTTACATATTTTTGCAACTAGAAGGCTTGGCATCCTCCTGCCTGAAAGCATCGTTAAAAGAAGCATTGGTAGAACAAGTATTAGATTCCTTACAGCAAAGGTAGTTAATAATAGCGGAATCATTGTAAAAAATAGGGAGATTGATGGGGTGTTGGGGTTCCCACTCGATAAGCTCGGGATGTAGTAAAGGCAATGAATCATTAGATGGGCTGAGGTCAGCGATTGTGAAAGCTCAAATAGAAATGTCATCTAGGTTGTTAGTGGTTATGTCGAGGCCTACGACAGTGTTTTCTTCCACATCATTTATCTCAATCGATGTCTGTTCATCTTCACTTGAGTCATCAAAATTTTGTGTTTCAAAGACAATAGGATTAAAACTCGAGCTTTGACCCTCCTCACATTTGGTGGTATACTTTTTGATAACGTCGATCTGAATATCTTCATAGGAAACATCTAATAAGTTGTCCCACTCATATTCATTTGAATCTATTTCAGAATTATCTCTCATTTGAAGAATACGCTCCATAGTTTTATTGGTGATTTCTGCTCTTGCTTCTTCTGTGTATCTTGGTCCAGTTTTGCCATTTTGCTGAATTGTGAGGACTTGGATTGGGTCTGTTATACTTTGTTTCCCTTGGTCAAGAGATCCTTGTTCTACTGCATATCCTAGTCTAGTTTTATCCTCATGTTGGAGTGTGAGTGGTTGGATTGGTTCTGTTATGCCTTGTTTCCTTAACCCAAGAGGTCCCTGTTCTGAATATCCCATCTTCTCCAGAATAGTTTTTCCTTTTCCATATTGATTTGTCTCTATGATATTACTCATGGAAGTGGAAGCTTCCTCATCCCTATAAATCCAATTTAGAATAGCCTTATCTTCTGATTCTTCATCTAAATTTCCTGCTCTTACAAATCTACCATCTAATGTCGTTGTAGGTTGTGCTGAATTTTGGGTGATTGTAGATGGCTCTCCATACATTTGTAAGGAGGGTAACATCTGTGATAGATGGAAAGAGTGTACAACACCATATTCACTTATTCCTTTGTCACTTATCTGTACTTCCTTAGTGAATTGATGTGAGAGTGGAGCCAATTGTGCTTCAACATTTGAAGGGTTAGATTGTGCCATCCTGATCTCTTGTGATTTTTGTTGTTTTGGAAGCCACTTTGATATGAAGTTCTGTTGTTGCTCACCATCTGATGTGCTAACTTCTCTATTGTGAGGTATGAATGTATCCTGAGATGTTTTCAATGTATGACAAGCTTGTGTGTCATTATAGTCTACTGTGATTGTTACCTCCTGTCCATTGACGGGAAATTTTAGACATTGATGATAGGTGGAAGGTACTGCTTGTATATCATGGATCCAAGGGTGTCCCAACAGTATGTTGTATGTCAGTTCCCTATCTAAGACTTGGCAAACCACTTTTTGGACAGTAGGTCCCACTTGAATGGGTAATATGATCAACCCTTTAGAGGACCTTTCTTCTTCATCATATGCTTTGATTGTGATTTTTCTTCTTGTATCAATGGCTTCATCTGAGTATCCTAGTGCACAAATCAGCTTTAAGGTACAAATATTTAAACCAGCCCCTCCATCTATCAGGACACATTTTACACGGTGTTTATGGATGAGGACTTCAATGTGAAGGGCATAATTATGTGGATGGGTGAGTGATACATCATAATGTTCAGAAAATGAAAGGAAATGAGGTGCAGATAGATGTCCCACCATAGCTTGGAATTGACACACATCCAAATTGTTAGGTACCATGGTTGACACAAGAGCTTGTTCAAGAACCTCTTTGTGTGATGGGGAAATCTTTAAGAGTTCCAAGCTGGATATTTGTGTTGGTATTTTCTGCAATTGATCGATGAGATTATATTGATTAGAGGGAGGATCCACAGATGGGGATGATATTAATGCTCCTTTCAATATAACTTTGGATTGTGCCCTTGTTGTGGCATTAACCGGTTGGTACTCTTGTTTCCCTTTGATTGTGATTATGTTAATTTGGTTTTCAGATTTGTCCATATGTTGTACCAAATTGGTAGATGTAATGTCAATGTTCCAATTGATTTGGTTGCATAACTCTTCATCCTCCTTGGTAGCAGAAAAACAAAGGATCGTTGTGTCATAAACATAACCGACGTTCTTACCTTTGGTGTTTGCGGAAGAGGATTCTCCCTTCTGATAATTGGGTAGAGGATTTTTGAACATTGTATGATCTTTGTTTGTTTGGTGTCCCTCTGCAAATACTTTCTTTTGATCTATGAGGTCTTGTATCACATGTTTTAACTGCCAACAATTTTCAGTCATGTGGCCTTTATTTTGATGGTAGTGACAGTAATGTAAGTCATTCCACCATGATGGTTTGACTTGAGGGTCCCAATTTCTAGCCTCTTGTACTTGAATGAGTTTTTCATCTAAAAGTTCTTTGAGGACTGATTCCAATGATTGTCCTAATGGCACAAATTTTCATTTATTGGATGGTCGTTGGAATGATTGGGTTTTTGTTTCTCCATTGTTTTGATTATTTCCTTGACCACTACTTTGTTTGACATTAAGACCATTGTTTTGTTTGTTTGTAGTGGTTGGCGTCAAGGTGAATACTGGTTTAGATGTGTGTGTATCGATTATGGTATCAGTATTCTTGTTCTTTTGCCAAAATATTGGCTTTTCGTTGTTGTTGTTAGAGGAATTTTTATTGTTTGAACCTTCAATGAAGTGTTTGATCGTTCCTCTTTTGATTAGAGCCTCTTCGATTTTGAGCCCTTTTTCGATAACTTGTTCAAATGTAGATGGACATTGTAAGTCCAATCTGTAATTCATGTCATCTACTAAGTTATCAATGAACATCTCTATCTTCTCCTCTTCAGGAATAGATCTAGGGTATTTAGCAAATAGCCTTCTCCATCATTGGAGAAAGGAAATAAACTTTTCACCCTTTCCTTGTTTGGTGTTGTAGAGTTCTTTTAAGGTCACCCCATGTTGGATGTTGAATGAGAAGTGTGTTATGAACCTATTGATCAGTTCTTCAAAAGATTGGATTCCAGGTTCCAATTTAGAAAACCACTCCATGCAAGTGTTTCCTAAGCTTCTTGGAAATAATCGTAGTAAGAGTCCTCGTGTGCGAACTCTATGCTCATGGCCCGAAATTCCCATACGTGATCAAATGGATCGGTTCTTCCATTATATTTGTTGTACGTCGGGTATTCACAATACGATGGAAATGGTATCATGTTAATGCTTGGATCGAATGGATAAGGGCAAATGTCTTGTAAGGAATATCTTTTTGTTGGCCCTTGTTGGATTTGTTTTGTCAAAGCATCTATTTGATTTGGGTTTTCCATATTAGTTGTCTTAGGTGTGGTTGTTTCCTTGAGTTGATTGACATTAAAGTCTTTAGGAAGCTTAGCACCTTTGTTAGCTAATAATAGAAGATACTTTTCCATATCTTGCTCTAGCATCTTTTCCATAAATTTATAGAAATGAGGGTCTTGTTGAACTTTCTCGATTTCTTCTGCAGTTATTTCTTTCTCGTGTGAATTAGTGAGAGGATCAGTGTTACTGTATCGTCCCCAAGGGTTTTCTTTAGCCATGGCTGCTATTCTTTTGTTTTCTTCTTGTTGTTGTCTTTGATATGCTGATCGTGTGAATATAGGCATACAAACGTTAAAGTTTTACTCTAGACTTTGATCTTGGATTTTTGATTGGATAAGTGTCAAGGTTTTTGATTTAAAATATGATTTAGTCGTGTCTAGTTTCATGATGGAAGGATGATAAAATCCTTGATAGGGAAACTTCGACAGAAAATCTCAGATTTGGTGATAAGGACACTTTGCAAGATGTTTCAAGATCTAGGCGTAATAGTAAAGTTTTCTTTTTGTATGATTCAAGTGTTTTGGACTATGGAAAAAAATATTTTGGACTGATGAAAACCTTGTTTTCGATATGGGCAAACTGACAAATTTCCTTACTAACTCTCTATTTTTCTAACTTTCTAGAGCGCTAAAACAGAGATATGAAGCACTAAAACAGAGCTGGGACGCCCTAGAACAGACCAGTGACGCACTAGAATAGAGACCTGACGCACTAGAATAGACCAGTGATGCACTAGAACAGAGACCCTATGCGCTAGAACAGACTAGTGACGCGCTAAAACAGACCAGTGGCGTGCTAGAATAGATAAGTGATGCGCTAGAATAGAGACCTGACGCGCTAGAACAGACCAGTGACGTGCTAAAACAGAGACCTGACATGCTAGAACAGATCAGTGATGCGTTAGAATAGAGACCTGACGTGCTAGAATAGACCAGTGACGCACTAAAACAGACCAGTGGCGCGCTAGAATAGATAAGTGACGTGCTAAAATAGACCAGTGACGCGCTATAACAGAACCATGAGGTGTTAAGACAGAAAACTATCTTATTCTATGAAACTCACTTGGTCTGGTATCGTATTGTATGGCTGGTTGTGGGATGTATTATGGACGAATCCTTTGACTGTGATTGTGGTGTTGCCTAAGAGCCCTTCTTTGATAAAATGCTTGTGAATCTAAGGGAGCTACAACATAGTCGTCTGTATAACCTCTAGAGAAATCATGATACCTATGAATAAAAGTCCTATGTTGAAGTAGAACTTTCCTACTTTGATATAAAAACCGTTGCTTTCTCAGAAGTTGTTTGTATGTAAGTGTTTTCTTTGGTTTTCTGATTCATTTGACAAGAGATTTCTTGACAAATTTGGTGGATACCCAATCTCGAATCATGAGAATTTCACAAGTGTTTTGATTTTGAAATTTTTTGTGATGATCTTATCTGAATTTAATGAGAGAAAACACAACAAGCAAGAATAGAATGGTTGACTTTAAAATCCTAGAATCTAAATAGATAGTGTATGTTCTTAAGAATCAAGCATGATTCTTCTTGATTTTCACTAGTTTATAATAGATAAGACACTTCAGATAGACTCACTCCTAGAGACAAAAGGTCATCATTATATACTCGAATGCCCACACTTGGAATTGCGTCGACTCACACAGCCATGTCACCCCCTAGAGGGCGCCCGTATTTTTGTCTTTTCCAGGTGCGTACTCAGAGTGACAGAAGTGGATACCGGATCCCCTAAGCAAACAGTCCTTGGCAATTATATGGTGAGTGCTTGAGGGTAGATTCCTCGCTGCCCCTGCATCGCCGAGTATTACAATGTTTAGAAACCCACAAACGGTTTCCATTTCTAGGCTCTTAGATAGGCTTCCGCCTCGTGTTTGTTCTGGATAAACTCCTCTTGAGAGACCTCCCAATCTTTAAAACAAAGATTTTGGGGATGGTTATCTTGCACACTCGCTGGAAAGAGGGTTTCCCCAAATTCACATAAATTCTTTAAGTGGGCTAGGAATACCATGGCTTTCTGGGCTATCCCTAATTCTCCGTGTCATTCTGTGGGCAGCACTTTTCCCACTCACGGGCAAAAGGCCTGTCTAAAGGTTTTTAAAAAAGTTTTAAAAAAATGCATAAAGAAAAATGAGTCTGGTATTTTGATGCACCCAGTAAAGGGGAGAGCATAAACCTATCACCCAATCACAGCAAAGAAGTTGTTCTTTTTAAAACCCAAAAGACAAATTAGTTAATCTACATAGAGATATTGCTCCATAAAAGCATGATGTTCAATTTTAATCCCACAAGAAATTGTGAAGTTTCTATCCTAGGATTGATCAATTTTTATCCATTTCTATCCTAGGATTGATAAATTTTATCCATTTTCTATCCTAGGATTGGTAAATTTTAATCAAAAATTAGACAAAAAACAAAATCTGGCCGCGGACACGTCGGATCTAGATAAAAAATTATTTTAAGGACAGTGACACGGCGCGCTGAAATAGTAACGCGGCACACTGAAACAGTGACGTGGCACGCTACAACAGAAACTCGGCGCGCTGAAACAGACCACTGGCACGCTATAAAATCCAATTGGTGCACTGCAAAAAGTCACAATTTCGTGAAAACTATCATGCCGATACCTATAAGACACTTTTCTCAAAAATCAAGCAAAATATGGGGTTATGCCCACGGTGGGCACCAATTTGTAAGTGGTAGAATGAGGAAAACAAACTAAACATGCTTCTACACTTCTAAATAAGACATTGCATCTAAGATTTAAGAAATTTAAACTAATTTAAACTAGAAATCTTCAGAAATCTATCCTATTGCTCTCTAACTCTAAAGATCTCTCTAATCTACTTTGCTCTCAGATTTAGAAGCTAATTAAACTATTGAAATGACACTTAGAGAATGAGAAATGAACTATTCTATTTCATATATGATTAAATAATTAAAACTACTGTGATTGCAGCCATGACTGCAAATGCTAGATGTTTGATAGATGTTGGATGGATATTGGATGGATGCTGGATGCTTGATTGCTGGATGAATGCTGGATGTTTTGGAAAACCTACAGAGTAAGATTGCATAAGTTGAGATCCTTTTTCCTGTAGCCAAAGAGCTATATTTATAGCTTTCACGGCAGCACATTTGCATAGGGATATAGGATAAGAGGCTGGGATTCAATCTAGAGAATTGAATGGCATGGGATGAGAAGATGGAGTTGATCATGGAGGATTGTTTCTCCCCATGAAAACACCAAGCAAGATTAGAGGGAAGGTGGTTGAGAGGACTTCCTGCAGGCTTGTCCCCAAAGCTCTTCCCGTGAATGACAGTAAAATTAATTAAATTTTGAAAATTTAATTTTATTGGTGAGTGAATAGTGGAAAAAGATTTATGCATAAATTTAAATATTTTTGATTTATTTAAATTTAGCAAAAAGAGGATTGAATAATTTAATAAATCAAACTACAGGGTTTGTTTATTAAATTAAAACAAAAGGAAAATGATAATTAAATAAAAAAAATTAGATATCTTTATTTAATTAAGAAGAAATGTGATGAGGTATTTAAATAACACAAATTATTTAAGTTTGTGTATTTAATTTGTGATAGAAGTATAAAGGAAGTAATAATGATAATAATTAAATAAAACAAAGTTTTTAATTTTGTTTATTTAATTAAGAGAAAAATAATATGATGAAAATGATAATAATTAAATAAAACAAAGTTTTTAATTTTGTTTATTTAATTAGGAGAGAAATAGAAGAATTAATAATGAACTTAATATAAATAAATATTTCTATTTATTTACTAAGTAGATGAATTTAAGATAAATTAATCAAATAAGTCGTATTTAATTAATTAGATTCTCCAGACAATTTTTAGGTGTCTACAATTATGATCTCACCTTGTACAAACTCGGTGATCAGAAAGCTAGACCATTTGTTTTTGTGTTTATCGCTTAGAGGGGCCTTCCTCGCAAGAGGGAACAACTCCAACCGATTTTTTGCTTGGGCCAGTATATAAAAGGATAAGACTAAACTACCAAATCCTCATGGTATGTAGGCCTTAGCTATGTAGTGTCATTCGAAATAGGGTACCTACCTTTTCTTTTAAAGGTATAAGAGCCCCTAGTAGAGTGATTAAAGCCTTAAGTGGCTTGTTGGATGCTCGTGAGGTGCCATGTCCCCGAGTATGACTAGAACCCTCTTATCTTTAGAAGCCTAGCCTTTCAGCCATTGCTTGGTATGGTGCAGGGTACAGTAACATGCTTGAAGTTACTCACTACTAACTCCCTTGAGTAGAGATACCAATTCCCAAGAAGTGACTACCTAGGAATTCAAAGTTTGTGTTCCTGTAGAAGTGAGTGCCATGGAGGGGAGCCAGTGCCACCAAACTTCTCAGCTATCTGCTCTTGAGAAGGAGAGGTGTTCAACATTGATCATGGGTATTTCAGTGGGCCTATCCCAACTATACAAACCCTTTCCCACTAGGATTTGTGCTTGTTTTCTTGTTACAATTTCACTTCAAAACAAACCAAAACAAAGTGCTTGATACTGTCTGTTGTTTTTTCCAGTCATATTTCATCAGAAATAGTCAAAAACTTAGATCAAAATCATTGCAAAATATCAAAACTATCAAAAACAACATTCTGGAACCACAACTATTAGACACAGACCCACAACTATTACTATGAACCACAGCTGAGATCATAGAAAATTGCAACTATTTTCCTGAACTGCAATTGCTGAAAACAAAGTTGCATTTGATAACCTAAACTGCAACTGTGCAATGCATCTTCTAAAAACTGAACCACAATTGTCTGCTAAACAAAAATTCCTAAAATTTGTGTCCAAAATCTGATCAAACGAATCCACATTGATCTCTGTCTGATAAAACATAGACTTGCAAGATTCATCACCTCATTCTAGCATTTCCATTAGGAATGTATTGCATTATAGTTTACCTCTCTCCATCCTTTGTATTGCATTAACCAAACTTTGATCCTTAGGTTGCATTTAGGCTTTTAGATTTTGAATATAGGAACACCTTTGAGCTTTTGGAAAATTCTTGGTCACATACTCTATTTGTCATTGACTATTATCCTCGATATTATCAAAACCTTTTCATTATCATCCTTATCACATTTGAGTCTTAATATTTTTTCATAGCCTTAGCTCAAACCTTGTCAAAATTATCTCCTTGAATGGTCAATGACACTTAGAATTGTTGCCTTGGGTTCACATTAGCCTCATTGTCATCCTTTGCTCAAGATTCCTCTACATCTAGATTACATCCTTATCCCAAACATTTCACCTTTACCTTAGCATCATATCAATTAGTCAATCCTTCATTTTCCTTGCATTTTTATACCTCAAAAATACCAAAAAGCATAGTTTATCTTCATCTTAACCTTAGTTGCATTATTACCTTAATCTTTAATTAGCACCATTTAGTCACCTTATCATCATCCTTAATCATTAGCATCCTTTAGTATCTATTAGCTTCATCCTCATCTTACACTAGCCTCATTTATCCTTATACTCAAGAAAATCCAAAAACGTAGTTTAGTTCATCATCATCTTGCATTACCTTTCAACTTGCAAAAGTCTCATATGGTTGAAATAAAGTCCCAAACCAAAAGAAAGAATATGGAGTTTTCAAGCAACCCTTTTCATGACACTACCCTTGGAATAGATTCAAATCATTCTACACCTCCAAGAGACACACCACCAAGACACCAAACATGGAAAAACGTGAGCCAAGAAGAGCCCAACATAAAATTGACCAGAGAAGAGATTGAAGAAGCTCATAGTGACCCACAAATTTTGAACATGATTGATCAACTTGTTAGTGTAGACCCTAACATATACTTTTTATGTGCTAACTAAAATGGAGGCCAAATTACCTCAAGGTTTTGACATATCAACCATTGTGGAGAAATAAATTGAAAATCCATTTGCATTTGGCATACCCTCATCAAAAAAAATGTCAAACATATCTCTTGGGGAAACTACACACATGAATACCACTACTACACACATCCCAAGCATTTCAACATTTGGAAACAAGGAAACCAATATCACTACACAAGGACAAAGTTTCACACTTGGAAATTCCTCAAACTCTATGGCTAAGACCTTTACAAACCTGCTTTTCCAACATACCAATCAAGGTTCCACATCACAAGGTCATACTCCTTTGATAAAAAATACAAACTGAGGTCCTAAGTCCACACCAAAAAATACCAATCAAGGTTCCACATCACAAGGTCCTACCCATTTGACCCAAAATCAAAGCAACACACATCCATATGGAAACCAAGGTCCTATGTCCCAAAGCATCAATCCCAATTCAAATTCAACATATGACCTTAATACCAACATCATGACACCTAACCAAAGCAATGTGACACCATCTCTTGCAAACCTTTTGATACAACATATGCAGTCCATTGAAAAACGTATGACAAGCATGCAATTGGGAACCAACAAGAAGACCTATTATATGGAGGAACTATGCCCCTTTCCATTTGATTGAAACCTATACATGCCACCCTTTCCCCCGCATTTCACAACACCACCTTTGCCTAAGTATAAGGGGATAGGGGACCCAATTGAACACATTCGATAATTTAACACATCATGTATGGACGTATCATACGACCCTACCTATCTCATGAGACTATTCCCACGAAGCCTCACAAGAGTAACCTTAGATTGGTTTGCAAACCTTTTTTTAGGAATTAGAACATGGGGTGAACTATCCAATAAATTGATTAATCACTTTTCCTTCAACTTTAAAACTGATGTCACCCTTGCAATATTGAGCACAACCAAACAATATGGGGAATCACTTACCTTGTTCTACTAGAGATGGTGGGGCTTGGTTAGCAAGTTCCCTTGTCACATTCCTGAAAGACAACTTATCACCATGTTTGTAGAGAACCTTAACAAAGAATTAATGAGTCGAATTCAAATCCAATGTTGCACAACTTTTGAGGAGATTCTTGAGAAAGGTGTCCTTATTGAAAAGGGTCTTATTCGAAAAGGGCTAGTTAAAATAAAAAAAGAAAATCCCAAACCTAACAATGCCAAGAGAAAACACTGGCCCTGAAACAAAAATTTCACAAATGATGGAGTTGTTGATGTCAAACTAATAACCAAAGGTCCAATAATTCAGCTTAAAGGTCCTTTGTCAAATCCATCCAATACCCCAAACACACATACACAAGGTCAAAACCAAATGCAAAACATGATCCAAAACAATCAATGCAGAGGTCCTCTCTGTGCCAAGAGAACATACACCCCTTTGGGTGAACCCATCGAATCAATTCTCAAATGACTTTTGCAATCTAGTTTCATCACACTACGAGACACTAAAAAATACAAGCCTTCATTGATGAAACTTGAGTGGTGGAAAAAAGATGAATACTGTGAATACCATCATTCAAAAGGGCACAAAACACCTAGATGTTAGATGCTCAAGAATATCATTCAAGACCTTGTTGAAGATAGAACCATTTCAGTTGATAATCCACAAGCCAAGATGAATGTTGATCACATCATATTCAAAACACCCCTACAAGATCATGATAAAGGAAAAGCCTCTAGCTCAGGAAACAACAATAATGCCAATAATGCAACTGTAAAACATGATTATAGTAGTATCATCCTTAATGTGAGACCCTTTGATGATTGCATTACCACTATCACTATAAACAAGCCAAAATTAGATTGTGCTATCGCCACCCACAGAACCAAGATAACTATTATGGGTCCTTCTGCAAATCCTCAACCAAAGGGTCAATACAACCTCCTAAAGCAGTTAGGAAAAACTCCCACACAAATTTCTATCTTGGAGCTCCTTTGTATCTCACCATAGCATATAGCCATCCTTGACAAGGCATTACAAGAAGATTTTATCCCTCCAAACCTATATATCAATGAATTTTGGGCCATGGTGGGATACTTAGCTATGCCACACCACACCACCTTCTCTGAATAAGATTTCTCTGCACCAAAATCCAATCATAATGATCCTCTACACATTGAAGTATGTGTTAATAAACACAAGATCAGACAATTCCTAGTAGACGGTGGAGCAGGCCTGAACATTTTTTCACTAAAATTAGTGAAAGCATTGGGATACTCTGAGAATTGTATTGATCAAACCAAGAAATTTTTGATCAAAGCTTATGATGATGTTGAACATTCTTCTGAAGGCATAATTTTAGTTCCTATGAGAGTTGGCCCAACAATATATGATACAATATTTCATGTCTTGGATCTAGATTTGCATTACAATCTCCTCCTTGGCTGCCCATGGATTCATGCCATGAGGGCTATTCCATCCACCTACCCTCAATGCCTCAAGTTCCCACATAATGGCACTAAAATTACCATTCCTAGTGATCCTAATCCTTTTCTGATACAATACAGAGGAAAAAAACTCACTTTCAATCTCATTTAACAAAAAACTCAAAACAATCTTTGTTTGATTACTCATCATTAGTTCACTTTTCCTTCACAAAACTCAACTCAACCACTCAAAGATGCAATCAAAGTTCCCAAATTCCTCCATGACCTTCAAAACACTTTTAACAACTTGAAAATGACTAATTCAAAACAACTAGTCCCTTAAAACATCAACCCATGACCACTTCATTCATGACTATCCTCAACCTATCACCATGTCACTTACAAACCCTCAAACTCCAAAATTTTATTTCCAAGACACAATCAATGATCCAAATACTTGAACAACTTTACTTGGCATGAAAAAAAATGATTAAACTCTTTTTACAACCTAGGAATATAGATTCTTTATTCTGGTCATCAAACCCTCATAACCTGACTTGAATACTTGTAGGTCTACTCAAGGATTGTCAGAAGTTTTCTCACAAAATATTCACTAAAAGCCATGAAAAATCACATAATTATACACCCCTTATCCTTTTTAAAAACATACTACAAAATGGACTTCAGGTCCTTTGGAGCACTTGATTCAAAAATGATTGTCTCAGCCTAGTTTAGGTCTAATTAGGCCTTCACACAAAACGGGGTTTATTGAATATAGTAATTCCAAAATAAATTTATCCTATCCAACACTTGGAACATGTTAAATTACACCTACATATGCTTTAAAAAATGAAAAAAATACATTTACCAAGATATTTATACAAACCCTAAGTCTTTACTCTCTTGTCTGCCCTGTTTCTGGACTGAGACACAAATTATAGTCAGAAATTACAATCTCACTCACTTTACCTGTAACCTCTTGCTACAAAGCCTTTAGAACATGAAATTATATTTGCCAAGGAATTTCTTTATTGAAAATCAAGAAGTTTCAATGTTAAAAATAGGAGAAACATAATTTTTCCTATCTCTGTTTACCCTAGGACACGGTTTTACCTGTTTTGACAGAATTTGCAATATCTTCATCAAATCAACACCAATTTGCATGAGACAAATGTTTTTTGGAAGGTTATTGAGATAATTTGAACTTGAAATCAAAAATAAATGAAATCCTTCCTATACAGGTCCATAAAAGATCTGAAAATAGGAAAATTCTAAAGAAAAAGGATAAAAACCGAGCTTTCCAATGATCAAATTATTTTATTCAATCACCCACAAATACAAAAGTGTTTTCAAAGCCTTTTTAAAGGAAATAAAACATGACTCATCACCTTCTAACTTTTTTCCAATGATCTAAACCATCAATGACCTTTCACCTTCTCAAGTTTGCCTCTTTTTTTTGTATTTTTTGCAAGTTTTGCAATTTTACATTTTTGAATGACAACTTTTACATTTTAGAAAAATTAATATAAGATTTGAACCTTTATGACCTAAAAATATGTGAAATGGTCCAAATGACCTTGTTACAAGTTAAAACATCAAAATTTTGACTAAACCTTAAAATTTACGTAATAGAGGCATGCATATGTCCTGGTGCTCCTGCACCATACTCCCAACCAAGAAAAAGTTCCAAGTCCTCTTGGATTTGAAGTTGTCAACATGTCTTCATCTCTTGCATGCTCTGTCTCTACTTGACCTTGAAACTATTTTTATTACCTTCATTTTCACCTTTGGCTTGGATTTTCCCATGCAAATTAGCTTCATGTCTTGCTTTCCAACGGAAATCAAATTCACTATACTTTGTTTCATCCCATCATCTGGTTTATCCCTTTGTCCTTTGACCTTAAAATTATTCCATGTCCAAAGAATTAGTACAATAAAGAAATGATACATTAATTTGATCACAATACCTCCACCTTTTCTCAATTCTTTGTAAATCTCCATAAGTAATTCATCCTTGATCATTTCTTTATCTATCCTTGTCACCAACTCAAAGTCTTCTTTCTCAAAAATTAGGTCCTTCATGGCTACAACATCTTTGTCTTCAGCATCTTTGAATTCTTCACCTGCATCTTCAAACACATATTCTTCCTCTATGTTCTTCTTTTTCCTTTTCCTTCTTTTGACAATATTTTGAATGGGACATTCAACTTTTCTTTGCTTGATCTTCAAGTGCCAACTTGTCATATACTTAATCATCTGCTCCATCGTCATCATAGACTCTTGGAACTCTTCTTCCAATATTTTTATCTCTTTTTTTATTGTTGCTAACTCTCTATCCATATTCTCTTGTCTCTTTCTCTTCTTCCTTTCTTCCTCTACCTGCAAATGCCTCCTCAAATTCTCCATCTTTCAGCAAGTTTCTCCTTGCTTCAACTCAACTTTTCTCAACTTTCTCAGCCTCACCTAGGTCCTTTCCTCTTATCTTCAACCTAGTCTTTTGGCCACCAACCAGGTTCTTCTTAACCTGCACAAACACAATAAAAAACCACAAAATATCTACCCAACACCTTCTATGCTTTGATACCACTTTGATGCAATACAGAGGAAGAAAACTCACTTTCAATCTCATTTAACAAAAACTCAAAACAATCTTTGTTTGATTACTCATCATTAGTTCACTTTTCCTTCGTAAAACTCAACTCAACCACTCAAAGATGCAATCAGAGTTCCTAAATTCCTCCATGACCTTCAAAACACTTATAACAACTTGAAAATGACTGATTCAAAACAACTAGTCCCTTAAAATATCAACCCATGACCACTTCATTCATGACTGTCCCCAACCTATCACCATGGCACTTACAAACCCTCAAACTCCAAAATTTTCTTTCCAAGACAATCAATGATCCAAATACTTGGAAAAACTTTACTTGGCATTAAAAAACATGTTTAAACTCTTTTTACACCCCAAGAATATAGATTCTTTATTCTGGTTATCAAACCCTCATAACTTGACCTGAATACTTGTAGGTCTACTCAAGGTATTTTAGAGTTTTTCTCATAAACTATTCACTAAAAGCCATGAAAAATCACATAATTAGACACCCCTTATCCTTTTTTAAAACATATTACAAAATGGACATTAGGTCCTTTGGAGCACTTGATTCAAAAATGATTGTCTCAGCCTGGTTTAGGTCTAATTAGGCCTTCACACAAAATGAGGTTTATTGAATATAGCAACTCCACAATAAATTTATCCTATCCAACACTTGGAACATATTAAATTACACCTAGATATGCTTTAAAAATGCCAAAATTCCATTTACCAAGATATTTATACAAACCCTAAGTCTTTACTCTCTTGTCTGCCCTATTTCTGGACTGAGACACATATTACAGTTAGAAATTACAATCTCACTCACTTAACCTATAACCTCTTGCTACAAATCCTTTAGAACATGAAATTATATTTGCAAAGGAATGTCCTTACTAAAAATCAAGAAGCTTCAATGTTCAAAATGAGAGAAACATAATTTTTCATATCTTTGTTTACCCTAGGACAGGGTTTTACCCATTTTGACATAATTTGCCATATCTTTATCAATCAACACGAATTTGCATGAGACAAAGTTTGTTATCATTTGAACTTGAAATAAAAAATAAATGAACTCCTTCCCGTGCAGGTCCATACAAGATCTAAAAACAAGAAAATTCTGAAGAAATAGGATAAAAATAAAGCTTTCCAATGATTAAATTCTTTTATTCAATCACCCACAAATACAAAAGTGATTTCAAATCCTTTTTAAAGGAAATAAAACATGACTGATCACCTTCTAACTATTTTCCAATGAACTAAACCATCAATGACCTTTCACCTTCTCAAGTTTGCCTCTCTTTTTTTGTTTTTTTTGCAAGTCTTGTAATTTTACTTTTTTGATTGACAACTTTTACATTTTACAAAAATTAACATAAGATTTAAACCTTTATGACCTAAACATATGTGAAATGGTCCAAATGACCTTGTTACAAGGTAAAACATCAAAATTTTAACTCAACCTTAAAATTTACCTAATAGAGGCATGCATATGTCCTGGTGCTCCTGCACCATTTTCAGTATTGCACTAACTTGAGAATATTTGTTGAGCATCAAGTGACCATAAATCAAGAGGCCTCATCATCCATTTCATCTCACTACATTGATCCATTTTACCTCATTAAATCATCCACTTAATTCATTGCACCATCAAACCCTAAGGTCTAAGTCCGTGATATGGGATGTGGAGAATATCATATGGATAATTTACCAACAAAAGACAATGTTGATGTCAAGACAGCTACATAAGGAACAAAAAAAGATGGCCTTTATTGGAGTGAAACCTTTTGGGATCCTGATAAGATATTTGTCTTTTCCCTATTTTCTTCCACTCGATCTTTTCATGATAGCCCCATGATTGATCAAGATATCTATGATAACCCATCCTTTCATCCTGACCCCGCTGAGAATATCCAATCATCACCCTTCCATCCCACCTACCCTGGGCTAGGATATGCATTTTCTACTATCACCACTACTAAGCTATCTTTCCAAGTCATTAAGGACATGCAAGCCTCCTTTGACGGTAATAGTACCAAAAAGGATAGTCCCAAAGACTCCATTGATGGCATTGCCACTCCTTGTCATACACTAAACATTCTTGTCACTCCATCCATCTCACCTATCTCACTCACATCCATCCGCGTCATATAAATGGATCAACAAGTCAGATCTCAAGAAAATAAAAAGGATAAAGCTCAAGAATTAAAGGTGAAAGTTCCTTTTACAAATAGAGATTCAAAATCCAAAGAAAGAATGATCAATAAAAGTCCTTTATCCAAATTCAAAATATATTGGATGAGTCAAATATACAAATAAAATTCAAGACTGAAAGAAAGAAAAATTATGCCTCTTCATTAAAAATAACTAGGGGCATCTATCAGAAGATTGAAAGTCAGAAAGAATTGATCTCCAACTATGCCTATGTTGCAAGTATGAGCAAGTTTGGTGGTGTTGTCATTAATTTTGTCATTGATGTCAACACAGTACAATATGTTGCAGATTTTGCATGTATGGTTGAGATGCTATTGAGATGTTGTGAGTACATGGATCTATCCTTATGATGTTGCAAATGTGCTGAAATGATGATTTTCCAAGTGCTTTTGAGAAAATTAATAAAGAGAGAAGCCAAAGTTATGAATGTGTTCAGAATGTGCTCCAGTATGTGCTCTCCATTTCTCCTGTGTTGATCCTATGCTTGTGTGGATATGAAGGTTTTCTAATGGTGATCTAGTGGTGATATCTCCAGAGTTGTAGCTTCTGGTTTGATGGGATGTGAAAGTTACGTTCACCGGTGTGTGAACTATTCTGGTAGAGTTGGTCTTCTATGGATTAGGAGAAATATTTCTGCTCTACGTTTCTCTGTTGTTCTATTTCATATCTTTCATATCTATAATGTGTCTTAGAATGGTGTTCTCTTGGTTCTAGCAAAGATGTGTGTGGTTTGGTAACCCGAAAGTCAAGTTTCAGAGTTGTATGTGTTTGCACAGTCCGAATGGATTGATGGAAGGAGTTAGGTGTTTGAAGATAGTTTCACTTGTTGCAGATGTATATGATGGAACCTATGATGTGTTCTCATGCATAATGAATCATTTTGTGTCATTCGCATGTTATCTTCTTGTTGGGAAGTGTGCACATCAATGTTCATTTTTGTTTTCATTAGGTTTGGTTGACTTGGTGTTTACACTTCATTTGAAGAATTTAATTAAGGAAGCGTGTGGTTGATCTAAGATATTATTTTTGGTCTTGGTTAAGTATTTTTATTGGTCCACTCTCATTGTTTTCCAATGTGGGAATGTTGAGTTTCCAACCTAATTTGAATTTATGAAATGAAGCTTATGAGGCCGACCTTGGAGAAAGTTTCTAATGTTGAAGATGGTATAAATGCAAGTCAATTTATGAAGAATTGCATGATGATGCAAAGTGATGAAGTAAGCCACAAATAAAAAAGAGAAAAAGTGTGTGGAAGTGCTTTTAGGCAACAATACTTCATTGTGTTAGATTCCTAAAGGCAGTGAGCTGAAGGTTTTTGTAATATTCTGATCAAAGCTGTAGATGTGTGTAAATTGTTGTGGTGGATTTTTTGTTCTCTTTTGTATCAGTAGGCAGTGAGCCTCCCTATTGAACACTGAGTCCTTTCTATAGGAAGTGAGCCTTTGTATTTGGACAGTGAGTCCTCTTCTGGGCAATGAGCCCTTGGAAGTGAGCCTCTATATTTAGTTTTTGCTATCTCTTTATATTGTGAGTTAATCCTCACTGTGGTTTTTCCCTTATTGGGTTTTCCACGTAAAAATATGGTGTTCATTGTGTTGATTTTACTTTCCATTATTTTTGTTTCATGTTCATACTTAATATCAGAATAGTGTGGTTGTCGAATTGATAAGTGTTGAAGTTTTAAGTTTGAATTTTGTGACAACTGATTCACCCCCCCTCTCAGTTGTTCTATACTTTTTAACAATTAGTATAACAGCTTTGGTTCCTTGGTGTAGAGCTTAATTTCTTAAGGAAGATCTGATGGTGCATAAGTTGGCGATCGCTATGTTTGATGGATATTATTACAGTGATTGGAAAGTGTAGATGAGATGATATATTGTATCTCTTGGTTACAAAACCTGGAAGGCTGTTGAGACAAAGTATGTCGCTCTGGCGGGTGGTTCTACTACTGCAGATGAGGTTTCTTCTTATGAGGAGAATGAGAAAGCGAGGTATGCTATTTACAATGCTTTATCTAAAATTGAGCGAACTAAGGGTCTTTCTTTAGACATTGCTCATGAAGTCTAGAAGAAGTTGGAAGAACTATGTGAAGGAAATGAAAGAGTAAAGTTGACAAAGAAGCTGGCGGCAAAGCGCAGATATGAGAATCTGAAAATGGAAGTGTAGACACCTAAAAATGACCTAGGCCTGCAAGCTTCATTTGTACCACTTTCGTCCTAGCATAATTGTGACATTTAATTATGTCCTTGGTCTACATTCAACTATTGATTAAAAAATTCATAATTATTTAATTAATTCATGTCCTTTCATTCTTCATGATTATCAAATGAATAAGTTTTATTTATTTATTAAATACATCATTAATTGTCTAAGTCTTCCCTTAATTAAATAAATTTCTTAATTTATTTAATCACCCTTCCTCCGTCACTTCTTCTTGATTATTAAATAAATAAGATTTATTTATTTATTTAATATGTCACTAACTTTCATAATTAAATGAATTAAATAATTTATTTAATTATTGGTCTTATTTGCTAAATTAAATAATTAAATTTAATTATTTAATTTCCAAATTTGATATTCCTCTCATTTTAAATAAATTAAATTATTTAAAATGTCATCTCATTCTTAACTATCAGCTCATTTTGGTAAATAATCTAAAAATTGATTGTTTATTATGTCACAAAATTCACATTTGGAATTAATTTAATTCCAAATTGGTAACTTTCCTCTGGAAGTTAGGTGATCGGGTAGGTTTTTGGTCCTTCCAAAATGGATCTTCAGTCTGGTCTTTATCTTCTTCATTTTTGAAAATCTTTATTTTCGAATTAATTTCCTCATTTGTTCTCCACCGCCGATTTGATCATCTTAGATGGCATCTTGACCGCTTGATTGATAATTTTTCCCTAACCTTAATTAAGGATTCTTAGATTTAATCTGAGCCTCTCATTTTAGGTATTAGTCAGAAGTTAATCTCACCGGTCCATTCAAAATGCTATTTTCTATAAAATTCCATTTTCCTCATTTTTTGATTACACAGAGATTATTACACATTTACATTATACACTCTTGCACTTGCACACTTAGACTTTTCATAGCAATTGTTAGCATATTTCATTGAGTTTTGACATCTTTAGGCATAGACATTCTTAGTCATTTAGGCATTAGGCATTGGACTTTGATCAAATCCTTCAAGCTTGGTGTAGGACTTTGTCAAAGATTGCTTGCATGTCAAATCTGAGGGTAACACGTCAACCAGCAAGGTAGAAGGTACTATCAAGGTGAATCATGGAAACTCTTGTGAATCAAAGGTATAATTGTTCTTGTTTTCATTGTTGTTGATATGATCTTTGGGTCGAGATGCAATTGTGATCGAGAAAGCCGTAGTTGAATAACCGAGCCGCATTTGATACACGGAGCGATGCAATCGCCCTGTTGTGACGTATTTGACTGGTAAAGTTTTCTGGTGATTTACATTCAATTTTTTTTTTGGTTTTCTATGTCCTTTCTATTCTGGTTATTTTCTGCATTCTGCCTAGCATAGGTTTTCTGTTACTAATCAGGATTTGTATCTTTTTGGCGGTTACTTTTTGTGGGTCAAAGACAAAAATTCAAACTACTAATGTGTGGTCTTGCAAGTTTGAATGTCAAAGATTAAAAACCAAAACAATGTGCTTATCTTTTTCTTAGTTTAGTTCATTTTTCCTTTTGGTGCAATTAAAACGAACTTGTGTTTCTACTATTTGAATGTGGTTGTAAAATGGTAGGTGAGTATGCTCTCACCTTGTGAAAAATAGGTGATCAGAAAACCAGAACCATTTTTATCTATTTTTAACCCCACGACTTAGTATATCAGAGTATCCTCTCCCCTTACACTTTTGGGCGATCTTGGGTGTAAGAGAAACAGTTACTAACTCTAGAAATTGGGCCTGCCTGGGGATTTCATCACCCCAACGTGACTCAAACCAGCAATGGAGCTAAAGCCAAGCTACCCCGGACTGGTATATAAATGTGAATCTTAAGGGAAAACCTAAGATTATGAGTGCAGATGTGTCATACGGACAGAGTAGTACTCCCTTAAACCCTGTTGAGCTTAACCTCTTTAGGCTGGATTGCCACCTAATTGGTGATTAATCTCTTGCCCCATATATGGCCACTCAAACAGGGGTCCCAAATTAAAAACCAATGTTTAGCAAGCCAAAAACCTTCTATTTGCTAGCGCAGCACCAGTCGGTGTGAAGGCATCCACACTTTCGCAGTTTGTAGTAGAGGTGATCAATTTGCCATGGGAGTTTCATGGGGGTTGGAAGCTTGGTTGGCTTGAGAAGAGAGTGCACTGTAAGGGGGAGCCCGTGCAACCAAGCTTCTGAATTCACACGCTACATACATGTGGTTGGGGAAACCCATGTGGAATCTAGTGAATATTATCCTGGCCTAACCTAGGATTGTACTTGTCTAATGTGCACTTGCTTACATTCAAAACACTATACTTGTCAAGTGATTTCTAGATTCATCACATTTACAGTGCCAAACAAAACACTCAATATCATACATATCAAATTTTCCATCAAAATTACCAGAAACTCATTTTTCACAAACTATGTCACATTTGTTAAACCGCATTTGATTTTCTGAGTCGCAATCGCTCTGTTAAACCACATTCAAAATTTCAAACACTGCATATGCATGTGTCGTGACGCAAATCAACCTTACAAAGTCGTATCTGCTAAACCGAGTCACATTTGTCAGTTCCTGAGTTGCATTCACTCAACCTGAGCCGCATTCACACAATCGTGACACATTCGAAACCCCAAACGACGCATTTTCCTGTCACGATAAAAAACGTCATACAAAGTCAACTTTGAAGTCTTCACCTTGTCAATCATTTGTCAAACATTGTTTCCAAAGGATTCTAATAGAAACCAATTTTGAAATTGCTCAGAGTTTCGACCATTAGTTTTCATTCATCGCCATAGGTTTCACCCTCCATTTTTTTTTAGGTGCATACATTAGGCATTAGGTTGTCCCTAGGGTTATATCTTGCATACTTTGGATTAGGTAAATCTCATCACAATTTGCAACGTCATTGCTTTCAAAACTAGGCTCTCTTGGACTAAGTTATCAACTCCCTTTTTTAGTCATTGTCCCCTTTTGTGAGATTTTTTTCCAAATCAAAAGTCTAGTTAGGAAAACTCACTAGTCATTTAGACCTTGTCACCTTGTCATTTTCAACAAAGTCCTCTAGTAACTGAAATTGAAAACAAAGATTGAGCTTAGAAGTGCTTAGGTACCCTTTTCTTAAATTACATTATAAGTTTAGAAATTGCATATTCTATTCCCAAAAATCCAAAAACATTAGTCATCCTAGTCATCATTTTGAACTTAGGGTCATCCTTGCATTTAGTTGTCATTTCAATTTGAGTAATCTCATTTATGGTGGAAACTAGACTCCAAAAACAACAATTACAAATGGAAAACTTTCGACAAGACCCCACTTCCACTGTTAACAATCCCACATACGGCCCAAATTGGACTTTCGACGATCCATTTGGCAATACAAACAATCAACCTCTCATGACAACACCATCCTCATCAAACAATCCATTTGAACCATTCTTACGAAAAGATGATTATAGTCAAATAATTAAGGAAAACCTAGAGGTAGCGACACAAGATCTAGAGGCCTCTCAATTTGTCGAACAAATGGTCCTATAAGATAGAGATAGATACTTAGCCATACTCTTGAGTCAAGGAGCTAAGTTACCTAAAGGATTCCACATCAACACGTTGAGATCAACATCTCCAGACCCTAATGTCAACAACATGCAAAATATATCAAATAGTGGTCAACCTCCAAACACTACGAGCAATACTTTCTTTGACACCACAATGATAGTGCATGCTACCTCGACCAACATCCCAAAAATCTCCAATACAATAAATACTACATCCATTGGAGGATCAAAATCGGCCACAATTCCCACCACATCCACGACACTATCACAATCGGCTGGAACCACCTATGGCTCCTCGGCAATGTGGGAAAATTATTCAAACCATCTCTCTACCATGACAATAAATACCATGGGGGCATCATCAAGTCACAACAATCCCCCCTTGACATACACATCTACTACCATGAGCACACCTTCAACATATCTGCTCATTGGTATTTCACAAAATCCTTTAGGAGGAGGCAAAGGACGTATCTTTATCCAAGGACAACAACAACATGTTAACACAACAACACAGTCACATGTCATTGCCTCCCAAGGTACAAATACAAACATTCCCCTTATGCAAACCCAACAATTCGCACAAGGTGGCCAAATTACACAACCCATGGCATCACTAACACATCATAACGTTCATGGTCAGCATATCCCCCAAGTAACGACACACATGGCTAGTGGACACATCCCAACCTACTCATCCCACGTTCATACTCACCAGCATACGCCCAACCCTAACTTTCAGTACCAACAACACGCCAATCTGCACACATCATACATGTCACAACAATCCATACCGCCACAATACACCAATATTCACGCACAACAAATAGGAACCTATGGTGTACCAAGCAATACAATGTACGAAAACACAAATGACCCTGTTATGGATGCCCTCCAAACAAGATTGATGGGTTTAGAGAAAACTATCCAAAACATATACATTTCAAGCAAGAAATTGGAAATATCATATGATCTAAAAGTATACCCATTCAACATGAGCTTATACATGCCTCCATTTCCTCTGGGATATGTGTCACCCAATTTCACAAAATACATAGGCAAGACAAACCCCATTGAACATGTTCGTGAATTTGCAACAAATTGTATGGACATTGCCTATGAACAAACATACTTGATGAGACTTTTTTCTAAAATTCTGGCAGGTCCTGCCCTTGAATGGTTTTCCACTCAAAAGGATATCCAGACATGGGATGAGATTAAACAAAAGTTCATAAAAAATTACGCGTACAACATCGACATGGATACCTCTATCACTAGCTTATGCACTCTCACACAAGAGGATGTTGGTGAGACATTTATCCCATTCTTTCAAAAATGGAGAAGCCTCACTAGTCGGTGTCACATTAACATCCCCAAAAGGGAAAAGGTTGACATGTTCATCCAAACACTTCTGGGACCCCTAAAATATGCATTGCAAGTACATTGCTGCACAAACTTCATAGACTTAGTCAAAAAAGGGGTCCAAATTGAGAAAGCCCTTATCACAAAGGGAGAACTAAGGTACAGTCTGAAAAATGAAAATGTAAATCCTCCCACCAACAAGAATAAATACTGGGAAAAAAATAAACACGTTACAAATGATGGTGTTGTTGACGCCAAAAATGTAAACATTGTGGGTCCTGTACTGGCCCTAAAAGGGGTCCAACAACAACACAAACCAACAACGACATCGACACCCCCTACTAATGTCCCTTCAAACAATCAGAACGGTCAAAATAAACAGGGACAATATCGTCAGACGAGACAATTTCCTAAGGGTCGCACATACACCTCTTTAGGTGAACCCATTGAAGAAGTTCTTAAGAAATGTCTCCAAAATGGGGTCATCATACTTCAAGAACCAAAACCGTATGAACCAGGACAATTCAAGCCAACATGGTGGAATGATAATTCATTTTGCGAGTACCATCAAGCAAAAGGACATACAACCTCTAACTGTCGACAATTGAAAAACCTAATACAAGATATTATTGAAAGTTGCATCATTGCAGTAGGTGGATCACAATTCGCCTCCAATTCAGATCATACTATCCATAAGAATCCACTACAGGACCATGGTTCTCATAAGGCTTCCACTTCAGGTCCACAGATCAACAATAATCAAGCTAACTTCGCCCGAGCCAAATATGACTATTCTAGTGGACCAATTATAAATAATATTTGAACTAATGACGAATACATCAATACCATTACGGTCAAGAGAGCACCCCAATGTAATGCTACTACTGGTAGTGGCAAGGTCACCATAGCTGGTCCGCCTCCCGCTAGACAACCCAAAATAACCATACCTGGCCCATCTGCTAAATAGTCAAAACCTATCCTAGCCATAAAGCAGTGGCAACCCAGAAGTCAATTCAACCTTATTGACCAGCTAGGCAAGACACCTACACAAATCTCTATACTTGAGCTGCTTCGTATCTCTCCCACACACAAAGATATCCTAGATAAAACCCTGCAAGAGTCATCGGTCCCCAAGGACATTGATGTCTATCAATTTGAAACCATGGTGGGATACCTCACTATGCCTCACCACGTCACCTTCTCAGATCAAGACTACTCATCACCTAAAACCAAACATAATGATGCATTGCACATAGAAATTTTTGTCCACAAGCACAGAGTCAAACGGGTTTTAGTAGACAGCAGAGCAGGATTGAACATATGCTCCCTCAAACTAGTTAAAGCTCTAGGATTCTTTGATGCATGCGTGGACCTGACAAAGAGTATAGTGATCAAAGCATATGACAACGAAGAACGCTCTTCACATGGCATTATCTCTCTCCCTATCAGAGTGGGACCAGTCATTGTGGACACAACCTGCCATGTCCTAGATTTGGAACTACCATATAACATTTTGCTCAGCTGTCCATGGATTCATGCCTTAAAAGCCATTCCATCCACATATCACCAATGCCTAAAATTTCTATTTGACGGTACGAAAATAACCATATACGAAGACCCTAACCCCTTCCAATATTGTACCAACCTAAGGGGTATTTCTGAAAACTGAGTGCCTATTAACTGAGAAGCACCTAGCTTCTCGTCATCCAAATACATTGACCCATCCACACTCACATCATTTTCCACATTCGCTCCATCCATGTCTTCCGTCACACCACCACTTCCCACAAACCTTAAGGCTAAATTCACTGTCAAAATCCAGGACCTCGGCTATGGAGAGTTCAAACTACATATAGCGTACAACATAACAACAATACCCAAGTCTTCAAAGGTATATGGTCGGCCATGTTTTAGAATGGAACCCAAGGAAACTTTTAAAGTTCCACCAAAAACAATTTTTATCAAGTGGGGAGACATGAGTAATGAAGACCCTATTGACATCATAGGATGGATCTATAAGGATACTGTTGCCATTAAGGGAAATTTACATAAAAAATGGGCCTCCTAAGGATGACATCATTAGATTTTTAAGTTATCAAAAATCAACTAAAAGATGACATCAACCTGTACAGTGACATCATCCAAAATAAAAATAAAATTATTTATTTTATAAAAAAAACTTTCTAAAAACTTATGAATTAACTCATGATGGTTAATTTAACTCTACATATTATATTCTAACTCTTTCATCTTTCTAAATATAAAATATTCTTTTTGTTTTTTAGATTTATATTCTTAAGTTCTATTAAGTTCTATTATAGAAATTTTTATATTTTCAAAAAAATATTTGTATTCTTTAAGAAAAATATATAAAAAAAATTTAAAAGAACATTAAAAAATCATTTATGAAGTGCTGCAAAAAAATTCATAAAAATCATTTATGAAGTGCTGCAAAAATAAAATAAAAACCAAAAAAACAAATTAGAAATTGTTGGAAGGAGAAAAAGTTGGAGAAAATCATGAAACTATGGAAAAAATAATTGAAAAATTTAAAAATTAAAAACAAAAAAAAATTGCAAAGGAAAGAAAATGAGAAAATCAAAGAGACTATGGAAAAAAAGATATATACCTCAACATACTTTTTTAAATATAAATATACTATAATAAAACCTATAAACATGTTTATTTAAATAAATGTACATAACATAATAAATCTAAATCTATAAAATCATGTATATAAAATAAAATACTAAGTAAAAAATAAAATGTCTAAATTTAGTTTTAATTTTCCCCTTTTTAAATAAAAAACAAATAATTAAAAAAAAAAAAAATCAAGAAAAGAAAGTGAATATGACTTTTTTAATAAATTATAATAGAAATATAAGTTACCAAACTTGAGTTTAAGATTTTTTAAATAAAATATATATAATGAAAAAAGTGAACTTGAGTTTTTTAATAAATTATAATAGAAATATATGTTACCACTTTTAAAAAATCATGGACTTCACTTTTTTAAGGAATTATAATAGAAACATGTGTCCCCACTTAACTCATGAGTTAAGTAATTTATATTTTTTATATTTAAATAATTTGTATTATATGAGATAATTTTTACTTTTATAGAGTTCCTTAGGAGGCCCATTTTTTATGTAAATTTCCCCTAATGACTTCCCCCATTACCAATTCAAAAATATGGCAAGGGTTATGACATAATGAAGGCTAAAGGCTACGATGGTACTAGTGGCCTAGGAAGAAATAAAACTGGCCGAAGGGAGCCCATAGAAACTTTTCAAATTCTAAAGTATCTTGGATTAGGGTTTGGATTGCCTGACAATGACGATTGACGTACCATTGGAATTTCGAGTGAGCGAGTACATGCTTCAAAAAGTGTTGAGACCACTAAGGAAATCCTCATCGAAACTGACTCTCATGAGTGGGAATTTGGCTTAGAACAATCCTTAAGTGACTATTGCCTTGATGATTTGTTTGTCGAACTAGGGGAACTTACCTCTGAACAAAGATTTTGGAAAACATTTAAAATTGAATAGGAACCAAATAGTCAATGTCCCATTACCACTCCCCATGACATATAAGACCCACCATCCGAAGCCCTTCAGTCCAATCCATCTAAAGTATCAAATGACACTGACAACTAGGACTCTAAGGCCTCACCCCTTATTTTGACAATGAATATGACACTAGTGAAGGGGAATATTGGATAGAGTCTGATGTGGAGTTGGAGGATGATAATCTCATCTACATCATCACTGAATCAGTCTGCATGCTTTCCGCATCCTCATCTCAATTCACCAACATTGACGATGGCATTTCATTAGTTTATCCTGAGCTAGTCGATTGGGACCAACAAGGCCCGCCAGTCTTGGACACATTTCAAAATGATGAGGCAATTGCAGAATTTATGGGATTATGTGAAGGCATACCTAGTGGGGACCAAAAGTCAGGATTCACCATTGATTTAAACTGCACAACATACTTCGGTGAGACTGCTCCATCCTCCAGTCACAAAAGTAAAAATAAAAATAAAATAAAAAATGAAACGTCTCTAGGTGAAAACTGAAAGACACCTTTTGATGATAAAATAGTAAAAACAAAGGACGTATCTGTGGGTGAAAACCTCTCTGAGGCACCCAAAGATGGAGGAATGGACTTTCTCCCCATACAATAGGAGAAATCAGCTATACTTATCGAAGACACAATAGAGGAAAACATAGCAACTATAGAAGATCCCAAGATGGTCCTCTTTGCTACATCATTGACTGAAGAGGAGAGATTGGAATTTTATAAATTCTTTGCAGACCGTAAAATCAACTTCGCATGGTCCTATGCTGACATGCCAGGATTGGACCCAGAACTGGTTCTGCACCATCTACCACTATTACCTAATGCCAAGCTAGTCAAGCAGAAGTTACACAAAATGTAGCCTCAAGTTGCTCTATTGGTCATGGCCGAGTTAAAGAAATTGCTAGACGTTGGATTCATACGGTCTATTGACTACGTCGAATGGATATCTAACCTGGTGCCAGTAACAAAGCCAAATGGGCTAATCCATGTCTATACAGATTTTAGAGACCTAAATAAAGCATGCCCGAAAGATAACTTTCCTTTGCTGAACATTGACATCATTGTTGACCTCACAACGGGATATGAGATGCTATCCCTCATGGATGGTTTCTCCGGCTATAATCAGATTCACATTGCCCTCGAAGACTAGCACAAGATGACATTTACTTGCCCATAGGGTACAAATTATTGGAATGTCATGCTATTCGGTCTAAAAAATGCAGGTGCCACATATCAAAGGGCTATGACCATGATCTTCCATGACATGAAGCATAAAATAATGGAAGATTATGTAGATGACCTACTGGCCAAATCAGTAACCAGGAAAGATCATCTGAAGGTGCTGGATACAATTTTCAAGAGACTTGAAGAGTACAAAGTCTGGCTAAATCCTAAGAAATGTGTCTTCGGTGTCACATCGGGTAAACTCTTGGGATACATAGTTTCTAGAAGAGGCATTGAGGTTGATCCAGTGAAAGTCAAATCCATAATAGACATGCCTCCACCCAGAAGAATCAGTGAACTTAGAACGCTGCAAGGAAGGGTACAATCTATTAGGAACTTCATAGCCCAATTGGCAGACAAGTGTCACCCATTCCAATATCTATTGTGCAAGGGTATCCCCTTTGTGTGGATAAATAAATGTCAAGAGGCCTTTCAGAAAATCAAAGATTACCTACTGTCAACACCAGTCCTCATGCCTCCCATTCACAAAAAGCCATTGATCCTGTACATCTCGACAACTAGTTCAGCACTGGGGGCATTACTAGCACAAAACAACCAAGAAGAAAAAGAAAGAGCTATATATTACATCGGCCGAACATTGGTCAGGTATGAACTGAACTACACACCAATTGAATGAGCTTGCCTAGTCATGGTCTTTGCAGCACAAAAGCTATGACATTACATGTTGAGTCATCAGACACAATTAGTAGCAAAGATCGACCCATTGAAATATTTGCTAAGTCGGGCAGCATTAACAGGATGGCTAGAAAAATGGGTTATGATTCTAAGTGAATATAACATTCAGTATGTAGAAAGAAAGGCAATAAAAGGCCAAGTCATAGCGGACTAGCTGGCGGATGCACCTATGCAGAGTGATCACCCGTTAGTAGCAGATTTTCTAGATGAGTGAATATTCCATACGAAACCTAAGGCACCTTGGCGACTCTACTTTGACAGATCACACACAAATCATGGCTCGAGGGTAGGAATCATGTTCATCACCTCGCAAGGAGACTCCATTCCTAAGTCTTTCTGCATTTCCTTCCCATGTACAAACAACGTGGTAGAATATGAGGCATTAGTTACAGGACTAAGAATGGCAATAAAATGGAAGATCAGAGCACTACATGTCTACGGGGATTCTCAACTTGTCATCAACTAGGTTAGTGATGACTATGACACAAAATATGAGAAGTTGATGCCCTACAAATAGATGGTTGACAGTTTCTAAACATACTTTAATATGGTAACCTTTGAACAAGTTCTGAGAACACAGAACAAAGCGGTGGATGCCATGGCTACAATAGGCTCCCTCCTTGACATACCAAGCAATCTACCTCAGCTAGAATTCCTAATAGAGCAATTACTGGTCCCTGCCTATGACATTCCAGAGTCAAAAATGGTTTGCGAACTTGTTGGTCCCGACTCTCCCTGGTACAAGGATATCTATGACTACCTAAAATCCCAAAACCTTCCATCGAACATGTCCAATAACCAAAGGAAATCCTTTATCCAAAAATCTGCAAGGTATGCCATTGTCAGTGACACCCTTTACCACCATAGCTTTGACGACACCCTCCTTAGATGTATCGACACCAACGAAGCACGTACGACCTTACGTGAAGCACACAATGGTATATGCGGGTCTCATTCGAGTGGTCCTACTCTAGCCAAGAAGGTAACGAGACTTGGATATTATTGGCCGACAATTGAAAATGATGCAATAGAATATGTCAGGACTTGTCACAAATGTCAGATTCACAGTGATTTGATCCATGCTCCAGCACAGGAACTTTAGTCGATCACTTCTCCTTGGCCCTTTTATCAATGGGGACTCAACCTCATGGGTAAGATTCATCCAACCTCGTCCAATGGCCACAAATTTATCATCACCGCCATTGAGTATTTTACGAAGTGGATCAAGGCCATCCCTTTGACATACATAACCGACAAGCAAATATCCAAGTTCATCCTTAACTACATCATTTTTTGGTATGGCCTTCTACAATCCATCATCACTGACAATGGACATCCGTTCAAAAACTAAGACGTTCATGAGTTATGTGAGCGATTTCATATCCAACACCATTTTTCATCTCCATACTACCCACAAGGAAATGGTCAAGTTGAGGTGTCAAATAAAACCATTGTCAAAATCCTCAAAAAGACTGTCAATGACGCTAGCCATGACTGACACATACAACTCAACCCTGCTCTGTGGGCTTACTGAACTAGCATTCATACGCCTACAGAAGCCACTCCATTTTCCCTATTCTTTGGCACTGAGGCCATCTTGCCCATTGAGGTTGAAATTCCTTCGTTATGAGTCTCCCTAAAGGGTTTAATTGATGAAGAGGAGTACAGACAAACACGCTTGCAAAAGCTGGAAATGCTAGAAGAAAGAAGGAAAAATTCACTGAACCATCTTCAAGCATATTAGAACCATCTTTGTCGTAGCTACAATAAGAAGATTATGGTTAGGAAATTTGACATTGGCGACCTAGTTCTCATGTAGAACACCAAGAACCAAGCTGATAGAGAAAAGCCAAGAAAGTTTGAACCAAACTGGTTGGGTCCCTACATTATCATATCTTCTTTTGGTTCTAGAACTTATCAGCTAGCCATGCCAGATGGAGAACAATTGATAGAGCCCATCAATAGTTTACATCTCCGAAGGTTCTACACATAGCATCAGGGAATCAAGTTGAAAACCGTAAAATACAAAAAAAATGAAAAATGATAAAAAATTGTTGCCTTGATGAAAACCTAGCAAACAAGCGTCTTGGAAACACCAAAAAAGAAGAGAAAAATTGGAAAATAGTAAAGAGAAAAATGATTCGTCCAACAATGAAAACCTGGCAAACAGGCACCATGCGTAATCAATCATTGCTTCGCCATCTACTGTCACTATGTCTGCCTTGGCCTAGGATGAAAGAAATTTCACACCATTATCATGCCAATTGACATGACATTATACCCTTCCTTTCATGGTTCATAAACGATTGACATCAAGTCCTAATGACTGTCCATCTAAGTAAACCAGCAGCATCCCGTCCATGTTCCTTAAAGTTGGCTAAGTCTTGGACCTGACTGGGGGAAAAATTTGTATCATATAACTGTAGTGGATGTCACACATGATCTTGGAAATCAGTAAAATGTCCTGAAGAAAGATCAAAAACATGGCAAAAAGTCCTGAAAAAAGACAAAAACATGGCAAAAAGTCCTGAAAAAAGACAAACATCATAAAAAGTCCTAAAAAAAGACCAAAAACATCGCAAAATGTCCTAAAGAAAGACCTAAAAATTGAAATATGTCCTAAAGAAAACCACATCAAAATGTCAAACACGGTCATCTCTTGTCAAAGTCAGTCATGTCAATTAGTCTTTGTCATTTGTTCGAACTATGTTGTCTCTGCACATTTGCTACGTAGGCAAGACTCATACTTGAGTCCCCGAGACATTAGGTCAGTCCATTTAGGTTTGTCAAAATAAAATCATGGCATAAGATTTGGTCATCAAGACAAAGTAATTAGTCCTGTCGAACTACGAGGTCTCTGAGTGTATGACATAGGCAAGGCCATTTTTTGATGAGCCCCTGAGACCGCACTAGGTCAGTCCATTAGGGTTCATGGCACTACACTGACACACATGTCAAAATATCTTCAAGACAAAGCGAATAACTCCCAAATGGGTAAAATCCTAAAAAAAATCATGACAATCTCATCGACATATATCATCATGACAATATTGGCATATAGTCAAACACAAGTCAAACTCGGTCAAGGCAGGTCAAATCATCATAACCTGTCAAACTGTCAACTCTTGGTTAACCTTTAGATATGTCCTAAAAGATAACCTCTATCATTCATGCCTTAGGATGTGTCTTTCCTAGGCATCGTCATTATCATTCGACATTTCAAGCGATCCTCTTGACATCTAAGGATCACTCCTCTTGACATCAGTATTCTCCAGATGTATCCTTCTGAAGAACCAACTCTGTCATCTCTGCCTTAGGATGTGCCCTTCCTAGGCATCGTCATCATTTTGAGGAACCCCTTTCGACTTTTTGGGACCAAATCCTCTTGACATCAACATTATTCAGGATGTGTCCTTCCTGAATTAGGCAATTTTTGACATTTGTCATTTGGGCATCATCAAAGCTTTAACACTTCGGCATCTTGACATTATCAAACCTGACATCTTGACATTGAAACAATGGATATCCAGACGCACTTGGAAAACATTTGACACTTGTCTTTTGGCTTTCATCATGCTACTAGTTTTTTAGCAAGATCCCACTAATAGGATTTAGAGAAACAATGACATATCATGACGATTGACACGGATGACTACTAGTTTCTCAGCGAGGTCCTGATTCAGGGATTTAGAAAAACAGTGACATATCATGAGAAGGGCCCTATTTTTATTTTGGCAATCATGCTACTAGTTTCTCAAGGATGTCCTGGGAACAGGATTTAGAGAAGCAATGACGTCTCATGAATTGTCTATCTTTTTCTGCTTGTGGTTGATTATGACAAAAAGACAGGGGCAATCACGCTCTAGTCTAAATCATGATCATCCTTGTCTGTGACTACTTGTCTTATGTGATGGTATGACCTTGCACACCTTGATGTATGTCATATCATGGTGTTTGTTGGCCATTACAACAATCTTCCCAATGATGATTAAGAACAATAAATATTAAAGTCCTACGGTAAAGCTTTGAAGGATTTGATCAAATTCTAGGAATTAACATGCATCTCCTTTGGTCTGGTCATCTTCTCTTCTTCTGTCTAGTCATCTTCTCTCATCCATCTCACGATGATATCCTGTGACATCCAAAAACATAAGTGCATCCATGATCATATAAATATTGTGTTAGGTCCATACATACATCATCCATAGCATTAAATCATTAACATAATCATCAACATGTCATCAATTTACTAAATACATTATGCACATCATTATCATCATCATCTCGGATAAGTAAGCATTGCATCATCATGGCATCAAAATCATAAATAGGCAACATAGGACATACATGATACCTCATAAATCAACATCATACATCACATATATCATAATGCATTAAATCAAAGAACATCACATAACACACATGTAGGTCGCATCAAAACTGCATCATCATATAATATCTAAAAAATGTAGAATGTCACAGGATAAAGTCAAGAGATATCCCAAAAATGGAACTCGCAGGCTCAATAATATATACATAGTGTTATAATAACAAAAATGCCCCTAGGGTAGACTCTCATCATCCCCTCATGGCAAAGAATGTGGTGGCTGCAACTCTAAGATTGGCACTGAAGTGATAGGTGGACCTGTGGCAACCTCTGCCTGTGCAACCACTGGAACTAACAACGATAGTAGCATCACCATGGTAATGGACACTGGTGATGTCAATGTTGCCTGACTCTGAGAAGTTGAAGGATCAACCACTGGTGGCTGTCTCTGTACGGACCTCTACACTGAACCAGTCGACCCATGACTATGGCTCGAATGGTGACTCGAGGTGTGCCTACATGAATGGTGTGACCTGTGCCCTGATGTGTGCCCTGTCGAGGTAGACCCTTCGACACTCGTATGACTCCTACTGCCACTAGCATTGCCTGTCTTCTTCTGTGATCGTGACAAGGTAGAATCCCATCGCTCAAGTGGCATTGCCTGCTCATATAAGGTCCTGTACTGACCTAGCCTCGTGCTCACCCTGGCTAGCTCACGAGCCATATCTCCAGAAGGCCCTGTGCATAAGGCCGTAAACTGTGTACGCCACTGAGCGGAGTCCTGCTGGTGGATCACTGCCTAATCCTGCTCTACCCAAGCTACCTCTAGCTCTGACTATAATAATCTAACCTGGGCCATGCTCTCATCCAGCCTCTGCTATAAATTGGCCACCCTCTGGTCTGTCATGGCATCCTAGGGAAATCCTGAGGAGTATGGTATCTCCTCCTCTCCCTCCACCATCTGCCATCAAATTAGTCTCTCTGCGTCATCCATGGCATCATCCTCATCATCATCATCATCATCGGCCACATCCTCTACCACCACCACATCCTCTGCCACTGCCACATCCTCCTCATGTCTCTCCTCCCCCGCCACATCCTCCTCTTGTCTCCCCACATCCACCTCCTCCTCCCATCTCTCCTCACCCTCTCCCTCCTATTGGGGCTACTCTCTCTCCCCCTCCTCACCAACCTCAGGGATAGCATCTAATGCTACCCTCACCACACATGGGTGCACCCTCCAGCCCTGTCTCTGACCATCTCACTGTCACCTTTGGCCGTCTCTGCCATCATCCCCATCATCTCCACCCCTACCTCCATATCCTCTACCTCCATCCCTGCCTTCGCCCCTACCTCTGTCTCTGCCTCCATCCCTCCCTCAGCCTCTGTACCTGCCTTCATCCCTACCTCCTTGCCTGGCTCTTGGCACACGAGGTATCACTGACCGCCTATCCACAGGTGTTGGCCCATCAGGATCTGTCAATGGCACAAGTCTATGTGCATCCCACCATAGGTCATAGTCTGCGGTGGTCCTAGGATTGGCTACCCCACCCCTCCATCTCCATTGCTGGGCTCCTAGCCCATCAATCTACTACTCTGCAAAGGCCACTAGAATGGCTGGTCCCCAAGCATACTCTTTGGACAACCAGGCATACTCGGTTGTCCCTATAGGTACACCCTGCTGCTCTTCAAACTACCTAAGGACACATTGTGACAAATATATCTCGATAATCAATGAGGTCTGCACGATCCTCCCAATCAAATATATGTACTGTCTATAGAGGCTGAAATGATCGTCCTCATCATCCCACTGCTCACAGTCTCGGTATGGCCTCCAGATAAAGGACACCATCATGTCAATCTGATGTCGCCACCAACCTGTCTCACCCATCTAGGTCTACTGTAAAGCACCTGCGTAATAATAGGCATAGGGAATCCCCTTGACCAATTGTGGTCTGTCAATCGGTGGATGAAATATGGCTATGTGCTCCCAAGCCCAAATCATCATCAAAGTAGTCCCGTAGGAGATACTCTCTGCCCTCCGGTACACAACATCATGCAACTAATGGTAGAGTGTCCCTAGTAAACTAGGGCCTCAAGCATACACTATCCTATCATGTCTCATCCCAACCAAGACATCTCCCCAACCAATAGGGAATCCGTGTCCCCGACAGTCAGGAATCAAAATACCTTGAATCAAAGTTGCAAAAGCGAGCATAGTGCTCCGCCATGAACTCCCATCTGATCTCATATCCCTGGATGCCCAGTCCTACACCCTGATCTCGGTAGTATGCTCGAAAAGTCTACTCGCCATGGTGAGGGTCGTAGATGATCCGCTCTCCTTGGATCAGCACTCGCAAAATCTGGTAGACATCCTCCAAGGTAATAGTGGCCTCACCTGTCGGCAGGTTGAAGGAGCAGGTCTCCGAATGCCAACTCTCACATAGTGTAGTAAGTAATCCCCTATTTTTCCGAATGGTGGGTATATAGGTGACATAGAACAAACCCAGTCACATCAATCACCGCCGCTCTTACGGGCTCAGCTGGTCAACAAACCAGAATGTAGTCGGTTTGGTCTCTTGTGTGTAAATCAGGGCAACTTGCCTCTACAAAAAGTCAAACATGTCAGTACCTTCCAAGCAACTATTAGCATTATCAAAAGCATTTAAGGTTACAAAAATATCAAAAACAGCTATGGTCAAAGTCAAGGGAAAATGCATCGCACTACGACAATTGCGTCTCAAAACATCAATTGCATCATTTTGTACATCAAATGCAGTGCAAAATTGCAAATGTGTCATTTGTTTTCTCAAATGCGTCACATGTTCATGATTGCGTCACATAAAAGTGAATGCGTCGCATAATCGCAATTGCATCGATCAAACTAGCGAATGCATTGCAAATTAATGATTGCGGCATTCAAAAATTCAAATGACTCGAAAATGTGAATACATCGCAAGTTTTGACAAATGCGGCGCAAACCATCGTTCTACCCTAATTTCTTGTTGCACTTGCATCGCGACGCATCAAATGCATTGAACGCAAAGGAAAATGCGTCAAACATGAATGCATATGCTTCGCAACGCATTCGTTATTCGCCCTAAAAACCTAATTATGACACACAAAACAAAAAATTACAAAGTGGGACATGGGTACTTACTGCTAGCTTCGAGCCCTCTGGCCACCTGAATGTCTGAATGATCTCGCCGCAATGCTCTGTCACTAGAATCACCATCATCGTTGCTATCCTCTTTGCTCTGAGCTCTTGAAATTCACAAGGTGAATAGTAAAAATGAATTGACTTTTACCCCTTTGTCAACCTATTTATAAAGTCAAAATGACATTTGTCAACTGGGTTATAACTGGAGGCTCATTTGACCAACTTTGACCACCCCGTGGGCTGTATTAAACATGTCAAAATCCAAAATCATTTGCACCATTATTTTTTTGGTCACCAAATTAACTTATCGGGACCTTTCCGAATTTTTCTGCTACCGACCCAAAATTTGAAAAATTTCCCGAGGGGGCAATACTCCATACCTTCACTGGGGCATGACTTTGACTTATTTTCTTTGTCACAATGCAACATGCAACATTATGACAAAGAGGGGAAAAATGTAGACACTTAAAAATGACCTAGGCCTGCAAGCTTTATTTGTACCACTTTTGTCCTAGCATAATTGTGACATTTAGTTATGTCCTTGGTCTACATTTGACTATTGATTAAATAATTCATAATTATTTAATTAATTCATGTCCTTTCATTCTTCATGATTATTAAATGAATAAATTTTATTTATTTATTAAATACGTCATTAATTGTCTAAGTCTTCCCTTAATTAAATAAATTTCTTAATTTATTTAATCACCCTTCCTCGGTCACTTCTTCCTGATTATTAAATAAATAAGTTTTATTTATTTATTTAATATGTCACTAACTTTCATAATTAAATGAATTAAATAATTTATTTAATTATTGGTCTTATTTGCTAAATTAAATAATTTAATTTAATTATTTAATTGCCAAATTTGATATTCCTCTCATTTTAAATAAATTAAATTATTTAAAATGTCATCTCATTCTTAACTGTTAGCTCATTTTGGTAAATAATCTGAAAATTGATTATTTATTATTTCACAAAATTCACATTTGGAATTAATTTAATTCCAAATTGGTAACTTTCCTTCGGAATTCAGGTGATTGGGCAGGTTTTTGGTCCTTCCAAAACGGATCTTCAGTCTGGTCTTTATCTTCTTCATTTTCGAAAATCTTTATTTTTCAATTAATTTCCTTATTTATTCTCCACCACCGATTCGATCATCTTAGATGGCATCTTGACCGCTCAATTGATATTTTTTCCCTAACCTTAATTAGTTATTCTCAAATTTAATCCGAGCCTCTCATTTTAGGTCTTAGTCAAAAGTCAATCTCACCCATCCATTCAAAATGGCATTTTCTATAAAATTCCATTTTCCTCTCATTTTTTGATTACACAGAGATTATTACGCATTTACATTATACACTCTTGCACTTGCACACTTAGACTTTTCATAGCAATTGTTAGCATATTTCATTGAGTTTTCACATCTTTAGGCATAGAAATTCTTAGTCATTTAGACATTAGGCATTGGACTTTGATCAAATCCTTCAAACTTGGTGTAGGACTTCGTCAAAGATTGCTCGCATGTCAAATCTAAGGGCAACACGCCAACCAGCAAGGTAGAAGGTACTATCAAGGTGAATCATGGAAACTCCTGTGAATCAAAGGTATAATTGTTCTTGTTTTCATTGTTCTTGATAGGATCTTTGGGTTATATGCTTTATATGTTAGTTTATCTCACAATCTAGCCTTAAGAAATTAACCATAAATACAGGAAGACGGTGAATAGTTCACAAGATTTTTCCAAAGGGTTGAGATGACATGAAATGAAGTTAAGAATAAAGGGGGAAAACTAACCAATGAAGATATAATTGAGAAGATCCTGATCACCCTACCAGATTGCTACAATGATAAGATCTTAGTTATTGAAGAGATGTATGATCCTAAGAAATATACTAAAGAACAATTATTTTGAACCTTGAAAACATTTGAGATGAGAAATTTTGGGAAAGAAGAAAAGAAAGAAACAACATTTAAGGAAATGAAGATTGAAGATGATCTGGATAGTGATGGTTCTGATGAGTTGGAAGCAAATTTCACCAAAAAGTTGAAGAAAGGTATCGAGAAGTATAAAGGTATGTTGCCCTTTAAATGTTTTAGTTGTGGATTATAAAGATAAGGATAGAAAGGATAAAAAATACAAGAAGTTGTATTATGTTAAAGAAGAAGCTGGAATTTCTGATGATGAATCTAAAAATGAGGGTGATGATAGTGAATGCTTGTTTTTTGGATTTGGACAACAAATCTGTATCTGATAACCGTAGAAAATATGCAAGAAAGAATGCTCTGGAAAAAAATAGAATAAAATGGAAGGTACTTTAGTCACCTTTCATACAAGACAGGATGAAGAATACTGGGTGATTGATAATGGATGTTCTAATCACATGAACGAAGATAAGAGTAATTTCACTAAACTTGAAAAGTATGATGGTGGTTTGGTCATGTTTGGTGATGATTTGGGAGCGAATATTTGTGGGAAAGGTAGAATTAGTTTTGATGGAGTACACAACACTGATGATGTATATTATGTAAAGGGTTTGAGGCATAACCTTTTGAGTGTTGGACAGATGTGTAGCAATGGTTTTAAACTTGTTTTTCAGAATAATACCTATGAAATTAGAAAAGGATTCAGAGATATGGTTGTTGATAGAAGAACTCATGGAAACATCTATCAGCTTAAGGGAGTTGATGGTCAATGCCTTGTATCTCAAGTCAGTGAAATTTGGTTATGGCATCAGAGGATGGGACATGTAAACTTTGATAATTAGATCAAAATCAGTTAAAGAGATGTTGTTTGAGGTCTACCTAGAATCACAAAGCCTGCTAATACTATTTGAAGAAGTAGTCAGTTAGGGAAACAAACAAGAAGCAACTTTAAGGGAAAAGATCATTCTACTACTAGAATGCTAGAGTTAATTCATACTGACCTCTGTGGTCCGACTAGAACAAGAAGCCTAAATGGTGACTGGTATTTCATGGTCCTTATTGATGATCATTCTTGAATGACATGGGTTGCTTTTCTTAGAGAGAAGAATTAGGCTCTGGATAGGTTAAAAATTTTTAAAGCAAGAGTGGAAAATGAAGTAAATTTGAGAATCAAATGTTTGAGATATCATAGAGGTGGAGAATTCACTTCTAGTGAATTTAATACATTTTGTGAACATGGCATAAAAATATAGTTTTCTGCTATGAAAACCCCTTAGTAGAATGGGGTAGTTGAGAGGAAAAATTGGATGGTATAGGAAGCTACAAGAACAATGATGAAAGAATCAAATGTACTAGATGTGTACTGGAGAGAGGCAGTACATAGTGTTGTTTCGTTCTTAAAAGAGTTCAGGTTAGAGGCAACAACACAGACTCCTTTTGAGTTATGGATTGGTAAGACTCCTACTGTGAAGTACTTCAAGGTATTTGGAAGCATATGTTACATTAAAAGAGATGATGAAAATATTGGAAAGTTTGATGCTAGATGTGATGAAGTGGTGCAAGAGCACCATTAAACAATATTTTTCAATTTAAGATCATACCAAGTAGGCTCTAGGTTTTGATGATTTTTGTCCCAATAAGGTCAATAAGACCAACTTCTTTTGTAATGAGTCATTAGGAATGGTTCTTAAGTGGTTTGTGTGGGGATATTTTGAGTCTATTAAGCTAAATAAGGTTTATCAAGACCATTTAATATGTAATTGGATGGGTTTAGTGTCTTAGGTTTCAAAATATGTGAAAGTTACAAAAACAAAGTTGTAAATGGTGTTAAAATCAAAAATTGTCAAATTGCAACACTTAGGGAATTTGAAAGGTCATGGAATTCAAAAAGTATTTATGGGAATTAGGTAGTTATAAGTTGACTCAAAAATGTATTTAAAGCCTCAAAGGGATCGAACTAGAGGTTGTTGAAGTTTGTATTGTGTAAATCAATCAAGAAACAACATTTTTCTCTACTATTTTATGGTTTTCTGAACTTTGTTTATATTGTACGGCCTGTACAGTCATGTAGATGATCTAAATTCATTTGTAGTTTGTGGTGGAATTTCTTATCTCTCAGTTGAATCTAGTTTGGGAGTCCATCATATAAAATTATTGGAGATTTCCTTACTTTTCTGAGACTGCCCTGTTACACAAAGTAAGGGTTTGATTAAAGTTTAAACTCATGAATTAATCAATCCACCTATTGTCAGCCCTCTAACTCAATGGATTGATCTTTTCTAAGTAGGGAAAGATTCTTTTAATATTTTGAAGGTTGAGGGAACAAGTTGTAAACAAATGGGTGATGACCTAGAGTAGAGTGATATTGTTTTCTATGTGAAATGAAAGTTTCTATGTTGGGTTTTGACAAAACAGTCATGGAATGGACCTTGTAATGTATTTGTGAGAATTTGCAGGGTATGTGGAGTCTGTTGGATGCCTTGAATTAGATTGGAAAGCCCAGGTATATGGAGATTGAATAAACCCTTGTGTTTTGTGTGTGAAAGGAGGGTTTCTTGGTGCAACACATTAGATGGTCTAAATCTACAAATAGGTGAGTGATTCTAAAGTTTTTTGTCACAATTTAAGACTATCCAGGGGTTTGGGGTGTTTTCCAAGTGTTTGAAGGGTAGTTCCTTTGGAAATTAGGGCTAATTGAGTAGCCTAGAAGCAGGGTAGCCTATTGAAACTTGATGTTGGGTCAAAGAAACCCTATGAGATCTATTGGTATGTTGCTTAAGAGTATGTGGTGAGTCCTTGTGGAGTTTGATAGGCCACTGTACGACCTTCTATAAAAGATCTCCATTAGTTGGTTATTAAGAGCTACAAGCCATAAGAAGAGGGATTTGTGTTGTAAGGAGTTGTTTTTAGATTGAGTTTGGTCATTTTCAAGTTGGAGAGAGTCTTTGATCCACCTTGCTTGCATCATGAAGGAATTTTTCTTGGGTACTATACTACCAACAAATCATATAGATGCTTCAATAAAAGATTGAGGAAGATTGTTGAAAGTGCTAATGTGAAAGTTGATGAAGACATGCATAGACCTATTGAGATGAGTGAAGTTGAACCTGATGATCCTATCTGTGGATAGGTACCTAAAGATAATAAGGAGAAGGGAGAAGAAGAAGAAGAACATATTGAAGAAGAAAATGAATCAAAACCTTCTGTTAAGACTCCTAAGTATGTGTAGAAGAATTATCCAGAGGAATAGATAATTGGAGATAAGAGTGAAGGTGTGAATACAAGAATTAAAGTAGCAGTTGAGGTAAATCGATGTTTACTCTCTAAAATTGAACCTAAGTTTGTGAGTGAATCATGTGAACATGAGAGTTGGATGAAAGCTATGAAAGAGGAGTTGCAACAAATAGAAAAAAATTAGACATGGGAATTAGTTCTTAGACCTATGAATAAGAATGTAATTGGTTCAAAATGGGTGTTTTGAAATAAGTTGAATAAAAATGGTGAATTTATAAGGAATAAAGCAAGACTTGTATGCAAAGGATACTCATGAGTTAAAGGAATAGAATTTGAAGAAACATTTACCCCTGTGGCTACAATGGAAGCTATTAGAATGTTTTTGGCTTTTTTTTCCTACAAGGATTTCAAAGTATATCAGATGGATGTCAAGTCAACATTTTTGAATGGTGAATTGGAGGAAGAAGTATACATAGAACAACCTGAAGGATTTCAATTATATGACAAATTGGATATGGTTGTAAGTTGAAGAAGGCATTGTATGGACTGAAGCAAGCTCCCAGAGCTTGGTATGCAAGATTGGATAGATACTTGACAAAGAAAGGATTCAGAAAAGGCTCTACTGACAGTAATCTCTACTTCAAAGTGCAAGGTAACAAAATGTTAATAGTGGTAGTATATCTTGATGATATCAACTTTGGTGGAAATGAAGGCATGTGTAAAATATTTACAAAAGAAATGCAAAAAGAATTTGAAATTTCCATGATTGGTGAGTTGAATTTCTTTCTTGGTATTCAAGTGAATCAAACTGATAAGGGGATATTCATTTCACAATCTAAGTATGTAAAAGAGTTGTTAAAGAAGTTTGGAATGGATGACTCCAAACTGGTTAGTACTCCTATGGTAACTAGATGTAAGCTGAGTAATGATGATGAATCTGCTAAAACTGATTAGAGCAAATACAGATCTATGATTGGTGGACAGTTGTATCTTATCGCTACTAGACCAAATATTATGCATGTAGTATGTCTAGTTTCTAGATTTCAAGCATATCCTAAAGAGGCACATGTTACAGTTGTAAAGAGGATATTTAGATATCTTGAAGGTACACAAGATTATGGCTTATGGTATCCTAAGGGTGTTGATTTCACCTTGAGTGCTTATATTGATACAGATTGGGATAGTTGTGCGGGTGACCAGAAGAGTACCAGTGGAGGTGCTTTCTTTCTTGGTGGAAGATTGGTTTCTTGGTGGAGTAAGAAACAAGACTCGATTTCTTTATCCACTGTAGAGGTAGAACATATTGCTGCAGCATCCTACTACACACAGGTTTTGTGGATGAAGCAAACTCTAAAAGAAATTGGAGTAATATGTGATGAGCTTATTCCTATTTTCTATGACAACACAAGTGCCATAAAAATTTCAAAGAATCTAGTTATGCATTCAAGAACAAAACACATCTATCAAATATCATTTCCTAAGAGAAAAAGTGTTGGAGAATGAATTCAAGTTGGAGTATGTGACAACAAAGGAAAAAATTGCAGATATATTTACTAAGGCTCTTCTGAAGGATACTTTTGAGTATTTTAGGGAGAGGTTGGGGGTCCTTGGCCCTCTGAACTAGGTGCACATGAAGGTGCATCAGTCTAGTGAATTCACAAATTCTTCATTTATCTGGACTAATGAATGGGTCTACTCTGCAGGAGGAGTAGAAAAGTTTTTCATTGTTGCAGTATGAGTTAAATGGGTGCACTCCTAAGGGGGAGTGATCAAAATTTTTGATCTTTTGCATTGATATAAAAGGGGGATAGAAAGTCATGTGAAAAATAGTAGCAGAAGAAGAGAAGGTTTCCTCCCAGAATATTGTGCAGGATGTTGTCTTTGATGGTTTTTCACATCATGTATTGCCATCAATGACAAAGGGGGAGATTGTTGCAAGTATGAGCAAGTTTGGTGGTGTTGTCACTAATGTTTTCATTGATGTCAACACAATTTAGTATGTTGAAAATTGTGCATGTATATTTGAGATGTTGTTGAGATGTTGTGAGTACATGTAGCTATCCTTATGATGTTGCAGATGTGCTGAAATAATGAGTTTCCAAGTGCTTTTGAGAAAATTAATAAAGAGAGAAGTCATAGTTATGAATGTGTTCAAAATGTGCTCCAGTATGTGCTTTGTGTTTCTCTTGTGTTGATCCTATGCTTGTGAAAATCTGAAGGTTTACTAATGGTGATCTAGTGGTGATATCTCTAGAGTTGTAGCTTCTGGTTTGATGGGATGTGAAAGTTATGTTCACCGGTGTGTGAACTATTCTAGTAGAGTTGGTCTTTTGTGGACTAGGAGATATGTTTCTGCTCTGTAGTCCTTTGCTACTCTATTTCAGATATTTCAGTTATGGAATGTGTCTTAGAATGGTGTTCTTTTGGTTATGGAAAAGATGTGTGTGGTTTGGTAACCCAAAAGTCAAGTTTCAGAGTTGTTGTATGTGTTTGCACATTTTGAATGGACTGATGGAAGGAGTTTGGTGTTTGAATATTGTTGCACTTGTTGTGGATGTATTTGATGGAACCTAAGATGTTTTCTTGTGCATAATGAAGCATGTTGTATTGTTTGTGTGTTATCTTCTTGTTGGGAAGCGTGCACATCAATGTTCATTTGTGTTTTCATTAGGTTTGGCCAACCTAGTGTTTACACTTCATTTGAAGAATTTAATTAAGGAACATGTGGTTGATCTGAGATATTATTTTTGTTCTCAAGGTTAATTATTTTTATTAGTCCACTCTCATTCTTTTCCACCGCAGGAATGTTGAGTTTCAAACCTAATTTGAATTTATGAAATGAAGCTTATGAGACCGACCTTGGAGAAAGTTTCTAAGGTTGAAGATGGTATAAATGCAAGTTGAATTTTGAAGAATTGCATGACGATGCAAAGTGATGAAGTAAGCCACAAATCAAAAGAGAAAAAGTGTGTGGAAGTGTGTTGAGGCAGCAATACTTCATTGTGTTAGATTCTTAAAGGAAGTGAGCGGAAGGTTTCTGAAATCTTCTGATCAAAGTTGTGGATGTGTGTAAATTGTTTTCATGAATCTTTTTTTTCTCTTTTGTATCAGTAGGCGATGAGCCTTCCTATTGGAAAATGATTCCTTTCTATAGGTAGTGAGCCTTTGTATTTAGACAGTGAGTCCTCTTTTGGGCAGTGAGCCCTTGGCAATGAGCCTTTGTATTCAGTTTTTGCTATCTCTTTATATTGTGAGTTAATCCTCACCATGGTTTTTCCCTTATTTGGGTTTCCACGTAAAAATCTGGTGTTCATTGTGTTGATTTTACTTCATGTTATTTTTGTTTTATGTTCATACTTAATAAAATAATAGTGTGGTTGTGGAATTGTTAAGTGTTGCAATTTTAAGTTTTAATTTTGTGACAACTAATTCAACCCCCTCTCATTTGTCATGTGCTTTTTAACAATATTTCCATCAAAAATAGTTGGGGGCATCCATCAAAGCAGAATCTCAAAAGAAGAGCTTGTTGATCTCATGTCTCCACCATCACTTTCACTCATTCCATACATCCCATTTTATCCACCTATACTCACACACCTGTCATATCTTTACACTTCCATTGGTATTTTTTTCAATGTACCTTTGATGATGACCCCTTCACGTACTTTAGCTCATTGGTCATCCAAGCTCCTTTTCGTTTGAAGCCTAATGGCCCACATAGTCTGCACATTAGGGATCTTGCCCTAGCCTCTTTCATCCACCACATCTATCGCCCTTCATATTTTCCACTTTCACTCCTAATCGAAATTAGGTCCTTTCATCTAGTACAGTCATCCCAAAAGAATCAAGGCATCGTCACAACATCATATGGATTAGGCACTTATCAACTCTCTACTGCGAAAGGAAATCCATTGTCTGAACCTATCAACAACATGCACCTCCACAAGTAATACACTTGATTCTCAAAGTATCCCTTTAAAATGTCAAAAATACAAAAAAATCAAAAATAAAAATAAAAATGGCCACCCTGATGAAAACTTGGCAAACAAGCATTTTGGTGACAACAACAAAAAAATAGTAAAGAGAAATAATTCATCCAAAAGTGAAAACCACTTTGATGGTGCTTTGGATAAGTACCATGGTGAAAACTTGGAAAACAGGCGCCATGTGTAGTCAGTCTCTCCTCCTTTGTCTAATGTCACTCTATCTGGTCTTTCACCTTTTCCACACATCTATTCACACATAACACTTATTCATAATAAAGCCTTGTCATCCTTCTCATGGCCTGAGAGCCACTGACATTTAGCATCCTGATCATCCTTCAGATTCTCCTGTTGCTTCCCCTTGTGCACAATAAATTGGCCCTACACTTGACTAGGGGCAATTCCTTGACTCACGCTTTCATGGGAAATAATGCATGGTATCAACAACATAAAACATCAAAATCCAAAAAAAATCATAAAACATTAAAATCCAAAAAAATCATAAAACATCAAAATCCAAAAAAATCATAGAACATCAAAATCCAAAAAAATCATAAACATCAAAATCCAAAAAACATCATAAAACATCAAAATCCAAAAAAATCATAAAACATCAAAATCCAAAAAAAGTCAGAAAACCATAAAAATCCAAAAAAATAGAAAACCATCAAAATCTAAAAAAATCAAAATCCAAAAAATCATAAAACATTAAAAATCCAAAAAATCATAAAACATCAAAATCCAAAAAATCATAAAACATCAAAATCCAAAAAAGTCGGAAAATCATCAAAATCCAAAAATAAGAAAACCATCAAAATCCAAAAAAAACATAAAACATCGAAATCCAAAACAATCATAAAACATAAAAAATCGAAAAAAAATTCATAAAACATCAAAATCCAAAAAATATCATAAAACATCAAAATCCAAAAATAAAAAACTTCAAAATCCAAAAGAAAAATAAAAAATATCAAAATCCAAAAAAATAAAAAAACATCAAAAATCCAAAAAAAATTAGAAAACCATCAAAATCCAAAAAAAAATAGAAAACATTAAAAATCCCAAAAACAAATTCTGAGTCTGAGTCTGAGTCAGTCTTTATTAGAGTGGTTGAACTACGTAGTCTCTGCACATTTGCTATGTAGACAAGGCTCATCTTAAATGATCCCCCGAGACATTTGGTCAGTCCTTTTAGGTTGTCCAAATAAAATCATGACTCAGTCTTTTGTCAAATAAGGCAAAGGCAATTCATGTTGAACTACGAGATCTCTACGCATTGCTCCATAGGCAAAGTCATCGGTCGATGAGCCCCTAGGGCCCCCTAGGTCAGTCTTTTAGGGTTCATCGAGTCAGTCAAAATAAATTGAACACTGTCAACTCAAACGCGACATCATTATTTGAACTTCAAACACCAAATCATGAATCAACAAACATGCATAACAAACAAAATCTTTCATCTTCAATCAGTAAATCATCTTATTGCCAATCATCTAATCTAGTCATTGATCTTGTATTGGAATGGGGCATTATGTCATTTGTCTCATTCGGTCCTATTTCTTGTCTTTTATCAGGATGTGTCCTCTAGAATTAGACTTTGTCAATTTGGTCATTCACCTTAAGCAAGATGTCTTTCTTGCAGTTAGGTACCTTGTCAACACTTCTCACTTGGTCACCTTTATTAGATGTTTCCTTCCTGAAGTTGGATATCATCACATCGCTTGGTCATATTCATCAATCTTTGTCAAACAAACGATCAATCTTTGTCTCAATAAATCTTGTCAACTTTGTCAATCAATCAAGATATGTCTTTCCTAAATTCAGATGCAATCAATCAACTTTGTCAACTTTATCGATCAATCTTTATCAAATCAATCAATCTTGTCAATCTTGTCAACCTTGTCAATCAATCTTTCCTTAATCAGGATATGTCTTTCCTAAAGTCAAGCACAATCAATTTTTCAACCCTTGTAAACTTATCAATCAATCCTTGTCAACTTTTCAATCAAACTTGGTCATCTTTGTCAACCTAATCAATCACGTCAAACAATCTTATCATTAACATTGGTAAACACTATCTTGGCAAAAAAATTGTTGGTCTAGATTTGTCTTATCTTTTCGATTGGTTTTGGGCCATGTTACTAGTCTCCTCGAGGATGTCCTATCAATGCATTTAGAGGGACAATGATGGATCATGGCCTCTTTTGTTTGCTTGTTGTCTATTGTTTCTTGGCAAAAAGACTAGGATAATTCAGTCCTTAGTATGAGCTAGGGCATTCCTTGTCTTCTGACTACTTGTCTCTCACAAATTGTCACCTTGCACACCTTGGTCTATACCATACCATGGTGTTTGTGTTCCATTTGCAACACTTTTGACACCCAATGATGATAAATATAAAAGCATGAAAGTTGGTTCCTTGTCATTTCTTGCCTAACATTCCATCTCCCTTGTCTTTTCCATGCTAGCATCCATCTCCTTCATGCCAACATTTCTTCTATCCTTCATCCTCTAGTCTTATCATCCATTTCGAGAGCATATTTGTGTTCTTTGAACCCGCCTGTCCTCTCGAGGGGGCATACCACAACCCTCCTGGTCATCCTTCCTCACTCTCTTCATTGGGGCATCCTAGGGCATATCTTGACTGAATTTCTTTGACACGTGATGAATTGCATTATGTCAAAGAGGGGCAAAATGTAGACACTGAAAAAATGTCCTAAGTCTACGATCGCCATTTTTCTTGGTCATTTTCCTCTGATAATTGAATAATTCAATTATGTGCGATCATATTCCTCTATTAATTAAATAATTTTTAATTATATAATTAATTCACCTTCTCATCTCTTTTATATCCCAATCAATTAAAATTATTTAATTGTGTCACTAATATACCTCTTTCTTCAATAATTAAATAAATCATTATTTATTTAATTATTTGTCTTTCATCTATTGTCAGATAATAATTATCATTATTTGACCTTTTATTCTTCTGTAATTAAATAATTGTAGAAATTATTTAATTATGTGTCATTCCTCTCTTTTGAATAAATAATTCAAATTAATGATCCATGTCCAATTTCCATCTCTCCATTTAATTAAATTGATTAATTTAATTAAATCTCCTTTTTCATTTTCTCCAAATAAATAGTTTGAATAGATTATTTATTTTCCACTTGTCCCTTTCCTCCATTTTTGAATAAATAATTTAAAATAATTTTTTTATGCACCTCCTCTGGTCAAAGATGCCCTGTCATTAACCCCTATCATAGCTTTCATTGTTGTCATAGTCGTCGGCGTCATATTTTTCATAATCTCTCTAGGAATGGCATATTCTTGGTGCATCAATTCTCAATTGTTGATCTCAAGTATCTTTTTAGAATTTCGATCTTGGCCATCCATTTCGTAACCTCCCTCTCATGCACTCTAATTTGTCGATCTTGGAATCTTTCTAGAAGATTAATGTCGACCATCCATTTGAATGGTTGTCTATAAAATAAACCTTCCTCTCCCATTCTCAACTTAATAGCCTTTCATTTCCAACTTTCTTGCTTACTATTTGTAGGTACTTTGGTTCAGAGCACTATGTTCCTCAATTTTGAGAATTTGGTTGATTAAGTTTAGTTAGGGTGAATGAGTCAATATGTTGTCAAATAAGGCCATGTTAGGCCATTTTGTAATGGTGTTTTGGTCTTAGAGTCAATATGGGGTCATATTGTAAATGTTGCTACATTTGTAAAAAAAAGGTTGTCATTCCAAAATATTGTAAAGTGCAAAAATTGAAGTTTGGAGGGAATGCTAAAGGTCAAGTTGGTTGGAGAGTTAGTTGAAGAGGTTGGGTAATTTTTGTTGTTGTTTTGGGCTTAAATAGTCCTCCCATAAGTTGAGGCGAGAGTTAGATGTTTTGTGTGTGAAGAAAAGATCAATAAAAATTCTGTTTTACTCAATAATTTTTGAGTTTTGCATTGTTTTCTATGGATTCAAGGCTCTATACGAATTCGTACAAGAATATATTGCTCAAAAAATGGTTGGATCAGATTTTGGATTGTATTATATTTTATTTGAATCCATTCTTGTGGAATTACATTAAGTTTCAAGCAACTTAGAGGTAGTTTTCTGAAAACCGGTTTGTATTTGCTCATTCAAGGGTTTGAGAGGGTAATATGTTGAAATATGCCATTCCACCTATTGTACTTATTGTATCTAGGTGGAATGGGCCTTATTAGTGTGGTTTTAGTGGTAGGAGTAGTATATTAGTATTCGAAAGGTCTTGAGGAGGAGTTGTCCACGTTTCCCCTGTGGAAAATGTAGAGTTTAGGCCTACAAGGCTTGGTTTGAAGTAGTAGATTGAAGAATTTGAATTGATGATGACTAGATTGAGTTGGTTTTAGTGATATTTTGTGTATTTTGATGATTTTGAATGACTTCAAGGACAAGGGAGGTCAAGTGGATGTTTGGGCATGAAGCCCTAGCTGTGAGAAGAGCATTTTTTAATAGAAAATTGAGGTTCTAGAGAGTAAAAGTGGGTAAAGTTTGGGGGAAACATAATATTAATGATTATTAAGCATTTTAATACTTAAAAAATGGTTTTTGAGGTGGTGATAAGGTTGTATGTGGTCTGGAGATGGGTTTTTCAATAAACCCTTGCTTGTTTGGTGAAAAATGAGGGTTTCATGAAAGAGAGTCATAGAAAGCGATTTTTGACTCAAAGGTTGGAGAATTTGAGGTTTTGGAGGAAATTTGGGGTCTATCAAGGGATATCTTGAGTTGGAAACAAGTTTGAAGGTGAGTTCCTTTGTTAAAGTGGGCTATTTGAAGCCCTTTTTAGCATAAAAGCTTAGTTTGAGGGGAGTTGGTCCAAAGGGACCTATTGAGTTTTTGAGTTATGTTGTGTGAGAGCCTAATGGGGGTCTGAAAAGGTGAAGGTCTTGTGAAGAGACAACCTTCTCTAAAATATATTTGTGAAGACATCAAGTTGGAGACCTACAAGGAAACTAGGTTGAAATAGTGAAGAGTTGATGAAAAAGAGTTGTAAGGGAAATTTTTTGGTTTGAGTTGGATCAAATTGTGTTTGTAATTGGTTGACCTCCCTATCAGTGCATCATAATTGTACACGTTTACTACAAAATATGACGGAAAATATTGCATAAGAAGAAGAAGGATAGACAAGAGAAGTAATCAACCATAATGGGGAGTGTTTCATTTACTTTCTTTTAGTTTATTTTTCTCCATTATTTGTGTTCTCTTGTTTAGGTGTGGTTAATAGGTTAGAAGTATTGGCTGTCACTTATTCTAGGCTAGGAACTCTCTAACCTTATCTTACACAAAGTATTGGCATTGCTCTAAATTAGGCCTTTCTATTGAGAATTCTTATAGTTTTGGGTCCTCACATATTACGCATCAAATTTCATCCCATCTCATAATTTTATAACATAATAGTCCACCAAGCATATACATAATCCCACCATAATCACCATATTAATAAAACATGTCAAGCAATTATTCTATCATAAGCCAACTCTTACAAAATGTAACCTCACTTCAACAAAAAATCTCCACATTGAACCAAAACTAAAACAAAAAACCATTGCAATATTTTAAAAGAATCCCATTATCACTTGAAATATTGAAAACACTGATACAAAAAATATAGAGATACTCCAATTTGACAAGTACATTGGTAAATCAGACCCTAGCAACCATTTATCGACATATGCTGCCTTGTGTAGTGACTTCATTTTTGAAGATAAACTCCTTGATAAACTCTTTCCTAGGTCATTGAAAGACATGGATTTGGAATGGTTTTGTTCATTTCTAAATAACTCAATCCACTCTTTCAAAGAAATTGTTGATTCATTCCTCTAACATTTCCAAGTAAAAATTGGACCTAAAATTACACTAACTAATTTAGTGCAATGCAAACAAAGGAAAAATGAAAAAGCGATAGACTTTATAGGGTGCTATCAGTTTCTTTATTCACAAATCAATCTTACTCTCTTTGATGCAAATTCCCAAAGAGTGTTCATTCAAAACTTGCAACTAGGCATAAGGGATAAAATCCTATTGATGAAATATCCATCCTTTATACACTTGTGTATGACCCTTTTGAATTATTAGAATTCAGTTAGTTAGTACGAAGAGACATCTTCATCAACTACTACTGAGAAATCTGAATTTATACTCCAAAATAACTATCAACCATTCAAAAATAAAAGCAAGAAAAATATCAAGATAAGTACACCTCAAATAATAAAACACAATGAACCACAAGTTGTAGCCATAAGTTCAAATCCATACCAATTTAGATCGAGATAGACAATTTACCCAACTGCCTAATTCCATTCATTTGATCATGTTGCAACTTTTGAATAAGAACTTAATCCAATTGCCTCTGATTAGACCCATAGACACAACCAAACTTGTACCTCAAAGTTTTAATCCAAAATCCTTTTGTCAATATCATCACACAAATGGACATGATACAAAATGATGCATGTGTCTTAAACATCAAACTCAAGACCTCATCAATTCTAATCATATCTAGTTGGGTGGTGTTAATGATCAAGGGAATAAGTATGTTGCTCCACCTAGCCAAAACTTAAAAAAAAACTACCAATCCAATGCCAAACCATTCGTCCAAATTTATGCAAGCTTGTGATGTTAAGAATGATGAGATAAATGTTGATAAAACTCATGAAATGAATAATGATAAGGGAAATGATAAGAGTGATGATAAGGGCCAGCCACCTTATTACCTGACATCGCTTTCAACCATATTGGTGCATCCATACATGTGCTTGATGGTCCTCTCTATATCATTGGATGTATTAATGAAAAACCTACAACTAGGATACTCATTGATCTCATGTGTGTAGAGAATTTTGATCACCTAGAATATTGAGAGGGGGGGTGAATCAATATTCCTAAAAACCATTTAATTACTAACCATACAATTATCACAACATACTTATCAATTAATAGAAATGAAAGCATAAACAACCCATAACACATACAACACATGAACACCAATATTTTTGCGCTGAAACCCCAAAGTGGGTAAAACCACGATGAGGATTAGCTCACAATATATTATGATTGGTCATAAAATGTTATAGAAAGGCTCACTACTAGGTGGACTCACTGTCCAAGTGAACTCACTGTTCACAGAGAAAAAAAAGATAGAGAAACTGGCTACACAACCAAGAATTTAATTGATACAAAATGTATCTGTCATATGATGAATTTAGTTCCTTTGAAGCTTAAAATCCTAACACAAAACACTTCACCTGAAACAAAATACAAATATCTTCTCAGTATTACATTCGCACAAGATTTTCTCAATCCTCTACAAAATTTTGCTTTTTTGCTTATATTCAAATCACCTCTCTATCAAAAAACATCGTCCTCACAAACTCTAAATGATCTTCTATATATCACCATCATTGCAAACATTAATTAGGTCAACCTAATTAGATTTCGCCTAAGGTAATACAAAATATTCATTTTCGGCACCCAATTCAAATTAAATTACCTTCATGCCACAACACATGTGATATAGGTCAGCATGGACCTATAATAACTCCCTCTTACATTTGCATCATGTAATTAAACTCCACAACCCTTTACATGTTTTAGGTCGGCTAGGCATAGGACCTAAAAATAAAATTCTTCAACTGATCACCAATCATAGGACACTTGGACCTCAAAATATCATGCCAATTGGAAATCTCAATTCACAGACACCTATAAACATTTTCCCAAAACTGCAAGTCCTAACACAAACTTGTGAATGAGTGTGGATAGAATAGGCCATACTCATTACACAGAAAACTAAGAAAACCTTATATTATGAACTTCTGTCACTTGCAACTTTTGAACCATTTGTCCAGAGAAACTAAAATTATGATTTTTGATGCTACTGACATCCACAAACAACATATTGGAATCACATAGGTATATATGTATGTGAAATGGAATGTGGACCAATCTACAGAGGGCACATAGAAAAAAAATTGTTGGTGTAGATACATAGAAGTTCTTAACTATGAATCAATTCCCTATGCAAAATATTTTCTATATTATTCTAATATCCACCATGTAGTGTTGACATCAATGAAAACACACAACTTCTTCATTCTTTCAACAATCTCCCCCTTTGTCATTGATGGCAACATGTTCCAAAACACTTCTTCACACATCTCTCCCCCTTTGACATCAAGGGAAAAGGGTACACAAAAAGAACTTGTATACTCCTCAACCATATATAAAAATTGAAGTGAAACAACTGACTCCCCCTTAGGAAATTAAATAAAAACTCCTTATACCTCCACATATGTACAAAGAAATCTTGAAAGAACTGAAAAATGCACTGAAAAAAAAAAATGGTCAACCCAAAGATGTTTACTCACTTGAGCTTTTGTAGCATGACTTTCCAAGCACGCTTTCCTTCCTCCCAATTCCTTTTTTCTGCTACAATTAACTTGTGTAGAGACTCAAGCCCTATCAAAGTATCCTCTCCTTCCATAGTATTAGGTTTAAGATTTATCTGTGAAATTCTGTCAGAACTGGCTAGGGCATTTGAAATAGGTATGTGTTGTGATTGTACCAAGTTCCTTAGCTTTCCAATCTTCCTAATAATATCATCCTTTAGGTTTTGTGATATGAGGAATCTGTCATGCAAATCTATTATAGCAATCCTAGTGTGATAATTTCAATCTAGTGCTAGATCATATGCACTTGATGCTTTAGCAATTTGAGACTCAATCAAGTCCATTTCAACTTTTATATTCTATGTGGCTTTTGGCCACCCTATGTAGTATAAAATCAGTTTCTTTGCCTCATCCTCATACTCTTGTACCTCTTTCAAGCATTATTCAACCTTGGCATGGGTTGACACACATTTTTTTGTAAGCCTTGTTATAACTTCTATTTACATCTATCCTTTCAAACTAGAGGCATTCTCCTTAGAAGAATCAATCAACAATTTGAAGTTCTCCATAGAAGATAAAGATATATCAATATTAGTACCTGGGGTGATCTCTAGTAATTTTTTCATAACTTCTTCCATTAACTCATTACTCTTTTGATATGTATCAAGAATCTATTTTCTTGTTGATACATTTAATACATCACTTAACTACATATTATGCTTAGGAGGCATCTTACTTAAATCAACAGTAGGAAATTGCAACAATTGTGAAGAGACAACTAGTTGGTACCATGCATATTTAGGTAGCAGACTCTTTAAAGGATCGTTAGAGGATTCACCAAAGATCTTGGGTAACCCCTCAGATTTTTCAACTTCTTCATTCTTTATGGTGATATCTTCCTTTTCCTTTTTCTCTTCTTCACCAGAGGACTTGTCCTTTTTCTTATCTTTATCCTCCTTCTTGTCATCATCTTTCTTATTATCCTTCTCTTCCTCTCCTTGCTCTTCACCTTGTTCATTTTTATTTTCTTCATTTTCTTTTCTTGAATCCTCTTCATGTCTTCTAGTGTTGTCCTTAATGCCATTTGTATCATTCTTTTCCTTTTCTTGCACTGTACCTTGTTTTTCATCATCAATGATAGGCTTACTAGTGTCTTCCAGAGGAACAAATGTCTCTGGGGTAGATTGTGTTTCATCAAATGATGGTGGGGAGGAAAAAAAATCTCTGTATCATCATCCATTGGAGTTTCTTTTCTGATATGGTCATCTTCACCTATCTCTTCCATGACCTTTTTAAATATTGGCATATTTGAATTAATATTTTCCTCTACATCAGTAACCTTTTCCATAGTTTGTTCATTTCCTTGGGTTGTTCCAAATGTGGGAGCAGTCAACATACCAAATTTTTCAACAATATCTTTGACCTTCTCAATGGTTTCTTGCTTCATCTATTCAACCTGATCCTTTTCTTTGGCCATAAAAATTGTAACTGTTGCTTAACTCTAAACTCCTTGGTGCATACCTCTTTTAATGTAGCTTTATCGTCTTTCAATAAGGAGGATCTAATTTCCTCCAAGGCATTAGTTTTCATTTTGTCTTCTACTTCAATGGCCTTGCTTCTTCTTTCTATTAAAGCATCCCAAACAACTCTAGGAACCTTTTTATTAATATTGTTCATGTTAGCTTCTAAAATAATGTTATACTTGATAATAGCTTCAATAATTGTATTCTTATCAGTTTCATCAACTTCTTCATACAATTTTGCTATAGATTCTAGCATATTATCATAATGCAACATGTTGTTAACTAAAACATCCAATTTCATGAGAGTGTGTACTCTTATCAGAGGATACTTTTTCTTCTTCTTCTTCTTCTCTGAAGGGCCTTCCCTCGTATTCTTCCCTTTCTTCTTCTTAGGTTTTTCATGAACATGTATAGTAAAGGCTTCCTTTTCTCTTTCAATTTCTTCTTCCTCAAATGTATCCACAATATCTACTTTGTTTTTCTTAGCTTCAGTGCTTTCCTCTTGTGAAGCATCTTTCCCACTCTTAGTAGCACTACTTCTTTTTGTTCTTGTTAGTTGTTCCTCATGCTCTAATCCTAGCTCAATTTATTCCTTAATGAATATGCTCATGTTCTTTTCTTTGAAATATTTTTGTTTCTTCCCTATTTTTGGCTGAGTGGAAGATGTGGAGGCTACCAGAGTAGCTTTTTTTTCTCCTTCAATTGATATTATTCTACCACTAGAGCATTGATCTCCACTTTCTTAGTTCCATGTGGGGTAGAAACTGATCCTGAAGGTTGTTGAGTAATGGGGGAAGTAGTAGAAACAATCATACTAGTTCTTCTAGGTCTAGAGCACTCACTAATTGTAACTACTAATGTTTCATCTCTTGTTCCTAATATATGTACTTCATCTTCTATAAGTCCATGTCCTTAAAAATAATCATTCACAACTTTTGTCACTTTCTTCTTTCTTGTAGGTTTTGATAGTTCCATATGTACTTCCATGTATTTTTCATCATAAGTTCCATGCCTTTCTTGTGTAGGATCCTAAGGAGAGTTTAGAAATATTTTAATAAGACCATCAACCTCAAATTCATTCATCTCATAACTAATTGGAGGAATCCAAACTATTCTAGGTTCCATAGCTTCAACGATACGAAAATTAGTGGAAACTAAAAATGTGATATCATTTTGATATTTTTCAACCAAGGACCTGTGGATTATTTCCCTTTCATGCATTATCTTCTATAATATTGCAAAGAATGCAATAAGAATTTCTTCTTAAACTTTCATGTCACCAAGTCTGTGTAAGTGTTCCAAAATATGATGTCATTTTGGTCTCCTTTGATTCCATATGACATTAATTCTTCCTAGAAGCTCCCTCAGAAAGTAAAATAGCAAATAAACTACCAGGGAACCAAACTTGAATGGATATTTCTTATCTTTTGTTTTCTTCAAGTTATCAAATAGTTGTAGTTGAAGAAACTCACATAGATCATAGTCCTTACCCTTTTCCACCATTTCATAGGCAACATGGCTGTTTGTAGCTGACACTAAATTCTCCCTATTGGTGTAGTAAATTTTATATCCTATGACTATTGTTACATGCCTTACTATTGGGTTCCAAATAGTATCCACTGTGAGAGCCTTGTGATAAAATGTGGCTACAGTCAACTCCATCACATCTTTATTCTTTATCGATTTCAATATTGGCATAGGTATAGTAGCACAAAGTCCTATCACTTCCCTCATTACTTACTTTGTTATCATGTTAGGCTTGTCATTCCATAAATAGCAGTCATGCGCTCTACTCAATTCCATTCTCACAAACTTAACCGCATAATCTAAGATAATGGTAAATACCTTTTCTTCACTTTGACTGAAACTAGGGTTTGAGTGCTCTGCTTCCCAAACACTTGAATTCACTTCAATTCGCTCCAAATGCATAGAAGTGAGTAAATTAGAAAAAGTTTAGAAAATTATAGTCCTTTGATTCATCCTGATTTTCATTCAATGCACCAATCAATAAAGCTGATGACAACTCTCAACTATGCAACAACAACCCTTAATTACTCTGCAAAACTCCACAAAACCATATTTTCTTCTGGAATTTCCTTCACAAGATCCAAACTGTCAATTTCCAACTTATGTCTTCATGCCAAGCCATGACACCTTATATCGGCAAGGGGATTATTGATTTTCTATTATTTCTCCCCCTAAGCCAATGCCTAGGTTCAATTTTCAAGAGAATTATCTACACTGGAGGGTGCTACAAATTCATTTGTAGTTTTTGATTCTTTTTTGTCCTAAAGATCTTCTTTTTTCAGCTAGATCTTCTCCATTTCCTTCTTTATTTATGTCATATCAATCTTTGTGACTTGATCATTTCTCTTTTTAGGATTGTTCTTCCTTATGTTTCTACATAATCTAGTAATATGTCAAAGTTTATTGCAATTGTGACATACAAAATTCCTCTAAGAGTTATTCTTTTCATTCATTCTAGATCTACATTGGCTAACCTTGTGCCTAAATCCATAGCATTTATACCAGTATCCATTGAAAGATTGAAACATTTTGTACCATGGTTATATGTATTCCTCATTTGATTTTTGCATTCACTTTCTCTATGTCCAAACTTCTTGCATGTAAAGAATTGACCAATAAAGGATGAAACATTCTGATTTATTTTACTTCTACATTCTATTGCTTTATGTCCAAACTTATTGCAAAGATAACAATTAACATTGAAGGATGAGTACCTTTGAGCATTTGGTTATCTGATAGGTCTTCTTGCATGGTTTCTTGGTACTTGCCATTATTCTTCTTATCTTCAGTCTTTTCAGGTTCATTAATCTTCTTTGCATCTGATTTTGAACTTTCACCTCTCTCAAGTCCCAAACCACCTTTGTCTTTAGATAATTTCATGCCTATAATTAACTCATCAAGCATTATAGAACTTGTCTTGAAATTCTTCATGAATTCTTTCTTTTTCCAAATATGATCTCAGATTTACCACTTCTTGTTCAAGTCTAGTGCACTTGTCAGTTTTTCTTTTTACCATAGTATTCAAAAATTCCTCAATTCTTTTCTTTTCTTCCACTTGCACTCTTAATCTGATGATATCTTCATTTACATGCCTAAATTGTTCATTGATTTCCTTATTCCTTTCTATGAATTTCTTGATCTACTCTCTCAGTTTCTAGATGCATTCATTAGCTTCATTAATATTTTCCTTCAGATCTTTATTTTCACCTTCAACTTTGTCAAGATCTTCAAGAGAAACTTTAATTTCTCCATCCTTGTCAAGTATGCAATCTTTTTCAGAGTATCCATTGGAAAGGATATCAGCCATGTGTTCAATTTCCAAGATCTTCCCAAAGTGATCAAGCCCCTTCAAGGGAACCAAGCTCTGATACCAATTGTTGAACACCCATAATACTAAGAGGGGGGGTGAATTAGTATTCCTAAAAATCATTTAATTACTAACCATCTAATTATCACAATATACTTAGAAATTAACAAAAATGAAAGCATAAACAACCTATAGCACATACAACACATGAACACTAGGATTTTTATGTGGAAAGTCCAAAGTGGGAAAAGTCACGGTGAGGATTAGCTCACAATATATTATGACCGATCATAAAATATTATAGAAAGGCTCACTGTTAGGAGGACTCACTATCCAAGTGAACTCACTATTCACAGAGAAAAGAAAGATAGAGAAAGTGGCTCACAACCAAGATTTGAACTGATACAAAATGCATTTGTCATATGCTAAATTCAATTCCTTTAAAGCTTAAAATCCTGACACAAAACACTTTGCCTGAAATAGAATACAAATCTTTGCTTAGTATTACATTCGCACAAACTTTTCTCAATCCTATGCAAAAAATTCTTTTCTACTTGTATTCAAATCACCTCTCTATCAAAAAATATCATCCTCACAAACTCAAAATGATCTATATATATTAGCATCATTTCAAAAATTAATTAGGTTGGCTTAATTAGATGTCACCTAAGGTAATGAAAAACATGCCTTATCGACACCCAATTAAAATTAAATAATCTTTGCGCCATAACACATGTGATATAGGTTGGCATGGACCTATAATAGCTCCCTCTTACATTCACATCATGCCATTAAACTCCACAATCCTTTACATGTTTTAGGTCAGCCAAGCATAAGGCCTAAAAATAAAATTCTTCAATTGATCGTCAACCACTAGACAATTGGATATCAAAATACCATGACAAATAAAAATATCAATTCATAGACACCTATAAAAATTCTCCCAAAACTGCAAGTCCTAACACAAATTCATAGAGGAGCGTGGATAGAATAGGTCATACTCATTACATATAAAATTGACAAAACCTTATATATTGAACTTCTATCACTTGCAACTTTTGAACCATTTGTCCAAGCCAACTGAAATTCTAAATTTTGATGCTATTGACATCCACAAAAAATATATTGGAATCACAGAAGTAGATTTTTATGTGGGATGGAATACAAACCAATCTATGGAGGGAACAAAGATAAAAAATTGTTTGTGTAGATACATAGAAGTGCTTAACTGTGAATCAATTCCCCTATGTAGAATATTCTCCATACCATTATGATATCCACCATGTAGTGTTAACATCAATGACAACACACAACGTCTTCATTCTTTCAACAAAGAATGTTATCATTGAGGAATTATTTTTTGTGCATGAACTTTATCATGATTCTTATGAACAATCAAAGGCATGGTTGAAAACATATGATGGTTTTGCTCAACCTACAATAGGTTCGATCATTTTTCTTCTTAAAGTTGGACCAAAACAATTAGATGTATCATTCTCTATCATCTTGGCATGAAACCATTTTTGTGTGAAGTTAGGTTATCCATGGCTACATTCCATGAATGTTGTCTCATTGGTTATTCAAAATTGCATAAATTTTTCATTTGAAAATCAAATTTTTATAGTGCATCATAGTGGGTTTAATCCTTTTTCCTCTCGTAGAAACTTTACATTAGATTTATTTTGGCCTCAACCTCTAGAACCTATTAAGCCTCATGGGGATTTCTTTTTCAGGTCATATCAAAAGTTTAAGGAAAATCACATAACAGAGTTATCCCTTAGAAACGTTCCTAAGGATGATAAGGCTATGGTTGTTCCTCCCACCCCACTAGTTGTGGATGAACCCATGCTTGAAGCAATGGCCCTTCCAAGTAACCAAGGTAAATATGTCACTGTTCCTCCACCCATATCGTATAAAATACCGAGAGATAATCGAATGATTCCTTTTGTGCCTCCAAAAATAAAACAATTGTATAAACCTAAAGAGATAGTGGTTTTCCAACCCTAGGTGGTTCCTTCAATTCCTCCCTTAAGGTAAGAAAAGAGATCAAGGATCAAGAAGCCCACTTTTTCCCCATTACAAATTGGAAACCATGCAAGAAGAAACTAAAATGCTAAAGAGTGTAGGAATAGACACCATGCTATTGCTCATCAATTGCAATAAAATAATAAAATAGTACCTAATAATCAAACACCTATACAAAGAAATCAAGAAGAATTACAACTTTCACCAAAACGGGACATGGAACCAAAACAAAAAGTGAAACAAGAACACACAACTAACATCATCATAAAACCTCCCATGGTGGTAAATTTGGATGATTAAGATGAAATTTCTAAAATTGATGTACAAGTGCATAATGAGCTTAATTTGTTGTTTTCAAAGTTTACGAATTTAGATGGGCACAACTATGACGATCTTCCTAATGAGAGTGACCCACCATTTTTTGAACCTGGTGATGCTCCAAGTATGGAACTTGTAGTCCCTTTAGCTATTTTTCCATATTCTATATATGATGAGAAACATTGGGATGCATATGACTTGCTCTAGGTCGACTCACATGTACATTACTCCTTTGTTGGATTTCCTTTATGCGTTCTTTGTGTTTGCTTACATGTGATGTGATCTCCTATGTTGGGTTGTTGGGTGTGCCTTTTTTTTTTGAGTTTACTTTGGATGACCCTTGTTGCTCTATTGGTGCAAGGATACAAAGAAAATAATTTTTTATGAAATTCCTCTATTTGTAGCTCTATTTTTCTATATTTCATGAACTTTGTTCTTTTTTTCTTGTGTTTCCTTTTTTGGGATGATGCAAATCATTGAGACATTTAGTTTTCTTCCATGTTGACCCAAAATCTTTTTTTTCTCTCTTTATGTGTCATTCTTCCATTGTGTTTTTTTTTCCATGAGTATTTGGGGAATGATGTTAGTTTCGAGCTCTATTAAATCACTGTAGCAAAGACAGATATTAAACCTAGATATGTGGATCCCTTATGTATTTATCTTTGTGTTTATTATTGTATTGCATTTGTGGAAGCCCCTTATCTTGAGGAAAATTTATTTGGAAACATATCATTGGCATAGGGATTTCCATATAAGCTCTTGTATCGTTATTGCATGGCATTTATCATTTTACTACCTTAAAACAATTTCTCACAGCATGGTGTTCATCTATTTCTTTAAGGTGAGGGCATACATTGGAATTTTTTCTTCACTTTGTTTACACATGTGGGACTTAGTGGTGTATTAGAATTTTTTCTTCACTTTATCCACACACGCTGTATTTAGTGGTGCATTGACATTGACAATTTTTTCCTGCACTTAGTTCAATTGCGTTGAACTTAGTGTTGCATTGGAATAGAATTTCAAGCATTTTTGTAGCACCTCATTGGAGTTATCAGGGAGTATAGCTCTTGGTATGCTTGTCAATGGGTATACACCTAATGAATATTAGACTTCCCTAGACCTTGTGTGTTTCTCATTTTGCTACCTTATCTTAGGGATCACCTAGTGAATATCGAACTTCACTAGCCCATGGTGTTGTCGGTTTGTGATTCACCTAGCAAATAACAAACTTTTCTATTGTGAGTCATGAATGTCTTTGGTGTGGATCCTAGCATAACACAAATTATTAGTCCATTCCCTCCTTTTGCATAATTTTGACATTATGTATGTTGTTTTATTGCATTTCATACATGTGTGTGTTCCTTTGTGCTTATGTTGTCTTACAATGGGATATTGGATCCTAAGGGCTTGTGTGCTCCCCCTAGATCCTTAGTCATCCTATCTCCTTCACTTTTATATAATCAAACCTATCTTGACATAGATTTTCTACTTTAGTGTGAGTCTGAGCATAATTTTATTCTCTCACTAAAGTGGGGGCTAAATATAGCATAAAAAAATTTCACTCTTGACAATTTCACACTATGTTACTCCCCCTTAATTTATTTGACTTGATTGAACCCCTAATTTCCTAAATTATGCATTTTGGGGCTTATTTTATTATTTTTCAATAAATTTCAAGCACAGAACAAATGCATTTATTTAATGCTTTCCCCCAACACCTAAATTCCTAAAAAATAGGATTCGAATAGGGATTCCCTTAGGTGGCTCTATCCCCCTATTTTGTCATGCTCAATTTTTAAATATATTGGTGTCGGTATTTTATCATATCCAATTCAAACTACATATGTCAGCTATAAGGATTTGATTTGTGGAAATTAGCATAATTGCATATAAATAGCTAGTTATTGCATCATTTGGAATGATCTAGGATTAACAAGAAGCAAGAGGTGAAAAATTATTATCAAGATCACTATCAAGCAAGTCAAGAGTAGTATTTCAGAGCTTTATTGCAACAATTCAAGATTCAAGCATCATGTCAAACCATATGTGAGTTCATGCATGCTCATTTTATCATTTTTTGTGAAGGCTAACCATTTTTGTTGGTCTCCAAGCAATTAAAGCAATCAAGCAAGAAAGATCCAAGACCTTGAGGTGATGTGCATGACTTTAGTCCTTCAAGGAATCCATTGAAGGGTGGTGAGTTGTATCACCTTTTTGATTCATCATGTAAGGAAAATCAGATGCGAAAAAATTCTCCTAACGTCAATACCTCAGGAAAGAATGTAGATATACTTTTAAAATTTTCCAATTATAGTTCAACTAAGATGCACTATGAAGTAAATAATAGAAATAGAGTATTTGATAATCACACATGAACACCAGATATATGTGGGAAAACCCTTACGAGAAAAAAAACCCACCACACCAAGAGAAGTCACTTTGTATTACAGTAATAAAGATTACATACAAGTTTCAGACTTATCTTTCTGATGTCTATTTTCAATAGCATTCACCATGAACAATCTTGTACAAGAACCTTCAAGTTACAGTCTATACAGAATAGAATTCATTTACTGATTCAATCACTCAACAAATCTGTCGATCCAACCAACTGATCACAATCTGCAAACATAGAGTATATCCATGTCGTTCCATGTTCGTCCAGCTTCCTCATAGAACCGTCACAATGAACTGTCTCCCAATGGTTCCAGTTCGGCTCCTCCTATTGGTCCATGAGACTCCACATAGGATGGTCAATCGGTCAATAGCATTCACACTATGTTGGCATCTCAGTGAGATACTAACAGTGTCTCGCTGATTCCACATAACCTTCATATCGACGTCGCCAAGAGTAATCATTTTTGCCAAGATGTTATATCAAGCTTTCAGTGTTACGCTGAAACACCAAGCAGTCGCCCAGACTTATCACTTTTTCCAGGAGATCATAGCGAGTCACCAAAGGTTATACAAAAGTCACATATTATACCGAGCTCCAAAGAATAGTCAGCAATAATTAACATCTTCACCAAGAGTTCTTATCGAACACATATTTGTTACACTGATGACCAGCATTCGCCAAGACCTATGCTGAAGAACCCTCATCATCGGCGAGACTTACATAGTTCGCTGGGACTTCTTCCTGAACTATTTAGGTTACCCCCATAGCCATCGGCTATCAAAAAGACATCCATCAGTCACTAAGAAATCTCCCCGAGATCCTTTATGTTACACTGAACATCGAACGGTTGGAAAGACTTAACACTCTTGCCAAGACCTTTCCTTGATCGCTTTAAGTTACTCCGACGAACGTTTGGATGTGTCCCCATCAGCGTGACCTTCACTGTTCACTAAGACCTCACACCATAATCTTTATGTTACGATGAGGACATCATATGTATTCTTGTCAATGAGATATTTTCACTTTGCTGAGACATCATAACGAAACAAACATGTTACTCCAATGAACCCAAGTATTACACTGTCGGTGAGACATTGGCTATTCGCTGAGACTTCTCACTGAACTGACATAGGTTATCCCGAAGCCCGTGGTCATCATGAGTCTCCCCGATTTATGATTGAATGGCTTGTCGGCCAAAGAATTCCACGCAATAAGAGGTCATAGTGAATACACTATGTCAAAGCGAAGGCTCCAAAGAATAAGCCTTTGGCAAGACTTCTGCAAGGTCACAGCGACTTGTTCAAAATAGAATGTATCAAAGTTGCTAGTCGGCCAGACATGATAGATCTCATACCGACTTTGCTCCAATGGAGGTTTCAGCCTGTATTGATTGAGGCATAATTCCAACACATCATTCCCTCCTATTTTTCATCTTTCTTATCATTGACATTGCCATGTGGAAGGGGAAACAAGTTAACACTGGATTTAAATAAGGAAGCCCCTAAATGGCACAACCCTTCTCTCTTTGAATGTGTATGTTTTAATTTTAGAGAGGATTGAAGGAAGTTTGAAGATCATTTATTTATTTTTGCATTCAATACGACACACCTTGTGAACTCACAAAAACTCACATACAAAATTATTTGACAAGTTTATAGGCAGGAATTGAGAGCTCAGATTCAACATCAAAGGACTATGGAAATAGATCTGGAACAACCCTACAAAGATAGAGATTCCCTTGAGCGGCTATGTCCTTCTATAGTGATTGAATTTAAACTTATAAGATAGGTCCACAGTATTATTCCTTTCTCATATCTGCCTACAAGTCTTTGTTATAGTGTATCAATTGTCAAAATCTTTCATTTTTTTTTAATCCTCGGGCACATAAGCTAATTAGGTTAATCAAGGAAAATAAATTCCAATTCATATCCAACACCCACAAATATGTTGATCTAGTTTTGATTGACTCACCTACATGGTTGAAAGTTAATCTAAACACCTTGTTGATTTGCATCCTAATAAAATCCTAGAAAAATAGAGATTGGTTTTTAGAGTTCTATTGCATTTAGGACCATCTCCCCTTTTTCATTCATTTCAATGCTAATATGCTCAAATATGAGTAAAATATAATTTAGGGTGAACCTAGAAACTAGCATGTATGGATTAATAGCTCCTCAATACCTTTCTAATGCTACAAAAATCATGAAAATCAAAGATTGTGGCAAAGATTTATGAGCTCGGGAGCCAAAAATCCAAACCCGACTTCAAACATAGAATATTAGAACCAAATTGTATAATCTAGAAAAATTACATTCACCACTACAAATTACATAGATCTATCTTTTTGATGATATCTTTTTTTCAAAAATATAACACTATGGTGGAAGGTTATGGAAATTTGAAAAAGGTAGCCCAATTTAGGCATTAGGGGGCCAAAAATCGACCCTTAGGAACCTATACAATCGTTGCTTAATTAGTTTAGTTTTTAAAAATGTGTTGTCCCAGTGGTGGGGGCACCACTGGGGTAGAGCTTCTAGGGGTGGCTAGCTAGAAGTTATGTTGCTTGGGGTATAGATGCCCCGTGGTTAATATGACCATGGGCCTTCAAAGCCCATGGTCAGGTGTAGAGATCCTGTGACTTGCGATTGAAGTTAGTGGGTAAAACACAAAATTTTAATTTTTTAATTAATATAAACCTATGAAACATGCCACCCACATATACCAACGTGAACATAGAGGATGACCTATGCCAAAAATGACATCAATGACATATGAAAGAATCTGCAAACTTCAAAGAATATGCCCTATATGTAGAAGATATTGAAGAAATATACCATGTAGTATGACTACTGACCTATAATTGGTATAGGTTGTACAATATGGCTGAATATGAATTTGTATGGATCTGTACGATTGCATGGAAATGAAAACAAGATAAAAATTTCCTGATTCCCTTGGGACAAAGTGTCCAAATTTAACAATTTGATAGTTAATACTTACATTTTTGGGCCTTTTGGGCACAGTGGAAAGGTCAAATTTGGCCGAAAGTGCTTCAAACATTTTCCTAGAAAGGATGACACATTGATGATGTCACTAATGTAAGATGTTGATGTCATCCATATAATCCCTTTCTTAATTTTAAAATTCTTTTAAAGTTTACACCGTTAATGTGTAGTTGTGAATAATTCAAGTGAAGCATAAATCGATTGTGATTTCTTATAAATTAGGATTTATAACCTTTCTCTTACCCTCTCTTTTTCTATTTTTTTCATCAAATTTAAAAGTAAAATTTAAAGAAGCATAACATCAAAATATTGTATACTAGATGATGCAAAGTGCTCTAGAATGTATAGGTTTAATCAAAATATAGATCATTCAACACTTATTCAAGGAAAAATATGTGAATTAAGTTGTTTCTTTTTAATCTAACCCTATGTTGTAGTCTCTTAGAACATAATTTTTTTTATAAAATAGTGCACAACATACCTCTTAGTGATCTAGTGAGCCAAGATGTAATAATAAAATACTTAGGATAATAAAATTATCTTCAAGGATTTAGTTATCTGTCATGGACACACCTCTAACATTTGTAAACACTTCCACAAATCTGCATAACATAATATTCATCCACGGTGGAATGCAGAGCATTCCAACATACAGTCTACACCACTAAAATTATCACAACTTAATTGATACACTATTAGCAATATCTTCAATTTTAGAAGATAAACAATCATGAAACTTTGGATTTGAACACATTCAACATACACAATGAACACTTCAAAAAATGCTTGAAAAAATTATACATAGCGAAGCAGTTGAGACCACAAAAATATTTCATTATAACAAAAAAACTACACTTGAGAGTTAGGCAATTATCCAGACCACTTGGTCTTCTCTGGACCAGCTCTTCTACATTTATACAATGGGTTGAAATCAATGAATGGGTTGACATCAATGGCAACACCATAACAAAACCATATGCCATACTCTCAAAAATCTCTTTAATGACAAAATAACTTCCAACAAGAACTAGTTATCCCTACCCCCAAGTGTAAAGGAGAATACAACCATGCTAAAAAATATTGTGTTGCTACCTAGAAATAAATACGGTTTCAAATAAGATTGTACCACTATGAATATAAATGAGAAAACATATGAAGCTAAAAATGCTACATAGTGATGAGCAACACTAGAGAAGAGAGATTATTATTTAGAATGATTAGGTGTATCAACACATGGGAGAGCACCACAATCATTAAGTTGTATTTTCTTACTCAAGGCTTGACATTCATTGGTAGAATGACCATGCACTCAATGATATGCACAAAAGAACTATTTTTATAAAACTTCTTACATGTTGCAGGAGGAAGATTAATCAAGTGGGCTTTGAGAAGCCTCAACAAAGTATGTTGTTTTTCCAATAAAAAAAGTAGGATACAATCCTTTTTCTTTTGAAGAAATTTTTTCTCGCTTACCACAAGATGTTATAAATATACTAGATGAAGGAGTATAAGATAAATATGGAGAAGAAGATTGGAAACCTAAACCCCTTTTAGAAATTTATAGTGTAGAATTGACATGATCCTTAACTCCTTGTTTCATGTTTTTATTGTATCCACTTTCAAAAATAATTTTAAATCCAAGCCCATAACACTTTTCCAATGCAAATGGAGGAGGAGAATTCTTGTTTAAATGATCATGAGGATAATTGATTCTTTCACAAGAATTCAAATCACTTTTAGGTGTTGAATTGTTAAGGTTAGAAATCACCAACACACTAGGGATGAAAGGTAAAGAGCCCCCATAACCATCATGGGATGATGTTTATAAATTTATTGATTTAGAAAAAAATTGAGGAAATGAAACACAAGACTCCTTAGGTTGATATTATGAGATTTTGTACTCTCTTGTAAAGGAGGGTGTAAAATCTAATGAACCCCATTCATCACCAAGGCATGTACTTGCAGATGAATAATTATTTTGATTATAATTCGTACTAGATTGAATTGATTCTACTAAAACAACATTTGAATCTATGGGCTTTGATAGCGATATTTTAAACTCCCCAATATAACAAGGTGTAGAATATAATAACCCCTAATCATCATCCAAGAGTTTTTCATAGTATCATTATATTTGGAAGGAAATGGTTCCATTTTTTAAGATGGAATCAAAGTATTAAGAGATTTGGAAGTGTTATACTTGGCTTTGATTTATAAATTATAACTTTTTTCCTCCACTTTAATCGTATATATCTTGTTTTTATATTCATACTTCATTTCATGGTGAATAACTCCCTTCATGGAATTAATCCATGGTCTACCAAGGAGAAGATTGTATGAAAGAGGCTTTGGCATGATGTGGCTAAGTGTAGGAAAAATAATGAGTCCGACCTTAATGGGTAGTGTGATTGTCCCCAACGATTGCTTGATAACATTATCGAAGCCACAAATAGAAAGGTTATCAGATTTTATGAGATTCATATCCACACCAAGCTTATCTAGAAGATCAATGCTACATAAATTTTCCCTACAAAACCCTCACGATGAACACCCAGAAAAAATCCTTTTTCCACAATCATATTCAAACCCTAAATCTTCAAAAATTAACCACAAATATGCAACCCAAAAACCCTATATCTAAAAAGTAACAATATGAAAATGTGTCTCATATCTTGAAATATCTCAAATCCTACTTGCATTTTCATGGCTTCAAATTTTCATAATATCTACTCAAGTAAGGGTTATACCAAAAAAAGTATCTCTAAAACCCCACAACCACAACCATGGCTTTGATACTAAATATTAGGAAAATAATACTAATTTATCAAACCATTTTCTACATAATCCCATGAGAGAAAAGAATGTATCCAAGTTTGTAGAATAACCATATACAAATATCAAAGACATATCACAAGATAACATAAGATATACCCTGGGAAAACTCTCATAGAGGGAAAAACCCAACTACCAAAAGCCTCCATACTCAATGTATTATTCATCAATAAAATATTACAATACACTTACAAGGTTGCCATGAATACTTATGAAATATCAATCCTCACTAATGCATTCTCCATGCATCCAAGAATAAATCTGCACATTCCATTTCATGCTTCACATATGTATTCCTTATAACAAGAATCAATACAATGATAGCCAAGACAATACCACCAACAACTAACCTGCACAAAAAAAAAAGTGCTTTATTTTATATAATCAATCTCACACAAATACAACCAATTAGTATGGTAAAACCATGTGTCTCAAAGCCATGAGTACAAAAAAAATGACCTTATATTTACATGTTCGTATTAAGTTTCCCAATATTAAATATCTAACCCAATGTTACTTACAACTTTACAAGTGGTCCCAAATAAAAAATTAATATGGATAAACACATCTCTTAAAAATCCAACACAAAAATGTTTATTTTACATAATTAACTTAATTCAATTTTATTCAAGTTGTACAACACCTAAACCTAACAAGATGGATGGAGGGAGAGATATAGGTAGAGAGAGCTAGGAAGATAGAGATATAGAGAGTGAGACAAAGATAGAGACACAAAGAGCGGGAGGGAGGGAGAGGTAGGTAGAGAGAGAGTGAGAGAGAGAGAGAGATAGATAGAGAGGTAGGTAGAGAGACAATGAGGGAGAGAGAGAGAGAGAGGTAGGTAGGTAGAGATATAGAGGGGGGAGGCAGCGAGGAAGGGAGAGATAAGTAGAGAGAGAAAGAGAGGTCTAAAGAGGGACAAAGAGATAGGCAAGGAAGGAGGGAGAGAGATATAGAGAGATATACGTCTAGAGAGACATAGAGGTCTAAAAAGGGCCAAAGAAGGGGAGGAGGGAGAGAGGGACATATAAAGAGATATGTCTAGAGCTAAAGGGGGAGAGAGTGAGTGAGATAAGGAGAGAGGAAGAGAAAGTGAGATAGATAGGAATTTAGAGGGATAGGGAGAGAGAGAGAGGTGATATAGAAAGGAGTAGAGAGGAAGGGGGAGGGAGGAGAGGTAGAGAGATTCACAAAGAGAACTAAAGGGATATAGGGAAATAGTTAGAGAGATATATGTATATATATATTGAGATATATAGAGGGATAGGGAGATATATAGAGACATAAAGAGATATAGGTAGAAAGATATAGATAGAGAGAGGGAAAAAGAGGGAAAAAGAGAGAGGGGGAGGGGGAAGAGATAGAGTAATATATAGAGAGGGATATGGGAGAGGGAGAGATATAAAGAGATATCTAGAGGGATAGGGAGAGAGGGAGAGTGGGAGGAGGGAGGGAGGGAGAGGTATATAGAAAATTCTAGAGAAAGAGAAGTGGAGAGGGAAGGAAGGATGGAAAGGGAGAGACATTGTTGCACAGGTGACTATCGTTGCACCAAAAGATCAACCTATCAATGCCTAATACAAATGCAAAATTTATACAAGATCCAAAATCCATAGGAGGTTATTAAGCCATGTCATGAACCCAAGCACTATGCTACACAACACAAGGAGACCAAGGGAAAAAATCTTACAACAATCCCCCCAAGACAAGTGAGGGGTTCGAACCTGTGACCTTAGTTTTGATACCAATTGTTGCATAGGTAGTTTTCGTTGCACCAAAAGATCAACCTGGAAATGCCTGATGCAACTGCTAGATTTATACAAGATCCAAGATCCACAAGAGGTAGTTAAGCCATGTCACAAACCCAATCGTTGCACTTCACAACACAAGGAGACCAAGGGAGAAAATTTTGCAATAGACATGTCTTTTTTTCTTCACACAAATATGAGTGTGTTAAAATATGGTTTTGTTATAACACATTCAGATTATTATCTATTTTGGGAATTTCCAAACCTTGGGGTTAGACTTGTCAATTCCCACAAGAATGTTTTTAATAATTTCTAAAAAAATGATTGTCTCAAGTGTGATATCCATTAGTTTTGAACATTTTTCAATGTCTAGTTAAAAAAGCACCTTAATAAAATTGAGCTCTCTCTTAGCTTTCTAACCATGTAATTTTTTTTACATTTCATATATGTTATGGTTTTGATCTTTAGTTTCTTTTGCTAGTGTGTCCATTTTTTGTCAAAAACCTACATGTGGTATTTTTGGTTTCATTTTTTACCACTTCATCAAATTTTGGAATAGAATACAATTTTACAAAATAGAATTTATTCTTTACACCTTAAATAAATTATTTTCAATTAGTTTCCAAAAAAGTAAGGGGGTTTCCCACTCAATTTTTTATTTTTCAAGATGTTTCTGTTGACAATCAGATATGCACCCTTTGTCATATTTGCAAAAAATAAAACTATCTGTTGAAACATGGAAACTCTTTTCAGATGTGGGTGATCTATGCAAAAAGAGAATCTCCATAGTGAGCTGGTTCTCTGAATGATAATCCTATTCTAAATTATTCTTCTGATGGAAAGAGTTAGAAAGATGACTGCAATGAAACTAGGACTTAAAATTATTTTCAGAACTTGATAATAACTTAATGATGACTCTGGTTTTTTTCCCACAAATAGCTTTCATAAAACAATAGTATTTCACAATTTCTCATGAACACCTAACACAAATAATTTGCATGAAGATTCAAGATCAAATACAACATGCAACCTATATCTTTGAACTTTCTGCATCAAGAATTACAATTTTAGGACATAATAAGGGTTATGTAAGCAGAAATCACAATATAAAATCAAACTAAAACTGCAAAAGACACAAAATTGAGAAATATGAATGTTGCTTTATTCAACTGAAGGAGTATGCCAAAATCTAAAACTGAGTACAAAGAAGTTTACAAGCTAAAAAATGTGTAAGAGCAAGAAACTAGAATCTGAACTAGAAAAACACTAAGTTTTTTCTCAAGATATATCACTAAAACCCTAATTCGAGCTCAAGGAAAAAGCTCCAGGAAAGGTATCAAAAATTGCCCAAAAAGTTTGCACAAAAGCAGAAAAATCACACTTTTTGCATGTACATACTGAAAAGCTCCTCAAAAAGGTCAAATCTACTTTAAAAGAAAATAAAACACTTTATCTCTCCATCAAGAAATTCAAATTCGACCAAGGAGATATCTCTCATAAATCTGCTAAAAATAGCAAAGAAATAAAACAATTTGTTTTATTCTTGCTTTACAAGATTTGTAGACTTTATATTTTCCTCAATCTGATTATTTTTACAATTAAAGATTTGGAATCTTTTGCAAAAAAAAACACAACCTTATTTCTCCAATTACAATAATTGATTTTCTTAAAAAATCATAAAAATCCAATGCATATCTCTTATCCATATCCCCTAATTTATTTCTTTAAAATGAATTGAAAATAAAACACCTAATTCATAAGTAAAATCATTTTGCAATTTTTATTGATTCCTCACAAAATCAATTAAAACCTAAGGCATTATCATTATCCATTTTACTTAAGGCATAATTGGCCAAAACTCTAAAACTCTAAAGCCATAAAATATTCCATTGAGCAAGCTTAAGGACTTAGGAAAAAATAAAAATATGGAGATCCTTATGACACTCGACCTAAGGTATGCATAAGGAAAACCTAAACACATTAGATCAGCCACCATGATGTATTTTTGACTTGGGCATTAATAAATTTTAAAAACTAAGGAAAAAACACCCCTAAGTCAACTTAGGGTTTGAGAAACCCTAATGAACAAAACTAAGAGAATCCACTTATTTTGCTTCATTTGAAAGAGAAGGCTTTGGGACAGAAATGGCTCTAAGTCACCACCATGTATGAACTAGGGTTTCAGTTTGAAACCTCCATTCGAGCCTCCAATCAAGCTTTCTTTCTCTCAATCTTTTGCAAGCTTGGCCTCCATAACTTAGGGGTAAGTATCACTGACATTTTTCGTTGTTCCTTGGCTTATTTTATGAGAGAAAAGGCCTCACAGGTCATAGCTATAACATATTTCCCTAATGCATTTACTCCATTTTCTTGTGTTTTGTTTAGTTCTCTCTTGGTCGTCATGGTGACAACTCGATCTCTATGTTTGAGAGCTCTTAAGAGCTGGCCGCGACCCTTCTTTTGCTCCATATTGCACACATGGTAATCTCCATTGTTCTTTGTATTTCTTGTTGGCATTCTTTCTCCAAAACAGAAAGCTTAAGAAATCTTAATAACTCTGCAAGAAGGTTACTTTTCATTTATAAATTCATGGCCATACACAGGCCATGCCATGCTTATGTGTTATAATGCATTTTTACTCAAAAATTTGTATGGCTCCACTTGCTTTGCTTTAGATATTTACTATTTCAAATGTGAAGTTGGAAAACCCTCCTCTTGGCCATGGCCACTCATGCACAAAAAAGGGTGATATGTCACTTTTTGGGCTCAACCCAAGAGATTATATTGTATATTTTGCACTTCTGGAACAAAACCCTATATGGGTATTTGGGAAAATGAAAGAAAACCAAGATAATTCTGTCAGGAGCTCAACCCATAATATATTACATGTATTTTTGCATCTTTTGTAAAAAAACCCTACATGGGTATCTCTTGATTCTGAATCAAATAATTCATTTTGCTTTTCTGTTGAAAACCCCATGTGGGTATTCTAGAAAATTGTACTATCTTCATTTTAATTTCAAAACCCCAATGTGGGTATTCTGGAAAATGAAAGAAACTACATTTTTAACTCAAATCCTCACATGGGTATGCTAGAAATAATGAGAAATTTGTATATTTTGTTACATATTCAAAATTTTAGCTTGACCCACCATGGCATTTCGCTCACATTTTGATCCCTGTTAAAAACCCTTCATGGGTAAATGGCATTCTGTAAGAAAACTGCATTTTGATTCCAAAATCCTTTCATGGCATTCTGTAATAGCATTATACTTGTGAATTATGAATATTTTAAATGAACACCACCTTTGATTGTATTGAGCATTTTAGATTGTATTGATAACAAATACTCTTGATTTATGTGCATTAAACTTAAACTTAAGTCTTCATGGCTATAGCTCCACTTGTATTTTTAGTTTACTATATTTTCCTTTGATCGAAACCCTAGCTCAAGGGTATTGACTGCCACCATTTGTTCATAGATCTAAAACCATAGCACTGGCATATTGAATAAAACATTGTACTGTATCTTCAAAGCATTGTACTCTTGAACTGTTTCCCTCCACTCTCAGCCAAAATGAAACTGGTTGTCTTCACTATATTTTTGCTTCTCTTTATCAAGACATTTTTGGTTATTGTACCTTACACTTTAAATGTTGTCCTCTTTTCCTGTTTTGCACTTTATGCAAGATTTCCTTGGCAAGGCATAAAACAAGAAACTAAGAATTGTTTCTCACCCGTATTGTTCATGCATTGATTAGATGATATCACTATTCCTCCTCTTTGCATTCTTCATGCATTTTTATGCTCCATTATGTAAACTACTATTTTGTGCACTTGCTTTCCTTAAAACATTCTAGATTGATACATCGACTTGATTTAATGCAATAATTGCATTCAACCATTAGTGAGTACTTTGTGAATCACCTAATGCTTATTATCTTCATGTCACAACTTGCATGCCTCTAGAAAACAATAGGCATTCTAGCTTAAACACTCTATGAGATAAAGTAATATTAAAACTCTGCAAATACTTCCATGTTTCAATTGCTCATTAGTTCTTAATTGATAAGGCATTATGTATGCCTATTCACTATCATTGTTTATGAGATAGAACACTGCTACTCTAAAACAAAAAAATATGAAACAACATTTAATGTGAAAAGTCTTAAAACAAAAAAACAATACTATGGCAACAATATCAAACCTTTCCAAAATAAACATGATGGATTCCAGCTGAAACAAGCTCATCAAGTTTATTTTCCATTTGTAACTTTCACTTCATGCTTTGATTTGACTGTTATTAACGCATGATAAATTTGATTACTCCTTCTATTGGATAGCTTAGAAGAGCATGATAAATTTTATTTTCCTTCTCAGCCCACTTGTAACTTAAAGGGCAGCATGCCGAGCTCTACCCTTGTGGGAGCCCATTTTTCTCCACATGCTTGGTCTTCAAAAGATAATCAACTACATGAATTTTCCTATACCTGCACAAGGAAACAAATGATGTTAGCATAAAAAAATAATATGTGATGATGATATTTACTTTTCAGTTCATTTTTATGCTCCTTCCTTTAGTTGGTTCTATGCATTGAAAGGATTGAAATATATCTTTGTTAGTATGGCATGTAGTATAGTTCATATCCCGAGCTCTTAATTGACACCCTTCTCAATCTTTTGCAGGTACATTCAGGAGTGGAAGTAGGATGGAACAAGCTATGAGGCATCAACCAAAGACCAACTCAGGTAATGACGGATATGTCCCATGTTATTTTCTTTTCACTTCTAGTTGTATATTTCCTTTCTTGTCATGAATGGAAACAGCTAATACCATGACTTGTGTGGATATTTAATTTCATTCTTTCATTTCCATTCTGAAAGAAATGCATTAAAATGGAAAGTTGTACCATCATTTGTATTCTTGCAATCAAATGAAAACATGTAATGTGAATCACTTAATGAAATAAATGAAAGCACTCTGTTATGATTTAGCATTTGTATACTCAGTTCTGTACACCATTTTATTTTTGTGAAAATTCGAGCAATACTTTTGAAACTCAGTTTTCCTCAAAACACTTGCAAAACTGCCACTTGATGAATGATAAATATAGTGCAAACAACACTTAAGCACATGCAAAAATAATTATTTTTTTCACTTTAAGATATAACAATATTTAAATTAGCTCCACCAATTGAGTTGTAGCGAAAAATTGGTAACAATTTCCACTTTGAAAATTTGTAAAAAATCATATATTCCTTAAAAAAATACTAAAAATTTGAGCATAAGCTACATGGTGCTAGCTAATTTTTCTTCAAAGCAATTTTTGAAATATTAAAAAAAAGCTAACATTTTAGGGGGGTCACACCAGACACTATGCTATATTTTCTGATAAAAATGGGAGCACTTTGTGTAGCCCCACTATATGAACCCCTTAATCTCCACCATTTAAAATAAATAAATCATAGTTTAAAAAGTAGATATAGAGAACTAGGACTCTTATTTTGTTGTGTCTTCAAATTTTGAGTGAAACTATCTTCAATTCCTTATCGAACATCAATTTTTCTTTATTTCAAAAAAAAAGTGGCCACTTTGTTCAATACATAGGACAATTGAGAGGGGGGTGAATCAACTATATACTTTTAAAACATCAAAAACCCTCATTAACATTCAGATTTTCATTAGTTCTTAAACCCTTATCCACCATTAAAACCTTAATATGTATTAACAAAATGTAAAACATGTAAAGCAATAATGCAAACACATCAAACACATAAGAAAACTATATTTATGTTGAAAACCTAAGAATATAAAAACCAAAATGAGGATTAGCTCACTAATATATGAATTTCAACATTGAATACAATCAGGTTCACTATCAATGGCTCATTGCCAAGAAAGATAAAGAAAGGCTCACTACCAAAGGACTCACTATCTAGAAGGAAGAAGAAAGTAGGAGTGGCTCACTACCAATTTCAACTCCTAACAATGCATCTCTCATATATCAAAGGTACAATTCCATTGAAGCATAAACAACACATCAAATAGACTGAACTATAGACACCTTATGCTCACTGCATTAGGAATTCATAGGCATTAAGGCTCACACTCATATCAACACACTTGATTGCTTTCAAATATTTCACATCACAGACACTTCACATGATCCACACAATAATTCTCCTTACATTTATACCCTCCATGACCTAAAACAATCTTAATTAGGTCGGCCATAATGAAACATATACACCTCAACTATGTATCACCAAATAAGTTGGCACAAAACACTTCCACAATATAAATAAGTGAAGCCAAACCATGACACTACTTAATTGGGACCCAAATCTACACCAACAAGTTTCTCAACACTTCCTTAGTCATAAATTATCCTTTGTAATTAGTGTTATCATGCAAGGTCATCCAAACCTGCACTAACACTAACAAGTAACTCCATACACACTTCTCAAGGTATACAAAACATCTCATGGACCACACAAAAACACTCCAAACTATTCATACAACATCTCTGAATACTCTACCACCATCAAAATATACAACACAACTATTGCAACCACTCAAATCTCAAGAACACCTTCATTTTTTGCAACCAAACATACTGGTACAAACATCCAACACACCAAACAACCTTGTGAAACAACTCAACACTTGAAACTTCAAGATAAGGTAGATACAACCATTATAACCATGTTTCTATATTCGTAACACCAAAAAATTCACTATGGAGAAATGCAAATCAATCTCATTTCTCCCAAACACCTTGTTTTTCCAAACATACATACTATCAAGAACCTCTTTCACTGCAGTACGATCCAAAAAATGAAACTATAGATATGACACTTTTGAACACCTTTGATCATCAAGTCCAAACTGCATGACCATATCTTTAACCAAATACATGTAGAGCAAAACACTGAAAACAACTCTATCACATTGAAATTTATTTTATTCTTCATTAGCAACATTACTAACACCTTTGCAACATATCTATAGCATTTGCAACACTTTCTGAAAATGACAATTTCCATCAACACAAGTTAGGGAAGCAACCTTTGCAACTGTACTAAATAGGACATCAATGAAAACACAAACAACATTGTGTTGACATTAATACCAACAAACCCAGACTTCCATAACTCCAATGCTAGTGGTTGACATTATCAAAACCAACATCATTCTAATACTCTCGTCATACAAGGGGTTGGCATCAATGAAAACACCAAAGCAACTCACAAACAACTCCATCATCTCCAAACTTCCAACAATCTCCCCCTTTGTCATTGATGGCAACACCTGCTAAAAAACCATCAACAAAAAAATTAGTCAATTGCAATGCTGCAATAAGAAGTACTCCCCCTGATTGGGACAACTCATTACTCTTCATCCTTTCTCTTCATAGTCTTCTTCTAATGCAACACCAGCAACACCTTCACTCTATGTCACTCTCCTCCTTTGCTCTTTAGACAATAGTTCTTTATACTCTCTCCCCTATGTTCTTTAAACCATATTCACTTCTACAATGCTCTCCAAGTTGTTTAGATTCTCTCTCCCCTTTTAAAATCAATTGAAAAGGGACATCGACTCATCCAATTATCTTAATCTCCCCCTTTGACAAAATACAAAGGGAAACAATTGCAACTACACTCATTCTTCTACACTCTCTTTTCTATATACTCCCCCTTAGGAGCACATAATATTCTTCAACTAACTGCATTATTCAGTAACCACTACTACCTACTCCCCCTAAGAGGTACCCTCAAGCATCAATCCAAGACCAAGAGATATATTTTGAAATTATTCCCAAACAAATGCACACACTTATGCATCTAGTTGAAAGGAGAGGCCCAATAACCCCTAACTTCTCCCAGAGTTACTCAAAATTATCTTTTGGAAGAGCCTTTTTGAAAATATCAGCAACCTAATCCGTAGTAGGCACATACTCCAACTTTACTCATTCTCTGCAACTTTCTCTCTCAAGAAGTGATACCCGATTAAGATATGTTTTGTTCTTGAATGCATTATCGAATTCTTTGAAATATTTATTACACTTGTATTGTCACACATGATAGGAATAGGTTCATCATATGAAATTTTGATACCTTTCAATGTTTTCTTCATCCACAACACCTGTGTGCGGTATGATGTCGCTGCAATATATTTTGCTTCTTACTTAGAAATGAAACCAACCTTCTTCCAAGAAAGAAAGCACCAACTTTTTTCATTTGTACTTTTCCTATCATGTGCACATCCAACCTAATCTACATCTATATATGCACTCAAGGAGAAGTTAGTATCCTTAAGATACCACAAACCATAATACAGAGTGCCCTTCAAATATGTTAATATCCTTTTTACTGCTACAACATGAGATTATTTGGGATCTTAAAATATAGCCACAAGACAAATTGAATTCATGATATATGATCTATTAGCAATAAGATATAATAGTCCACCAATCGTTGATCTATACTTGCTCTGATCTATCTTAGGAGATTCATCATTCTTTCTCAACTTACAACCAATAACCATAGGAGTACATACTAGTTTAGAGTCATCCATTCCAAAATTCTTAAAAAATTCCTTAACATACTTAGACTGTGATATAAATATACCTTTCTTTGATTGACTGATCTACAAACTAAGGAATAAATTCATCTCCCCACACATTAACATTTCAATTTTTTTCTGCATTTCCTCTGCAAACTTCTTGCACATATCTTCACTTCCTTCAAATACCATGTCATCAACATATACCATGCCACAAGAAAGATTTGTTCTCCTTCAAATTTGAAATACATCTTACTATCTATAGTACCTTTTTTGAATCCTTGTTGCAACAAGTACTTATCTAACCTTGTAGACCAAGCTTTGGGAGCTTGCTTCAATCCATACAATGCTTTCTTCAATCTACAAACCATATTTACATCTTCTGACAATTGAAAACCTTTTGGTTGTTCAACATATACCTCTTCTTCCAACTCACCATTCAAGAATGAAAATTTCACATCCATCTGATATATCTTGAAATCTTTATGTGCTGCAAAATCTAAAAACATCTTGATAGCTTTCATTCTTGCAACCAAAGAAAAAATTTCTTCAAATTCTATATCTTCAACCTATGAGTAACCCTTACACACAAGTCTAGCCTTGTTCCTAACAACTTTTCCATTTTCATTCAACATGTTCCAGAATGCCCACTTAGTACCAATCACATTTTTATTTGTTGGTCTTGGTACCAATTCCTAAGTCAAATTATTCTCTATATGTTCTAATTCTTCTTTCATTTATTTGATCCAATTCTCATCTTTGCATGCCTCAGTCACTATTTTTGGTTCCACCTCAAAACGTAAACAAAAATTTACTTGTTCTTCCATCATAGCAACTTTTCTCCTTATTAGCACACCTTTTCTCTTATCTCCAATGATCTAATATTTTGAATGATTCTTCTACACATACTAAGGAGTCTTAGGATTCTTTATCGAAGCTTCTTCCTCTTCAACTATCAACTCTTTTTCTTTATCTTCAACCTTTTCTTCTTCACTACAAAGGGATTCATCAAATTCATATCCTTCTATCAAACTAAATGTTGATGTGGTTCTTATATTCCACCTTGAAACTTGCACTCTCAATAATCTTCTTCAACCTTTTACTGTAGAACTGGTAGGCCTTTATTCTGTAGAGTATCTAAGGAAGATTCCTTCATTAGATCTTGCATCAAAATTACCTAAGTTTTCTTCATCTCTTATGATATAACATTTGCTTCCAAAAACTCTAAAATATTTCATAGTAGGGGGTTTACCATACCATAACTCAAGGGAGTCTTTGAACTCTTTTCTCTTGCTTGACCTCTATTAAGAATGTAGACTATAGTATGAATTTCTTCTCTCCAATAGATGTCTAGAAGATTATCTTCCTTCATCATTGTCCTAGCTGCTTCTTGAACTGTTATGTTTTTCTTTTCCACAACTCCATTCTACTAAGGAGTTCTAGGGACTGAAAAATTCCTCTTTATTCCATGATCTTCACAAAAAATATTTAACTCATTTTAAGTAAACTAACCACCTCTATCATACCTCAAGCTTTTTATTTTTAGATTCATTTCATTCTCGCTATAGCCTTAAATTATTTAAACTTGTCTAGAGCTTCTTATTTTTCTTCGAGAAATGTAACCCAAGCCATTCTAGAATAATCATTAATTAATAACATGAAATACTTGTCACCACATGAGCTTCTAATTATTGTAGGTCCACATAGATCTATATGCACTAACTCCAAGGGACCTATGGTAGAATATTCTTTTGTCTTGAATCTTTCCTTTGTTTTCTTTCCAACTTGGCATTTTTTGCAGATTGCATTGATAGGATTTGTGATCTTTAGCAAATCTCTCACAACATCAATACAACTTATCATTTCTAGGATATCAAAATTGATGTGACCCATTCTTCTATGTCATAGCCAACTTTCATTAGTTTTAGATATAAATCACTTTACACCATTACCTTTGAGTTGATAGACATTACCTCATGTCCTTGTTCCAGTAGCAACCATAATACCAAAGCTTCCTTTTTTGATTTCACAACCACCATTCTAAAATACAATATTATATCCTTTGCTACACATTTTTCCTACACTTAGAAGATTATGTTGGAGACTCTTGACATAAAGAACATCATTTGTATTATGTTTTCCATAAAAAATAATTGAACCTTATCCATAGATCTTAGTAGATGTATCATCACCAAACATAAAAGACCACCATAATACTTTTCAAGCTTAAAAAAAATACTCGTATTACCTATCATATGATTTGAGCATTCCACTATCAATGATCCAGTAATTCTTCTCCTCTCTAGCATGAAAAGAAGTTAACATAGTTCCTTCAATTTTTGGAGCACTTTCCTTCACACATCTTTCAAAATTAGTAGAGTTAGTTCCAACATTTAAAGCCATGAACAAGTATTCATCACTGTATTCATTTTGATAATTTGATTCTTCATCATCAAATACACCAATATCCTTTTCAACGTAATAACTCTTCTTGACAAATTCACCCTTATGATCCTTTTGCTTATCATTAGTAACTTTGATTAGACATTTAGATGCATAATGACCTATCTTTCCACAATTGATTTTTTTTTGTGTTAACGACAGGGGTATCCCTATGACATAGCCCAATTTCCAAGGGGTGAGCTAAGGTGAGACTAGTCCCCTTTGGGGGGACCCAATAGCCCGCAAGCCAATCCCAATTGGGTAAACTTGGGAGAAGAGTTGAACCAGAAACCAATGAGGAGTAAACCCACAACCCAATCCAACTCTGCTACCTGTGTGGGCTCACAATTGAAACATTTGAAAGGTAGCTTACCTCTGTATTTTTTAGTACCCTTTTACAATATCCTCATGAAGTTTGCTTCCACCTCATCTAGATATAATCTATCAACCTTTTCCACTTTGTAGAATTTAAAAGCAATTTCTTTCTTTGTAGTATCTGGAAAAAACTCTCTCATTTTAAAAGAAGTTAAAGCACAAAACATCTAATCTCTAGAATAATTATCCAAATTATAGGCTTTTTGAATAGCAGAAAATTTATGACTATAATATTTAAGTAGATTTATTGTCACATATCAAATTTTTCTTACATTCAATAATGTTAAGTTATTTAAATATTTATGGAAAATAAAATTTATTAGTTTTGAATTGTGATAAATTTAAGATTTCAATGCCATTTGAAATATATCTATACTCATATGATTGAATATGAAGGATGAAAGTTATGATGTAGAATGGAATATTTTAATTTCAAGCACTGGTTAATGGTTACTGATGAAACTTTGCAAGTGCAAGTGTGCGAATGTAGGAACAGGTTGAAGACTGGGAACATGGTTGAGGTAGGAGTATTTAGCTGGATGATGATCGATAAGGATGTTGGAATTTGGAATTTGCACACACCACTAAAAAATCATAACATTTGCATTGAAATCTTTGCAACTTGGTGGATATCATTTTCATGTGAAATGTATTAATGGTTAAATAGGTGAGCTTGTGGAAAATGAAATTGTTAGATCATTTTTCTACCTTGTTTATTTGATAATACTGCATTTTGAAAGAAAAAAAACACTAGTGTGTGGGATATACTCATTTGTATACATATAAATATATATTTAACTTCTCATTAAGAGAATGATTTAAATAAAAAAATTATATGTGTGTCTGTGTGTGAAAAAATAATAGCTATGGAAATAATGTTTAAATGAAAAAGTGTTATTTGAAAATTATTCACTTAATAGTTAATACTTGTTTTATATTCAAATTTTAAAAGAAAATGGATTTGAATGGGTTGAAGGCCACCCATAACCCCTTAAAAAAAGGAGAGAATCTCATTGCAAGAAGTAGGGGGTGGTTTACATAATGGAGCCTTCCAATTTTAGGGAAAAAATGAAGTTTTCAAAGAGGGAAAAATCATGCAAAAGAAAAGGGGAGATAACAAGAGGAAAGAACAAGGAGAATTTTGGTCCAAAAAGCAGGGAAAAGAGGTTGACTAAGTAGGGGAATGAAGGAAAAATTTGTTTCAAAGAATCTCATAGATTTCTACACTCTCTGTCTTAGTCGATTGTGTGCAGCAAACAAAGGTAAGATTGACTTCTAATAGGTGTTTCCATTATATATCATTTCTCTGATTTTCTATTAATAATCTTGTTTTTAAAGAAAAAAAACCATTTCATTTTATTATCTTTGCATATGGGTCGCTGTAAATGCATGATGTTGGGCTTGCCATTTTGGCATTGACCCCCCTTTTGTTGACAAAAAACCCATGTCTCTGTCCAACCTTTGGACATTGTCTTCATGGCTCACCATATTCAGATCGTTCTGCTTTATCTATGCAAATATATCAGGACCATAATGATCCCTACATGTGAAATCATGAGTGAAGGGTTGTTTGACTAAACCCCCTCATTTCTAAAATGAAGCCTTTAAAGGTGGAGAAATGCTAACATCATCGATCTTGTAACTCTATTTTGGATGAAGTCTAAACCATCAGATCGACCCTTATTTATATAAATAATCCTTATTTTGGTTTATCAAACCAGAGAACAATTCCATCATTCTAATTTATGTATGTACTTTCTTCACTTTAAACATGTTTTAGTTTCAAACGATTCACATTGCTTTATTTATTAAGTTTTGATTTTAAAAGTAAATCGTTATTTACTATCTTTAAACAAAGCCTTAATAGGCCAAATGATGTGTTTCAATCATTCCATTGTTAATGTTTCTAAACGAAATAGAATTGTGTATATATACACATACATATGTATGTATATATATATATAGTCATTCATATTTATGAATATGTTTTAAATAGTGTCAAGAATTTCATATTCATTGTTCTCATATTGTGATTATAATGGTGCCTCTATTAACTAAACAATAGTTTCCATATCATTCTAATAGATGATGAATGTTTGGTACATAAGGTTGAATGATAGCTTGGATATCGTTATGAACAATAGATTGCATATCATTCTGAACGATAGCATGCATATCGTTATGAATTATAGCATGCATATCATTATGAATGATAGCATGCATATCGTTATGAACGATAGCATGCATATCATTCCAAATTTGATAGTAACTATTTTAAGGGATGATTAAAATAGAACAATATTTATCATATCATTCTAAACAATATTATATAATTAAAATGATGTTTTAAATTGAATGATAGGAATCATATTGTTCTTAGATAATAATTTTTTAAAAGGAATGAATATGATTGAGATATTTGTTTCATTCTAAATAAGTTACCTTTACCTAGACTCTATTTTTTTGAAAATAGAACAATGCACATATCATTCTTAGGTGCAGAACAATACTTGTATCATTGTTAATTTTCCTTGAAATGTACGATTTTGACTCTTAACTAACTCAAATAACCATTTGATGCTTCTTTCATTGAAACGAAGAATGACTTGGTTGTAAGTTTTCAGAACATTCTTATTAAAGAATTCAACAAAACGAATCAATAGTAACCTTGTAATATATATAAACAATGAATGATCATTCATTGAAAGAAAGATTGAATTTAAAATGAATAGACGTTGTCTTATCTGGTGTTGATTTCTATTTATTTAAAAGAAATGATCAAGTGACATTTTAGATGATATTTGAACTCAGAATATTAAGTCTAGAGACTACTCTATAAATTATAATCTACAAGTTCTCATATGAATTTAGTCATTATTATAGATCAAAATATACATGAATGAGTTTCTTATGGAAGCTAATGTATTTTTCTAATCAATAATAACTACTTGTAATATGGATCTTTCTTTTCCAAAAGAACATATACACATACACATGGTTTTTTTAATAGAAGGCCATATATGTGTACATGCATAAATCTTCCATTTATGCATATACACATACATGTAATATACCTTCTTTAAAATTGATTTATTTTTCTTATTTGAAAATAATAGATTTCATTCCAAGTAGGAAGGAATAAAGGAAATATTGGTAATCTATATGTTGATGCATGTAGTGTAATATTATTATCTTAATTGATGAAATGGATAATGTATTTTCATTAAATTTTTGATTGCATTATTATCAAATCTAGTCTAGTTCCTTACATACATTTGTTGAACTGAAATAACCAAGATGAGACATATGTAGACTATGTTCTAGATTATTTTATTTTTTATCATGAAAAGATTGGCTAGAAAAAACTACAAGAAACTAGGTTGAATTTTTGAAAACCTTGTAATTTAGATGAGATGTATGTTATCTTATGCATGTGGGAGGTTACATTCTGGGGTGGGTGCTGAAAATGGGTTAACAAAGAGTATAGGCTTTGCTTTTCCAAAATCTCTTTTGTAGTTGTATACAACATGTGCTTGGCTAAGCGTTTGTAGTCCATTATGTTGAATGGTCTATTTTTTTATGATGTAACTCTCTACCATTTTCTAACATTGATATTGCATGTTCTAAATGTAGATAGAAATGCATGTCATTGTTAGGCATGCACCAAATTCCACCTTGCATATCGTATTCTCTTGCTAAATAATCCATGCAAGGTTGGGTATTCTTCAAGTTAGGAAGAATTTTGTGGAAGTGTAGCTTCGTGGTTGGGTGAAAAAGTGCCTAAACCATGTTCTCATCCACTAGATGTGGTGAGCATTGAAGAGGAATCACATGGAATTCCATTTTAATTATTTTACTTTGTACTACATGATGTAAACTTGAGTTGACTAAGTGGTGATGTTGGCCTAATTCAAACTATGTAACTTGTAAATTTGACATTTGGAAATGAATATAAATTTTTTTTTGGACATATTGTGCTATTATAGAAAATAGTTGATTGATTATGTCTTTAATTTATTATTCATAATGTCATAATTGATTTAATTTGGTGTTATTTAAGTATGACACATTACATTTGGTATCAGAGCTTAGGGTTTAACTTTAGGAATATGAGTCCACAATCATTGATATTAGGGTTAGTCAACCCTTAATTTGATTTTAAGCTTAATGAGCATGAATTAAATGCAAGTATGGGAAGCACTAGTATAGAAACAACAATAAACTACTGAAAAAACTACTAAAAACTACTTATAAATGACTAAACTTAGTCACGTGACCATTAGTAGTTTATTGCCAGTCATGTATAATGCGACTAGATTGATGACTAAACCATTTTTAGTCATTTATTGGTTGTTTTGATTGATTGATTTGGTAGTATATTTAGTCATTAGTTGTTGTAATCTGGTCACTTATTTAGTCATTTTTTTCACTAATATATTTAGTTGTTGATTTAGTCATTGATTGTTGTAATCTAGTCACTTATTTACTCATTTTTTATTCACTAATATATTTAAGTGGTCACTTATTTAGTTGTTCATTTAGTCATTGATTGATGTAATTTAGTCACTTATTTAGTCATTTTTATTCACTAATATATTTAGTCATTGATTGTTGTTAACAGGTCACTTATTTAGTCATCTTTATTCACTGATTTCACTGGTCATATATCTAGTCATATTTATTCACTACTCACTAATTTCTATCAATTGGTAGTATATTTAGTCAATTTAATTATTAATTTCTTTCAATTAGTAGTATATTTAGGCATTTTAATTAACTGATATTTGAGGATTTAAGCATAAAACATAGAAATACACATCAATCATCAATTACACACAATAAGACAGCCATTAAGAAGGAAAAATTGGTGAACTTTATTAATAAAATAAAGGTGTTCTAGTTATAGCTTAGAAATAGAGTATTACAATTGTTATTTTCAATCACAAGACTAAAATTTTGAGTTACAATATTGCACAAAAATGACTGCATGAAAGAAACTTCTCCAAAAAAAAATTGCAATGATGGAAATGCATGCTTGAAGCCCTTCAATGAGAGCATATGCCCCTTTCATCTCTTAAAAATTCTACGACATGGGAAAGCTTCCTAGAGCAAGTTGTAACGTGTAGAATCCAAGGACAGTGTTGATCGTATCCCATATATGAAGCTCTATCCTTCAATGCAGCCAACAATAATATAGCTAGAATCTTTCCTCCTTTATATGCAATGTGCCATATGATATGAGCAGTGGGGTGCTACCTTTTTTTCCATGAATGAAGCTCTACCTCAATACAACCAACAAAATTACTATTAGTCTCAATTTAGAAAGAATAAAAGTGAATTGTATATTGCAAGTTTACAAAATTAAGTCTAAACATAGCAGAAAGATAAATCAATTGAAAAACTATAGCCTTGTTAACAAATGCCTTAAACAGAGTGTTCAACATAGGCCTGAAATATGCATATTGAACCATTGATTTTAGAACCTTGTTCAAAATTTAAGAAAGTTGATACACTCAGATTATAGAATGAAGTTGACATATTATAGAATGAAGGCTATCAACACTAACTAGATTGGAACAACATTATCAATAAAAATTTCCAGGAAACCAAGCCCAAGAACGCCATCAAACTCGAGCAACAAAAATGTCAACCCTGGTTCATGTGTTGTCTCAGTAAAGACCTGCACCATGAAAGAATCCATTTATACATAAATTCAAAATTAATTTGATGAGAAAATATCTTTGATATCCAACTGGGAAGCCTTAACATCCAAAAATTACTAACCTAATGTTTCACAACAAGCTTCCCAACTATGACATCATCTTTACTTAAGAAACTGGATATTGATCCATTGCCATATTGGATCTCACAAGATTCTCCTTCACAAACAATAGATGATATATATCAATTGTTTAGCAACTTCCTTAATATCCCCATGTAAGTAGACTAAACTAAGTGAGGTTGAGGTTTTGAAGTAGAGTACCATCTTCTTGGTATGTACTCAACTTTGATCATGACTTGTATCTTGAATGAAAATAGAAAGCTAGTTGCACTGTAAAATCATTGCTAATCATTGTTAGAAAAATAATCACAAAATCCTCTTTAATTAAAATAATCCTTCTAGATATTTCAAGACAAGATATTTCAGTTAATTTCTAAGAGAGCTAATTTCACTATCCAAACATCCATCAATCTATTTACTATATATAATTTTCTAGAATCATAATTTGAATGTAATGAAACTAACCATAATTACAAAAGATTTGACACAAAAATGTAGTACAAAATGGATTGTTTGAAAGAAAATGTGTTTTGATAAACCGGATATACCCTTGATATATTAATTTAAATAACAAGGAAAGATCAAACTAGAGACAACAAGATAACATTCATTAATTCACTTCAACAAACAATTGAAACTAGAATTTGGCCACCAATTATAACTTCATTCTATTGATCTTCAAAAATATTTTATAATACGTTTCAAAATTTTGTCTTGACTGACATGTCAAAAAGAGTCTTTTCAGTTACCCACTTTTAACATAAATCAAAAATTCTTAATTATTGTTGTTTACATATGATTACATAAAAGAAATGAAAGATGAGAAGTGAAGAGAAATGATCAGATGTTAAATTCCAGAGCACTCACAAGATACGAAAGTTCGTTACTCATTGAGAGGTACCCATGATCATTCAAATCTAGCAAGGTCCTCTCTCCATGATAGTATCTACAAGGATTGGTACTTCACTACAAGGCCTATTCTTCTGGGGGAGCTAGATATGTCTACTCCCATTGGTACACCGTGTAATCATGAGGCCATTTTTACTCCTAGATATCTTGTGTGTTGGCCAAGTGACTCTTCCATCTACTATCTAATAATCCTTTTCTATTTGTGATGAATTTTTAGTATCCAACATCTAGTGCAATTATTCCATCCAAGGTTAAATTGAGGTGATGAATATTTACATCACCATCCTTCTATAAATTAGTGAGGCAGTTGGGAACCATTTTTCTAAACTCACCTATCCAATCCTTGGAGCCTTTCAATTGATCATCATCCCTTAGTATCTTAGGCACAAAACCACTGCTTAGTGTGTGAAATGAATCCATTCTTTCCTTGATCTTTGTCTTTTGCAGATATGTATTGAAATTCATCTATGACCATTCAGACCATTTTCTCAATTGGCTTTAAAGTTGTAGGGGCCTCAACACTCCTTTGTAAAATTTTGTACAGTCATTAAGGTGTGATGTACAGGTTTCCATTTATTGAATAAGGGGTCCAATATAGGTACATGAGCCTTTATCTGATCAACTACTTGTGACAAGGAGACATAATATTCATACATATTTTCCAATTTTTCCACAATTAGTTTAACTCTATGCTCCAAGATTTGGTCCAATACCCTAAGGGTTTCTCTCTTTACTATTTCATTTTTTTCTTCATTAGTCTTTTTCAACTTCTCAATTTCTTGTTTTAGCACATTTACATGTTCAACAATCATTGCACATGTATCAGTCTAGATGGCAAGGGGTTGGTATACTATTAATTTTTTTCTTTGGGAAGAACCTGTTCCCTTCAACTTCTCTTTCAATTTCACATTTTATATAACCTATTCACTTCATCATTCATATCAGTCTGTGATTTCTCATATTCTTCCAATCTAAGCTCCATAGCTTTAACCACATCCCTAGTAAACATTGTTGAGTGCATTGTCATAGTAGTTGCCTCTAATGCTGATGTGTCTTGAAGTGTCTTTACCATGGAAATCCCTCTTATTTATTTTACAACATCAAGCAATCTTGGTTTTTCTATTCTTTTTTGCTTTATCCAAAAGGCTAGGGTTTCAAGTCTTGGATTGTAACTTGTGCCACTCATTCCCTTATCTGAATTGAATTCAGAAACCAACATGGGATCTTCTTGGATTCTTACTTGATCTAGTAAGAATATATTTTTTAACTCCATCCCAAGAATAATTAGTATATTGCTTTCTAAGTCTAATTTTCTTGCTTCTTGGGGCCTAATAGTAATTTCGTTAATCTGAGTTCTTCAAGAGTCTAGGCAACAATCTAGTCATTTTGTGACTCCTAAGTTCCCATCTTATTAATTTGGAGTCTCTCCTCAAATTCTTTCATTTTCATCTTAAACCAAAAACTTGAGAGTTTGAATAAATTCATCATCTTCAATAAATCTAAGGATAGTAATCACCCTTTCATCATCATGCACTTCTTGATTATTATGCCTATGTACATCCACTCTTTCTTCTGGTTTGTGAGTATCAATTGCAAGCTTAGGCAGTGGCTGATCAACTTCATCATCATTAAAATTCAAAAGTACATCAGCTACCTCTTCAGTATCCCCTACTCCTTCACTTATTTCATACACTACTAAGGGGGTCACTCCATGTGTCTTCTACCTTTTAGGACCTGGTTTCTCAAGGGATGCTTCTGATTGTATTGTGGTGGTGTTTGGTAGGGGATTTGTGATTATAATATCACTTGGTTTGATGTGAAACTTGGAGGGTTTTGAAGATTGACCCTTAGGTTTCTTTTCTGGTTCAACATATAATCTTTCGAAGTTGTCAATTATTACATTCATCCTTTTGATAGGATCCTTTTCTTCAACATAGAATCCTTGGAATCTAATGTCCCTTTTCTTCTTCTCCTCTTCAATCCTCTTTATGATTTCCCACTTTCTCCTCCTCTGAAAAGCTTCATCAGGTGTAAAGCAATTTCTTATTACACAATCTTCATAATCCATTACATGGGTAATCCTAGCTTTAGTGAGAAGTGTTTTCTTTATAAAATCAATATGCTCTTCAGGATCAAAGACCCTTTCTCCTCATGACTTCAATAAATACCCCATATTCAAATAGTTTTGTAGTTCTTCAAGAGTGTCATACCCTACAGATAGCTCCTCACATTCAGTTAGGTAGGGGAAGAATGTCCCCTTTTTCTATCTTTTCATAACATCTTGCTCCATCCATAAAATTTTCCACATAAATTCTTAAATGCAATTCAAATAGAAACAAATTCAAAAAAAAAAAAAAAATGGGGCTTTTGAGGACACCCATATAGACCCTTATTACTATTTGTTTTGCTAAGAAGAACTTAGTTTACCTAAATTGTGAGTGTGTCCCTACTCTAGCTTCAATGCTAAAGATCTTAATACTTGTGTGATTTTACGCCAATATTGGTGAAATATGACAAGAGCGGCCATGAACTTTACTATGAAATCATCATAAAATATTACATAATCACTATTTTTACATCTACTATCCCAGATGTAACACCAGTTTTGTACATGCAACCTATTCCCTTCATCATCAATCATTCCAAAACACATTCTTTTAGTCCATCTATTTTTCTTTTGGTACAATATTAAATGACATAGTAGAGAGTATTTCCTAAAAGTGATGGGAGAAAATTTCTCTCTTGCAAAAATCCCTCATGTAGCCCTTTCTCAATTTCAGCAACAAATTCATACTCAATGTTGACTTAAGAATTTTGTATCTTCATTGCCATAATCATGAGATAGGTCAGCATCCTCTCTTCAACATCTATTCCAAGAACTTGGCACAAAGAAAAATAAGTTCTTTTGAAATATACTTGGAAGTCTTATATGGAAAATGACTCAATTTGGGAGGGGGAGATAGGTATTCTCCTATTGTTTACACCCCTTTTCATGTGTAAAGGAAGTTCATCACTCCTATAGTTTTTCTCAATCTCCTATAATCCTCCTCACTTTTGTCCAAGTTGATCTTAGTGATAGCTTAATTTTTTAACATAAAACACTCTATAATTGCTTCTTTAGTCAACACCACTAATGGTGAACCATTTGGAATTCTTATAGTCTTGGTAGCAGAGTGATAATATTGTGCCAATACTTTAATAAACTCAACATCTATGAAGACATTTAGGACTATCAATTTGGCCAAATCTAAGGTCCAAGGATTCAAAATTGGAATATTGTCATCCCTTTTTTCATAGAAGTACTAAAATAGATCCCACCCTGAGATAGGGATAATTGGGTCTCTACATCCATGGGTTATATCTCTAAACACATAATTAGGTAACACATCTAAAATGGATTGTTGCAGGGACCTCTTCTTTGATTTAGAAACTGTGGACTCTTCCTTTTTAGTCACAAGTTGACTTATTTTGGG
>VDFB02193867.1:759030866-759108258 GCA_007258455.2 Sequoia sempervirens | reverse complement strand
TTTACTTGGCATGAAAAAAAATGATTAAACTCTTTTTACAACCTAGGAATATAGATTCTTTATTCTGGTCATCAAACCCTCATAACCTGACTTGAATACTTGTAGGTCTACTCAAGGATTGTCAGAAGTTTTCTCACAAAATATTCACTAAAAGCCATGAAAAATCACATAATTATACACCCCTTATCCTTTTTAAAAACATACTACAAAATGGACTTCAGGTCCTTTGGAGCACTTGATTCAAAAATGATTGTCTCAGCCTAGTTTAGGTCTAATTAGGCCTTCACACAAAACGGGGTTTATTGAATATAGTAATTCCAAAATAAATTTATCCTATCCAACACTTGGAACATGTTAAATTACACCTACATATGCTTTAAAAAATGAAAAAAATACATTTACCAAGATATTTATACAAACCCTAAGTCTTTACTCTCTTGTCTGCCCTGTTTCTGGACTGAGACACAAATTATAGTCAGAAATTACAATCTCACTCACTTTACCTGTAACCTCTTGCTACAAAGCCTTTAGAACATGAAATTATATTTGCCAAGGAATTTCTTTATTGAAAATCAAGAAGTTTCAATGTTAAAAATAGGAGAAACATAATTTTTCCTATCTCTGTTTACCCTAGGACACGGTTTTACCTGTTTTGACAGAATTTGCAATATCTTCATCAAATCAACACCAATTTGCATGAGACAAATGTTTTTTGGAAGGTTATTGAGATAATTTGAACTTGAAATCAAAAATAAATGAAATCCTTCCTATACAGGTCCATAAAAGATCTGAAAATAGGAAAATTCTAAAGAAAAAGGATAAAAACCGAGCTTTCCAATGATCAAATTATTTTATTCAATCACCCACAAATACAAAAGTGTTTTCAAAGCCTTTTTAAAGGAAATAAAACATGACTCATCACCTTCTAACTTTTTTCCAATGATCTAAACCATCAATGACCTTTCACCTTCTCAAGTTTGCCTCTTTTTTTTGTATTTTTTGCAAGTTTTGCAATTTTATATTTTTGAATGATAACTTTTACATTTTAGAAAAATTAATATAAGATTTGAACCTTTATGGCCTAAACATATGTGAAATGGTCCAAATGACCTTGTTACAAGTTAAAACATCAAAATTTTGACTCAACCTTAAAAGTTACGTAATAGAGGCATGCATATGTCCTGGTGCTCCTGTACCATACTCCCGACCAAGAAAAAGTTCCAAGTCCTCTTGGATTTGAAGTTGTCAACATGTCTTCATCTCTTGCATGCTCTCTCTACTTTACCTTGAAACTATTTTTATTACCTTCATTTTCACCTTTGGCTTGGATTTTCCCATGCAAATTAGCTTCATGTCTTGCTTTCCAACTGAAATCAAATTCACTATACTTTGTTTCATCCCATCATCTGGTTTCTCCCTTTGTCCTTTGACCTTAAAATTATTCCATGTCCAAAGAATTAGTACAATAAAGAAATGATACATTAATTTGATCACAATACCTCCACCTTTTCTCAATTCTTTGTAAATCTCCATAAGCAATTCATCCTTGATCATTTCTTCATCTATCCTTGTCACCAACTCAAAGCCTTCTTTCTCAGAAATCAGGGCCTTCATGGCTGCAACATCTTTGTCTTCAACATCTTTGAATTCTTCACCTGCATCTTCAAACACATATTCTTCCTCTATCTTCTTCTTTTTCCTTTTCCTTATTTTGACAATATTTTGAATGGTACATTCAACTTTTCTTTGCTTGATCTTCAAGTGCCAACTTGTCATCTACTTGATCATCTGCTCCATCTTCATCATAGACTCTTGGAACTCTTCTTCCAATATTTTTATCTCTTTTTTTATTGTTGCTAACTCTCTATCCATATTCTCTTGTCTCTTTCTCTTCTTCCTTTCTTCCTCTACCTGCAAATGCCTCCTCAAATTCTCCATCTTTCAACAAGTTTCTCCTTGCTTCAACTCAACTTTTTGTCAACTTTCTCAGCCTCACCTAGGTCCTTTCCTCTTATCTTCAACCTAGTCTTTTGGCCACCAACCAGGTTATTCTTAACCTACACAAACACAACAAAAAACCACAAAAATATCTACCCAACACCTTCTATGCTCTGATACCACTTTGATGCAATACAGAGGAAGAAAACTCACTTTCAATCTCATTTAACAAAAACTCAAAACAATCTTTGTTTGATTACTCATCATTAGTTCACTTTTCCTTCGTAAAACTCAACTCAACCACTCAAAGATGCAATCAGAGTTCCTAAATTCCTCCATGACCTTCAAAACACTTATAACAACTTGAAAATGACTGATTCAAAACAACTAGTCCCTTAAAATATCAACCCATGACCACTTCATTCATGATTGTCCTCAACCTATCACCATGGCACTTACAAACCCTCAAACTCCAAAATTTTCTTTCCAAGACACAATCAAAGATCCAAATACTTGGAAAAACTTTACTTGGCATTAAAAAACATGTTTAAACTCCTTTTACACCCCAAGAATATAGATTCTTTATTTTGGTTATCAAACCCTCATAACTTGACCTGAATACTTGTAGGTCTACTCAAGGACTTTCAGAATTTTTCTCACAAACTATTCAACAAAAGCCATGAAAAATCACATAATTAGACACCCCTTATCCTTTTTTAAAACATATTACAAAATGGACATTAGGTCCTTTGGAGCACTTGATTCAAAAATGATTGTCTTAGCCTGGTTTAGGTCTAATTAGGCCTTCACACAAAATGGGGTTCATTGAATATAGCAACTCCACAATAAATTTATCCTATCCAACACTTGGAACATATTAAATTACACCTAGATATGCTTTAAAAATGCCAAAATTCCATTTACCAAGATATTTATACAAACCCTAAGTCTTTACTCTCTTGTCTGCCCTATTTCTGGACTAAGACACATATTACAGTTAGAAATTAAAATCTCACTCACTTTACCTATAACCTCTTGCTACAAATCCTTTAGAACATGAAATTATATTTGCAAAGGAATGTCCTTACTGAAAATCAAGAAGCTTCAATGTTCAAAATGAGAGAAACATAATTTTTCATATCTTTGTTTACCCTAGGACAGGGTTTTACCCGTTTTGACATAATTTGCAATATCTTTATCAAATCAACACGAATTTGCATGAGACAAAGTTTGTTTGGAAGGTGATTGAGATCATTTGAACTTGAAATAAAAAATAAATGAACTCCTTCCCATGCAGGTCCATACAAGATCTAAAAATAAGAAAATTCTGAAGAAAAAGGATAAAAATAAAGCTTTCCAATGATTAGATTCTTCTATTCAATCACCCACAAATACAAAAGTGATTTCAAATCCTTTTTAAAGGAAATAAAACATGACTGATCACCTTCTAACTATTTTCCAATGAACTAAACCATCAATGACCTTTCACCTTCTCAAGTTTGCCTCTCTTTTTTTGTTTTTTTTGCAAGTTTTGCAATTTTACTTTTTTGATTGACAACTTTTACATTTTACAAAAATTAACATAAGATTTGAACCTTTATGACCTAAACATATGCGAAATGGTCCAAATGACCTTGTTACAAGCTAAAACATCAAAATTTTAACTCAACCTTAAAATTTACCTAATAGAGGCATGCATATGTCCTGGTGCTCCTGCACCATTTTCAGTATTGCACTAACTTGAGAATATTTGTTGAGCATCAAGTGACCATAAATCAAGAGGCCTCATCATCCATTTCATCCCACTACATTGATCCATCTGACCTCATTAAATCATCCACTTAATTCATCACACCATCAAACCCTAAGGTCTAAGTCCATGATATGGGATGTGGAGAATATCATATGGATAATTTACCAACAAAAGACAATGTTGATGTCAAGACAGCTACATAAGGAACACAAAAAGATGGCCTTTATTGGAGTGAAACCTTTTGGGATCCTGATAAGATATTTGTCTTTTCCCTATTTGCTTCCACTCGATCTTTTCATGATAGCCCCATGATTGATCAAGATATCTATGATAACCCATCCTTTCGTCCTAACCCCGCTGAGAATATCCAATCATCACCCTTCCATCCCACCTACCCTAGGATAGGATATGCATTTTCTACTATCACCACTACTAAGCTATCTTTCCAAGTCATTAAGGACATGCAAGCCTCCTTTGACGGTAATAGTACCAAAAAGGATAGTCCCAAAGACTCCATTGATGGAATTGCCACTTCTTGTCATACACTAAACATTCTTGTCACTCCATCCATCTCACCTATCTCACTCACATCCATCTGCGTCATATAAATGGATCAACAAGTCAGATCTCAAGAAAATAAAAAGGATAAAGCTCAAGAATTAAAGGTGAAAGTTCCTTTTACAAATAGAGATTCAAAATCCAAAGAAAGAATGATCAAGAAAAGTCCTTTATCCAAATTCAAAATCTATTGGATGAGTCAAATATACAAGTAAAATTCAAGACTGAAAGAAAGAAAAATTATGCCTCTTCATTAAAAATAACTAGGGGCATCTATCAGAAGAATGAAAGTTAGAAAGAATTGATCTCCAAATATGCCTATTTTGCAAGTATGAGCAAGTTTGGTGGTGTTGTCATTAATTTTGTCATTGATGTCAACACAGTACAATATGTTGCAAATTTTGCATGTATGGTTGAGATGCTATTGAGATGTTGTGAGTACATGGATCTATCCTTATGATGTTGCAAATGTGCTGAAATGATGATTTTCCAAGTGCTTTTGAGAAAATTAATAAAGAGAGAAGTCAGAGTTATGAATGTGTTCAGAATGTGCTCCGGTATGTGCTCTGCATTTCTCCTGTGTTGATCCTATGCTTGTGTGGATATGAAGGTTTTATAATGGTGATCTAGTGGTGATATCTCCAGAGTTGTAGCTTCTGGTTTGATGGGATGTGAAAGTTACGTTCACCGGTGTGTGAACTATTCTGGCAGAGTTGGTCTTCTATGGACTAGGAGAAATATTTCTGCTCTACATTTCTCTGTTGTTCTATTTCATAACTTGCATATCTATAATGTGTCTTAGAATGGTGTTCTCTTGGTTCTAGCAAAGATGTGTGTGGTTTGGTAACTCGAAAGTCAAGTTTCAGAGTTGTATGTGTTTGCACAGTCTGAATGGATTGATGGAAGGAGTTAGGTGTTTGAAGATAGTTGCACTTGTTGCAGATGTATATGATGGAACATGTGATGTGTTCTCATGCATAATGAATCATTTTGTGTCATTCACATGTTATCTTCTTGTTGGGAAGTGTGCACATCAATGTTCATTTTTGTTTTCATTAGGTTTGGCTGACTTGGTGTTTACACTTCATTTGAAGAATTTAATTAAGGAAGCGTGTGGTTGATCTAAGATATTATTTTTGGTCTTGGTTAAGTATTTTTATTGGTCCACTCTCATTGTTTTCCATTGTGGGAATGTTGAGTTTCCAACCTAATTTGAATTTATGAAATGAAGCTTATGAGGCCGACCTTGGAGAAAGTTTCTAAGGTTGAAGATGGTATAAATGCAAGTCAATTTGTGAAGAATTGCATGACGATGCAAAGTGATGAAGTAAGCCACAAATAAAAAAGAGAAAAAGTGTGTGGAAGTGATTTTAGGCAACAATACTTCATTGTATTAGATTCCTAAAGGTAGTGAGCTGAAGGTTTCTGTAATATTCTGATCAAAGATGCAGATGTGTGTAAATTGTTGTGGTGGATCTTTTGTTCTCTTTTGTATCAGTAGGCAGTGAGCCTCCCTATTGAACAATGAGTCCTTTCTATAGGAAGTAAGCCTTTGTATTTGGACAGTGAGTCCTCTTCTGGGCAATGAGCCCTTGGAAGTGAGCCTCTATATTTAGTTTTTGCTATCTCTTTATATTGTGAGTTAATCCTCACTGTGGTTTTTCCCTTATTGGGTTTTCCACGTAAAAATATGGTGTTCATTGTGTTGATTTTACTTTCCATTATTTTTGTTTCATGTTCATACTTAATATCAGAATAGTGTGGTTGTGGAATTGATAAGTGTTGAAGTTTTAAGTTTGAATTTTGTGACAACTGATTCACCCCCCCTCTCAGTTGTTATGTACTTTTTAACAATTAGTATAACAACTTTGGTTCCTCGGTGTTTAGCTTAATTGCTTAAGGAAGATCTGATGGTGCATAAGTTGGCAATCACTATGTTTGATGGATCATATTACAATGATTGGAAAGTGCAGATTAGATGATATATTGTTTCTCTTGGTTACAAAACCTGGAAGGCTGTTGAGACAAAGTATGTCACTCTGGCGGGTGGTTCTACTACTATAGATGAGGTTTCTTCTTATGAGGAGAATGAGAAAGCGAGGTATGCTATTTACAATGCTTTATCTAAAATTGAGTGAACTAAGGGTCTTTCTTTAGACATTGCTCATGAAGTCTGGAAGAAGTTGGAAGAACTATGTGAAGGAAATGAAAGAGTAAAGTTGACAAAGAAGCTGGCGGCAAAGCACAGATATGAGAATCTAATGGAAGTGTAGACACCTAAAAATGACCTAGGCCTGCAAGCTTCATTTGTACCACTTTCGTCCTAGGATAATTGTGACATTTAATTATGTCCTTGGTCTACATTCAACTATTGATTAAATAATTCATAATTATTTAATTAATTCACGTCCTTTCATTCTTCATGATTATCAAATGAATAAGTTTTATTTATTTATTAAATACGTCATTAATTGTCTAAGTCTTCCCTTAATTAAATAAATTTCTTAATTTATTTAATCACCCTTCCTCGGTCACTTCTTCCTGATTATTAAATAAATAATTTTTATTTATTTATTTAATATGTCACTAACTTTCATAATTAAATGAATTAAATAATTTATTTAATTATTGGTCTTATTTTCTAAATTAAATAATTAAATTTAATTATTTAATTTCCAAATTTGATATTCCTCTCATTTTAAATAAATTAAATTATTTAAAATGTCATCTCATTCTTAACTGTCAGCTCATTTTGGTAAATAATCTAAAAAATTGATTGTTTATTATGTCACAAAATTCACATTTGGAATTAATTTAATTCCAAATTGGTAACTTTCCTCTGGAAGTTAGGTGATCGGGCAGGTTTTTGGTCCTTCCAAAATGGATCTTCAGTCTGGTCTTTATCTTCATTTTTGAAAATCTTTATTTTCGAATTAATTTCCTCATTTATTCTCCACTGCCGATTTGATCATCTTAGATGGCATCTTGACCGCTCGATTGATAATTTTTCCCTAGCCTTAATTAAGGATTCTCAAATTTAATCTAAGCCTCTCATTTTAGGTCTTAGTCAGAAGTCAATCTCACCGGTCCATTCAAAATGATATTTTCTATAAAATGCCATTTTCCTCATTTTTTGATTACACAGAGATTATTACACATTTACATTATACACTCTTGCACTTGCACACTTAGAATTTTCATAGCAATTGTTAGCATATTTCATTGAGTTTTGACATCTTTAGGCATAGACATTCTTAGTCATTTAGGCATTAGGCATTGGACTTTGATCAAATCCTTTAAGCTTGGTGTAGGACTTCGTCAAAGATTGCTCGCATGTCAAATCTGAGGGAAACACGTCAACCAGCAAGGTAGAAGGTAATATCAAGGTGAATCATGGAAACTCCTGTGAATCAAAGCTATAATTGTTCTTGTTTTCATTGTTCTTGATAGGATATTTGGGTCAAGACGCAATCGTGATCGAGAAAGCCGTAGTTGAATAACCGAGCCGCATTGGATACATGGAGCGACGCAATCGCCCTGTTGTGACGTATTTGACTGGTAAAGTTTTTTGGTGATTTACATTCAGTGTTTTTTTGGGTTTTCTATGTCCTTTCTATTTTGGTTATTTTCTGCATTCTGCCTAGCATAGGTTTTCTGTTACTAATCAAGATTTGTATCTTTTTGGCGGTTACTTTTTGTGGGTCAAAGACAAACATTCAAACTACTAATGTGTGGTCTTGTAGGTTCAAATGTCAAAGATTAAAAACCAAAACAATGTGCTTATCTTTTTCTTAGTTTAGTTCATTTTTCCTTTTGGTGTAATTAAAAGGAACTTGTGTTTCTGCTATTTGAATGTGGTTGTAAAATAGTAGGTGAGTATGCTCTCACCTTGTGAAAACTCGGTGATTAGAAAACTAGAACCATTTTTATCTGTTTTTAACCCCATGACTTAGTATATCAGAGTATCCTCTCCCCTTACACTTTCGGGCGATCTTGGGTGTAAGAGAAACGGTTACTAACTCTAGAAATTGGGCCTACCTGGGGATTTCATCACCTCAACGTGACTCAAACTAGCAACGGAGCTAAATCCAAGCTACCCCTGACCGGTATATAAATGTGAATCTTAAGGGAAAACCTAAGATTATGAGTGCAGATGTGTCATACGGACATAGTAGTACTCCCTTAAACCCTGTTGAGCTTAACCTCTTTAGGCTGGATTGCCACCTAATTGGTGATTAATCTCTTGCCCCATGTATGGCCACTCAAATGGGGGTCCCAAATTAAAAACCAATGTTTAGCAAGCCAAAAACCTTCTATTTTCTAGCGTAGCACCGGTCGGTGTGAAGCATCCACACTTTCACAGTTTGTAGTAGAGGTGATCAATTTGCTATGGGAGTTTCATGGGGGTTGGAAGTTTGGTTGGCCTGAGAAGAGAGTGCACTATAAGGGGGAGCCCGTGCAGCCAAGCTTCTAAATTCACATGCTATAGATATGTGGTTGGGGAAACCTGTGTGGAATCTAGTGAATATTGTCCTGGCCTAACCTAGGATTATACTTGTCTGATGTGCACTTGCTTACATTCAAAACACTGTACTTGTCAAGTGATTTCTAGATTCATCACATTTACAGTGCCAAACAAAACACTTAATATCAGACATATCAAATTTGCCATCAAAATGACCAGAAACTCATTTTTCACAAACTGTGTCACATTTGTTAAACAACATTCAATTTTCTGAGTCGCAATCACTCTGTTAAACCACATTCAAAATTTAAAATGCCGCATATGCATGTGTCGCGATGCAAATGAACCTTACAGAGTTGCATTTGCTAGACTGAGTCACATTTGTCAGTTCCTAAGTTGCATTTGCTCAACCTAAGCCACATTCACACAATCGTGACGCATTCGAAACCCCAAATGATGCATTCACCTATCACGATTAAAAATGTCATACAAAGTCAAATTTGAAGTCTTCACCTTGTCAATCATTTGTCAAACATTGTTTCCAAAGGATTCTAATAGAAACCAATTTTGAAATTGCTCAGAGTTTCGACCATTAGTTTGCATTCATCACCATAGGTTTCACCCTCCATTTTTTTTTAGGTGCATACATTAGGCATTAGGTTGTCCCTAGGGTTATATCTTGCATACTTTGGATTAGGTAAATCTCAGCACAATTTGCAGTGTCATTGCTTTCAAAACTAGGCTCTCTTGGACTAAGTTATCAACTCCCTTTTTTAGTCATTGTCCCCTTTTGTGAGATTTTTTTCCAACTCAAAAGTCTAGCTAGGAAAAATCACTAGTCATTTAGACCTTGTCACCTTGTCATTTTCAACAAAGTCCTCTAGTAACTGAAATTGAAAACAAAGATTGAGCTTAGAAGTGCTTAGGTACCCTTTTCTTAAATTGCATTATAAGTCTAGAAATTGCATATTCTATTCCCAAAAATCCAAAAACATTAGTAATCCTAGTCATCATTTTGAACTTAGGGTCATCCTTGCATTTATTTGTCATTTCAATTTGAGCAATCTCATTTATGGTGGAAACTAGACTCCAAAAACAACAACAACAAATGGAAAACTTTCGACAAGACCCCACTTCCACTGTTAACAATCCCACATATGGCCCAAATTGGACTTTCAACGATCCATTTGGCAATACAAACAATCAACCTCTCATGATAACACCATCCTCATCAAACAATCCATTTGAACCATTCTTATGAAAAGATGATTACAGTCAAATAATTGAGGAAAACCTAGAGGTAGCGGCACAAGATCTAGAGGCCTCTCAATTTGTCGAACAAATGGTCCTATACGACAAAGATAGATACTTAGCCATACTCTTGAGTCAAGGAGCTAAGTTACCTAAAGGATTCGACATCAACACATTGAGATCAACATCTCCAGACCCTAATGTCAACAACATGCAAAATATATCAAATAGTGGTCAACCTCCAAACACTACGAGCAATACTTTCTTTGACACCACAATGATAGTGCATGCTACCTCGACCAACATACCAAACATCTCCAATACAATAAATACTACATCCATTGGAGGATCACAATCGGCCACAATGCCCACCACATCCACAACACTGTCACAATCGGCTGGAACCACCTATGGCTCCTTGGCAATGTGGGAAAATTATTCAAACCCTCTCTCTACCATGACAATAAATACCATGGGGGCATCAACAAGTCACAACAATCCCCCCTTGACATACGCATCTACTACCATGAGCACACCTTCAACATATCCACTCATTGGTTTTTCACAAAATCCTTTGGGAGGAGGCAAAGGACGTATCTTTATCCAAGGACAATAACATGTTAACACGACAACACAGTCACATGTCATTGCCTCCCAAGGTACAAATACAAACATTCCCCTTATGCAAACCCAACAATTCGCACAAGGTGGCCAAATTACACAACCCATGGCATCACTAACACATCATAACATTCATGCTCAGCATATCCCCTAGGTAACGACACACATGGCTGGCGGACACATCCCAACCTACTCATCCCACGTTCATACTCACCAGCATATGCCCAACCCTAACTTTTAGTACCAACAACATGCCAATCTGCACACATCATACATGTCACAGCAATCCATACTGCCACAATACACCAATATTCATGCACAACAAATAGGAACCTATGGTGTACCAAGCAATACAATGTACAGAAACACAAATGACCCTGTTATGGATGCCCTCCAAACAAGATTGATGTGTTTAGAGAAAACTATCCAAAACATATACATTTCAGGCAAGAAATTGGAAATATCATATGATCTAAATGTATACCCATTCGACATGAGCTTATACATGCCTCCATTTCCTCTGGGATATGTGTCACCCAATTTCACAAAATACAGAGGCAAGACAAACCCCATTGAACATGTTCGTGAATTTGCAACAAATTGTATGGACATTGCCTATGAACAAACATACTTGATGAGAATTTTTTCTAAAAGTCTGGCAGGTCCTGCCCTTGAATGGTTTTCCACTCAAAAGGATATCCAGACATGGGACGAGCTTAAAAAAAAGTTCATAAAAAATTACGCGTACAACATCGACATGGATACCTCTATCACTAGCTTGTGCACTCTCACGCAAGAGGATGCTGGTGAAACATTTATCCCATTCTTTCAAAAATGGAGAAGCCTCACTAGTCAGTGTCACATTGACATCCCCAAAAGGGAAAAGGTTGACATGTTCATCCAAACACTTCTGGGACCCCTAAAATATGCATTGCAAGTACATTGCTGCACAAACTTCACAGACTTAGTTGAAAAAGGGGTCCAAATTGAGAAATCCCTTATCACAAAGGGAGAACTAAGGTACGGTCCGAAAAACAAAAATGCAAATCCTCCCGCCAACAAGAATAAATACTTGGCAAAAAATAAACACATTACAAATGGCGGTGTTGTTGACGCCAAAAATGTAAACATTGTGGGTCTTGTACTGGCCCTAAAAGGGGTCCAACAACAACACAAACCAACAACGACATCGACACCCCCTACTAATGTCCCTTCAAACAATTAGAATAGTCAAAATAACTAGGGACAATATCATCAGACGAGACAATTTCCTAAGGGTCGCACATACACCTCTTTAGGTGAAGCCATTGAAGAAGTTCTTAAGAAATGTCTCCAGAATGGGGTCATCATACTTCAAGAACCAAAATTGTATGACCGAGGACAATTCAAGCCAACATGGTGGAATGATAATGCATTTTGCGAGTACCATCAAGCAAAAGGACATACAACCTCTAACTGTTGACAATTGAAAAACCTAATACAAGATCTTATTGAAAGTCACGTCATTGCAGTAGGTGGATCACAATTCGCCTCCAATTCAGATCATACTATCCATAAGAATCCACTGCAGGACCATGGTTCTCATAAGGCTTCCACTTCAGGTCCACAAATCAACAATAATCAAGCCAACTTCGCCTGAGCCAAATATGACTATTCTAGTGGACCAATTATAAATAATATTTGAACTAATGACGAATACATCAATACCATTACGGTCAAGAGAGCACCCCAATGTAATGCTACTACTCGCAGTGGCAAGGTCACCATAGCTAGTCCACCTCCCACTAGACAACCCAAAATAACCATACCTGGCCCATATGCTAAATAGTCAAAACCTGTCCCAGCCATAAAGCAGTGGCAACCCAGAAGTCAGTTCAACCTTATTGACTAGCTAGGCAAGACACCTACGCAAATCTCTATACTTGAGCTGCTTCGTATCTCTCCCACACACAAAGATATCCTAGATAAAACCCTACAAGAGTCATCGGTCCCCAAGGACGTTGATGTCTATCAATTTGAAACCATGGTGGGATACCTCACTATGCCTCACCACGTCACCTTCTCGGATCAAGACTACTCATCACCTAAAACCAACCACAATGATGCATTGCACATAGAAACTTTTGTCCACAAGCACAGAGTCAGACGGGTTTTAGTAGACAGTAGAGCAGGATTGAACATATGCTCCCTCAAACTGGTTAAAGCTCTAGGATTCTCTGATGCATGCGTGGACTCGACAAAGAGTATAGTGATCAAAGCATATGATGACAAAGAACGCTCTTCACGTGGCATTATCTCTCTCCCTATCAGAGTGGGACCAGTCATTGTGGACACAACCTGCCAGGTCCTAGATTTGGAACTACCATATAACATTTTGCTCAACCATCCATGGATTCATGCCTTAAAAGCCATTCCATCCACATATCACCAATGCCTAAAATTTCCATTTGATGGTACGGAAATAACCATATACGAAGACCCTAACCCCTTCCAATATTGTACCAACCTAAGGGGTATTTCTGAAAACTGAGTGCCTATTAACTGAGAAGCACCTGGCTTCTCGTCATCCAAATACATTGACCCATCCACACTCACATCATTTTCCACATTCGCTCCATCCATGTCTTCCGTCACACCACCACTTCCCACAAACCTTAAGGCTAAATCCACTGTCAAAATCCAGGACCTCGGCTGCAGAGAGTTCAAACTACATATAGCATACAACATAACAACAATACCCAAGTCTCCAAAGGTATATGGTCGGCCATGTTTCAGAATGGAACCCAAGGAAACTTTTAAAGTTCCATCGAAAATAGTTTTTATCAAGTGGGGAGACATGAGTAATGAAGACCTTGTTGACATCACAGGATGGATCTATAAGGATACTGTTGCCATTAGGGGAAATTTACATAAAAAATGGGCCTCCTAAGGATGACATTATTAGATTTTTAAGTTATCAAAAATCAACTAAAAGATGACATCAACCTGTACAGTGACATCATCCAAAATAAAAATAAAATTATTTATTTTATAAAAAAAAACTTTCTAAAAACTTATGAATTAACTCATGATGGTTAATTTAACTCTACATATTATATTCTAACTCTTTCATCTTTCTAAATATAATTTTTTTTTTTTTTTTTAGATTTATATTCTTAAGTTCTATTAAGTTCTATTATAGAAATTTTTATATTTTCAAAAAAATATTTTATTCTTTAAGAAAAAAATATTAAAAAAATTTAAAAGAACATTAAAAAATCATTTATGAAGTGCTGCAAAAAAATTCATAAAAATCATTTATGAAGTGCTGCAAAATAAAATAAAAACCAAAAAAACAAATTAGAAATTGTTGGAAGGAGAAAAAGTTGGAGAAAATCATGAAACTATGGAAAAAATAATTGAAAAAATTAAAAATTAAAAACAAAAAAAAATTGCAAAGGAAAGAAAATGAGAAAATCAAAGAGACTATGGAAAAAAAGATATATACCTCAACATACTTTTTTAAATATAAATATACTATAATAAAACCTATAAACATGTTTATTTAAATAAATGTACATAAATAATCTATAAAATCATGTATATAAAATAAAATACTAAGTAAAAAATAAAATATCTAAATTTAGTTTTAATTTTCCCCTTTTTAAATAAAAAACAAATAATTAAAAAAAAAATCAAGAAAAGAAAGTGAATATGACTTTTTTGATAAATTATAATAGAAATATAAGTTACCAAACTTGAGTTTAAGATTTTTTAAATAAAATATATATAATGAAAAAAGTGAACTTCAGTTTTTTAATAAATTATAATAGAAATATATGTTACCACTTTTAAAAAATCATGGACTTTAGTTTTTTAAGGAATTATAATAGAAACATGTGTCCCCACTTAACTCATGTAGTTAAGTAATTTATATTTTTTATATTTAAATAATTTGTATTATATGAGATAATTTTTACTTTTATAGAGTTCCTTAGGAGGCCCATTTTTTATGTAAATTTCCCCTAATGACTACCCCCATCACCAGTTCAAAAATATGGCAAGGGTTATGACATAATGAAGGCTAAAGGCTACGATGGTACTAGTGGCCTAGGAAGAAATAAAACTGGCCGAAGGGAGCCCATAGAAACTTTTCAAATTCTAAAGTATCTTGGATCAGGGTTTGGATTGCCCGACAATGACGATTGACGTACCATTGGAATTTCGAGTGAGCGAGTACATGCTTCGAAAAGTGTTGAGACCACTAAGGAAACCCTCATCAAAACTGACTCCCACGAGTGGGAATTTGGCTTAGAACGATCCTTAAGTGACTGTTGCCTTGATGATTTGTTTGTCAAACCAAGGGAACTTACCTCTGAACAAAGATTTTGGAAAACATTTAAAATTGAATAGGCACCAAATAGTCAAAGTCCCATTACCACTCCCCATAACATATAAGACCCAATCCGAACCCCTTCAGTCCAATCCATCTGAAGTATCAAATGACACTGACAACCAGGACTCTAAGGCCTTCACCCCTTATTTTGACAATGAATATGACACTAGTGAAGGGGAATATTGGATAGAGTCTGATGTGGAGTTGGAGGATGATAATCTCATCTACAACATCACTGAATCAGTTTGCATGCTTTCCACATCCTCATCTCAATTCACCAACATTGATGATGGCATTTCATTAGTTTATCCTGAGCTAGTCGATTGGGACCGACAAGGCCCGCCAGTCCTGGACACATTTCAAAATGATGAGGCAATTGCAGAATTTATGGGATTACGTGAAGGCATACCCAGTGGGGACCACAAGTCAGGATTCACCATTGATTTAAACTGCACAACATACTTTGGTGAGACTGCTCCATCCTCTAGTCACAAAAGTAAAAATAAAAATAAAATAAAAAATGAAACGTCTCTAGGTGAAAACCGAAAGGCACCTTTTGACGATAAAATAGTAAAAACAAAGGACGTATCTGTGGGTGAAAACCTCTCTAAGGCACCCAAAGATGGAGGAATGGACTTTCTCCCCATACAATAGGAGAAATCAGCTATGCTTATCGAAGACACAATAGAGGACAACATAGCAACTACAAAAGATCCCAAGATGGTCCTCTTTGTTGCATCATTTACTGAAGAGGAGAGATCAAAATTTAATAAATTCTTTACAGAACGTAAAATCAACTTCGCATGGTCCTATGCTAACATGCCAGGATTGGACCCAAAACTGGTTCTGCACCATCTACCACTATTACCTAATGCCAAACCAGTCAAGTAGAAGTTACGCAAAATGCAGCCTCAAGTTGCTCTATTGGTCAAGGTCGAGTTAAATAAATTGCTAGACATTGGATTCATACGATCTATTGACTACGCCAAATGGATATCTAACTTGGTGCCAGTAACAAAGCCAAATGGGCTAATCCACGTCTGTATGGATTTTAGAGACCTAAATAAAGCATGCCCAAAAGATGAATTTCCTTTGTTGAACATTGACATCATTGTTGACCTCACAGTGGGATATGAGATGATATCCCTCATGGATGGTTTCTTCGGCTATAATCAGATTCACATTGCCCTCGAAGACTAGCACAAGATGACATTTGCTTGCCCATGGGGTACAAATTATTGGAATGTCATGCTATTCGGTCTCAAAAATGCAGGTGCCACATATCAAAGGGCTATGACCATGATCTTCCATGGCATGAAGCATAAAATAATGGAAGATTATGTAGATGACCTACTGGCCAAATTAGTAACCAAGAAAGATCATCTAAAGGTGCTGGATACAATTTTCAAGAGACTTGAAGAGTACAAAGTCTGGCTAAATCCTAAGAAATGTGTCTTCGGTGTCACATCGGGTAAACTCTTGGGATACATAGTTTCTAGAAGAGGCATTGAGGTTGATCCAGCGAAAGTCAAAGCCATAATAGACATGCCTCTTCCTAGAAGAATCAGTGAACTTAGAACGCTGGAAGGAAGGGTACAATCTATTAGGCACTTCATAGCCCAATTGGCAGACAAGTGTCACCCATTCCAATATCTATTGTGCAAGGGTATCCCCTTTGTGTGGATAGATAAATGTCAAGAGGCCTTTCAGAAAATCAAAGATTACCTACTGTCAACACCAGTCCTCATGCCTCCCATTCACATAAAGCCATTGATCTTGTACATCTCGACAACTAGTTCAGCACTGGGGGTATTACTAGCACAAAACAACCAAGAAGAAAAAGAAAGAGCTATATATTACATCAGTCGAACATTGGTCAGGTATGAACTGAACTACACACCAATTGAACGAGCTTGCCTAGTCGTGGTCTTTGCAGCACAAAAGCTAAGACATTACATGTTGAGTCATCAGACACAATTAGTAGCAAAGATCAACTCATTGAAATATTTGCTAAGTCAGGCAGCATTAACAGGATGGCTAGCAAAATGGGTTATGATTCTAAGTGAATATAACATTCAGTATGTAGAAAGAAAGGCAATAAAAGGCCAAGTCATAGCGGACCAGCTGGCGAACACACCTATGCAGAGTGATCACCTGTTAGTAGCAGATTTTCCAGATGATTCAATATTCCATACAGAACCTAAGGCACCTTGGCAACTCTACTTTGACAGATCACACACAAATCATAGCTCGGGGGCAAGAATCCTATTCATCACTCTGCAAGGAGACTCCATTCCTAAGTCTTTCCGCATTTCCTTCCCATGTACAAACAACATGGTAGAATATGAGGCATTAGTTACAGGACTAAGAATGGCAATAAAATGGAAGATCAGAGCACTACATGTCTACAGGGATTCTCAGCTTGTCGTCAACCAGGTTAATGATGACTATGACAGAAAATATGAGAAGTTGATGCCCTAAAAATAGATGGTTGACAGTTTCCAAACATACTTTCATATGGTAACCTTTGAACAAGTTCTGAGAACACAGAACAAAGCGGTGGATGCCATGGCTACAATAGGCTCCCTCCTTGACATACCAAGCAATCTGCCTCAGCTGGAATTCCTAATAGAGAAATTACTAGTCCCTGCCTATGACATTCCAGAGTCAAAAATGGTTTGTGAACTTGTTGGTCCCGACTCTCCATGGTACCAGGATATCTATGACTACCTAAAATCCCAAAACCTTTCATCGAACATGTCCAATAACCAAAGGAAATCCTTTATCCAAAAATATGCAAGGTATGCCATTGTCAGTGACACCCTTTACCGTCATAGCTTTGACGACACCCTCCTTAGATGTATTGACACCAACGAAGCATGTATGACCTTACGCGAAGCACACGATGGTATATGCGGGTATCATTCGAGTGGTCCTACTCTAGCCAAGAAGGTAATGAGACTTGGATATTATTGGCCAACCATTGAAAAGGATGCAATAGAATATGTCAGGACTTGTCACAAATGTCAGATTCATAGTGATTTGATCCATGCTCTAGCACAGGAACTTCAGTCGATCACTTCTCCTTGGCCCTTTTATCAATGGGGACTCAACCTCATGGGTAAGATTCATCCAACCTCGTCCAATGGCCACAAATTTATCACCGCCACTGAGTATTTTATGAAGTGGATCAAGGCCATCCCTTTCACATACATAACCGACAAGAAAATATCCAAGTTCATCCTTAACTACATCATTTTCTGGTATGGCCTTCCACAATCCATCATCACTGACAATGGACATCCGTTCAAAAACCAAGACGTTCGTGAGTTATGTGAGCGATTTTATATCCAACACCATTTTTCATCTCCATACTACCCACAAGGAAATGGTCAAGTTGAGGCGTCAAATAAAACCATTGTCAAAATCCTCAAAAAGACTGTTAATGACACTGGCCGTGACTGGCACATACAACTCAACCCTACTTTGTGGGCTTACCGAACTAGCATTTGTACACCTACAAAAGCCACTCCATTTTCCCTAGTCTTTGGCACTGAGGCCATCTTGCCCATTGAGGTTGAAATTCCTTTGTTACGAGTCTCCCTAAAGGGTTTAATTGATGAAGAGGAGTACAGACAAACACGCTTGCACGAGCTGGAAATGCTAGAAGAAAGAAGGAAAATTTCACTGAACCATCTTCAAGCATATCAGAACCATCTTTGTCACAGCTACAATAAGAAGATTATGGATAGGAAATTTGACATTGGCGACCTAGTTCTCATGTAGAACACCAAGAACCAAGCTGATAGAGAAAAGCCAGGAAAGTTTGAACCAAACTGGTTGGGTCCCTACATTATCATATCTTTTTTTGGTTCTGGAACTTATCAGCTGGCCACGCCAGATGGAAAACAATTGATAGAGCCCATCAACAGTTTACATCTCCGAAGGTTCTACACATAGCATCAGGGAATTGAGCTGAAAACCATAAAATACAAAAAAAATGAAAAATGATAAAAAATTGTTTCCTTGATGAAAACCTGGCAAACAAGCGTCTTGGCAACACCAAAAAAAAAAAGAGAAAAATGGGAAAATAGTAAAGAGAAAAATGATTCGTCCAACAGTGAAAACCTGGCAAACAGGCACCATGCGTACTCAATCATTGCTTCGCCATCTATTGTCACTTTGTCTGCCTTGGCCTAGGATGAAAGACATTTCACGCCATTATCATGCCAATCGACATGACATTATACCCTTCCTTTCATGGTTCATAAACGATTGACATCAAGTCCTGATGACTGTCCATCTAAGTAAACCAACAACATCCCGTCCATGTTCCTTAAAGTTGGCTAAGTCTTGGACCTGATTGGGGGAAAAATTTGTATCATATAACTGTAGTGGATGTCACACATGATCTTGGCAATCGGTAAAATGTCCTGAAGAAAGATCAAAAACATGGAAAAAAATCTTGAAAAAAGACAAAAACATGGCAAAAAGTCCTAAAAAAGACAAAAACATCATAAAAAGTCCTGAAAAAAGACCAAAAACATCACAAAATGTCCTGAAGGAAGACCTAAAAATTGAAATATGTCCTGAAGAAAACCACATCAAAATGTCAAACACGGTCATCTCTTGTCAAAGTTAGTCATGTCAATCATTCTTTGTCATTTGTCTGAACTAAGTTGTCTCTGCACATTTGCTACGTAGGCAAGACTCATACTTGAGTCCCTGAGACATTAGGTCAGTCCCTTTAGGTTTGTCAAAATAAAATCATGGAGCAATCTTTGGTCATCAAGACAAATTCATTAGTCCTGTCGAACTACAAGGTCTCTGAGTGTATGACATAGGCAAGGCCATCTATCGATGAGCCCCTAAGACCGCACTAGGTCAGTCCATTGGGGTTCATGGCACTACACTGGCACACATGTCAAAATATCTTCAAGACAAAGCGAATAACTCTCAAATGGGTAAAATCCTAAAACCAAATCATGACAATCTCATCGGCATATATCATCATGACAATATTGGCATATAGTCAAACACAAGTCAAACTTGGTCAAGGCAGGTCAAATCATCATAACCTATCAAACTGTCAACTCTTGGTTAACCTTCAGATATTTCCTTCTAAAAGATAACCTCTATCATTCATGCCTTAGGATGTGTCCTTCCTAGGCATCATCATTATCATTCAACATTTCAAGTGATCCTCTTGACATCTAAGGATCATTCCTCTTGACATCAGTATTCTCCAGATGTATCCTTCTGAAGAACCAACTCTATCATCTCTACCTTAGGATGTGTCCTTCCTAGGCATCATCATCATTTTGAGGAACCCCTTTTGAATTTTTGGGACCAAATCCTCTCGACATCAAGATTATTTAGGATGTGTCCTTCCTGAATTAGGAAATTTTTGACATTTGTCATTTGGGCATCATCAAAGCTTTAACACTTTGGCATCTCGACATTATCAAGCCTGACATCTTGACATCGAAACAATGGATATCCAGATGCACTTGGCAAACATTTGACACTTGTCTTTTGGCTTTCATCATGCTACTAGTTTTTCAGCAAGATCCCACTAATAGGATTTAGAGAAACAATGACGTATCATGATGATTGACACGCATGACTACTAGTTTCTCAGCGAAGTCCTGATTCGGGGATTTAGAAAAATAGCGACGTATCATGATAAGGGCCCTATTTTTATTTTGGAAATCATGCTACTAGTTTCTCAAGGATGTCCTGGGAATAGGATTTAGAGAAGCAACGACGTCTCATGAATTGTCTTTGTCTTTTTCTGCTTGTGGTTGATTATGACAAAAAGATAGGGGCAATCACGCTTTAGTCTAAATCATAATCATCCTTGTCTGTGACTACTTGTCTTATGTGATGGTATGACCTTGCACACCTTGATGTATGTCATATCGTGGTGTTTGTTTTCCATTACAACAATCTTCCCAATGATGATTAAGAGCAATAAATATTAAAGTCCTACGGTAAAGCTTTGAAGGATTTGATCAAAGTCTAGGAATTAACATGCATCTCCTTTGGTCTGGTCATCTTCTCTTCTTCCGTCTAGTCATCTTCTCTCGTCCATCTCACGATGATATCCTGTGACATCCAAAAACATAAGTGCATCCATGATCATATAAACATTGTGTTAGGTCCATACATACATCATCCATAGCATTAAATCATTAACATAATCATCAACATGTCATCCATTTACTAAATACATTATGCACATCATTATCATCATCTCAGATAAGTAAGCATTGCATCATCATGGCATCAAAATCATAAATAAGCAACATAGGACATACATGATACCTCATAAATCAACATCATACATCACATATATCATAATGCATTAAATCAAAGAACATCACATAACACACATGTAGGCCACATCAAAACTGCATCATCATATAATATCATCTCAAAAATGTACAATGTCATAGGATAAAGTTAAGAGATATCCCAAAAATGGAGCTCGTAGGCTCAATAATATATACATAGTGTTATAATAACAAAAATGACCCTAGGGTAGACTCTCATCATCCCCTCATGGCAAAGAATGTGGCAGCTACAACTCTGAGACTGGCACTGAAGTGATAGGTGGACCCGTGGCAACCTCTACCTATGCAACCACTGGAACTAACAACGATAGTAGCATCGCCATGGTAATGGACACCGGTGATGTCAATGTTGCCTAACTCTGAGAAGCTGAAGGATCAACCACTGGTGGTTGTCTCTGTACGGACCTCTGCACTGAACCAGTCGACCCATGACTATGGATCGAATGGTGACTCGAGGTGTACCTACGTGAATGGTGTGACATGTGCCCTGATGTGTTCCCTATCGAGGTAGACCCTTCGACACTCGTATGACTCCTGCTACCACTGGCATTGCCTGTCCTCGTCTGTGACTGTGACAAGGTAGAATCCCATCGCTCAGGTGGCACTACCTGCTCATATAAGGTCCTGTACTGACCTAGCCTCGTGCTCACCCTGGCTAGCTCACGAGCCATATCTCTGGAAGTCCCTGCGCATAAGGCTATAAACTATGTATGCCACTGAGCCGAGTCCTGTTGGCGGATCACTGCCTAATCCTGCTCTACCCAAGCTACCTCTAGCTCTAACTATAATAATCTGACTTGGGCCATGCTCTCATCTAGCCTCCACTGTAAATTGGCCACCCTCTGGTCTATCATGGCATCTTGGGCAATCCCGAGGAGGACGATATCTCCTCCTCTCCCTCCACCATCTGCCATCAGAGTAGTCTCTCTGCGTCATCCATGGCATCATCCTCATCATCATCATCGGCCACATCCTCTGCCACCACCACATCCTCTGCCACTGCCACATCCTCCTCATGTCTCTCCTCCCCCGCCACATCCTCCTCCTATCTCCCCACATCCGCCTCCTCCTCCTATCTCTCCTCACCCTCTCCCTCCTGTTGGGGCTACTCCTCTCTCTCCCCCTCCTCACCAACCTCGGGGATAGCATCTAATGCTACCCTCACCACACATGGGCGCACCCTCTGGCCCTATCTCTGACCATCTCGCCATCACCTCTGGCCGTCTCCGCCATCATCCCCATCATCTCCACCCCTGCCTCTGTCTCCTCTACCTCCATCCCTGCCTCTGCCCCTACCTTTGTCTTTGCCTCCATCCCTCACTCAGCCTCTGCACCTGCCTCCATCCCTACCTCCTCGCCTGGCTCTCGGCACACAAGGTATCACTGACCGCCTATCCACAAGTGCTAGCCCATCAGGATCTATCAATGGCATAGGTCTATGTGCATCCCACCATAGGTCATAGTCTGCAGTGGTCCCGAGATCAGCTACCCCACCCCTCCATCCCCATGGCTGGGATCCTAGCCCGTCAATCTGCTGCTCTGCAAATGCCACTAGAATGGGTGGTCCCCAAGCATACTCTCTGGATGACCAGGCATACTCGGTTGTCCCTACAGGTACACCCTGCTGCTCTTCGAACTACCTAAGGACACGCTGTGACAAATATATCTCGATAATCAATGAGGTCTGCACGGTCCTCCCAATCAAATATATGTACTGTCTGTAGAGGCTCAAATGATCGTCCTCATCATCCCACTGCTCACAGTCTTGGTATGGCCTCCAGATAAAGGACACCATCATGTCAATCTGATGTCACCACCAACCTGTCTTGCCCATTCGGGTCTACTATAAAGCACCTACATAATAATAGGTATAGGGCATCCCCTTGACCAACTGTGGTCTGTCAATCGGTGGATGAAATATGGCTATGTGCTCCCAAGCCCAAATCATCATCAAAGTAGTCCCGCAGGAGATACTCTCTGCCCTCTGGTACACAACATCATGCAACTAATGGTAGAGTGTCCCTAGTAAACTTGGGCCCCAAGCATACACTGTCCTATCATGTCTCATCCCAACCAAGACGTCTCCCCAGTCAATAGGGAATCCGTGTCCCCGACGGTCAGGAATCAAAATACCTCCAATCAAAGCGAGCATAGTGCTTCGCCATGAACTCCCATCTGATCTCATATCCATGGATACCCAGTCCTGCACCCTGATCTCCGTAGTATGCTCAAAAATTCTACTCGCCATGGTGAGGGTTGTAGATGATCTGCTCTCCTCGGATCGACACTCACAAAATCTGGTAGACATCCTCCAAGGTAATAGTGGCCTCACTTGTCGACAGGTGGAAGGAGCAGGTCTCCGAATGCCAACTCTCACACAACGTAGTAAGTAATCCCTTATTCACCCGAATGGCAGGTATATAGGTGACATAGAACAAACCCAGTCACATCAATCACCGCCGCTCTTACGGGCTTAGCTGGTCAGCAAACCAAAATGTAGTCGGTTTGGTCTCTTGTGTGTAAATTAGGGCAACCTGCCTCTGCAAAAAGTTGAACAACATGTTAGTACCTTCCAAGCAACTGTTAGCATTATCAAAAACAGCTATGGTCAAAGTCAAGGGAAAATGCGTCACACTACGGCAATTGCATCTCAAAATGTTAATTGCATTGTTTTGTACATCAAATGCAGTGCAAAATTGCAAATGTGTCGTTTGTTTTCTCAAATGTGTCGCATGTTCACGATTGCGTCACATAAAAGTGAATGCGTCGCATAATCGCAATTGCGTCAATCAAACTAGTGAATGCGTTGCAAATTAACGATTGCGGCATTCAAACATTCAAATGACTCAAAAATGCGAATATGTCGCAAGTTTTGACAAATGCGGTGCAAACCATCGTTCTACCCTAATTTCTTGTTGCACTTGCATCGCGATGCATCAAATGCATTGAATGCAAAGGCAAATGTGTCAAACGCGAATGCATATGCGTCACGGCGCATTCGTTATTCACCCTAAAAACCTAATTATGACACACAAAACAAAAAATTACAAAGTGGGACAGGGGTTCTTACCGCTAGCTTCGAGCCCTTTGGCCACCTGAATGTCTGAACGATCTCGCCACAATGCTCTGTCACTAGAATCACCATCATTGCTGCTGTCCTCTTCACTCCGAGCTCTTGAAATTCACAAGGTGGATAGTAAAAATGAATTGACTTTTACCCCTTTGTCAACCTATTTATAAAGTCAAAATGACATTTTTCAACTGGGTTATAACTGGAGGCTCATTTGACCAACTTTGACCATCCCGTGGGCTATCTTAAACATGTCAAAATCCAAAATCGTTTGCGCCATTATTTTTTTGGTCACCAAATTGACTTATCGGGACCTTTCCAAATTTTTCTACTGCCAACACAAAATTTGAAAAATTTCCTGAGGGGGCATTGATACTCCATACCTTCACTGGGGCATGACTTTGACTTATTTTCTTTGTCACAATGCGACATGCAACATTATGACAAAGAGGGGAAAAATGTAGACACTTAAAAATGACCTAGGCCTGCAAGCTTTATTTGTACCACTTTTGTCCTAGCATAATTGTGACATTTAGTTATGTCCTTGGTCTACATTCGACTATTGATTAAATAATTCATAATTATTTAATTAATTCATGTCCTTTCATTCTTCATGATTATTAAATGAATAAATTTTATTTATTTATTAAATACGTCATTAATTGTCTAAGTCTTCCCTTAATTAAATAAATTTCTTAATTTATTTAATCACCCTTCCTCAGTCACTTCTTCCTGATTATTAAATAAATAAGTTTTATTTATTTATTTAATATGTCACTAACTTTCATAATTAAATGAATTAAATAATTTATTTAATTATTGGTCTTATTTTCTAAATTAAATAATTAAATTTAATTATTTAATTACCAAATTTGATATTCCTCTCATTTTAAATAAATTAAATTATTTAAAATGTCATCTCATTCTTAACTGTTAGCTCATTTTGGTAAATAATCTGAAAATTGATTATTTATTATTTCACAAAATTCACATTTGGAATTAATTTAATTCCAAATTGGTAACTTTCCTTCGGAATTCAGGTGATTGGGTAGGTTTTTGGTCCTTCCAAAACAGATCTTCAGTCTGGTCTTTATCTTCTTCATTTTCGAAAATCTTTATTTTCGAATTAATTTCCTCATTTATTCTCCACCGCCGATTCGATCATCTTAGATGGCATCTTGACTGCTCAATTGATAATTTTTCCCTAACCTTAATTAGGGATTCTCAAATTTAATCTGAGCCTCTCATTTTAGGTCTTAGTCAGAAGTCAATCTCACCCGTCCATTCAAAATGGCATTTTCTATAAAATGCCATTTCCTCTCATTTTTTGATTACACAGAGATTATTACACATTTACATTATACACTCTTGCACTTGCACACTTAGACTTTTCATAGCAATTGTTAGCATATTTCATTGAGTTTTCACATCTTTAGGCATAGAAATTCTTAATCATTTAGGCATTAGGCATTGGACTTTGATCAAATCCTTCAAGCTTGGTGTAGGACTTCGTCAAAGATTCCTTGCATGTCAAATCTGAGGGCAACACGCCAACCAGCAAGGTAGAAGGTACTATCAAGGTGAATCATGGAAACTCCTGTGAATCAAAGCTATAATTGTTCTTGTTTTCATTGTTCTTGATAGGATCTTTTTGTTATATGCTTTATATGTTAGTTTATCTCACAATCTAACCTTAAGAAATTAACCATAGATACAGGAAGAAGGTGAAGAGTTCACAAGATTTTTCCAAAGGGTTGAGATGACATCAAATGAAGTTAAGAATAAAGGGGGAAAACTAACCGATGAAGATATAATTGAGAAGATCCTGATCACCCTACCAGATTGCTACAATGATAAGATCTTAGTTATTGAAGAGATGTATGATCCTAAGAAATATACTAAAGAACAATTATTTGGAACCTTGACAACATTTGAGATGAGAAATTTCAGGAAACAAGAAAAGAAAGAAACAACATTTAAGGAAATGAAGATTGAAGATGATCTGGATAGTGATGGTTCTGATGAGTTGGAAGCGAATTTCACCAAAAAGTTGAAGAAAGGTACCAAGAAGTATAAAGGTATGTTGCCCTTTAAATGTTTTAGTTGTGGTAATATTGGTCATTATGCTTCAAGATGTTTGAATAGAGTTGTACATAAGAAGAACAAGGATTATAAAGATAAGGATAGAAAGGATAAAAAATACAAGAAGTTGTATTATGTTAAAGAAGAAGCTGGAATTTCTGATGATGAATCTGAAAATGAGGGCGATGATAGTGAATGCTTGTTTTTTGGATTTGGACAACAAATCTGTATCTGATAACCCTAGAAAATATGCAAGGAAGAATGCTATGGAAAAAAATAGAATAAAATGGAAGGTACTTTAGTCACCTTTCATACAAGACAGGATGAAGAATACTGGGTGATTGATAATGGATGTTCTAATCACATGAACGAATATAAGAGTAATTTCACTAAACTTGAAAAGTATGAAGGTGGTTTGGTCATGTTTGGTGATGATTTGGGAGCGAATATTTGTGGGAAAGGTAGAATTAGTTTTGATGGAGTACACAACACTGATGATCTATATTATGTAAAGGGTTTGAGGCATAACCTTTGAGTGTTGGACAGATGTGTAGCAATGGTTTTAAACTTGTTTTTCAAAATAATACCTATGAAATTAGCAAAGGATTCAGAGATATGGTTGTTGATAGAAGAAGAACTCATGGAAACATCTATCAGCTTAAGGGAGTTGATGGTCAATGCCTTGTATCTCAAGTCAGTGAAATTTGGTTATGGCATCGGAGGATGGGACATGTAAACTTTGATGATTAGATCAAAATCAGTTAAAGAGATGTTGTTTGAGGTCTACCTAGAATCACAAAGCCTGCTAATACTATTTGAAGAAGTTGTCAGTTAGGGAAACAAACAAGAAGCAACTTTAAGGGAAAAGATCATTCTACTACCAGAATGCTATAGTTAATTCATACTGACCTCTGTGGTCTGACTAGAACAGGAAGCCTAAATGGTGACAGTATTTCATGGTCCTTATTGATGATTATTCTTGAATGACATGGGTTGCTTTTCTTAGAGAGAAGAATCAGGCTCTGGTAGGTTAAAATTGTTTAAAGCAAGAGTGGAAAACGAAGTAAATTTGAGAATCAAATGTTTGAGATATCATAGAGGTGGAGAATTCACTTCTAGTGAATTTAATACATTTTGTGAACATGGCATAAAAATATAGTTTTCTGCTACGAGAACCCCTTAGTAGAATGGGGTAGTTGAGAAGGAAAAATTGGATGGTACAAGAAGCTACAAGAACAATGATGAAAGAATCAAATGTACTAGATGTGAACTGGAGAGAGGCAGTACATAGTGTTGTTTTGTTCTTAAAAGAGTTCAGATTAGAGGCAACAACACATACTCCTTTTGAGTTATGGATTGGTAAGACTCCTACTGTGAAGTACTTCAAGGTATTTGGAAGCATATGTTACATTAAAAGAGATGATGAAAATATTGGAAAGTTTGATGCTAGATGTGATGAAGTGGTGCAAGAGCACCATTAAACAGTAATTTTCAATTTAAGATCATACCAAGTAGGCTCTAGGTTTTGATGATTTTTGTCCCAATAAGGTCAATAAGACCAACTTCCTTTGTAATGAGTCATTAGGAATGGTTCTTAAGTGGTTAATGTGGGGATATTTTGAGTCTATTAAGCTAAATAAGTTATATCAAGACCATTTAATATGTAATTGGATGGGTTTAGTGTCTTAGGTTTCAAAATATGTGAAAGTTACAAAAACAAAGTTGTAAATGGTGTTAAAATCAAAAATTCTCAAATTGTAACACTTAGGGAATTTGAAAGGTCATGGAATTCAAAAAGTATTTATGGGAATTGGGTAGTTATAAGTTGACTCAAAAATGTATTTAAAGCCTCAAAGGGCTCGAACTAGAGGTTGTTGAAGTTTGTATTGTGTAAATCAATCAAGAAACAACATTTTTCTCTACTATTTTATGGTTTTCTGAACTTTGTTTATATTGTACGGCCTGTACAGTCTTGTAGATGATCTAAATTCATTTGTAGTTTGTGGTGGAATTTTTTATCTCTCAGTTGAATCCAGTTTGAGAGTCCATCATATAAAATTATTGGAGATTTCCTTACTTTTCTGAGACTGCCCTGTTACACAAAGTAAGGGTTTGATTAAAGTTTAAACTCATGAATTAATCAATCCACCAATTGTTAGCCCTGTAACTTAATGGATTGATCTTTTCTAAGTAGGGAAATATTCTTTTAATATTTTGAAGGTTGAGGGAACAAGTTGTAAACAAATGGGTGATGCCCTAGGGTAGAGTGATATTGTTTTCTATGTGAAATGAAAGTTTCTATGTTGGGTTTTGACAAAACAGTGATGGAATGGACCTTGTAATGTATTTGTGAGCATTTGTAGGGTATGTGGAGTCTGTTGGATGCCTTGAATTGGATTGGAAAGCCCAAGTATATGGAGATTGAATAAACCCTTGTGTTTTGTGTGTGAAAGGAGGGTTTCTTGGTGCAACACATTAGATGGTCTAAATCTACAAATAGGTGAGTGATTCTAAAGTTTTCTATCACAATTCAAGACTATCCAGGGGTTCGGGGTGTTTTCCAAGTGTTTGAAGGGTAGTTCGTTTGGAAATTAGGGCTAATTGAGTAGCCTAGAAGCAGGGTAGCCTATTGAAACTTGATGTTGGGTCAAAGAAACCCTATGAGATCTATTGGTATGTTGCTTAAGAGTATGTGGTGAGTCTTTGTGGAGTTTGATAGGCCATTGTACAACCTTCTATAAAAGATATCTCCATTAGTTAGTTATTGAGAGCTACAAGCCATAAGAAGAGGGATTTGTGTTGTAAGGAGTTGTTTTCAGATTGAGTTTGGTCATTTTCAAGTTGGAGAGAGTCTTTGATCCACCTTGCTTGCATCATGAAGGAATTTTTCTTGGGTACTATACTACCAACAATGCATATAGATGCTTCAATAAAAGATTGAGGAAGATTGTTGAAAGTGCTAATGTGAAAGTTGATGAAGACATGCATAGACCTATTGAGATGAGTGAAGTTGAACCTGATGATCCTATCTGTGGATAGGTACCTAAAGAGAATAAGGAGAAGGAAGAAGAAAATGAATCAAAACCTACTGTTAAGACTCCTAAGTATGTGCAGAAGAATTATCCAGAGGAACAGATAATTGGAGATAAGAGTGAAGGTGTGAATACAAGAATTAAAGTAGCAGTTGAGGTAAATCAATGTTTACTCTCTAAAATTGAACCTAAGTTTGTGAGTGAATCATGTGAACATGAGAGTTGGATGAAAGCTATGAAAGAGGAGTTGCAGCAAATAGAAAAAAATCAGACATGGGAATTAGTTCCTAGACCTGTGAATAAGAATGTAATTGGTTCAAAATGGGTGTTTTGAAATAAGTTGAATGAAAATGGTGAATTTATAAGGAATAAAGCAAGACTTGTATGTAAAGGATACTCACAAGTTAAAGGAATAGAATTTGAAGAAACATTTACCCCTATGGCTACAATGGAAGCTATTAGAATGTTTTTGGCATTTTTTTCCCACAAGGATGTCAAAGTATATCAGATGGATGTCAAGTCAGCATTTTTGAATGGTGAATTAGAGGAAGAAGTATATATAGAACAACCTGAAGGATTTCAGTTATATGACAAACTGGATATGGTTGTAAGTTGAAGAAGGCATTGTATGGACTGAAGCAAGCTCCCAGAGCTTGGTATGCAAGATTGGATAGATACTTGACAAAGAAAGGATTCAGAAAAGGCTCTACTGACAGTAATCTCTACTTCAAAGTGCAAGGTAACAAAATGTTAATAGTGGTAATATATCTTGATGATATCATCTTTGGTGGAAATGAAGGAATGTGTAAAATATTTACAAAAGAAATGCAAAAATAATTTGAAATTTCCATGATTGGTGAGTTGAATTTCTTTCTTGGTATTCAAGTGAATCAAACTGATAAGGGGATATTCATTTCACAATCTAAGTATGTAAAAGAGTTGTTAAAGAAGTTTGGAATGGATGACTCCAAATTGGTTAGTACTCCTATGGTAACTAGATGTAAGCTGAGTAATGATGATGACTCTGCTAAAACTGATTAGAGCAAATACAGATCTATGATTGGTGGACAGTTGTATCTTATTGCTACTAGACCAAATATTATACATGTAGTATGTCTAGTTTCCAGATTTCAAGCAGATCCTAAAGAGGCACATGTTACAGTTGTAAAGAGGATATTTAGATATCTTGAATGTACACAAGATTATGGCTTATGGTATCCTAAGGGTGTTGATTTCACCTTGAGTGCTTATATCGATACAAATTGGGATAGTTGTGCGGATGACCAGAAGAGTACTAGTGGAGGTGCTTTCTTTCTTGGTGGAAGATTGGTTTCTTGGTGGAGTAAGAAAAAAGAATCAATTTCTTTATCCACTTTAGAGGTAGAACATATTGTTGTAGCATCCTGCTACACATAGGTTTTGTGGATGAAGCAAACTCTGAAAGAAATTGGAGTAATATGTGATGAGCTTATTCCTATTTTCTATGACAACACAAGTGCCATAAAAATTTCAAAGAATCTGGTTATGCATTCAAGAACAAAACACATCTATCAAATATCATTTCCTAAGAGAAAAAGTGTTGGAGAATGAATTCAAGTTGGAGTATGTGACAACAAAGGAACAAATTGCAGATATATTTACTAAGGCTCTTCTGAAGGATACTTTTGAGTATTTTAGGGAGAGGTTGGGGGTCCTTGGCCCTCTGAACTAGGTGCACATGAAGGTGCATCAGTCTAGTGAATTCACAAATTCTTCATTTATCTAGACTAATGAATGGGTCTACTCTGTAGGAGGAGTAGAAAAGGTTTTCATTGTTGCAGTATGAGTTAAATGGGTGCACTCCTAAGGGGGAGTGATCAAAATTTTTGATCTTTTGCATTGATGTAAAAGGGGGATAGAAAGTCATGTGAAAAATAGTAGCAGAAGAAGAGAAGGTTTCCTCCCATAATATTGTGCAAGATGTTGTATTTGATGGTTTTTCACATCATGTATTGCCATCAATGACAAAGGGGGAGATTGTTGCAAGTATGAGCAAGTTTGGTGGTGTTGTCACTAATGTTTTCATTGATGTCAACACAATTTAGTATGTTGAAAATTGTGCATGTATATTTGAGATGTTGTTGAGATGTTGTGAGTACATGGAGCTATCCTTATGATGTTACACATGTGATGAAATAATGAGTTTCCAAGTGCTTTTGAGAAAATTAATAAAGAGAGAAGTCATAGTTATGAATGTGTTCAAAATGTGCTCTAGTATGTGCTCTGTGTTTCTCTTGTGTTGATCCTATTCTTGTGAAGATCTGAAGGTTTACTAATGGTGATCTAGTGGTGATATCTCTAGAGTTGTAGCTTCTGGTTTGATGGGATGTGAAAGTTACGATCACCGGTGTGTGAACTATTCTGGTAGAGTTGGTCTTTTGTGGACTAGGAGATATGTTTTTGCTCTGTAGTCCTTTGCTACTCTGTTTCAGATATTTCAGATCTGGAATGTGTCTTAGAATGGTGTTCTTTTGGTTATGGAAAAGATGTGTGTGGTTTGGTAACCCAAAAGTCAAGTTTCAAAGTTGTTGTATGTGTTTGCACATTCTGAATGGACTGATGGAAGGAGTTTGGTGTTTGAATATTGTTGCACTTGTTGTGGATTTATTTGATGGAACCTAAGATGTTTTCTTGTGCATAATGAAGCATGTTGTATTGTTTGTGTGTTATCTTCTTGTTGGGAAGTGTGCACATCAATGTTCATTTGTGTTTTCATTAGGTTTGGCCAACCTAGTGTTTACACTTCATTTAAAGAATTTAATTAAGGAAGCATGTGGTTGATCTGAGATATTATTTTTGTTCTCAAGGTTAATTATTTTTATTGGTCCACTCTCATTCTTTTCCACTGCAGGAATGTTGAGTTTCCAACCTAATTTGAATTTATGAAATGAAGCTTATGAGACTGACCTTGGAGAAAGTTTCTAAGGTTGAAGATGGTATAAATGAAATTTGAATTGTGAAGAATTGCATGACTATGCAAAGTGATGAAGTAAGCCACAAATCAAAAGAGAAAAAGTGTGTGGAAGTGTGTTGAGGCAGCAATACTTCATTGTGTTAGATTCCTAAAGGAAGTGAGTGGAAGGTTTATGAAATCTTCTGATCAAAGCTGTGGATGTGTGTAAATTGTTTTCATGAATCTTTTTTTCTCTTTTGTATCAGTAGGCAATGAGCCTCCCTATTGGTAAATGAGTCCTTTCTATAGGTAGTGAGCCTTTGTATTTAGACAGTGAGTCCTCTTTTGGGCAGTGAGCCCTTGGCAATGAGCCTTTGTATTCAGTTTTTGCTATCTCTTTATATTGTGAGTTAATCCTCACCGTGGTTTTTCCCTTATTTGGGTTTCCACGTAAAAATCTGGTGTTCATTGTGTTGATTTTACTTCATGTTATTTGTGTTTTATGTTCATACTTAATAAAATAATAGTGTGGTTGTGGAATTGTTAAGTGTTGCAATTTTAAGTTTTAATTTTGTGACAACTAATTCAACCCCTCTCATTTGTCCCGTGCTTTTTAACAACCTTTCCATCAAAAATAATTGGGGGCATCCATCAAAGCAAAATCTCAAAAGAAGAGCTTGTTGATCTCATGTCTCCACCATCACTTTCACTCATTCCATACATCCCATTTCATCCACCTATACTCACACACCCGTCATATCTTTACACTTCCATTGGTAATGTTTTTCAATGTACCTTTGATGATGACCCCTTCACGTACTTTAGCTCATTGGTCATCCAAGCTCCTTTTCATTTGAAGCTTGATGGCCCACATAGTCTGCACATTAGGGATCTTACCCTAGCCTCTTTCATCCACCACATCTATCACCCTTCATATTTTCCACTTGCAATCCTAATCCAAATTAGGTCCTTTCATCTAGTACAGTCATCCCAAAAGAATCAAGGCATCATCACAACATAATATGGATCAGGCACTTATCAACTCTCTATTGTCGAAGGAGATCCATTGTCTGAACCTATCAACAACATGCACCTCCACAAGTAATACACTTGATTCTCAAAGTATCCCTTTAAAATATCAAAAATACAAAAAAATCAAAAATAAAAATAAAAATGGCCACCCTGATGAAAACTTGGCAAACAAGCATCTTGGTGACAGCAACAAAAAAAATAGTAAAGAGAAATAATTCATCCAAAAGTGAAAACCACTTCGATGGTGCTTTGGATAAGTATCATGGTGAAAACCTGGAAAACAGGTGCCATGTGTAGTCAGTCTCTCCTCCTTTGTCTAATGTCACTCCATCTGGTCTTTCACCTTTTCCACACATCTATTCACACATAACACTTATTCATAATAAAGCCTTGTCATCCTTCTCATGGCCTGAGAGCCACCGACATTTAGCATCCTGATCATCCTTCAGATTCTCCTGTTGCTTCCCCTTGTGCACAATAAATTGGCCCTACACTTGACTAGGGGCAATTCCTTGACTCATGCTTTCATGGGAAATAATGCATGGTATAAGCAACATAAAACATCAAAATCCAAAAAAAATAATAAAACATTAAAATCCAAAAAAATCATAAAACATCAAAATCCGAAAAAATCATAGAACATCAAAATCCAAAAAAATCATAAACATCAAAATCCATAAAACATCATAAAACATCAAAATCCAAAAAAATCATAAAACATCAAAATCCAAAAAAAGTCAGAAAACCATAAAAATCCAAAAAAATAGAAAACCATCAAAATATAAAAAATCATAAAACATCAAAATCCAAAAATCATAAAACATTAAAAATCCAAAAATCATAAACATCAAAATCAAAAATCATAAAACATCAAATCAAAAGTCGAAAATCATCAAAATCCAAAAATAAGAAAACCATCAAAATCCAAAAACATAAAACATCGAAAAAAAATCATAAAACATCAAAATCAAAAAAATCATAAAACATCAAAATCCAAAAAATATCATAAAACATCAAAATCCAAAAAATAAAAACTTCACAATCCAAAAGAAAAATAAAAAAATCAAAATCCAAAAATCAAAAATCAAAAATCCAAAAAAATCAGAAAACCATCAAAATCCAAAAAAAATAGAAAACATCAAAAATCCCAAAAACAAATTTTGAGTCTGAGTCTGAGTCAGTCTTTATTAGAGTGGTCGAACTACGTAGTCTCTGCACATTTTCTATGTAGACAAGGCTCATCTTAAATGAGCCCCCGAGACATTTGGTCAGTCCTTTTAAGTTGTCCAAATAAGATCATGACTCAGTCTTTTGTCAAATAAGGCAAAGGTAATTCATGTTGAACTACGAGATCTCTACGCATTGCTCCATAGGCAAGGTCATCTGTCGATGAGCCCCTGAGGCCCCCTAGGTCAGTCTTTTAGGGTTCATCGAGTCAGTCAAAATAAATCGAACACTATCAACTCAAACGCGACATCATTATTTGAACTTCAAACACCAAATCATGAGTCAACAAACATGCATAACAAACAAAATCTTTCATCTTCAATCAGTAAATCATCTTATTGCCAATCATCTAATCTAGTCATTGATCCTGTATTGGAATGGGGCATTATGTCATTTGTCTCATTCGGTCCTATTTCTTGTCTTTTATCAGGATGCGTCCTTCTAGAATTAGACTTTGTCAATTTGGTCATTCACCTTAAGCAGGATGTCTTTCTTGCAGTTAGGTACCTTGTCAACACTTCTCACTTGGTCACCTTTATTAGATGTTTCCTTCCTGAAGTTGGATATCATCACATCGCTTGGTCATATTCATCAATCTTTGTCAAACAAATGATCAATCTTTGTCACAATAAATCTTGTCAACTTTGTCAATCAATCAAGATATGTCTTTCCTGAATTCAGACGCAATCAATCAACTTTGTCAACTTTATTGATCAATCTTTATCAAATCAATCAATCTTGTCAATCTTGTCAACCTTGTCAATCAATCTTTCCTTAATCAGGATATGTCTTTCCTAAAGTCAAGCACAATCAATTTTTCAACTCTTGTAAACTTATCAATCAATCCTTGTCAACTTTTCAATCAAACTTGGTCATCTTTGTCAACCTAATCAATCACGTCAAACAATCTTATCATTAACATTGGTAAACACTATCTTGGCAAAAAAATTGTTGGTCTGGATTTGTCTTATCTTTTCGATTGGTTTTGGGCCATGTTACTAGTCTCCTCGAGGATGTCCTATCAATGCATTTAGAGGGACGATGATGGATCATGGCCTCTTTTGTTTTCTTTTTGTCTATTGTTTCTTGGCAAATAGACTAGGATAATTCAGTCCTTAGTATGAGCTAGGGCATTCCTTGTCTTCTGACTACTTGTCTCTCACAAATTTTCACCTTGCACACCTTGGTCTATGCCATACCATGGTGTTTGTGTTCCATTTGCAACACTTTTGACACCCAATGATGATAAATATAAAAGCATGAAAGTTGGTTCCTTGTCATTTCTTGCCTAACATTCCATCTCCCTTGTCTTTTCCATGCTGGCATCCATCTCCTTCATGCCAACATTTCTTCTATCCTTCATCCTCTAGTCTTACCATCCATTTCGAGAGCACATTTGTGTTCTTTGAACCCGCCTGTCTTCTCGAGGGGGCATACCACAACCCTCCTAGTCATCCTTCCTCACTCTCTTCATTGGGGCATCCTAGGGCATCTCTTGACTGAATTTCCTTGACACAACATGATGAATTGCATTATGTCAAAGAGGGGAAAAATGTAGACACTGAAAAAATGTCCTAAGTCTACGAGCGTCATTTTTCTTGGTCATTTTCCTCTGATAATTGAATAATTCAATTATGTGTGATCATATTCCTCTATTAATTAAATAATTTTTAATTATTTAATTAATTCACCTTCTCATCTCTTTTATATCCCGATCAATTGAAATTATTTAATTGTGTCACTAATATACCCCTTTCTTCAATAATTAAATAAATCATTATTTATTTAATTATTTGTCTTTCATCTATTGTCAGATAATAATTATCATTATTTGACCTTTTATTCTTCTGTAATTAAATAATTGTAGAAATTATTTAATTATGTGTCATTCCTCTCTTTTGAATAAATAATTCAAATTAATGATCCATGTCCAATTTCCATCTCTCCATTTAATTAAATTGATTAATTTAATTAAATCTCCTTTTTCATTTTCTCCAAATAAATAATTTGAATAGATTATTTATTTTCCACTTGTCCCTTTCCTCCATTTTTAAATAAAAAATTTAAAATAATTTTTTTATGCACCTCCTCTGGTCAAAGATGCCCTGTCATTAACCCCTATCATAGCTTTCATTGTTGTCATAGTCGTCAGCGTCATATTTTTCATAATCTCTCTAGGAATGGCATATTCTTGGTGCATCAATTCTAAATTGTTGATCTCAGGTATCTTTTTAGAATTTCGATCTTGGCCATCCATTTCGTAACCTCCCTCTCATGCACTCTAATTTGTCGATCTTGGAATCTTTCTAGAAGATTAATGTCGACCATCCATTTGAATGGTTGTCTATAAATTAAACCTTCCTCTCCCATTCTCAACTTAATAGCCTTTCATTTCCAACTTTCTTGCTTACTATTTGTAAGTACTTTGGTTCAGAGCACTATGTTCCTCAATTTTGAGAATTTGGTTGATTAAGTTTAGTTAGGGTGAATGAGTCAATATGTTGTCAAATAAGGCCATGTTAGGCCATTTTGTAATGGTGTTTTGGTCTTAGAGTCAATATGGGGTCATATTGTAAATGCTGCTACATTTGTAAAAAAAAAGTTGTCATTCCAAAATATTGTAAAGTGCAAAAATTGAAGTTTGGAGGGAATGCTAAAGGTCAAGTTGGTTGGAGAGTTAGTTGAAGAGGTTGGGTCATTTTTTTTTTTTGTTTGGGGCTTAAATATTCCTCCCATAAGTTGAGGCGAGAGTTAGATGTTTTTTGTGTGAAGAAAAGATCAATACAAATTCTGTTTTACTCAATAATTTCTGAGTTTTGCATTGTTTTCTATGGATTCAAGTCTCTATATACGAATTCGTATAGGAATATATTGCTCAAAAAATGGTTGGATCAGATTTTGGATTGTATTAGATTTTATTTGAATCCATTCTTGTGGAATTACATTAAGTTTCAAGCAACTTAGAGATAGTTTTCTGAAAACTAGTTTGTATTTGCTCATTCAAGGGTTTGAGAGGGTAATATGTTGAAATATGCCATTCCACCTATTGTACTTATTGTATCTAGGTGGAATGGGCCTTATTAGTGTGGTTTTAGTGGTAGGAGTAGTATATTATTATTTGAAAGGTCTTGAGGAGGAGTTGTCCACGTTTCCCCTATGGAAAATGTAGAGTTTAGGCCTACAAGGCTTGGTTTGAAGTAGTAGATTGAAGAATTTGAATTGATGATGACTAGATTGAGTTGGTTTTAGTGAGATTTGGTGTATTTTGATGATTTTTAAGGACTGCAAGGATAAGGGAGGTCAAGTGGATGTTTGGGCATGAAGCCCTAGTTGTGAGAAGAGCATTTTTTAATGGAAAATTGAGGTTCTAGAGAGAAAAAGTGGGTAAATTTTGGGGGAAACATAATATTAATGATTATTAAGCATTTTAATACTTAAAAAATGGTTTTTGAGGTGGTGATAAGGTTGTATGTGGTCTGGAGATGGGTTTTTCAATAAACCCTTGCTTGTTTGGTGAAAAATGAGGGTTTCATGAAAGAGAGTCATAGAAAGCAAGTTTTGACTCAAAGGTTGGAGAATTTGAGGTTTTGGAGGAAATTTTGGGTCTATCAAGGGATATCTTGAGTTGGAAACAAGTTTGAAGGTGATTTCCTTTGTTAAAGTGGGCTAATTGAAGCCCTTTTTAGCGTAAAAGCTTAGTTTGAGGGGAGTTGGTCCAAAGGGACCTATTGAGTTTTTGAGTTATGTTGTGTGAGAGCCTAATGTGGGTCTGAAAAGGTGAAGGTCTTGTGAAGAGACAACCTTCTCTAAAATATATTTGTGAAGACATCAAGTTGGAGACCTACAAGGAAACTAGGTTGAAATAGTGAAGAGTTGATGAAAAAGAGTTGTAAGGGAATTTTTTTGGTTTGAGTTGGATCAAATTGTGTTTGCAATTGGCTGACCTCCCTGTCACAGCATCATAATTGTACAATTTTACTACAAAATATGATGGAAAATATTGCATAAGAAGAAGAAGGATAGATAAGAGAAGTAATCAACCATAATGGGGAGTGTTTCATTTACTTTGTTTTAGTTTATTTCTCTCCATTATTTGTGTTCTCTTGTTTAGGTGTGGTTAATAGGTTAGAAGTATTGGCTGTCACTTATTCTAGGCTAGGAACTCTCTAACACTATCTTACACAAAGTATTGGCATTGCTCTAAATTAGGCCTTTCTATTGAGAATTCTTATAGTTTTGGGTCCTCACATATTATGCATCAAATTTCATCCCATCTCATAAATACAAATATTACCAAGCATATACATAATCCCACCATAATCACCATATTCCTAAAACATGTCAAGCAATTATTCTATCATAAGCCAACTCTTACAAAATGTAACCTCACTTCAACAAAAAATCTCCACGTTGAACCAAAACTAAAAGAAAAAACCATTGCAATATTTTAAAAAAATCCCATTATCACTTGAAATATTGAAAACACTAATACAAAAAATATAGAGATACTCCAATTTGACAAGCACATTGGTAAATCAGACCCTAGCAACCATTTATCGACATATGCTGCCTTGTGTAGTGACTTCATTTTTGAAGATAAACTCCTTGATAAACTCTTTCCTAGGTCATTGAAAGACATGGATTTGGAATGGTTTTGTTCATTTCTAAATTACTCAATCCACTCTTTCAATGAAATTGTTGATTCATTCCTCTAACATTTCCAGGTAAAAATTGACCTAAAATTACACTAACTAATTTAGTGCAATGCAAACAAAGGAAAAATGAAAAGGTGATAGACTTTATAGGGTGCTATCAGTTTCTTTATTCACAAATCAATCTTACTCTCTTTGATGCAAATGCCCAAAGAGTGTTCATTCAAAACTTGCAACTAGGCATAAGGGATAAAATCCTATTGATGAAATATCCATCCTTTATACACTTGTGTATGACCCTTCTGAATTATTAGAATTCAGTTAGTTAGTACGAAGAGACATCTTCATCAACTACTACTGAGAAATCTGAATTTATACTCCAAAATAACTATCAACCATTCAAAAATAAAAACAAGAAAAATATCAAGATAAGTACACCTCAAATAATCAAACACAATGAACCACAAGTTGTAGCCATAAGTTCAAATCCATACTAATTTAGATTGAGATAGACAATTTACCCAACTGCCTAATTCCATTCATTTGATCATGTTGCAACTTTTGAATAAGAACTTAATCCAATTGCCTCTGATTAGACCCATAGACACAACCAAACTTGTACCTCAAAGTTTTAATCCAAAATCCTTCTGTCAATATCATCACACAAATGGACATGATACAAAATGATGCATGTGTCTTAAACATCAAACTCAAGACCTCATCAATTCTAATCATATCCAGTTGGGTGGTGTTAATGATCAAGGGAATAAGTATGTTGCTCCACCTAGCCAAAACTTAAAAAAAAACCTACCAATCCAATGCCAAACCATTCATCCAAATTTAAGCAAGCTTGTGATGTTAAGAATGATGAGATCAATGTTGATAAAACTCATGATATGAATAATGATAAGGAAAATGATAAGAGTGATGATAAGGGCCAACCGCCTTATTACCTGACATCGCTTTCAACCATATTGGTGAATCCATACATGTGCTTGATGGTCCTCTCTATATCATTGGATGTATTAATGAAAAACCTACAACTAGGATGCTCATTGATCTCATGTGTGTAGAGAATGTTGATCACCTAGAATATTGAGAGGGGGGGTGAATCAATATTCCTAAAAACCATTTAATTACTAACCATACAATTATCACAACATACTTATCAATTAATAGAAATGAAAGCATAAACAACCCATAACACATACAACACATGAACACCAAGATTTTTGCGTGGAAACCCCAAAGTGGGTAAAACCACGGTGAGGATTAGCTCACAATATATTATGACTGGTCATAAAATGTTATAGAAAGGCTCACTACTAGGTGGACTCACTGTCCAAGTAAACTCACTGTTCACAGAGAAAAAAAAGATAGAGAAATTGGCTACACAACCAAGAATTTAATTGATACAAAATGTATCTGTCATATGCTGAATTTAGTTCCTTTGAAGCTTAAAATCCTAACACAAAACACTTCACCTGAAACAAAATACAAATATCTTTTCAGTATTACATTCGTACAAGCTTTTCTCAATCCTCTACAAAATTTTGCTTTTTTGCTTATATTCAAATCACCTCTCTATCAAAAAACATCGTCCTCACAAACTCTAAATGATCTTCTATATATCACCATCATTGCAAACATTAATTAGGTCAACCTAATTAGATTTTGCCTAAGGTAATACAAAATATTCATTTTCGGAACCCAATTCAAATTAAATTACCTTCATGCCACAACACATGTGATATAGGTTAGCATGGACCTATAATAACTCCCTCTTACATTTGCATCATGTAATTAAACTCCACAACCCTTTACATGTTTTAGGTCGGCTAGGCATAGGACCTAAAAATAAAATTCTTCAACTGATCACCAATCATAGGACACTTGGACCTCAAAATATCATGCCAATTGGAAATCTCAATTCACAGACACCTATAAACATTTTCCCAAAACTGCAAGTCCTAACACAAACTTGTGAATGAGTGTGGATAGAATAGGTCATACTCATTACACAGAAAACTAAAAAAACCTTATATACTGAACTTCTGTCACTTGCAACTTTTTAACCATTTGTCCAGAGCAACTAAAATTATGATTTTTGATGCTACTGACATCCACAAACAACATATTGGAATCACATAGGTATATCTATATGTGAAATGGAATGTGGACCAATCTACAGAGGGCACATAGAAAAAAAATTGTTGGTGTAGATACATAGAAGTTCTTAACTATGAATCAATTCCCTATGCAAAATATTTTCTATATTATTCTAATATCCACCATGTAGTGTTGACATCAATGAAAACACACAACTTCTTCATTCTTTCAACAATCTCCCCCTTTGTCATTGATGGCAACATGTTCCAAAACACTTCTTCACACATCTCTCCCCCTTTGACATCAAGGGAAAAGGGTACACAAAAAGAACTTGTATACTCCTCAACCATATATAAAAATTGAAGTGAAACAACTGACTCCCCCTTAGGAAATTAAATAAAAACTCCTTATACCTCCACATATGTACAAAGAAATCTTGAAAGAACTGAAAAATGCACTGAAAAAAAAAAATGGTCAACCCAAAGATGTTTACTCACTTGAGCTTTTGTAGCATGACTTTCCAAGCACGCTTTCCTTCCTCCCAATTCCTTTTTTCTGCTACAATTAACTTGTGTAGAGACTCAAGCCCTATCAAAGTATCCTCTCCTTCCATAGTATTAGGTTTAAGATTTATCTGTGAAATTCTGTCAGAACTGGCTAGGGCATTTGAAATAGGTATGTGTTGTGATTGTACCAAGTTCCTTAGCTTTCCAATCTTCCTAATAATATCATCCTTTAGGTTTTGTGATATGAGGAATCTGTCATGCAAATCTATTATAGCAATCCTAGTGTGATAATTTCAATCTAGTGCTAGATCATATGCACTTGATGCTTTAGCAATTTGAGACTCAATCAAGTCCATTTCAACTTTTATATTCTATGTGGCTTTTGGCCACCCTATGTAGTATAAAATCAGTTTCTTTGCCTCATCCTCATACTCTTGTACCTCTTTCAAGCATTATTCAACCTTGGCATGGGTTGACACACATTTTTTTGTAAGCCTTGTTATAACTTCTATTTACATCTATCCTTTCAAACTAGAGGCATTCTCCTTAGAAGAATCAATCAACAATTTGAAGTTCTCCATAGAAGATAAAGATATATCAATATTAGTACCTGGGGTGATCTCTAGTAATTTTTTCATAACTTCTTCCATTAACTCATTACTCTTTTGATATGTATCAAGAATCTATTTTCTTGTTGATACATTTAATACATCACTTAACTACATATTATGCTTAGGAGGCATCTTACTTAAATCAACAGTAGGAAATTGCAACAATTGTGAAGAGACAACTAGTTGGTACCATGCATATTTAGGTAGCAGACTCTTTAAAGGATCGTTAGAGGATTCACCAAAGATCTTGGGTAACCCCTCAGATTTTTCAACTTCTTCATTCTTTATGGTGATATCTTCCTTTTCCTTTTTCTCTTCTTCACCAGAGGACTTGTCCTTTTTCTTATCTTTATCCTCCTTGTCATCATCTTTCTTATTATCCTTCTCTTCCTCTCCTTGCTCTTCACCTTGTTCATTTTGATTTTCTTCATTTTCTTTTCTTGAATCCTCTTCATGTCTTTTAGTGTTGTCCTTAATGCCATTTGTATCATTCTTTTCCTTTTCTTGCTCTGTACCTTGTTTTTCATCATCAATGATAGCCTTACCAATGTCTTCCAGAGGAACAAATGTCTCTGGGGTAGATTGTGTTTCATCAAATGATGGTGGGGAGGACAAAACATTCTCTGTATCATCAACCATTGGAGTTTCTTTTCCGATATGGTCATCTTCACCTATCTCTTCCATGACCTTTTTAAATATTGGCATATTTGAATTAATATTTTCCTCTACATCAGTAACCTTTTCCATAGTTTGTTCATTTCCTTGGGTTGTTCCAAATGTGGGAGCAGTCAACATACCAAATTTTTCAACAATATCTTTGACCTTCTCAATGGTTTCTTGCTTCATCTATTCAACCTGATCCTTTTCTTTGGCCATAAAAATTGTAACTGTTGCTTAACTCTGAACTCCTTGGTGCATACCTCTATTAATGTAGCTTTATCATCTTTCGATAAGGAGGATCTAATTTCCTCCAAGGCATTAGTTTTCATTTTGTCTTCTACTTCAATGGCCTTGCTTCTTCTTTCTGTTAAAGCATCCCAAACAACTCTAGGAACCTTTTTATTAATATTGTTCATGTTAGCTTCTAAAATAATGTTATACTTGATAATAGCTTCAATAATTGTATTCTTATCAGTTTCATCAACTTCTTCATAAAATTTTGCTATAGATTCTAGCATATTATCATAATGCAACATGTTGTTAACTAAAACATCCAATTTCACAAGAGTGTGTACTCTTATCAGAGGATACTTTTTCTTCTTCTTCTTCTTCTCCTCTGAAGGGCCTTCCCTCATATTCTTCCCTTTCTTCTTCCTAGGTTTTTCATGAACATGTATAGTAAAGGCTTCCTTTTCTCTTTCAATTTCTTCTTCCTCAAATGTATCCACAATATCTACTTTGTTTTTCTTAGCTTCAGTGCTTTCCTCTTGTGAAGCATCTTTCCCACTCTTAGTAGCACTACTTCTTTTTGTTCTTGTTAGTTGTTCCTCATGCTCTAATCCTAGCTCAATTTATTCCTCAATGAATATGCTCATGTTCTTTTCTTTGAAATATTTTTGTTTCTTCCCTATTTTTGGCTGAGTGGAAGATGTGGAGGCTACCAGAGTAGCTTTTTTTTCTCCTTCAACTGAGATTATTCTGCCACTAGAGCATTGATCTCCATTTTCTTAGTTCCATGTGGGGTAGAAACTGATCCTGAAGGTTGTTGAGTAATGGGGGAAGTAGTAGAAACAATCATACTAGTTCTTCTAGGTCTAGAGCACTCACTAATTGTACCTACTAATGTTTCATCTCTTGTTCCTAATATATGTACTTCATCTTCTATAAGTCCATGTCCTTAAAAATAATCATTCACAACTTTTGTCAATTTCTTTTTTCTTGTAGGTTTTGATAGTTCCATATGTACTTCCATGTATTTTTCATCATAAGTTCCATGCCTTTCTTGTGTAGGATCCTAAGGAGAGTTTAGCAATATTTTAATAAGACCATCAACCTCAAATTCATTCATGTCATAACTAATTGGAGGAATCCAAACTATTCTAGGTTCCATAGCTTCAACAATACGAAAATTAGTGGAAACTAAAAATGTGATATCATTTTGATATTTTTCAACCAAGGACCTGTGGATTATTTCCCTTTCATGCATTATCTTCTATAATATTGCAAAGAATGCAATAAGAATTTCTTCTTAAACTTTCATGTCACCAAGTCTGTGTAAGTGTTCCAAAATATGATGTCATTTCAGTCTCCTTTGATTCCATATGACATTAATTCTTCCTAGAAGCTCCCTCATAAAGTAAAATAGCAAACAAACTACCAAGGAACCAAACTTGAATGGATATTTCTTATCTTTTGTTTTCTTCGAGTTATCAAATAGTTGTAGTTGAAGAAACTCACATAGATCATAGTCCTTACCCTTTTCCACCATTTCATAGGCAACATGGCTGGTTGTAGCTGACACTAAATTCTCCCTATTGGTCTAGTAAATTTTATATCCTATGACTATTGTTACATGCCTTACTATTGGGTTCCAAATAGTATCCACTGTGAGAGCCTTGTGATAAAATGTGGCTATAGTCAACTCCATCACATCTTTAATCTTTATCGATTTCAATATTGGCATAGGTATAGTAGCACAAAGTTCTATCACTTCCCTCATAACTTACTTTGTTATCATGTCAGGCTTGTCATTCCATAAATAGCAGTCATGCGCTCTACTCAATTCCATTCTCACAAACTTAACCACATAATCTAAGATAATGGTAAATACCTTTTCTTTGCTTTGACTGAAACTAGGGTTTGAGTGCTCTACTTCCCAAACACTTGAATTCACTTCAATTCGCTCCAAATGCATAGAAGTGAGTAAATTAGAAAAAGTTTAGAAAATTATAGTCCTTTGATTCATCCTGATTTTCATTCAATGCACCAATCAATAAAGCTGATGACAACTCTCAACTGTGCAACAACAACCCTTAATTACTTTGCAAAACTCCACAAAACCATATTTTCTTCTGGAATTTCCTTCACAAGATCCAAACTATCAATTTCCAACTTATGTCTTCATGCCAAGCCATGACACCTTATATCGGCAAGGGGATTATTGATTTTCTATTATTTCTCCCCCTAAGCCAATGCCTAGGTTCAATTTTCAAGAGAATTATCTACACTTGAGGGTGTTACAAATTCATTTGTAGTTTTTGATTCTTTTTTGTCCTAAAGATCTTCTTTTTTCAGCTAGATCTTCTCCATTTCCTTCTTTACTTCTGTCATATCAATCTTTGTGACTTGATCATTTCTCTTTTTAGGATTTTTCTTCCTTATGTTTCTACATAATCTAGTAATATGTCAAAGTTTATTGCAATTGTGACATACAAAATTCCTCTAAGAGTTATTCTTTTCATTCATTCTAGATCTACATTGGTTAACCTTGTGCCTAAATCCATAGCATTTATACCAGTATCCATTGAAAGATTGAAACATTTTGTACCATGGTTATATGTATTCCTCATTTGATTTTTGCATTCACTTGCTCTATGTCCAAACTTCTTGCATGTAAAGAATTGACCAATAAAGGATGAAACATTCTGATTTATTTTACTTCTACATTCTATTGCTTTATGTCCAAACTTATTGCAAAGATAACAAATAACATTGAAGGATGAGTACCTTTGAGCATTTGGTTATCTGATAGGTCTTCTTGCATGGTTTCTTGGTACTTGCCATTATTCTTCTTATCTTCAGTCTTTTCAGGTTCATTAATCTTCTTTGCATCTAATTTTAAACTTTCACCTCTCTTAAGTCCCAAACTGCCTTTGTCTTTAGATACTTTCATGCCTATAATTAACTCATCAAGCATTATAGAACTTGTCTTGAAATTCTTCATGAATTCTTTCTTTTTCCAAATATGATCTTAGATTTACCACTTCTTGTTCAAGTCTAGTGCACTTGTCAGTTTTTCTTTTTACCATAGTATTCAAAAATTCCTCAATTCTTTTCTTTTCTTCCACTTGCACTCTTAATCTGATGATATCTTCATTTACATGCCTAAATTGTTCATTGACTTCCTTATTCCTTTCTATGAATTTCTTGATCTACTCTCTCAGATTCTAGATGCATTCATTAGCTTCATTAATATTTTCCTTCAGATCTTTATTTTCACCTTCAACTTTGTCAAGATCTTCAAGAGAAACTTTAATTTCTCAATCCTTGTCAAGTATGCAATCTTTTTCAGAGTATCCATTGGCAAGGATATCAGCCATGTGTTCAATTTCCAAGATTTTCCCAAAGTGATCAAGCCCCTTCAAGGGAACCAAGCTCTGATACCAATTGTTGAACACCCATAATACTAAGAGGGGGGTTGAATTAGTATTCCTAAAAACCATTTAATTACTAACCATCTAATTATCACAATATACTTAGAAATTAACAAAAATGAAAGCATAAACAACCTACAGCACATACAACACATGAACACTAGGATTTTTATGTGGAAAATCCAAAGTGGTAAAAGTCACGGTGAGGATTAGCTCACAATATATTATGACTGATCATAAAATATTATAGAAAGGCTCACTGCTAGGAGGACTCACTATCCAAGTGAACTCACTATTCATAGAGAAAAGAAAGATAGAGAAAGTGGCTCACAACCAAGATTTGAATTGATACAAAATGCATTTGTCATATGCTAAATTCAATTCCTTTAAAGCTTAAAATCCTGACACAAAACACTTTGCCTGAAATAGAATACAAATATTTGCTTAGTATTACATTCGCACAAACTTTTCTCAATCCTATGCAAAAAAATTCTTTTCTATTTGTATTCAGATCACCTCTCTATAAAAAAAAATTATCCTCACAAACTCAAAATGATCTTCTATATATATTAGCATCATTTCAAACATTAATTAGGTCGGCTTAATTAGATGTCACCTAAGGTAATGCAAAACGTGCCTTATCGACACCCAATTAAAATTAAATAACCTTTGTGCCATAACACATGTGATATAGGTTGGCATGGACCTATAATAGCTCCCTCTTACATTCACATCATGCCATTAAACTCCACAACCCTTTACATGTTTTAGGTTAGCCAGGCATAAGGCCTAAAAATAAAATACTTCAATTGATCGTCAACCACTAGACAATTGGATATCAAAATACCATGACAACTAAAAATATCAATTCATAGACACCTATAAAAATTCTCCCAAAACTGTAAGTCCTAACACAAATTCATAGAGGAGCATGGATAGAATAGGTCATACTCATTACATAGAAAACTGACAAAACCTTATATATTGAACTTCTATCACTTGCAACTTTTGAACCATTTGTCCAAGCCAACTGAAATTCTAAAATTTGATGCTATTGACATCCACAAAAAATATATTGGAATCACAGAATTAGATTTTTATGTGGGATGGAATACAAACCAATCTACGGAGGGAACAAAGAGAAAAAACTGTTTGTGTAGATACATAGAAGTGCTTAACTGTGAATCAATTCCCCTATGTAGAATATTCTCCATACCATTCTGATATCCACCATGTAGTGTTAACATCAATGACAACACACAACGTCTTCATTCTTTCAACAAAGAATGTTATCATTGAGGAATTATTTTTTGTGCATGAACTTTATCATGATTCTTATGAACAATCAAAGGCATGGTTGAAAACATATGATGGTTTTGCTCGACCTACGATAGGTTTAATCATTTTTCTTCTTAAAGTTGGACCAAAACAATTAGATGTATCATTCTCTATCATCTTGGCATGAAACCATTTTTGTGTGAAGTTAGGTTATCCATGGCTACAATCCATGAATGTTGTCTCATTGGTTATTTAAAATTGCATAAATTTTTCATTTGAAAATCAAATTTTTATAGTGCATCATAGTGGGTTTAATCCTTTTTCCTCTCGTAGAAACTTTACATTAGATTTATTTTGGCCTCAACCTATAGAACCTATTAAGCCTCATGGGGATTTATTTTTCAGGTCATATCAAAAGTTTAAGGAAAATCACATAATAGAGTTATCCCTTAGAAACGTTCCTAAGGATGATAAGGCTATGGTTGTTCCTCCCACCCCACTAGTTGTGGATGAACCGATGCTTGAAGCAATGGACCTTCCAAGTAACCAAGGTAAATATGTCACTATTCCTCCACCCATATCATATAAAATAGTAAGAGATAATCAAATGATTCCTTTTGTGCCTCCAAAAATAAAACAATTGTATAAACCTAAAGAGATAGTGGTTTTCCAACCCTAGGTGGTTCCTTCAATTCCTCCCTTAAGGTAAGAAAAGAGATCAATGATCAAGAAACCCACTTTTTCCCCATCACAAATTGGAAACCGTGCAAGAAGAAACTAAAATTCTAAAGAGTGTAGGAATAGACACGTGCTATTGCTCAACAATTGTAATAAAATAATAAAATAGTACCTAATAATCAAACACCTATACAAACAAATCAAGAAGAATTACAACTTTCACCAAAACGGGACATGGAACCAAAACAAAAAGTGAAACAAGAACACACAACTAACATCATCATAAAACCTCCCATGGTGGTAAATTTGGATGATTAAGATGAAATTTATAAAATTGATGAGCAAGTGCATAATGAGCTTAATTTGTTATTTTCAAAGTTTACAAATTTAGATGGGCACAACTATGATGATCTTCCTAATGAGAGTGACCCACCATTTTTTGAACCTGGTGATGCTCCAAATATGGAACTTGTAGTCCCTTAGCTAGTTTTCCATATTCTATATATGATGAGAAACATTGGGATGCATATGACTTTCTCTAGGTCGACTCACATGTACATTACTCCTTTGTTGGATTTCCTTTATGCGTTCTTTGTGTTTGCTTACATGTGATGTGATCTCCTATGTTGGGTTGTTGGGTGTGCATTTTTTTTTTTGAGTTTACTTTGGATGACCCTTGTTGCTCTATTGGTGCAAGGATACAAAGAAAAGAATTTTTTATGAAATTCCTCTATTTGTAGCTCTATTTTTCTATATTTCGTGAACTTTGTTCTTTTCTTCTTGTGTTTCCTTTTTTGGGATGATGCAAATCATTGAGACATTTAGTTTTCTTCCATGTTGACCCAAAATCTTTTTTTTCTCTCTTTATGTGTCATTCTTCCATTGTGTTTGTTTTTCCATGAGTATTTGGGGAATGATGTTAGTTTCAAGCTCTATTAAATCACTGTAGCAAAGACGAATATTAAACCTAGATATGTGGATCCCTTATGTATTTATCCTTTGTGTTTATTATTGTATTGCATTTGTGGAAGCCCCTTATCTTGAGGAAAATTTATTTGGAAACATATCATTGGCATAGGGATTTCCATATAAGCTCTTGTATCGTTATTGCATGGCATTTATCATTTTACTACCTTAAAACAATTTCTCACAGCATGGTGTTCATCAATTTCTTTAAGGTGGGGGCATACGTTGGAATTTTTTCTTCACTTTGTTTACACATGTGGGACTTAGTGGTGCATTAGAATTTTTTCTTCACTTTGTCCACACATGTTGTATTTAGTGGTGCATTGACATTGACAATTTTTTCCTACACTTAGTTCACTTGCGTTGAACTTAGTGTTGCATTGGAATAGAATTTCAAGCATTTTTGTAGCACCTCATTAGAGTTATCAGGGAGTATAACTCTTGGTATGCTTGTCAATGGGTACACACATAATGAATATTAGACTTCCCTAGACCTTGTGTGTTTCTCATTTTGCTACCTTATCTTAGGGATCACCGAGTGAATATCGAACTTCACTAGCCCATGGTGTTGTCGGTTTGTGATTCACCTAGAAAATAACAAACTTTTATATTGTGAGTCATGAATGCCTTTGGTGCGGATCCTAGCATAACACAAATTATTAGTCCATGCCCTCCTTTTGCATAATTTTGACATTATGTATGTTGTTTTATTGCATTACATACATGTGTGTGTTCCTTTGTGCTTATGTTGTCTTACAATGGGATATTGGATCCTAAGGGCTTGTGTGCTCCCCCTAGATCCTTAGTCATCCTATCTCCTTCACATTTATATAATCAAACCTATCTTGACATAGATTTTCTACTTTAGTGTGAGTCTGAGCATAAGTTCATTCTCTCACTAAAGTGGGGGCTAAATATAGCATAAAAAAATTTCACTCTTGACAATTTCACACTATGTTACTCCCCTTAATTTATTTGACTTGATTGAACCCCTAATTTCCTAAATTATGCATTTTGGGGCTTATTTTATTATTTTTCAATAAATTTCAAGCATAGAACAAATGCATTTATTTAATGCTTTCCCCCAACACCTAAATTCCTAAAAAATAGGGTTCGAATAGGGATTCCCTTAGGTGGCTCTATCCCCCTATTTTGTCATGCTCAATTTTTAAATATATTGGTGTCGGTATTTTATCATATCCAATTCAAACTACATATGCTAGCTATAAGGATTTGATTTGTGGAAATTAGCATAATTGCATATAAATAGCTAGTTATTGCATCATTTGGAATGATCTAGGATTAACAAGAAGCAAGAGGTGAAAAATTATTATCAAGATCACTATCAAGCAAGTCAAGAGTAGTATTTCAGAGCTTTATTGCAACAATTCAAGATTCAAGCATCATGTCAAACCATATGTGAGTTCATGCATGCTCATTTTATCATTTTTTGTGAATGCTAACCATTTTTGTTGGTCTCCAAGCAATTCAAGCAATCAAGCAAGAAAGATCCAAGACCTTGAGGTGATGTACATGACTTTAGTCCTTCAAGGAATCCATTGAAGGGTGGTGAGTTGTATCACCTTTTTGATTCATCATGTAAGGAAAATCAGATGCGGAAAAAATTCTCCTAACGTCAATACCTCAGGAAAGAATGTAGATATACTTTTAAATTTTTCCAATTACAGTTCAACTAAGATGCACTATGAAGTAAATAACAGAAACAGAGTATTTGACAATCACACATGAACACTAGATATATGTGGGAAAACCCTTACGGGGAAAAAAAACCCACCACACCAAGAGAAGTCACTTTGTATTACAGTAATAAAGATTACATACAAGTTTCATACTTATCTTTCTGATGTCTATTTTCAACAGCATTCACCATGAACAATCTTGTATAGGAACCTTCAAGTTACACTCTACATAGAATATAATTCATTTACTAATTCAATCACTCAACAAATCTATCGATCCAACCAACCGATCACAATCTGCAAACATAGAGTATATCCATGTCGTTCCATGTTCGTCGAGCTTCCTCATAGAACCATCACAACGAACTGTCTCCCAATGGTTCCAATTTGGCTCCTCCTATTGGTCCATGAGACTCCACATAGGATGGTCAATCGGTCAATAGCATTCACACTATGTTGGCATCTCAGTGAGATACTAACAATGTCTCGCTGATTCCACATAACCTTCATATCGACGTTGCCAAGAGTAATCATTTTTACCAAGATGTTCTATCAAGCTTTCAATGTTACGCCAAAACACCAAGCAGTCACCCAAACTTATTGCTTTTTCCAGGAGATCATATCGAGTCACCAAAGGTTATACAGAAGTCACATATTATATCGAGCTCCAAAGAATAGTCGGCAATAATTAACATCTTCGCCGAGAGTTCTTATCAAACACATATTTGTTACATTCATGACCACCATTCACCAAGACCTATGCTAAAGAACCCTCATCATCGGCGAGACTTACATAGTTCGCCAAGACTTCTTCCCTAACTATTTGGGTTACCCCCATAGCCATCGGCTATCAAAAAGACATCCATCAGTCACTAAAAGATCTCCCTGAGATCCTTTATGTTACTTCGAACATCGAACGGTTGGAAAGACTTAACACTCTTGCCAAGACCTTTCCTTGATTGCTTTAAGTTACTCCAACGAACGTTTGGATGTGTCCACGTCAGCGTGACCTTCACTATTCGCTAAGACCTCACACTGAAATCTTTATGTTACGGTGAGGAAATCATATGTATTCCTGTCAGTGAGATATTTTCACTTCGCCGAGACATCATAACGAAACAAACATGTTACTCCAATGAACCTGAGTATTACACTGTCGGTGAGACATTGGCTATTCGCTGAGACTTCTCACTGAACCGACATAGGTTATCCCAAAGCTCATGGTCGTCATGAGTCTCCCCAATTTATGATTGAATGGCTTGTCGGCCAAAGAACTCCACGCAATAAGAGGTCATAGCGAATACACTATGTCACAGCGAAGGCTCCAAAGAATAAGCCTTCGGTAAGACTTTTGCAAGGTCACAGTGACTTGTTCAAAATAGAATGTATCAAAGTTGCTAGTCAGCCAGACATGATAGATCTCATACCGACTTTGCTCCAATGGAGGTTTCAGCCTGTATTGATTGAGGCATAATTCCAACACATCATTCCCTCCTATTTTTCATCTTTCTTATCATTGACATTGCCATGTGGAAGTGGAAACAAGTTAACACTGGATTTAAATAAGGAAGCCCCTAAATGGAACAACCCTTCTCTCTTTGAATGTGTATGTTTTAATTTTAGAGAGGATTGAAGGAAGTTTGAAGATCATTTATTTATTTTTGCATTCAATACCCCACACCTTGTGAACTCACAAAAAATCACATACAAAATTATTTGACAAGTTTATAGGAAGGAATTGAGAGCTTAGATTCAACATCAAAGGACTATGGAAATAGATCTGGAACAACCCTACAAAGATAGAGATTCCCTTGTGTGGATATGTCCTTCTATAGTGATTGAATTTAAACTTATAAGATAGGTCCATAGTATTATTCCTTTCTCATATCTGCCTACAAGTCTTTGTTATAGTGTATCAATTGTCAAAATCTTTCATTTTTTTTTTATCCTAGGGCACATAAGCTAATTAGGTTAATCAAGGAAAATAAATTCCAATTAATATCCAACACCCAAAAATATGTTGATCTAGTTTTGATTAACTCGCCTACATGGTTGAAAGTTAATCTAAACACCTTGTTGATTTGCATCCTAAAAAAATCCTAGAAAAATAGAGATTGGTTTTTAGAGTTCTATTGCATTTAGGACCATCTCCCCTTTTTCATTCATTTCAATGCTAATATGCTCAAATATGAGTAAAATATACTTTAGGGTGAACCTAGAAACTAGCATGTATGGATTAATAGCTCCTCAATACCTTTCCAATGCTACAAGAATCATGAAAATCAAAGATCGTGGCAAAGATTTATGAGCTCGGGAGCCAAAAATCCAAACCCGACTTCAAACATAGAATATTAGAACCAAATTGTATAATCTAGAAAAATTACATTCACCACTACAAATTACATAGATCTATCTTTTTGATGATGTCTTTTTTTCAAAAATATAACATTATGGTGGAAGGTTATGGAAATTTGAAAAAGGTAGCCCAATTTAGGCATTAGGGGGCCAAAAATCGACCCTTAGGAACCTATACAATCGTTGCTTAATTAGTTTAGTTTTTAAAAATGTGTTGTCCCAGTGGTGGGGGCACCACTGGGGTAGAGCTTCTAGGGGTGGCTAGCTAGAATTTGTGTTGCTTGGGGTATAGATGCCCCGTGGTTAATATGACCATGGGCCTTCAAAGCCCATGGTCAGGTGTAGAGATCCTGTGACTTGCGATTGAAGTTAGTGGGTAAAACACAAAATTTTAATTTTTTAATTAATAAAAACCTATGAACATGCCACCCACATATACCAACGTGAACATAGAGGATGGCCTATGCAAAAAATGACATCAATGACATATGAAAGAATCTGCAAATTTCAAAGAATATGCCCTATATGTAGAAGATATTGAAGAAATATACCACGTAGTACGACTCCTGACCTATAATTGGTATAGGTTGTACAATATGGCTGAATATGAATTTGTATGGATCTGTACGATTGCATGGAAATGAAAACAAGATAAAAATTTCCCAATTCCCTTGGGACAAAGTGTCCAAATTTAACAATTTGATAGTTAATACTTACATTTTTGGGCCTTTTGGGCACAGTGGAAAGGTCAAATTTGGCCGAAAGTGCTTCAAGCATTTTCCTAGAAAGGATGACACATTGATGATGTCACTAATGTAAGATGTTGATGTCATCCATATAATCCCTTTCTTAATTTTAAAATTCTTTTAAAGTTTACACCGTTAATGTGTAGTTGTGAATAATTCAAGTGAAGCATAAATCGATTGTGATTTCTTATAAATTAGGATTTATAACCTTTCTCTTACCCTCTCTTTTTCTATTTTTTTCATCAAATTTAAAAGTAAACTTTAAAGAAGCATAACATCAAAATATTGTAGACTAGATGATGCAAAGTGCTCTAGAATGTATAGGTTTAATCAAAATATAGATCATTCAACACTTATTCAAGGAAAAATATGTGAATTAAGTTGTTTCTTTTTAATCTAACCCTATGTTGTAGTCTCTTAGAACGTAATTTTTTTTATAAAATAGTGCACAACATACCTCTTAGTGATCTAGTGAGCCAAGATGTAATAATAAAATACTTAGGATAATAAAATTATCTTCAAGGATTTAGTTATCTCTCATGGACACACCTCTAACATTTGTAAACACTTCCACAAATCTGCATAACATAATATTCATCCACGGTGGAATGCAGAGCATTCCAACATACAGTCTACACCACTAAAATTGTCACAACTTAATTGATACACTATTAGCAATATCTTAAATTTTAGAAGAGAAACAATCATGAAACTTTGGATTTGAACACATTCAACATACACAATGAACACTTCAAAAAATGCTTGAAAAAATTATACATAGCGAAGCAGTTGAGACCACAAAAATATTTCATTATAACAAAAAAACTACACTTGAGAGTTAGGCAATTATCCAAACCACTTGGTCTTCTCTGGACCAGCTCTTCTACATTTATACAATGGGTTGAAATCAATGAATGGGTTGACATCAATGGCAACACCATAACAAAACCATATGCCATACTCTCAAAAATCTCTTCAATGAAAAAATAACTTCCAACAAGAACTAGTTATCCCTACCCCCAAGTGTAAAGGAGAATACAACCATGCTAAAAAATATTATGTTGCTACCTAGAAAGAAATATGGTTTCAAATAAGATTGTACCACTATGAATATAAATGAGAAAACATATGAAGCTAAAAATGCTACATAGTGATGAGCAACACTAGAGAAGAGAGATTATTATTTAGAATGATTAGGTGTATCAACACATGGGAGAGCACCATAATCATTAAGTTGTATTTTCTTACTCAAGGCTTGACATTCATTGGTAGAATTACCATGCACTCAATGATATGCACAAAAGAACTATTTTTATAAAACTTCTTACATGTTGCAAGAGGAAGATTAATCAAGTGGGCTTTGAGAAGCCTCAAAAAATATGTTGTTTTTCCAATAAAAAAGTAGGATACAATCCTTTTTCTTTTGAAGAAATTTTTTCTTGCTTACCACAATATGTTATAAATATAGTAGATGATGGAGTATAAGATAAAGATGGAGAAGAAGATTGGAAACCTAAACCCCTTTTAGAAATTTATAGTGTAGAATTCACATGATCCTTAACTCCTTGTTTCATGTTTTTATTGTATCCACTTTCAAAAAGAATTTTAAATCCAAGCCCATAACACTTTTCCAATGCAAATGGAGGAGGAGAATTCTTGTTTAAATGATCATGAGGATAATTGATTCTTTCACAAGAATGCAAATCAATTTTAGGTGTTGAATTGTTAAGGTTAGAAATCACCAACACACTAGGGATGAAAGGTAAAGAGCCCCCATAACCATCATGGGATGATGTTTATAAATTTATTGATTTAGAAAAAAATTGAGGAAATGAAACACAAGACTCCTTAGGTTGATATTATGAGATTTTGTACTCTTGTAAAGGAGGGTGTAAAATCTAATGAACCCCATTCATCACCAAGGAATGTACTTGCAGATGAATAATTATTTTCATTATAATTTGTACTAGATTGAATTGATTCTACTGAAACAACATTTGAATCTATGGGCTTTGATAGCGATATTTTAAACTCCCCAATAAAACAAGGTGTAGAATATAATAACCCCTAATCATCATCCAAGAGTTTTTCATAGTATCATTATATTTGGAAGGAAATGGTTCCATTTTTTAAGATGGAATCAAAGTATTAAGAGATTTGGAAGTGTTATACTTGGCTTTGATTTATAAATTATAACTTTTTTCCTCCACTTTAATCGTATATATCTTGTTTTTATATTCATACTTCATTTCATGGTGAAGAGTATATGGGACTCCCTTCATGGAATTAATCCATGGTCTACCAAGGAGAAGATTGTATGAAAGAGGCTTTGGCATGATGTAGCTAAGGGTAGGAAAAATAATGAGTCCTACCTTAATGGGTAGTGTGATTGTCCCCAATGATTGCTTGATAACATTATCGAAGCCACAAATAGAAAGGTTATCAGATTTTATGAGATTCCTATCCACACCAAGCTTATCTATAAGATCAATGCTACATAAATTTTCCCTACAAAACCCTCATGATGAACACCCAGAAAAAATCCTTTTTCCACAATCATATTCAAACCCTAAATCTTCAAAAATTAACCACAAATATGCAACCCAAAAACCCTATATCTAAAAAGTAACAATATGAAAATGTGTCTCATATCTTGAAATATCTCAAATCCTACTTGCATTTTCATGGCTTCAAATTTGCATAATATCTACTCAAGTAAGGGTTATACCAAAAAAAGTATCTCTAAAACCCCACAACCACAACCATGGCTTTGATACTAAAATATTAGGAAAATAATACTAATTTATCAAATCATTTTCTACATAATCCCATGAGAGAAAAGAATGTATCCAAGTTTGTAGAATAACCATATACAAATATCAAAGACATATCACAAAATAACATAAGATATACCCTGGGAAAACCCTCATAGAGGGAAAAACCCAACTACCAAAAGCATCCATACTCCATGTATTATTCATCAATAAAATATTACAATACACTTACAAGGTTGCCATGAATACTTATGAAATATCAATCCTCACTAATGCATTCTCCATGCATCCAAGAATAAATCTGCACATTCCATGTCATGCTTCACATATGTATGCCTTATAACAAGAATCAATACAATGATAGCCAAGACAATACCACCAACAACTAACCTGCACAAAAAAAAATGTGCTTTATTTTATATAATCAATCTCACACAAATACAACCAATTAGTATGGTAAAACCATGTGTCTCAAAGCCATGAGTACAAAAAAAATGACCTTATATTTACATGTTCGTATTAAGTTTCCCAATATTAAATATCTAACCCAATGTTACATACAACTTTACAAGTGGTCCAAAATAAAAAATTAATATGGCTAAACACATCTCTTAAAAATCCAACACAAAAATGTTTATTTTACATAATTAACTTAATTCAATTTTATTCAAGTTGTACAACACCTAAACCTAACAAGATGGATGGAGGGAGAGATATAGGTAGAGAGAGCTAGAAAGATAGAGATATAGAGAGTGAGACAAAGATAGAGGCACAAAGAGTGGGAGGGAGGGAGAGGTAGGTAGAGAGAGAGTGAGGGAGAGAGAGAGATAGATAGAGAGGTAGGTAGAGAGACAATGAGGGAGAGAGAGAGAGAGAGGTAGGTAGGTAGAGATATAGAGGGGGGAGGCAGCGAGGAAGGGAGAGATAAGTAGAGAGAGAAAGAGAGGTCTAAAGAGGGACAAAGAGATAGGCAAGGAAGGAGGGAGAGAGATATAGAGAGATATACGTCTAGAGAGACATAGAGGTCTAAAAAGGGCCAAAGGAGGGAGAGAGGGACATATAAAGAGATATGTCTAGAGCTAAAGGGGGAGAGAGTGAGTGAGATAAGGAGAGAGGAAGAGAAAGTGAGATAGATAGGAATTTAGAGGGATAGGGAGAGAGAGAGAGATATAGAAAGGATAGAGAGGAAAGGCTTAGGGAGGGAGGGAGAGGTAGAGAGATAGATCTAGAGATGAGGGGAAAGAGAGAGGTTAGACAAAGAGAACTAAAGGGATATAGGGAAATAGTTAGAGAGATATATGTATATATATATTGAGATATATAGAGGGATAGGGAGATATATAGAGACATAAAGAGATATAGGTAGAAAGATATAGATAGAGAGAGGGAAAAAGAGGGAAAAAGAGAGAGGGGGAGGGGGAAGAGATAGAGTAATATATAGAGAGGGATATGGGAGAGGGAGAGATATAAAGAGATATCTAGAGGGATAGGGAGAGAGGGAGAGTGGGAGGAGGGAGGGAGGGAGATGTTGTAAGTGGTAGAATGGGGAAAACAAACTAAACAATGCATCTACGCTTCTAAATAAGACATTGCATCTAAAGTTTAATAAATTTAAACTAATTTAAACTAAAAAGCTTCAGAAATCTATCCTATTGCTCTCTAACTCTAAAGATTTATCTAATCTACTTAGCTCTTAGATTTGTAAGCTAATTAAACTATTGAAATGACACTTAGAGAATGAGAAAATGAACTAATTCTATTCCTATATGATTAAATATGCAAATCTTATTGTAACGGTAGCCATGACTGCAAATGATGGATGCTTGATCACTGCTTGATGGATGCTGGATGAATGCTTGAATGCTTGATTGCTTGGATGCTTGAATGCTTTGGAAACCTGCAGAGTAAGATTGCATAAGTTGGGATCCATTTCTTGTAGCCCAAGAGCTATATTTATAGCTTTCACGGTAGCACAATTGCACAGGAATATGGGATGAGGGGCTGTGATTCCATCTGGAGAATTCAAAGGCATGGGATGAGAAGATGGAGCTGATCATGGAGAATGGTTTCTCCCCATGAAAACACCAGGCAAGATAAGAGGGAAGGTGGGTGGAAGGTTGTTGAGAGAATTTCCTGCAGGTTTGTCCCTGAAGCTTTTCCCGTGAATGGCAGTGCCATTAATTTGAATTTTGAAAAAATTAATTTTATTGGTGAGTGAATAGTGGTAAAATTTATGCATAAATTTAAATATTTTTATTTATTTAAATTTAGCAAAAGAGGAATAAATAATTGAATAAATCAAACTATAGGGTTTGTTTATTAAATTAAAAGGAGAATGATAATTAAATAAAAAAATTTAGAGATCTTTATTTAATTAAGAAGAAATGTGACTTAAATAACACAATTTATTCAAATTGTGTATTTAATTTATGATAGAAATATAAAAGAAGTAATAATGATAATAATTAAATAAAACAAAGTTTTTAATTTTGTTATTTAATTAAGAGAGGAATAATATGATGAAAATGATAATAATTAAGTAAAAACAAAGTTTTTAATTTTGTTTATTTAATTAGGAGAGAAGATAGAAGAATTAATAAATGAACTTAATATAAATAAATATTTCTATTTGTTTACTAAGTAGAAGAATTTAAGATTAATTAATCAAATAAGTCATATTCAATTAATTAGATTCTTCAGACCAATTTTAGGTGTCTACATTTTTCCCCTCTTTGAAGTGATGTGTTTACGCATTGCTTCAAAGAATGATTTTGCCTCAGCTGCCAGTATTGACGAAAAGTTTAAAATATGCCCCAAATTTTGCCCCAGATATTGAATTTCGAAATGATAGTGATATATGCCCCCACAGGAGATAAATTGATGAATTTTGGATTTTTATGATTTTTCAAAAAAATTGAATTTTTTATGATGTTTTGATGATGAATTGGTGAAGAAACAATTTATCTCCTGAAAAAATTGTTCAAAAATGCCCCTGTGATAGATAAGAATTAATTCCTCAGAAGGAAAAATAAATAAATCTTGTAAAAATCCTCCTATAAAAGGTCAAAAGGTCAATTTCAAAAGTCATTTGTGCATTTGACTTTAACAATCTTGTGATAGTGACCCTTAGAGTATCAGAGCTTCAGGATGCCGATCCCTTTCCACACCTACCGACTCAAGCGTGTGCGCCATCACCAGCGTCCGACTGACTATGGACCTCCGGTATGTACGCCAAACCTTCCTCGTAATTCGCGCCCATATTTTTGATGCCTTTTTGCACGTTTTTATTTTTTTAGCGCACGGTAGATGCGGTGTAGTGCGTCACTGACCTGTTGTAGCATGCCATAGTTTTAGCGCGCCCATTGAATTTTGTAGCACATCCATGCATTAGGGTAGCGTGTCAGGAGTTTTAGCGCGCAGGGTTGTTTTTGTAGCGCGTCCATAAGATTTTGTAGTGCGCCAGAAATTTTAGCGCGTCCGGTCAATTTTGTAGTGCACTCATAAGGTTTTGTAGCGCGTCAGAATTTTTAGCGCATATGGTCAATTTTGTAGCACTTGGGAGAATTGATTGATGAAACATTGTGCATTTTGATTTTCGTCGATTTATTGGTGATTCCATCTAGTTTAGTTTGATGTTGACTAAATAAATGGTAAACGATCTCATGATGAGCGAGATTCATTGATTTGATAATTATGACCCTCATGATAGGCGAGGAATAATTGAGAATGTTTGAAAGAATGAACCTAATTGATAGATGAGGGTTCTTTCTTGATAAATTGATCGTTTGATAGGTAAAAGCACAATTTTTAGTAATTGCTAACCTCGTGATGTTGGATATGCTTATTGATAACATATTGATCTGTAAAATGTTCTGTTTGTATGATAACAAGAGCATTTAGATGTTATTCAGGTGCAAGAGCAGTTCCCATGGCCCTTTGATATGATACCACGACTTACGCCAGACGAGAGATAGCATATTACTGATTGTGGCTTAGCGAGATTATTGGATATGCCCCATATTAGACTTAATAGGGGTCTGTTGATAGCTTTAGCAGAGCGGTGGCATAGTGACCACAACACCTTTCACTTACCTACTGGCGAGATGAATGTGACGCCAGAGGATGTATGGCATATTATTCGCATTTCTTTTGTTGGAGAGATTGTAGTGCATGATTCAGAGGAGGTTGGTGGGGTAGAGGCTATGCGGAGAGTCTTTCAGGATCCGTAGATTGCCAGAGAGTGGATTCCTTGGGTAGAGATGCATGATTCATACGCCCCACTTCCTTCAGTTTTGGCCGGCTTTATTGGTGGATTCATTTGTCCTGATAAGAGGTCAAAGGGTCTATCTCTCAGATGGGGTCAGATATTAGAGGGTCTAGTAGCCCACAGGACGAGATATGCTTGGGGCATGTGCATGCTTGCCCAGTTGTATCATGATTTACACTAGATTGTGTACCTTGGAGGTAGCAGTTTATCGGCAGGGGCTACACTTCTTCAGGTATGGGCATGGGAGCATATTGCTGTTACGCGTCCCGTGCCAGTGTTAGCGAGACCAGCGTCGAGGCCTTATGCGTTTCGGTATAGAGGTAGGCCTACCCAGCATATGATGGGTAAGCTAGAGTATTGGAGGTGGATTATTGATGATGTGGAGGCAGTGACTTGGCGTCCCTATTTGGACTGTGATGTCTGGGATGATGATGATATTGAGTTGGGGTTCTTGTCCGATTCGATGTATTTGATTGGGAAGAGCCCCAGGATCTTGGAGCGATTCCTATTTTGTTGCGTATACAGGCAGTATGGTATTGTGCAGTGTATGCCATAGGGAGTGGCACATTACGGACGACGTCGGATAGATGTCAGTGATTGGGGCCCTAGTTTGCCTTATGGGGCACTCGTTGAGGGTTACTGTGCTCTGCAGCCATCAGCATGAGATGTTCGATAGGACATTGTCGAGGCACCTGTTACTCCCGAGTATGGAGAGTACTTGGCTTTGCACCCTCCTCCACGTGTTACTATCCCAGATGAGCCAGTACCAGCACCAGCGGTAGCACCAGCACTAGCAGCACCAGCACTAGCACCAGCACCAGCACCAGCACCAGCACCAGCACCAGCAGGGGGTGTTCAGGTTGGTCAGAGATGAGGAAGAGATGATGATAGTGAGAGTAGCAATGATGAAAGCAGTGAGAGCAGTGAGGAGAGCAGTGATGATGATGGTAGAGATGGGAGGAGACCGAGCATGGCAGGTACTTTAGAGCCATCTTCTAGTGTGCCTCGTAAGAGGCAGGTTGTTGCTTCCCCATCGGCAGATCCATCAGTGGTTGCAGGTCTACAGGTGCAGGTTCAGACCTTACAGGGACAGCTAGCACAGGTGCAGGGTTTACTAGCACAGACACAGGCTCAGATGCAGGCACAGCTAGCTACTGCACAGACACAGATTACCTCTCTGATTGGTGAGAGAGATGGGGCTTTATAGGCAGTAGCGACTGCACAAGCTCAGCTAGCTGGTGTTTGGGCACAGTTGACCACTGCCCAAACACAGATCACAGCCTTGACTGCAGAGCGAGATACTATTAGATAGATGATAGAGACAACACAAGCTACTATAGAAAGATTGCAGAGAGTGGCAGATGGGACCTTTGTGGCAGATTACATGCGAGAGGCCATGCGGGCAGGTGCTGAGATTGAGTTCTACAGGAGCTATTATCATGAGCTTTGCCCCTAGAGCAGAGAGTTAGTTATGCCCAGTCCTGCTCAGAGAGGACTCGTTCGAGGACAGTGAGCAGGGGTCTAACATAGCCTCTTCTGAGGGATCCGAGAGATCCTGGGACATCTAGTGGTGGTACTGATACTGGTGCGAGACCTGCTCCTTCTGGTGGGAGCACCACTTGAGATCATTTGTATACCCTTTTGAGAGATATGTATAGCCATTTTTGACATGATGTTATTTTCATCTTTTTCAGACTTCATTGTATACTTGACACTTGATGAGGTATATATGTGTAGCAGTTTGATTGATCTATGATATGTTCTACATGATTTATGTGATGGATGCATTGATTTTATGATGTATTCTACATGATTGATGTGATGGATGCATTGATTTTATGATGTATTCTACATGATTGATGTGATGGATGCATTGATATTTTTATGTTTTATGATGATTTATTGTACTAGCTTGTATGGATGCATTAATGATGATGTGATATGATATTGATGATATATTTCCTTTCTTAATGAAATGCCATGTATGATAAATAAAATGTGATGTAAATGAATGATGAATGAAATGAAAATGTGAATGAATGATGTATGAATGAGATATTAGTGAGGCGTAAATGAAATGATGTTTGGATGCAATGTAATATAGCATGAGATATAAATGATTGATGTGTGTAATGAGATGTTATGTGATAGATAAAATGATATGTTATATATGATATATAAAATGAGATGTAAATGAATGAGATGTAAAATGAAATGAAGTATAAATCATGTATATAAATGAGATGTAAGTGAAATAAAATATGAAATGTGAATAAAATGATATACGGATGTAATGTAAATGAATGATGTAAATGATATGAGATATTAATGAAATGTGATGAAATGTGAATGGATGAAATGTAATGAAATGATATAAATGAAATGAGATATTAATGAAATGTGATGAAATGTGAATGGATGAAATGCAATGAAAATGTATGATGAAAATGTAATGATGTATGATGAAATGTGATGAAATGTAAATGAATGATGTAAATGAAATGAGATATTAATGAAATGTGATGAAATGTGAATGAATGAAATGCAATGAAAATGTATGATGAAAATGTAATGATGTATGATGAAAATGTAAATAGTGTATGATATATGAGATGGAATGCAATGATATATGATGTACGAATGAAATGGAATGGTGTATGAATGATATGTAAATGAAATGATGTATGGATGTATGATGTATCTAATGAAATGGGAATGAATGATGTAACATAACGTGTATATGATGCCACGAAATGAGATGTTTATTGTGAATTTTATGATGAGATGAAGAAATGACTTTATATGCATGCCATTCTGAAAATTGTATGTTTCAAGTATACTCAATCTTTAATAAGAAAAGATAACATTATTTGTGAATGAATCTTTGTAACTTGTGCAACCAGTACTCCGCAGATGTATTATTATGAATGCAATCTATGTTAACCATGCAATCCTATTTTATCAATGTAAACCTAAGTGTCATTTCAATAATCTTTTTGTTCTGCTTTGTATCATCACTGAGCTTTATTTTAAAATCTTGAAAGTGAATACAAGCATCAATGATATGAGATAGACCAATGATGACCTGAGTATTTCTTTCATGATTTTTGATATTGCAAGCGAACACAAGCATCAAGGTATAAGATAGACCAATGATGACCTGAGCATTTCTTGCATAAACAAACAAGAATTAATCATTTTCTTAAGTGAATCAGAATGTCATCCATGATACTTGGTAGAGCACTTCCCGCGACAATTCACAAAATAATAATGACTAACTCACAAACAGCAAACAAAGAAAAGGTATCATTCTTCTTCCTTACTTCTCTAGTTTAATACATCATCGAGTAGCTCCAAAGAAATGATAATAAAATGATAAAATGAAAAGAACCACAATTCAAATTCTACTTTTAATGTATTTTCAAATCATTATTCAGATTAGATCATCAGTGTTAAAATGTGTGTGTGGATGTTTGCATGATATTCTCAGACGGTTTGACCAAATGATGTGACCTATCCTAGGGGTCTCGGGGACTGATCAAAGATTAGTCTTGCCTACGTTATACACACAGAGACCACGTAGTTCAACTGACACAGACTGCACTCTATTTGTGTTTTCAATTTTTGAATGTTTTTGTTTTGATTTTCTGATGTTTTTGGATTTTGATTTTCTGATGTTTTTGGATTTTGACTTTCTGATTTCACTTGATGTCATGTTCGACTGCCTTTCCATTTAAGCTAAAAGTTCATTGTACCAAATAACACTAGGATGTTGCCCCCAAGCTAGGGTAAAACATGATATCTTTGTCATGACATGGATAGTGATAATGATTATCACAAATGATAGATGGAAATGATCTGAAAGGAAACAATCGTGAAAAAACTATACCTGATAGATAGAAGAGCTGGTGAAAATCACAAGTAACGCCTGTTTGCCAGGTTTTCATCACTTGTTTTTATTGTGTCCTCTTTCTTTTTCTTTTGTATTTTTCTTTTCTTTTTTTTTTTTTAATTTTTAATTTTATTTTATTTTATTTTATTTTCTGTCATCATGACACCTGTTTGCCAAGTTTTCATCAAGACAACTTTATTGACCGTGCACTAGGTGTCCTCATGTGTAGAATCACCTGAGATGAATGCTGTTCATGGGCTCCTCCATTATGTCTCCTTCTGGTGTAGACAACTGGTATGCTCCTAATCCATAAACTGATATGATGACATAAGGTCCTATCCAGTTAGGTTCAAACTTGCCTTTCTTTTCCTTGTCTGCTTGATTTTTAGGGTTTTCTCGTAGGACCAAGTCTCCGATTTGGAAGACTCTAGGCTTAACCCTATGATTATAGTTCCTAGACATTCTTTGTTGATAGGCTGTCAAATGGTTGACAGCTTGTTGTCATCGTTCATCAAGTAGTTCTAGTTCTTGAAGTCTAGAGATCCTATAATCCTCATCTGAAATGAGTCCCTTTAGTGAAACTCGAAGGGATGGAATTTCTACCTCGATAGGTAATATTGCTTCTAATCCATAAACAAGAGCATATGGTGTAGCTCCTGTTGGTGTTCTGATGCTAGTCCTGTAAGCCCAAAGAGCAGGGTTAAGCTGAACATGCCAATCACGCCCTACTTCATTTACAGTCTTCTTGAGAATCTTTAGGATTGTTTTGTTTGAAGCTTCTGCCTGCCCATTACCTTGAGGGTAATACGGGGTTGAACAACGATGTTGGATGTGGAACTTTTCACACAGCTCTTGGACGTCTTGGTTTTTGAAAGGCCTGCCATTATCTGTAATGATTGACTAGGGTATCCCATATCTACAAATGAGATAATTAAGTATGAAAGATGATATTTGCTTCCCAGTGATTGTGATTAAGGGAACCGCCTCCACCCATTTTGTAAAATATTTTGTTGCTGTGATAATGAACTTGTGTCCATTAGATGAAGATGGGTTAATTTTCCCTACCAGGTCTAATCCCCACTGACAGAAAGGCCATGTAGTTGTGAATGGATGTAGCTCCTGTGCTGGTGCATGTATAAGGTTGCCATGAATTTGACATTTTTGGCATCTCTTAACAAACTGGTAAGATTCTTGCTCCATGTGTGGCCAGTAATACCCCAAACGAAGGAGTTTCTTGGCTAAAGATAATCCACTTGAATGTGTACCACAAATTCCTTCATGGACCTCATGTAAAGCGGAAGCGGATTCGTTATGTTTTAAACAACGCAAAAGAGTACCATCTAGGCCTCGACGGTAAAGGGTGTCAGCAATAATGGTATGTTTGGCGGATTGGCATATGAAGTTGCGCTTTTGGTTGCGAGAAAGATCTGGTGGTAAGATATTATCTTTTAGATAAGTATAAATGTCTCCATAAATGGAAGATTGGGCACTATCCAAAAGGCTTATGGTTTGGGATTTGGGATTTGCGTATGCAGGATTTGATACTTGTTCTATAATAAATCGATAACGATCTTGCGTTTGAGGCATCTGTAGTAGAGATGCTATTATGGCCATGGCATCTACTGCTTTGTTCTCTGATCTCGGTATCTGCTCAAATTTGATTTCTATGAAGTATTTTCTTAGATCATTTACCAGTCTCTTGTCTAAAATCAGTGTGTCATCCTTAGTTTGGTAATCATTGTTGACTTGATAGATGATCAACTGGGAGTCTCCATACACCTGTAGTTCTATGATTTTCCAATCAATAGCCACTTTAATTCCAAGGATCAAAGCTTCATATTCTGCCACATTGTTAGTGCAGCGGAAGGTAAGCCTGTAAGATCGTGGAATTGTGTGCCAAGAGGTGTAACAAATAAAATTCCTACCCCTGATCCATGTTGTGTGTAGGATCCATCAAAGTAGAGTTGCCATGGTTGTGTTGTAATGTGTAGGATATCTGCATTAGGAAATTCCATGGTCATAGGATGATAGTCTGATAATGGAGCTTCTGCTAATTGGTCAGCGATGACTTGTCCTTTGATAGCTTGCCTTTCAACATACTGAATGTCAAACTCACTGAGGAGCATGACCCACTTTGCCAACCTTCCTATTAAAGCTGCTTTGCTTAGTAAATACTTGAGAGGATCAATTTTTGCAATGAGCTTTACCGTGTGAGTGAGCATATAGTGTCGCAGCTTTTGTGTTGCAAATACTACTACTAAGCATGATTTTTCAATGAAGGTGTAGTTTACTTCATGTCCATTGAGTGTCCTGCTAATATAGTATATTGCCTGTTCCTTTCCTTCTCTGTCCTCTTGTGCTAGCAAGGCTCCTAAAGAGATATCCGTTGTAACGATATATAGCAACAATGGCTTGTCTTCACTGGGTGGCACCAAGATTGGTGGTGTCATTAAATAATGCTTGATTTGGTTGAAAGTACTCTCACACTATTCATCCCATTTAAAAGACACATTTTTATGCAAAAGATGGTTGAATGGATGACATCGATCTACTAGTTGAGAGATGAATCTTCTGATGGACTGTAGTCGGCCTTGTAGAGATCTTAATGTGCTGATATTCTTAGGAGGTGGCATTTCCATGATGGCTTTGACTTTTGCTAGATCTACTTCAATTCCTTTTGTAGAAACTATGTATCCAAGGAGTTTTGCCGATGTTACTCCAGAGGCACATTTCTTGGGATTTAATCTAACTTTAAATTTCTCCAACCTGTCAAATATTTTGCCCAGTATCTCAAGATGTCCTTCTCTGGTGTAAGATTTGGCTAAGATGTCATCCACATAGTCCTCCATGAAGGTGTGCATCATGTCATGGAAGATTGTTGTCATAGCTCGCTGGTATGTAGCTCCTGCATTCTTTAACCCAAAAGGCATGATGTTCCAGCAAAAGGTACCCCATGGACATGTAAATGCTATATTTTCTTGGTCTTCAGGAGCTATTTTGATTTGATTGTATCCTGAAAATCCATCCATGAGTGATAGCATTTGATGGCCAGCTGTTAGATCTACGATCATGTCTATGTTTGGCAAAGGAAAATCATCCTTTGGACATGCTCTATTTAAATCCCAGAAATCAGTACATATTCTAATGGTGTTATCTGGCTTTGAAATAGGTACAATGTTGGATATCCATTCCGCATAATCAATAGATCTGATAAATCCAACATCTAGTAGTTTCTTCAAATCATTTTTTACTAATAATGCAACATGTGGATGCATTTTTCTCAGCTTTTGCTTTACTGGTTTAGTGCCAGCTGGTAAGGACAAGTGATGCATAATGAGATCTGTGTCTAAGCCTGGCATGTCAGAGTATGACCAAGCAAAATTAATGCATCATTTTTCAAAGAATTTGATAAAATCTGGCCTTTCTGTATCTATCAGGGACGCTGCCAGGTGGAGTATTCTTGCTTTCTCTGCTGTGCCAATATCAATAGACTGTGTGGGTTCTATCAACACTGATGATCTTTCATGGTAATGTTGTGGGAGGATTTCAAACCTTCCATCCTTTGGTGCCTCAATGAGGTTTTCACCATTGGATGCGTTCTTCATTTTTACTATTCTAGGATCAAATACTGCCATAGAATGGTTTTCACCATTAGATCCATTTTTTTCTTTCATATTTTTGCAACTGGAAGGCTTGGCATCCTCTTGCCTAAAAGCATCATTAAAATAAGTATTGGTAGAACAAGTATCAGATTCCTCATAGCAAAGGTAATTAATAATGGCAGAATCATTGTCAAAAATAGGGAGATCAATAGGGTGTTGGGGTTCCCATTCGATAAGCTCAGGATGCAGTAAAGGCAACGAATCATTAGATGGGTTGAGGTTAGCGATTGTGAAAGCTCAGACGGAAATGTCGTCTAGGTTGTTAATGGTTATGTTGAGGCCTACAAAGGTATTTTATTCCACATCATTTATCTCAATCGATGTCCGTTCATCTTCACTTGAGTCATCAAAATTTTGTGATTCAAAGACAATAGGATTAAAACTCGAGCTTTGACCCTCTTCATGTTTGGGGGTATACTTTTTGATAATGTCGATCTGAATATCTTCATAGGAAACATCTGATAAGTTGTCCCATTCATATTCATTTGAATTTGTTTCAGAGTTATCTCGTATTTGAAGAATACGCTCCTTAGTTTTATTGGTGATTTCTGCCCTTGCTTCTTCGGTGTATCCTAGTCCAGTTCTACCATTCTGCTGAATTGTGAGAACTTGGATTGGTTCTGTTATACTTTGATTCCCTCGATCAAGAGATCCTTGTTCTGCTATATATCCTAGTCCTGTTTTATCCTTATGTTGGAGCGTAAGAGGCTGGATTGGTTCTGTTATGCCTTGTTTCCTTAACCTAAGAGGTCCCTGTCCTGAATATCCCATCTTCTCCATAATAGTTTTTCCCTTTCCATATTGATTTGTCTCTATGATATTACTTGTAGAAGTAGAGGCTTCCTCATCCTTATAAAGCCAATTTAGTATGGCCTTATCTTCTGATTCTTCATCTAAGTTCCCAACTTTTACAAATCTGCCATCTAATGCCGTTGTAGATTGTTCTGAATTTTGGGTGATTGTAGATGGTTGTCCATACGTTTGTAAGGAGGGTAACATTTGTGATAGATGAAATGAGTGTCCAACACCATATTCACTTATTCCTTTGTCACTTATCTGTATTTCCTTGGTGAATTGATGTGAAAGTGGAGCCAATTTTTCTTCAACATTTGAAGGGTTAGATTGTACCACCCTTATCTCTTGTGATTTTTGTTGTTTTGGAAGCCATTTTGATATGAAGTTCTGCTGTTGCTCACCATCTAATGTGCTAACTTCTCTATTGTGAGGTATGAGTGTATCCTAAGATGTCTTCAATGTATGACAAGCTTGGGTGTCATTGTAGTCTGCTGTGATTGTTACCTCCTATCCATTGACGGGAAATTTCAGGCATTGATGATAGGTAGAAGGTACTACTTGCATATCATGGATCCAAGGGCATCCCAATAGTATGTTGTATGTCAGTTCCCTATCTAAGACTTGGAAAACCACTTTTTGGACAATAGGCCCCACTTGAATGGGTAATATGATCAACCCTTTAGAGGACCTTTCTTCTTCATCATATTCTTTGATTGTGATTTTTCTTCTTGTATCAATGGCTTCATCTGAGTATCCTAGTGCACGAATCAGCTTTAAGGTACAAATATTTAAACCAGCCCCTCCATCTATTAGGACATGCTTTACACGATGTTTATGGATGAGGACTTCAATGTGAAGAGCGGAGTTATGTGGATGGGTGAGTGATACATCATCATGTTCGGAGAATGAAAGGCAATGCAGTGCGGATAGATGTCCCACCATAGCTTGGAACTGACATACATCCAGATTGTTAGGTACCGTGGTTGATACAAGAGCTTGTTCAAGAACCTCTTTGTGTGATGGGGAAATTTTTAAAAGTTCCAAGATGGATATTTGTGCCGGTATTTTCTGCAATTGATCGATGAGATTATATTGATTAGAGGGAGGATCCACAGATGGGGATGATATTGATGCTCCTTTCAATATAACCTTGGATTGTGCCCTTGTTGTGGCATTAACCAGTTGGTACTCTTATTTCCCTTTGAGTGTAATTACATTAATTTGGTTTTCAGATTTGTCCATATGTTGTACCAAATTGGTAGATGTAATGTCATTGTTCCGATTGATTTGATTGCATAACTCTTCATCCTCTTTGGCAGCAGAAAAACAAAGAATCGTTGTGTCATAAACATAACCAACGTTCTTGCCTTTGGTGTTTGCGGAAGAGGATTCTCCCTTCTGATAATTGGGTAGAGGATTTTTGAATGTTGTATGATCTTTGTTTGTTTGGTGTCCCTCTACAAATACTTTCTTTTGATCTATGAGGTCTTGTACTGCATGTTTTAACTGCCAACAATTTTTAGTCATGTGACCTTTATTTTGATGGTAGTGACAGTAATGTAAGTCATTCCACCATGATGGTTTGACTTGAGGGTCCCAATTTCTAGCCTCTTGTACTTGAATGAGTTTTTCGTCTAAAAGTTCTTTGAGGACCGATTCCAATGATTGTCCTAATGGCATGAATTTTTTGTTTATTGGATGGTCGTTGGAATGATTGGGTTTTTGTTTCTCCACTGTTTTGATTATTTCCTTGATCACTACTTTTTTTGACATTAAAACCATTTTTTTTTTGTTTGTAGGGGTTGGCATCAAGGTGAATACTGGTTTAGATGTGTGTGTATTGATCATGGTATCAGTATTCTTGTTCTTTTGCCAAAATATTGGCTTTTCGTTGTTGTTGTTAGGGGAATTGTTATTGTTTGAACCCTCAATGAAGTGTTTGATCGTTCCTCTTTTGATTAGAGCTTCTTCGATTTTGAGCCCCTTTTTGATAACTTGTTCAAATGTAGATGGACATTGTAAATCCAATCTGTAATTCATGTCATCCACCAAGTTATCAATGAACATCTCTATCTTCTCCTCTTTAGGAATGGATCTAGGGTATTTAGCAAATAGCCTTCTCCATCGTTGGAGAAAGGAAAGAAACTTTTCACCCTTTGCTTGTTTGGTATTGTAGAGTTCTTTTAAGGTTACCCCATGTTGGATGTTGAATGAGAAGTGTGTTATGAACCTATTGATTAGTTCTTCAAAGGATTGAATCCCAAGTTCTAATTTAGAAAACCACTCCATGCAAGTGTTTCCTAAGCTTCTTGGAAATAATCGTAGTAAGAGTCCTCGTGTGCGAACTCTATGCTCATGGCTCAAAATTCCCGTACGTGATCAAATGGATCGGTTCTTCCATTGTATTTGTTGTACGTTGGGTATTCACAATACCATGGAAACAGTATCATGTTAATGCTTGAATCGAATGGATAAGGGCAAATGTCTTGTAAGGAATATCTCTTTGTTGGCCCTTGTTGGATATTTTGGAACTGTAATTGTAACTGTTGGATTTGTTTTGTCAAAGCATCTATTTGATTTGGGTTTTCCACATTAGTTGTCTTGGGTGTGTTTGTTTCCTTGAGTTGATTGACATCAAAGTCTTTAGGAAGCTTAGCACCTTTGTCAGTTAATAATAAAAGATACTTTTCCATATCTTGCTCTAGCATCTTTTCCATAAATTTATGGAAATGAGGGTCTTGTTGAACTTTCTCGATTTCCTTTGCAGTTATTTGCTTCTCATGTGAGTTAGTGACAGGATCAGTGTTGCTATATCATCCCCAAGGGTTTTCTTCAGCCATGGCTGCTATTCTTTCGTTTTCCTCTTGTTGTTGTTTTTGATATGCTGATCATGTGAAAATAGGCATACAAACGTTAGAGTTTTACTCTAGACTTTGATCTTGGATTTTTGATTGAAGTGTCAAGGTTTTTGATTTAAAATCTAATTTAGTCGTGTCTAGTTTCGTGATGGAAGGATGATAAAAATCCTTGATAGGGAAATTTTGACAGAAAATCTCAGATTTGGTGATAATGACACTTTGCAAGATGTTTCAAGATCTAGGTGTAAGGGTAAAGTTTTCCTTTTGTATGACCCAAATGTTCTGGACTGTGGAAAAAAAAGTTCTGGATTGGTGAAAACCTTGTTATCGATATGGGAAAATTGACAAACTACCTTACCAACTCTCTATTTTTTTGACTTTCTGGAGCGCTAAAACTGAAACCCTACGTGCTAAAATAGAGACTTTACGTGCTAAAACAAAGGAGCTACTCACTGGAACAGAGACCTGAAGTGCTAAAATAGAGACTCTGCACACTGGAACAGACTCTACGCACTGAAACAGAGACCTAAAGCGCTGGAATAGAGACTCTGCGCGCTAAAATAGAGGAGCTACGCGCTGGAACAGAGACTAAAAGCACTAAAACAGAGACTCTGCGCGCTGGAATAGAGACTCTACGCGTTGAAACAAAGACCGGAGGTGTTAAGACAGAAACTATCTTATTCTATGAAACTCACTTGGTCTGGTATTGTATTGTATGGCTGGTTGTGGGATGTATTCTGGACGAATTCTTTGACTCTGATTGTGATGTTGCCTAAGAGCTCTTCTTTGATAAAATGCTTGTGAATCTAAGGGAGCTACATCATAGTCATCCGTATAACCTCTAGAGAAATCGTGATACCTATGAATAAAAGTCCTATGTTGGAGTAGAACTTTCCTGCTTTGATATAGAAATCGTTGCTTTCTCAAAAGTTGTTTGTATGTGAGTGTTTTCTTTGGTTTTCTGATTCGTTTGACAAGAGATTTCTTGAGAAACTTGGTGGATACCCAATCTCGAATCATAATAATTTCACAAGTGTTTTGATTTTGAGGATTTTTTTGTTTTTTTTTTTTTGTGATGATCTTATCTGAATTTAATGAGAGAAAACACAAGAAGCAAGAATAGAATGGTTGTTTTTTTTTTTTTTAAATCCTAGAATCTAAACAGATAGTGTATGTTCTTAAGAATCAAGCATGATTCTTTTTTATTTTTACTGGTTTATAATAGATAAAACACTTTAGATAGACTCACTCCTAGAGACAAAAGGTCATCGTTATATACTCGAACGACCCACAGCTTGGAATTGCGTCGACTCACACAGCCATGTCACCCCCAGAGGGCGCCCGTGTTTTTGTCTTTTCCAGGTGCATACTTAGAGTGACGGAAGTGGATACCGGATCCCCTGAGCAAACAGTCCTTGGCAATTATATGGTGAGTGCTTGAGGGTAGATTCTTCCCCGCCCCTGCACTGCCGAGTATTACAATGTTTAGAAACTGACAAGCGTGCTTCTAGTCCTAGGTTCTTAGATAGGGTTTCTGTTCGGAGTGGCAAATGGATAAACTCCCTCGAGAGACCTCCCAATCTTTAGAAAAAAGATTTTGGGGATGGTTATCCTGCACACTTCCGTTGAAAGAGGGTTTCCCCAAATTCACATAAATTTTTAAGTGGGTTGGAATACCATGGCTTTTGGCTGTCCCCACTCAGGTCATTCCTGTAGGGTGAGTACTTTTTCCCACTACGATAGGCCTGTCTAAAGGTTTTAAAAAGCTTGAAAATGCGTAAAGTAATAGTGAGTCTGGTATTCTGATACACCCAGTTAAGGGGAGAGCATAAACCTATCACCCAATCATAGCAAAGATGTTCTTTTTAAAACCCAAAAGACAAATGATTTAATCTATATGGAGATATTGCTCCATAAAAACATGATGTTCAATTTTAATCCCAAAAGAAAATTGTGAAGTTTCTATCCTAGGATTGATAAATTTTAACCAAGAAAATAGATAGAAATAGAATCTGGCCGCGGACGCATCGGATCCAGATAAAAAAATGATTTTGACGATAATAAAGTGACGCGCTGAAACAGTGACTCTGCGCGCTGAAAAAGAAACCCGGTGCGCTGGAATAGTCAAGTGGTGCACTGGAACAGTGACTCGGCGCACTGTAACAGAAACCCGGTGTGCTGTAACAGAAACCCGACGCGCTGTAAGAAGTCATGGTTCCGCGAAAACTTTCACGCTAATACCTGTAGGACACAATTTTAAAAAATTAAGCAGAATATGGGGTTATGCCCCACGGTGGGCACCAATTTGTAAGCGGTAGAATGGGGAAAACAAACTAAACAATGCATCTATGCTTCTAAATAGGACATTGCATCTAAAGTTTAATAAATTTAAACTAATTTAAACTAAAAAGCTTCAGAAATCATCTTATTGCTCTCTAACTCTAAAGATTTATCTAATCTACTTAGCTCTCAGATTTGTAAGCTAATTAAACTATTGAAATGACACTTAGAGAATGAGAAAATAAACTAATTCTATTCCTATATGATTAAATATGCAAATCTTATTGTAATGGCAGCCATGACTTCAAATGATGGATGCTTGATCGCTGCTTGATGGATGCTGGATGAATGCTTGAATGCTTGATTGCTTGGATGCTTGAATGCTTGATTGCTTGGATGCTTGAATGCTTTGGAAACCTGCAGAGTAAGATTGCATAAGTTGGGATCCATTTCTTGTAGCCCAAGAGCTATATTTATAGCTTTCACGGTAGCACAATTACACAGGAATACGGGATGAGGGGCTGTGATTCCATCTGGAGAATTCAAAGGCATGGGATGAGAAGATGGAGCTGATCATGGAGAATGGTTTCTCCCCATGAAAACACCAGGCAAGATAAGAGGGAAGGTGGGTGGAAGGTTGTTGAGAGAATTTCCTACAAGTTTGTCCCTTAAGCTTTTCCCGTGAATGGCAGTGCCATTAATTTGAATTTTGAAAAAATTAATTTTATTGGTGAGTGAATAGTGGTAAAATTTATGCATAAATTTAAATATTTTTATTTATTTAAATTTAGCAAAAAATAAATAAATAATTTAATAAATCAAACTATAAGGTTTGTTTATTAAATTAAAAGGAGAATGATAATTAAATAAAAGATTTTAGAGATCTTTATTTAATTAAGAAGAAATGTGACTTAAATAACACAATTTATTCAAATTATGTATTTAATTTATGATAGAAATATAAAAGAAGTAATAATGATAATAATTAAATAAAACAAAGTTTTTAATTTTGTTATTTAATTAAGAGAGGAATAATATGATGAAAATGATAATAATTAAGTAAAAACAAAGTTTTTAATTTTGTTTATTTAATTAGGAGAGAAGATAGAAGAATTAATAAATGAACTTAATATAAATAAATATTTCTATTTATTTACTAAGTAGAATAATTTAAGATTAATTAATCAAATAAGTCATATTCAATTAATTAGATTCTCCAGACCAATTTTAGGTGTCTACAGAGGTATATAGAAAATTCTAGAGAAAGAGAAGTGGAGAGGGAAGGAAGGATGGAAAGGGAGAGACATTGTTGCACAGGTGACTATCGTTGCACCAAAAGATCAACCTATCAATGCCTGATACAACTGCAAAATTTATACAAGATTTAAAATCCATAGGAGGTTATTAAGCCATGTCATGAACCCAAGCACTATGCTACACAACACAAGGAGACCAAGGGAAAAACTCTTACAACAATCCCCCCAAGACAAGTGAGGGGTTCGAACCTGTGACCTCAGTTTTGATACCAATTGTTGCATAGGTAGTTTTCGTTGCACCAAAAGATCAACCTGGAAATGCCTAATGCAACTGCTAGATTTATACAAGATCCAAGATCCACAAGAGATAGTTAAGCCATGTCACAAACCCAATCGTAGCACTTCACAACACAAGGAGACCAAGGGAGAAAATTTTGCAATAGACATGTCTCTTTTTCTTCACACAAATATGAGTGTGTTACAATATGGTTTTGTTATAACACATTCAGATTATTATCTATTTTGGGAATTTCCAAACCTTAGGGTTAGACTTGTCAATTCCCACAAGAATGTTTTTAATAATTTCTAAAAAAATGATTGTCTCAAGTGTGATATCCATTAGTTTTGAACATTTTTCAATGTCTAGTTAAAAAAGCACCTTAATAAAATTGAGCTCTCTTAGCTTTCTAACCATGCAATTTGTTTTACATTTCATATATGTTATGGTTTTTATCTTTAGTTTCTTTTGCTAGTGTGTCCATTTTTTGTCAAAAACCTACATGTGGTATTTTTGGTTTCATTTTTTACCACTTCATCAAATTTTGGAAAAGAATACAATTTTACAAAATAGAATTTATTCTTTACACCTTAAATAAATTATTTTCAATTAGTTTCCAAAAAAGTAAGGGGGTTTCCCACTCAATTTTTTATTTTTCAAGATGTTTCTATTGACAATCAGATATGCACCCTTTGTCATATTTGCAAAAAATCAAACTATCTATT